>OU426877.1:118270057-118994541 GCA_911387805.1 Cantharis rustica
ATATAATTTAAAAGCAATTTCTTTGCTATATACATCAAAACTTAATGCGCTTTTAAATAAGCCATTATGCAGGAATAATTAACTCTGAATGTTTATACCCAACCCTTAATGTCGTACTTATACCATAGCAAATTTAAAATATAATTATGAGTTGACGCTAATAGAACTAATAATTATTATTATTATTACTATTACAAAAAAGTTACAAAACTTGTTTTAAACACCCTTAACTACACTTGGTCAATTCTAAATATCAATAAATATTTAAATAAATTTTAATAAACAAATTTTTAAGGTAATTAAGAAGACGTACCTACGAGATTTTCATTGCAATTTTATGAACCTTTAATGATGTAAATATAATCACGTGACTAAGTTGCCGGTTACCACAACACAGCCTTTCGACTCCTACCAGGCGCGGGTTAGCACTAACCCCTATTTATTACAAGTCCACAAGTTATCCAAATTTATTCGGATACACGTAGGTATAATAGGATTTTCCGTGTCTGTTCAGACGAGTATGTGCATAAAAAAATATTGCGAATGAAGGGAAATTAGGCCGCGATAGCGTTTACAATAGCACAAATGAAGCGACACGAAAGCTCTTATCTAAAATAATATTGAGAAAATTACTGCCACAAGAGTCACCGATAGTTTGCAACTATTTAAGGTTTGAACTTTGTTTTCCTTTAATAGTAAGGCAAAACAGGATACTTAATTATGTTTTTAAAAAATTAGCATCTGTTTTAATCATTTATTTATACGTAAGTATCTACGTAGTATATTTTTACGTTTTCAGTGCTTAATTTGCCGAAAGAACTTTTTTTTTCGTAGCTGTTAATTATTATTGCGAAACATTTCAGAAACTAGTAGGTATTGATTTTTATCTGTTACGACATTTTTAAATTGAAATTTAAGTCGCATCAACATTTTCTTATCCCGGCAACATTTCCAGACTACGAATTTATTGACATATTTTCACGGAATGTTGTTTACAGATCTATTTCTTAAATACTTTTTTTCGAGAAACTCTTTTCCTGAATAGTAAACGTCGATATTTCATTACTAATAAAAAATTTTAATTTTTTTAAAGTCGAGCTTAATACTTTATTAACAGTTTATGTACTTTTAAGTAATTAAAAAAACATTTTTATTTT
The DNA here is from genome assembly GCA_911387805.1 of Cantharis rustica. Classification (NCBI taxonomy): domain Eukaryota; kingdom Metazoa; phylum Arthropoda; class Insecta; order Coleoptera; family Cantharidae; genus Cantharis; species Cantharis rustica. The sequence continues at coordinate 118,271,215 of OU426877.1, forward strand.
AAATAATAAAAGTTGCTTAAAAATGCAATTAATCGTAAAATTTAATATAAAATATAAAAACTAAACAATAAAAGTTCTGAAATTTAAAATTCAAATTTGAGAAATGTAAACCTACTTGAATAAATCCTAAAAGAAAATTCGTCAATGTCAATGTGGTAGCATGGGCATTTGAAAAGAAAAATAAACAATTTAATTTAATTTCTTAGCTGTTGCACTTAAAAAAAGTTACAGTATCTAGTTGATTTGATAGGTTAGTATCTTTGGTAAATTAAACTATATTTGGATAAGAAAAACGTTTTCACTAGTAATCCAGTAATTAAGTTCTTTACATCAGTAGATTTATCTACTTAATAATTTAGTTTGATAGATGATAAAGAGGTAGCTCTTCCAAGTCACCGCCAAGCATCTTACACGAATTAATTTACTATAACTTTTTAACGTTGTAGCTGATTTCTATATAGTCATCAAAATACAAGAATATCGATTTTAGAGTTCAGAGTTTAAATAGATAAAATCGTTCCGCAATTAATCTAAACAAAGCCTAAGTTCAGAATTTCCAGAAAATTAATTTAAAAATTACACTAAGTAAATTACAAACCAGGTGAATAAACGACGATTAGGTTTAACAGGCGTGTGTGCCACAAGGCGTTTAAATTCGCGGAGCCAACTGAAACCTGCGTCTGCAAAATGTATTGCTAACATAAAACTTTCATGAACTTCTATTACTTACTAAAATTAGTTACTTACTTCGTAACTACTTACTTACGTTAAATTTGAATGCAAACAAACTTTAATTTTTGATTTCAATGATAAAAAATATTGAGAATAAGCATTGCAATATTGAAGTTATTAAACCGTGCATAGGTACTTATATATAATTAAATTTTGAAGTAATTACTATGACTATATTAATTTTAAAATTTTTTTATTAATTTATCATTCGACAACACTTTTGATGTCAACTCATTCCACTTTTTATGCTGAATTTCTGTGAAATAAGCAGCTGCTCTGTACCTAATTGATATATCAAATTTTGAATTGCTTTTAACTTTCTAGTGAATATTAAATTAATATTAAAATATTATTAAATTGTGATAATTTCTAAAACAATAGGCTGCAGTAATATATTATTTTGCTAAAGTGATTTGAAATAGGAAATCTTATTTGAAATCAAACTGTTCAGAGATATCAACAGTCCAGCGACCCTTATTGGCTTAATGTCCATAGAATTACTTCAGGTCTGCACTAGGCTAACATTATCAACTGATTTTAATCCTAACATTGAGATGAGGATTCCGAGATATTTGTATATTGGATGCTAGGTTATTATATATAATTCGTTCGGTTAAGCAATCTAAGTGAGCGTAAGCTTGCTTAGCACCCCTTATAATCCACAATCCACATTTTGAACTTTTTCATTATAGCAAAGTACGTTATTATACGCTGCAGACGTGAATTTCTCGGCTCTTCCTGTTTCATATTATAATATATTGCACGAAAATTTTAGTGCTACCACTACATTTTTACCAAAAAACAACGTTAAATAAATAAGTTTTTTTCGGTTAAAAGCATCTGACAATTTTCTGTTGTGTTTATACTAAATCAAAGTCTGCAACTACAGCAACAGCCCAACATAATAATAAATGTTGTTTTGGAAAATCTGCTTCATTTATATGTGTGATATAGTTATGTGAAACGATCCATCACATGTTATATCACTTTCTAGTTGTCTTGTCATCATGTATTGTAGATGTTTCTGTATTCAAGATGTAAACCCAATTTTTCAAAAATTTTCACACTTGTCTAAACTTTTGTATTGCATTTATAAAACCAAAACAAGCAACCAAATCTGTTCATTTGTCAGTTAATTTTCTGTGAAATGGCATTATTAATTATTTCATTTTAAATGAAAATATGGCAAAGGTTAGAAAATAAATTACACAAAATTTTAATTGATGATGCGACAGTATGTTACATTTTACATATTTTGCTGCATTTGCTGATATATAATTTCTAGAATTCATCATAAATAACCTACCGAATATGAATCGAGTATAATTTATCGACACAATCTAACAAAAACGTAATTATGTTTAACTATTGCACAGTAGATTGAATTGGGATAAATTAGTGGCAACCTGTGATTGAGTGGAAGAGAAATTACAAAAGCTAGTAATTTAGAAGGAAACTAAAAAATCTCTGTTATGAGCATCCCATTCGGGAAACAATCTTTGTCCTTTCGTAAAAACTGTGAAATAAGAATTGCAAAAATTATTTTTGTGTGTTATAGAGATTATTTTTTATATAATAATTATATTACATTATTATAATTTAATCAACGTATTACTCGTACATCTGACTGTCATGGTTTACCTTGAATATTATGTATTTAGCATTTCATTTAACCTTAATATTATTTTTTGAACTCAGAAATAATAAGACCCCAATTAGCAAGCAAGCAAATTTTTTATTTCTTTTTAATTAGTTTACAAATTAAATTAATATGAAAAGTTGTCAAATTATTATTTAAATTAGGTTTTAAGTAATCTTAGGCCTTCTACTGGTAATACCCTAAAAATGTTCTTGAATATATTAAGTTTAAAGCGGCAACAACACAGTTTTAAGACTGCAATCTCCGATTATTATTTGTGAAATAATATAAAAAAAAATCTTATTACATGGAAAAGCAAAATAATTTAATTATTTTCGACAAACAAAATAATTATTCAACAACTTCAAAAAATTTACAATTTTTAGAAGTGTAAGATGAGGTCGTAAAAATGTCATGTAAAATATTCGGAAAAACATTTCCAAATATTCGTTAACACGAAAAATATAAGAAATCGCTTTAAAACGTACTTATCCACTTATTCAAAGCACGTCTTCTTACTGAGCACTTCAGTTAATTTTGGTAAAATTCTAACGTCGAAAGAAAAAGTAAAGGTTTTAAGAGGAAACGCGATACGTACATCGTGGGAAATAAACCGATACTTTTTACTTTCGCTTCCTAAAAGTTAAAACATAAAAACAATATCAAAAATAACTATTTCTTAAAAAGAAACATTTTGGAAACACCGCACGCAACATACAAATAACCAAACGCTATATGCCTCCATTCGGTTTTATTTTTATTTTATCAAGCTTTTAAATTTTATTGATATCGAGTCCCTCCTTGGGCGCTAAATCCGTAATATCTTCTACGCGTTGTAAAAAATTATGTGTTCTAGAAATGTTTGTGTTTTTTTACACGAGATATCATATTTACTATAATATAAAGTTCACAAATAATTTCATATTTTGTTTAGAAATCAAAGCGTGTAGATAACCAAAAAATGTACCTACAACAAACTATATTATACTTTATCGACTTGGAACTTGCTTTTTCTTATAATTTTATTAGATTACAATTTAAAAGCTTTTTTAAGTAATTATCTGATCGCGTGCAATTCCAAAGCTTTTATTTTAATCCCAAAAATATTTAAAACATCACAACAACAAAATTAATTATAAGACAATTATTCTACCTAAATGTCTACGAGTGTACATTACATTGTAATTATGTTTATATACGTAATTTACATAAACATTAGCTCCGTCATACATCATAACTTCCTTTGAAAAGTGAAAATTCGTGACATTTTGCAGCAAAGTTAATATAAAACGCTGATTTTCTCGATAAGTTAAAGCTAAAAATAAACACGAACGAAAGCAAATATCGCGTCCTTGTCGTGATAGCATATCTGATAGCCATTCAAAATTTACCAAATATAAAAGATCATTGAGCCCTGGGAAATTAGATGCAGTCAACATTCGAGTTTGTATGTTTTACAAAGCTTTTGTTGGTAGATATTTTAAGTTACGCTTTAAGTTCATCAGTCTCTAAATTACCTACCCATCTTGCGCTTGAAAGCGAAATGGAATAAATTATTATTTTCCTAAATTTTAAATTTACATTTGGTGTTTTTGTAACGCAATTTTTTGGTTCACTAATATCGAAGTAGAAATCTTATATATTTGGAATCAAACTGAATTGAATCATTCAGCGAATCGAGCAGATCGCCTTTTACCAATCACTGATTTAGAAAAACGTTTTCTTGCAATACAATAATACTTATTATGTTATATAAGATTAGATTTTCTAAGTACTATTTGACATCGACCGTTTTTTAATTTAATTTAAATTTTAAAATGCATATAATTTATAAGATAAAATGAGAATATCTCAAGAACAAAAAATATCTATGCTGACCTCTTACGTGCATGCCAATAAAGACGTGAGTGCTTAAGTATTTTCAAAAATTTGAAGTAACCTCGAAACTAAAAATTTGTTTTGATTGAATTGACATTATCATTATAGTACAATACAAATAATGATCGTTAACATAGTAAGTTCGTCGAGCAAGTGCTGATGTTAAGGATTATATCCGATTCGAAGCTTGGACGAGTCTAAACCTTCTTAAGATAATTCCCGTGCTTCGGAAATCACGTAAAGTCATCGGTCCCCCTAAGTTGATAATTGCCACTATCGACTGTTACAAAACAGGATTACAGAAATTTCCCATTTCAGTTTAAGCAATCGTACATGCAAAGAGGGAGCTTTTTACAGCTCACAGAAATTAAAAACTAAAATAAAATTATCAAAGATAAATAATATGAAGTAAAAATGTAAATTTCCATTCACTAACATTTACAAGGATTTATGATAATATTCGGGGATGTAAAGGGAATGTGCGAAGATGTATGGGGTTTCAGTCAATGCAGATGTACACCAAAAACAGTTTGATTTGCTCTCGCGCTGCATATTATTCTTAGATTTAAAATCGACTTTTATATTACTTGCTATGTCTATAGTTCATATTTATGTAATATTAGGATTCTGCGAAAGGTTTTATTTTTAACCAATATTGAGAATACCGGGAGTAGACTGATTAAATAATGTAGTTTGGAAGGGAATTTTGAATACTTTGATCTGATTTTGATTTTTTTTTTTTTTTTTCTAAAACAATACGAGAACTTAAAATTGTAAGAATATTTTTATATATTTAGACATTGTAACGTGAAGTTTATTTTGGTATAGATTTCTGAATCTTATTGCGGTATTTTCAAAAACTTCCACTCACGTAATCGCGATTATGCATTGTAATCGATGTTATGTTTGTAATATTTGGATTTTTTGAAATGATTAATTAAATAATATTTTTTTAGTAACACGAGTTTATAAAGATGATCCACTATTTCTATTTGATTCTAAAAATGTATCTGGTCGTGTTGGTATTCAGGGCCATCCTACCCACAGGGCTAAATGACCTATAGCCCCGGGGTGCAAGCCTTTTGGGGGCGGCAATTTTTACTTTGATCTTTTTTAGTCCTAAAAAGAATAAAAAATTATTATTTACGATCTTTTCTATTTTATATACAGAGAATAACTTTTTTAACACCTTAAATACGAGTGATATATTAATCCATTTGTTAAAATAAATATATAAATTACTTTTTCTTTTGTTTATACTGTTTATACAGGGTATCCCTGGCTACACTTTACATAACTTAGGTGCTGATAGAGGACACTTTTCTAAGAAATATTTTTAACAAATTTTTTTTTCTAAATTCAAGCCTTCAAGACTTAGACCTCTTTAATAGTATATTAAACAACAAGTTTAGAAAAGTTAAGTTTTACTAAACGAATATAGCTTTTAAGTATGAGCGAGCACAGCGAGCGAGTAACTTAAAAGCTATATGAGTTTAGTAAAACTACTTTTCTTACGAGATTTGTTTATACAATTTTTTCGTATTTTGTGAAAATCTAATCTAAAATATGAATTTAGACGTTTATGAGTAAATTTTTTTTGCGCGCGATCGGTCTAAATTTTTTCGTATGCCTTCCTACCGATAATTCACGGGGGGTGAGTACGAGGCGAGGGGGGCGAATTTTTTACTCAGTTTTTCGATATCTAGCGCCGTTCTTGAGTTATTGCTAATTCAAAAAGTTTCCAAATAGATATTTGTGTCAAATTTTCGTAATCTAGTAACCAGACACGGCGGCTTTATTTATTTACATAACAACAGTTATGTTTTTTGTTATGTGTCATGTTTTTTGATTCGAATTTTGTGTAAGTTACATAATATTAATTATAAAAGTGAGATTGTTAAGTTTTCTAGTTTGAATAATAATTTTGTACTTTTAATATACATAAATGTATAACAATGATTCCAATATTTAAATAAACAATCTTCTTTCCAATAGTTTTTTATTGACAGTGACATTACTATACAGTAAAGTGACATATCTATGTGCTAAAGTGCCACTTTATTAAATGATTTTGAATTTAATAAAACAGCACATTATTAGTCAAAATGCGAAAAAACATTTTTTTTTAATTTCCACATTTATGTCGTCATAGCTCAGAAAATATTGATTTTTGGTTAAATATGTATTAGTTCTTTTTTAAAGAGCGTGAAATAATCTACAAACTACATTTGAACCTTTTATTGTCTAAAATTAACGGCTTTCTAGTTATAATTTAAAGTAAATACAAAAATGTTGAAAAATTTGAGATTTTTTTATTTTGTTTTTTTGTTTTAACTATATATCTTTTTTATATTACGAAGGTTTTGACACCCCCATTCCAGATAGGAAATTTAACGGACTACAACTTCTGTGTAGTAAAATTTTTTGAAAAACTCATTCCTTTTACAGAAAATCTAAAAATAGTAAACAAGGTTGCTACAAAACAAAAAATTAAATTAAATAATTTTATTGAAAAATTATTTTATTAATTAATACATCTTTTAAAACAATCACGACTGTGTATTGAAAATGAAGGTAGTCATTTTGAAGATTTACTTAAATAATGTAATAGCTAACCTTAATTAATAAAATAATAATTTTTCAATAAAAATAAAAATTTTGTGAATTTAATTTTTTGTTTTGTAGCTGTCTTGTTTATTATTTTCTGATTTCCTGAAAAATGGATTGGTTTTTCAAAAATTTTTACTAAGCAAAAGTTGTAGTCCGTTAAATTTCCTATCCGAAATGAGAAGTCAAAAGTTAAAAGTTGCAGCGTTTTGAAGAAAAAACAAAATAAAAAAGCTATAATTCTTCAACATTTCTTTATCTACTTTTATTCATAATTCGAAAGCCGTTGATTTAAACAAAAAATTGTTGAATCTAGTTTGTAGATTACTTCACACTCTTTAAAAAAGCACTAATCTATTTTTACTAAAAAATTAATATTTTCCGGGCGATGGCCACGTGAAAAATGTTTCTTAGAAAAGTGTCTTCTATCATCACCTAAGTTATGTAAAGTGTATCCGGGGAGACCCTGTATATATTTTTATTTTTGTATGAATTTTGTTTTCGTTTAGGAGAATAGTAATAAATTGACTTTTTCTATTTTGTATTTGTGTGTTTTCTTTTGAAGAGAGGCGCGTTAATTTTAGTAGCCCAGGGGCGTCGTATATCTTAGGACGGCTCTGATGGTATTGTTTCTTGTGATGGACATGATGTTAGCAATATCATTTATCTCTAATCAAGCTAACAATAGTGAAATGCCTAATTTAATTTGATTATTGCTATGTATTGCATTTGGTAAATTCAGCTTGAGTTTAGTTAAGTACGAACCAATTAGTCCAATGCCAAACATTAACTATGACCATTGAATCTGTACTTTTCGTAACCATCTTTCAGTTCAGTAATGCAAATTCTGTCAATTAATTTATCCGTGATTTATGAAAGTCGTTAGATTAAAACATAATTCATTGGAAAAATATTGTTATAAATTCAAATTTGAATTCAGTATTCAGTACACATTGACATGATGCAACACGATTTTGCACTCCCGATGCAAAAGAATGAGTTTTTAATTTAATTTATTATACTGAGGTATTAGCAAAACACTTGTTTGAAATGTTACAAAGTAACGCAAAATATCCTGTTGACATAAGTATGTATTGATTCTGTAGCTAATGTAGGGATTTCAAAAATGTAATATTTAACACAAACTAAACAGAATATTAAAATAATAAAATTAACCTTCGACAGATTAGAACTAAAGCTATTTGAAAAAGGTACAAGTGGGAAAACACCAACAATCTACATTATGAAAATTAATAGAATACAAATTTAAATTAAAACATGTTTATGTTTATTTTCCATTTTCGGCCGCATATAACTAGAAAAAACAAAGAAACTAATAAGAGACAAGAAATTATATTCAAAACAATTATTGAAAAAGTAAACATTAATTAAGAAAAATAATAATTCAAAAATAAAATTTTTTAACTGTTAAGTACATAATACATACTACAAAGAGAACATAATATTTAAAAAACGCTAAAATGACAATAATTCACATTTAACAGGGTTTAACTTAGAATAAACAAGAAAATAGAATTCTGAAAAAATACGCTTTAAAATAAAATAAAAAAACTCTGTAACATAATATAAAGGCCTCTATTTCACGATTATTATCAATCCTCAGTCATGTTTAACAGTAAAAATAACAAGAGAGAGCAAATATACCCAACAAAATTTAAAAAATTATTTAAAAAATCAAGAAATTAACCAAACTTTAAAATAAATGTTGCGGTTACCAAATAACCAAACTAGAAGAGTTCACGTGCCTAAATGAAATTTTAGGTTAAGTAAACAAAATGAAACTTTTTCACCTACACTGTAGGGATATGAAGTAGAGACATACAATGCCATCTATCTTCGAAAATTAAATTTTAAAAGAAGATTTCAAATTTTTGCCACGTTTTTGTACTTAAGGCCACGTTAATTATAAATAGAAAATAACTTAAAAAAGTTTTAGAACTTTTTTGTAAGTATTTTCGTGGCATTTAGTAGTATGTGATGTTATATAATTAATTATAATTAATATATAATTAATATATAATTTTCATAGTCAGGGCCATAGAAACACCCAATAACAGAAAAAAAAATTGGAGAAAACAAAACTTGTGTTGACCAGTGTTATTATAGTATGTGATGTTAATAATTAATTATTATAGTATGTGATGTTATAATAATTAATTATTATAACATCACATTACTACTAAATGCCACGAAAATACTAATACAAAAAAGTTCTAAAACTTTTTTAAGTTATTTTCTATTTATAATTAAGAAAACATTTAAAAAAATAAAGATTGAAAACAGCTTATCATAATTATGAAAAAACGTAACGCGTTTTAATGAATTTTCTAATTTATTTATTTTTATTTTATTTATTTTTTAAATAATAATTTTCTACGTGCAAGTATATATTTTTCACTTTATGGTTAAAATTCTAAATATTATTTTAACGTTCTAATAATTTGTGTTATATGTACATATTAAAATACAGCCCAATTTACTTGAAATTCTTATTTTTAACATCATTTCTACTTTAGAAAAGTGTCCGGCAACAATCTTTTTAGTATTTTAGTCTAAATATTTTATAAATTTCACTCTGTAATAGCGTCTTTTCACGCTCTATTGAAAATTCAATAACATTACTTTATGGCCCCTTAAAGCTCGAGAACAACGAACAGTAAGTGCAGTCGTACCATATTGTAGATAAAGAAATGACCAAATACGGCTAGAATTTTTGTCTATAAAAGCCCCAGTAGATACAATATTAAAATTTACTATGAAGTAAATTAAATTACCTTTAAGTGGAGTTTAATTATTAAAGATAATAAATATGCAAAAGTAATCACATATAAAATATTTATTTTAGAAATCAATAGTATTAAATGATTAAACTAATGAGCTTTATTGCATTAACAATGTGTATGCATAATTATTTATAATACCGTTTATGTAAACACCCTTAAACCTCGCATAGTGAATTTACAAAGTAGTTGTCAAACCGTAACCAGCAAACAATTATTCTCGCTAATGGAACTATTAGTAACACTTTACTAATAAATATTTTATGCCCGTTCGTAACTATTATTTAAATCACAAATATAGTTTACTCATAAATAAAGGAAGCTTTAATGCTGATCTTCCATGCAATAAATTATAACTTTGTCGAAACTTCGCGAAACATTTCTTTCCAATTCGTTTCGGTAGTATGTCGAAAAAATTTTAAACAAACAATTTATTTGACGAGTTAATTACCTACACGTCAAAAAAAAATCTATGTATACCAAATAAAATGTTTTCAACTCGAATTTTACACGCCAGTTTATTCGAAAATGTAAATGTTTAGATTCTGTGGCGATTTTATGTTCTAATCAATATTGCAGTTGTATTTTTTAGCCTACAGGTTCAAAAATTTTCGATTCTAAATTCAATTTTTACAAAACAAAATACATATTAAAATTTTAAAAAATTATTTGTATTTGCAAAGAAGGCTTTAAATTTCCATAATAAAGAATAAAATCTTTCAATTAATTATCCCTTTAGTTAGTCGGATAGTTTGCAGTCTTATTTGGTAGGTTGATATTTTTTTGGATAATTTTTAAAGATCTGTTTAGGCTATAAGGTAATATAAGAAAACCCTCAACTGAGATAAAAAGTGTACTTAACCAAGACAATTATTTAGAAAACCAACATTAACTACAATTTATTATTTAAATTGAATGAATAACAAGCAATAAAAACCGGATAATGTAAACAATAACAATTTTAGGCATCAATCTAACTTTCAAAACTTTGTTGTGATTAATGTTTTCTCTTTGCTTATAACGTAATATTTATTATGTCACCAAGTAATATAATGTTGATTAGTTTTTGATATAATACGAAGCTATGCTTTTACATTTTCAAATTAACACTCATTTATAATTACAATCTAAAAGAAATTAGTTATACAGCTATGATACGCACGCTTCTGAAATTATAAAATATGAGTTGGTATATCGAAAACTTAATTTTGCGGTTTAAATTTATGGGGCTCGAATTTTGATTTCCAAAGAATTTTTTGTGCGTTATACCAGAGACGATGTAAATTTATACTATAAATCCTGAACTTGTGATCTAGATCTCTTTAGGGTGTTTTCGACTTTTTTACTCTTAAGTTGTCGAAATTTTGATATTTAAATGTCTCGTTACAAAAATCTTACTTTCTTTTATAAATTTTTCTAATATTTGCAATCGGATCGAGAATAATGTTATTGGGGTGAAGACAATCGTAGGCTCAAAGTAGGATTTGAGGGGTCAAGACACTCAGAATTACTATTACAGTATATTTTCAGTCTAAGCTGTTAAATTTTCAAAATTGGAAAACACATTTAAGATTCAATAGTACATTGCCTACCTAGGACAAATAGTAATTTTTTGCTACAAAAGCATAGCGATTGATAGTTGAAGTATTTCACAAAATCAAAAAAATCTTAATGAATTCCAGATTAATATTACCTAAAAAAATTGATTCTGGGGGTGGTTTGTTGTTGTTAAGTTTTTCAAGTTAATATTACATGCTTTGTCGAATGGACACGGATATTAAACTGATTAAAATAAAATATAGTATCATGTTAAAAAACTATATTAAAGAAAAAAAATATTTTAAATTAGTCCAGTGCTCAATAACTGAAAATAACGTGTTAACAACGAAATTGAAAATCAATTATATAAAAACTTAAGAGTTTTTAAACTACCTATCCTTAAATACTTAATTTAAAAAACATTATCTCTATAAATTTTTTTATTTCGTAAATTACATTAAATAAAACTCGTCCATCAAATAAATGTTTTACTAAAAATAAGTTTGAAAATATCAAGCTTTTATTGCGTTCACAATATTTAATGCTTATTTGAAGTTGAATTTAATATCTTGGAGTTTTATTTGCAAATCGTAAAGTTTTTACACTCGCAGGTAGATAACGACAAATTTATTATTATTTGATGAAATATTTAAATTTTCTTACCACTGGTATAAAGTAGAGCATCCAGGCGTTGAATCGAAAGACTGTGGAGACCTGTCGTGGAATCTTCTGAGTGACTTAAAAATGTTCCAGAACCCAATCGCCACACGTCGTTACTTCGATCTCGCATCTTTTAAAAATCTGGAATAAATAACATTAATATAATATAAATAGTCTACTCAAAATAAGATTTTTCGATTTTGACTCTGTACAATTATAATCTAAATGATTATAATTTATCTTTATCGCACCATTTTTATCCAAATATTACATCTTTTACTGGAAAATTGTAGGTAGTTCATAAAATACTAAATTTTATGATACAAAATGTTCGTATGTGTTAGTCTCATGTTAGGATGTTCATTCAGTAAAAAGTTACATAATATGGCCATAAATGTACTGCAAAAATGATTAAATGCGCTGTAAAAACACCATTAGAATTTAGTAAAATTTATGTCGTTTAAAAAAAAATTTCTAGTCAATTTTGATTGGCAGTAAATTTCATGTTTATAAACATAAATAAAAACAATCAAAATTACATATATTTGACAAGGGCAACAAATAATGGCCCAATGTTTACACAATAAACTAATTTAAATGTTATATTGTTTAATTTTTTTATAGTGTTGCCATCGACGGGCTTTTTCTTTTCCAAAATAATCTAGTTATCCTCGGCATATTCTATGGCTTAACACCGTATAGTCGATTTTAGTTCATTAAAAAAAATCTTAAATTTAATTTAAATAAATATAAAAACACCTCGAATGAACTAACAGATCTATGAAAAATACGTAATTTACTATAATATTGAAAGTAAATCACGTTCAGCATTGATAGATTACTTTCAGCAGCAGTAAATTAATTACTTTCAACGCCATTACATCACTTTCAAAATTGAATGCTGATAAAGTAACCAATTTTGTATCGCAACTAAATTATCCAGAAAATATTTTAAAATAAAATTCAAAAAATAGAAAAAGATGCACAATTTTTATAATAATACAATAAAAATTTATTGCACCCATAAATAAATTGACAAGATTGACATAACATTATATAAACGAATAACGAAGTTAATTTCAAAGTAATCAGGTTTTGGTTTACAGCCGGTGTAACAGTAAAGTTTTTTCTTATATTTTGTACCCGTTATACCCGTTAAAATTATGCGGAAAACAAAAATTTTAAAACAAATAAGTGAAACTACTTAATAAGCAAATTTGCAGCTGTTTTATAAAAACGTGAGATAACAAACATGAAAAAAATGATTTGTTATGCAGCCATTCAGCTATTCGTTTTCATTTTTTACATCGACTTTCGCAATTATTTTAAATTGGGACAAAATTTCAGTACTTACGACGAACTAAGTCGATAAGTAGATACTATATGGAATTTATTATTATTTCAGCAATTAAATACGTTATCGGAAAATGGATTAATTTCATTATAACTTCTTCGTTATTCATAGTACCAAGGTTTATAAAATATTAATCAATGTAAACTGATTGAACAGTTTAACCTTGTTAAAGTTGTGTAAATACTAAACTTTTATTAATAATGAAGTTAATCTAGTGTTAACGTTTTCTACTTCGAGTTACAGAATACTGAAACTGTCAACTACTGAAGAACATAATTTCTAATGTGAACAATCAAAATCAAAGAGCTGGAAGAGATACCAGCATTAATTTATCATAATATAATACTTTAAAATAGAGCGTGCATAAAATATTAATTTTACGATAAATAATACCTCACACCTTTTAAGTACCGTTAATTAATTAATTAATTTTATTTTATTTATGGTATAAAAGTTTTAACAAGACTATAAAAGTTACACCAACGAACTGACCTAACACCGGAAGCAATTTTACCAATAACGGTCCAGTAACTTGCAAAAATTGCTGGCACCATAACAAAGCAATAAATTTGGAATAATAACGTAAGTTGAAGAACAACTGCTGAGAGTATTTTTAGGTTAAGTATAATTTTTATCAAAATCTCAAAAATTATTTATTATCTAACTTTCTTAGTTTTAACGGCGATGGTATTAAGAAAAATACTTTATCATAAATTGTATGGAAACCTAATTCAATTATTGGTAGCGTTGTTGGTAGATTGAGAGAAATCCCTATGCACTTATCCTTTATAAGGATAAGTGGAAATAATAAAAAATTAATTTTTTTATCAAAATGTCACCCTGAAAAATTATTATTAGTCACTTCGATAACCTGAAATGTTTTATACTCTACAACTGCCGACATTTCTACAAATATGCATGTTAAAACAAGAATAAATGATAAATGAAGCTAAAAATGGAGAGTGCCAAAATATCTTTTGTGCTATCAAAAATAAATTTCGATTCCAGGGTTTGAATAAAGTATAAAACACAGTATGAGCAAGTAATTTAAATTTTTTTTAAATTCTCATCGCAATACGAATACAACCAACAGTCGACCTCGTCAGTTCCAATAAACAATTACAAAATTGTTAATTTCTGTTCTAATTAAATAAATTGCAGTTGAAATTTTCTAAAAAAAATTCCCAACGTAGTAGGTAGTGTCTTCGTAATCTATATTATTTAAAAAAATATAACGATCATTCGGGTACAATTGTATAAAAGGCAATTAAAAATAACAAATTAACCTTTTGTTTCTATTAATTAGAGATTGCATTCATAGATCTTTTTATAAGCTCACCTTTTTTAAACTAATTAGGTAACTCGAGATTGAAGTATACAACTTAAACTTTTTAATTTTGCAAATATATAATCATAACAAAAGCTTTAGATTTTATGATTTTGTTTTTAAAATAAATTAGTAACAAAATGTTGAAAAAGCTACGTAAATAGGCTAGGTATTTAAAATCAATATTCAGCTTTCAATTTATTCATTCAACATAAATTTATAATGCAAAGTAACATATAATCTAATAGCTATTTATTTAACCAATTGTGTAATGCGATATTTTTTTCAACGAGTGAATTGTGAATTAGATTGTCAGACTTACGTGTATACTGCTAATGTTGGCATACACATAGTCTAGAACAATGGTAAAAACCAATATTGAGAAATAGGCATTGCTGTGAAACGAATTTTTAAAGAGCCATTGGAAGAGCCTCTTGGATGGAATTGGAAGAGGCTTATGTTCAGAAGTATATTGTAAACAGCTGAAAAAGAATGGGATAAGAAAGGAATCCATCAAATGAGAAAATTTCATATTTAAATTTTTGAAATAAATAATTTCCGTTCAGAACGTTTTTTGAAAATAGAAAAAAACGTGATGATTTAATTTACGTTCTTCGCGGTTAGCTGATTTATCTGACAGTTGAAATATTCTCTCTAGCCATCGTAATAACAATTTGCATACGGATTGTATCTTGCAAAATAGTATAATTAAAATCAAACAATGCTTAACAGTGCGGTTACAAATTTTGTACAAACATTCCGGATCTACTTTTTAGAATTACATTGAAATGTGTAACTAATTCATTTCATTCAAACTTTTACAAATCTTGAAGTAGCATTTTTAAGCTGCTGGGCGTTTGGTAATAATTCAAATATTTAAGTTCTTAAACTTTTGCAATTCCTTGCTTCCTACGTTCTTTTATCGATAAAATGTTTCCGCTTTTTGACCAAATATCAACAAGTTAAAATCTGTCTGGGTCCGTAAATTACGAAAACGAACAGAATGTGAATGAACTGACCGCTTATTCAAGTACTGATGCATTCAAAGTGCCGCTAGCTGTTTGCTGACCTAAGATATTTCATGACCTCCTTCCGCTTTTTAAAGCGTTTCAAGATCATCAAAGCTACTCAAAATTTAAGTGGATTTTTCGTAACCGCTTATAGAAATACACTCCAATGGATAGCATATAGTAAAAGTTTAATCAAGAGTATGATTAATTTTATAGAGATGGAATCGTAAGTACTCGATGCATAATTAAATTACTGCAATTACCCACAATGCTTACTATAATAGAGCGGTCTCAAGAGCTTAGAGACGATCTACCGTCTGCTGGAGACTTTTCTTGCTTTCGTGTTCATAAATTTTTAGGGCTAAATAAATCACTTTACCCCATTAAATTACCTTTAATAATAAATTTAATTTCCTTTCTTAATAGGTATTTACTACTTATGTACTTCAATTTATCCACATTTGCAATTACTTGACAAAATTTTCAATATAATCCTAAAACATTAGATTTTCTTAATTTAAATTTAATAAAAATAAGTGATTTAGATCATTTTTACCTAATTAGTCTCGAGATACGGCAAATTTTTTAGTCGTCACAAAGTAAGGCTTCGTAATTGAATTGCTCTACATTTTTATCAACCCTCGAGTCTATTAACTTTTGTATAGTCAAGAGCAGAATAAATTTTTCTTTTATCTCAAACTTGGAAAAAAACACGGAAACATATTCAAATTTGCATTAAGTTCTTGCAAAAATAAAATTAAAATAATTGAATATTCAAAGTATACAATCTATTATTTTAACCTGTATTGCAATTTAAAATAATAGATAGGTAATTAATAAATATAATCTACTGTCACAGGAAAAATCATTTGATAAATGAATACGGAAATAAAAACGAAGTTGACATTTTATTAACCAGTTTGTTATTGAGTCACTAAATAGCGGTATATTGAAAAGTAGTTGATTTTTGATTTTAATATAAACCTGCTCGGTTTCTAGTTCGCATTTTTATTTATGTATAGATTTACTTTTTAGTTGGCAAATTTGAAAATCATCTGAGAGAATCCTAGAAAAAATTGATTATTATTTAAATTTATGTAATAAAAAATGTAAAACAAAGAATGGGATATGCCAATAAGTTATTCATTTATTATTTTGCCAATATACGAGGTCCACTCAGAACATTTTCTGCATGGTCTATAGTTATCTGGAATATTTCAATAAATTAACTGTAGATGTGTAAAAGCAAAGTTATGTAACATAAAATTTTAGCAACAATTTTTTTTAATTGCTTGCTAAAAAATATATCCAATATGAACAATGAGCTGTAAATGTTCATCTTTTGATTTACATAATATATAATTATGTATTTTGGTAAATTTGCCCATAACATAATTATTATGTAAATAAAATTAGTACTTATGTGAATTTTTATTCCATCTGACAATAGAATATTATTTTTAATTTCTAAACGTAATATGTATGCAAGTATGGGACCACACAATCACGTAAAAATATATTTTAAAACATTAATGGTAAAATAATGGTAAACGATTGTTAATTTCATGCTTCCTGGTTTATTTAATCTTTATAAGATCGTTTTGTTAATTGTAGGTAAACTAGATCATTATTTTAATTTTGTTGCCAATAATTTTCAGTTTATTTTTTTCAGAAAAAATTAAATAATATAACTTTTTAATAATTTTCTAAAAGAGAGTAACTGCCCCTTCTTACCTCTCTCTCTCGTTCTGGGGTCATCCATGTTTTAATATAAAAATTTTATTGGGACAACTTGGAGCTGATCTGTGAGATCGAAACGTAGTCATTTATTTTCGTCTGCTCGATGAATTATTGAAGTGTTGAGTTTTTTAATTGCTTAACATTGGCAACCTGGATTGTAAATTTATTGTTATCTTTTTTTATGGAATTTATTTATTAATCTTTCAAAATTTATATGGTTATACTCATGTACGAATATATTATTTATGTAGATCAGATAGGTCATCGTTTTTTGGTTACAACTTTTCCAGTTTCAATTAGCCGTAAATAATATGCGTATTATTTTATTGCTCTATTTTATACTATATATGTAATTTCCTTATTATATAATATTATGGATGGCACAATATACGGGTAGCATAATAAAATAATAATGGTTCAATTGAGCAAGCAGTTATTTTCTGTGTAGTATTCTACATTGGCAATCATCATAATAAAATATTTAATAGAATTTTCAATTTACGATCCGTGACCTCTGTAATAATATAAGATCGGCTGTATTTCGAACAATCAGTTTCAGTAAATCTGAGACTTTAAGTTCATTAGCTCAATCGTTTTCATTTGACTAATATTGGTTTCGGTTAAAACGTTTAATTGGCCATAAAATTTAAATAAAATTCCAAGATATTCGTTAACTAGCTACAAATAATTAAACTAAAACTTTTTTATGTTTAGTGTGCTAAACTTTGTATTTACTTTGTCCTGAATATTCATTTATAGTTTTATAGTGTCACCTCAATAATAATCATTGCAGGCGGCCATATGCCAAAATTATTCTATTAAAATTAAAAGGATTTTTACTTCTAATATCTACTAATCATGCAGCTTAATTTTGGTTACGCTAACAGAGGGCTTAGTGCTCACTAGCTCTAATATTGCATTTGTAAATGTTCAAATTGTCAGATAAATTAAAATTATTGTTCGTAATTTTATTAACAATTTTATTAATTTTATAAACAACATTGCTTTATTACTTGCACTGTATTGGTAGGATTCTAGAAAATTTACAATTAATTACTTTACATTTTATTCAATAAATTATCTTATTGTATTAAAAAGTACTCATAAAGATGTAAATTTTGTGTGAGTTAACAATAAGGAAAAAACTAGAGCTACGGTCGTCGTACTTGGTAAATGTGAATCGCCGAATACAGGATAATGTAAATATAAATAAATTAACTAACGTACCTTTCAATGTTATAATATTTATAAATAAATAACTGGATAAATTTGAAATGCTACAGCAACAATCCGGGATGCAATAAAGAATAATTAATTATTATGCTGGTTTTAGTTTCTAATTAGTTTAATAAAATTAATTTGAAGCATTAATATTTATTTTAAAATATAAATTTTCAAGCCATGGGCCTGAATTATTATTATTATTATTATTACTTGAATTTGAATTTTGAATGAATTTCTGAAGTTAACGTTTTAAATATATTATTTTATAGTGAGTATTTTGTTGTTTTATTTTTTGTTTTGTTTGACTTTCACTTAATAGTAAATAATAATAAATGATAAAAGATAAAAAATGTACTTTTCTCAACATCGCTTGGTATGTGTGCAGATATTCCTATTTCTATTGGGAAAAGTACATTGTATGTATATTTATCATAGGCAGGAATTACGGAGACTAGATTTTCAGGGGGGGGGGGAGGGTTAAAAATTAAACAAAAATAGCTAATTTATTAAAATACAAAGGAAACTAAAATTCAAAACAAAAAATAAAAGTATAAAGTACAACATATTTAAAAAATAAAAAAAACTACAATGAAAAACAAATATAAAATTAAAAATAGAAGAAACTCGATAAATTAAAAAAATACCTAAATAAAAATATTTAAGTCCCAACTTAAACCGTCAGTCATGCTAAAATCGGTAAAATAAATGCAATTTAGGGCCACTTGTGCAGTTGTAAGTTAAACCAGAAAATTTGGATTAACCAATAAAATACGTTGAAAAACTGTTTTTTAAGAAATATTATTGGTTAATCTAAATTTTTTGATTTAACCTGCAACTGAACAAATGAACCTTAGTAATTTTTTTAAATTTAAATTTTGTTATATTAATTTTTAAAATGTAACGTTTGCAGAAAAATGGGTAAAAAGAAATTTTTTTGTCAAGACGACGGAGACCTAGATTATGCTCCGCTGATTTTTTGAGTATAATTTTGTGCAAGTATTTTTGCAATAAGATATTATTTTTGAGTATTGTTATTGAAAAATTTTGTTTGAAAGCATTTTGTGACTGCAAAGAAGTTGAAATTTTGTGAGATTGTTTTTATTTAATTAAAGTGATTATTTTTTTGAGCGATTTTTCTTTATTTGAGTTCAATATTCAGAGAAAATTTCGATTTTTGTGAACTTTATTTAATGGTTTAAAATAATTTGTCGAGGGAGCGACAAATTTTGACTACAGGTTGACTTCTGGGTGGCGTTATCGCGATTAAAATTTTGTTGATGCAATTTTAAAAGTTTTGTTAACTACGATATTTTTAATAAGTTTAAACTTATTCATATTTTAATTTTAAATTCTTTTGTAAAAACCGTCTTTAAATAAAATTTTTTAGTTTTAAAATTTGAATAAAAATCACGATGATAAAATAATGTTGTCAAAACGAAGAACTAAATTAAACTGAAAGAAAATTTCACAAATCTTAAGCAAATGTACATATTTTCAAATAAAATTCACACCAAAATATAAGACAATTAATGGGTTTACAATGCCCACTCTAATTTATTGCGGAAGTGTTATTTTAAGCTATGCTGCCGATATGATCATAAAATTTATTTTCCTTTTAAAATTTTTGGTTCAAACAATTTATAGCAATTTAAAATTTTTATCATAATAGTGAGAATTAAGATAAAATACCTATTTCATTTATTTCAATATAATTATTTTTAAAAAAATCGAAAATTAATTAATAGGAGTAATAACTAACAATTAATTAAGTGGCCGCAGACTTTTACACAGTATAGTACTGTAAATATATAAGGCCTTTATTCTTCATCGTCAATTTTTATATTTTTGCAGTTTAAGCCTGTTTGACACAACGTTAAATTTTACATAAAATTTACGTGTAAATTTTTATGAAAATATTTAACACCATTGCATACAGAAAATCAGCAAATTTTGTGTTAAATTTTTATGTGAAAAATTTAGAGCATGTTCTAAATTTGGTGGTAAAAGTACGTGTAAATGTGCGCAGCAGACATTTTCACGCCTAAAGTCCGCTCAGTTTGGTTTTTGAAGTTTACGAACATTTCACCGAAATTTCATAAAAATCAAATGAAACTAAAGCACTCAAATAATAATTCGCGAATAAAATTAAGAATGCGACGTCTGGTGGCAGAATTGAGAACACTTCGATGCGAGTACTAAACTTGGTTGATTGTACTTAAATAAAGATTTTAGAGCAATTTGTTTAGTCATTTCACCTTTTTCTTTGATAATTCGAACATACAAAAAGATTTACAAGGTTGACTCGATCACTGTAAACACAACTATAATTTCAATTTACTCGCATATGACGGTCATTTTGACAATTTAGCGGCGTCCCCATCGTTAATTTTATTCGCGAATACCAAACAGCTGTTTACTACAACTGTTATACAGAGGAACTCAAAATATATAGACCTTAAATAACTAAATATTAGAAAATTCTCTCTAAACTGTTTGTTAATACGCAAGCGCGCGTGTTAAATTTCTTATCAAATTTGACATCGTTGCAAACAGAAAATTATTTTTACCTACATAAAATTGTGTCAAAAATATGAGTAAATTTACATGTAAATTTTATATAAACATTAACGTTGTGTCAAACAGGCTTTAGTAGTAGGTGTATTTAATCAAATACATTAGATAGGTTAATACGTACAGCTCGTTGCATTTTCAATGGATTATTAGGTAAAGCTGGTTTTAACGCCATCTGTCGATGCGAGTTGTTCAAATTGGAAATCAAACAATAAATAATTGGCTATTCAGGAACAGAAGTGATCCAAGTGACATATCAAAAGTTTTGAGATATTAACCAAAACGCGTTTTCATGAATCCTGCCGTTACTTTAATAAAATTTTTCGTAAATTATTTTTTATCTTAACAGAATTCATAATAATGAAATTACCTTATATACAAAATTATGAAAATTTTTAATTCTATTAGGAAAACTTTTGATTTTCTTCATTTGGATGACGTCTGTTTTCGATAAAATTTAGAATTCTGAATGGAATGCATGATTGTTCTTTATTATTTTACAACAATTCTGCACCACTTTGAATGGTCAATAATTGCTGTCAATTGCTCTCAACAAATACTTTAGTTAGGTTATAAGGAACAATCAAACAACTGCACAACTCTACTCGTTAGGTGCCGCTAGTGCGCTGCTTTACCATTTTCGCTCGAAGCTGCACGTATTAACCTATTTAATGTATTTGATTTAATTCAGTGTTGCCAATCGCCGGATATAAATACAAATTTCCGATTTTTTAATTTGAGATTTAATTTATTAGAAATATCTCTTTAGTTTTAATTTTTATTTAAACACTTCAAGTTTAATGTTCTTGTTATTATTTGTAAAGATTGTAAAGATTGATTTGTTTTACGATTGCAGTCGGACTTCCAGTACTGTAGTAATTAATAAATAATTTCGGGGGGAGGGTTGTAGCTCTAACCTCATAGGAGCCAGCATAAGTGCACATTTACCGGAAAATGTGTACTTTTACCGGTATACGTACTTTTTCAGTAACATATACAATCAGTTTCAGTTTATTTCACTCACATAATTTATTATTTGAAAGACAATGAAAAAGTTTGTAGGAGAATACTCTTCTCTCAACTGCGTATTGAAATTTTTCGCTTAAAATTATCAATTATTCAAATTAAAAAATTAAAATATTTTTAATGCAGCAAACAATGTTTGTTGACAATTTTACTGCTTTTTTGAAGTTTTACTTGGCCTGGAGCAATAAGCTGATCGGGTCAAATTTTTTATAATAACAGTGTGTTTAATTGTGATAAGTTAAATTAAATAACATAGGTTTAGACAAATTGTGCCGTTGTATTTAATAAAAACGAAAAAATTAAAAAATCAAATATTATTGTAATGAAGTCGTCTAATAACGTAAGATAATGGTACCAGTCGCTTATATCAATGCAGATTTATATTAGAAAAAAAAATATTAATATTTTTTATGTTCTTTTAACATACATACATAAAATATACCAAAAAATATAAAGCAACCAAAATATAATTCCTTTGTGGTCGTTTTGAAGTAATGAGTAACAAATTATAAAATATCAAGCTTATTAAATTTAGATATAAAAAAATGTTCGGTTAGAGTATCTTGCCATATTATGATTTGTTCAAAAAGCTTATCAAAATTCTGCACAGTGTGTTTTTAATGTACGTTAATTTTGTAACTTAGCGTTCCAATTGTCATAATTAGCATAATTATTTAATATTTCATTCTAATTATACGTAAATGCAAATCGCGATCAATCCTTTATATTATTAAAGTTGCTAAACTTGGAAGTTTATTTATTAT
Source organism: Cantharis rustica (assembly GCA_911387805.1). Classification (NCBI taxonomy): domain Eukaryota; kingdom Metazoa; phylum Arthropoda; class Insecta; order Coleoptera; family Cantharidae; genus Cantharis; species Cantharis rustica. The sequence goes on from OU426877.1 coordinate 118,294,087, forward strand.
AAATTTTAGTAGGTCTGAGAAATTCCAACAAGTTTTGAGAAAGTAGTCAAGTTTTAAAAACTAAATCAAGTTTGAAATGGTTCCGGCAAAACTATTTTTACTTACGCATAAAACTTTATCTATTGTAATTAATTGCACGATATCTTGAATAATTTATTTAATTTAATGCAAAATTATACACATTTATGCACAATTAACACGTTAATATTTATTTAATCAATTTATATTCCTAGTATGCTTCACGATTTTTACGCTTCGTGTTTTCAAAATTTTTCAACAAATTTGAAAAAGCTTTGTGTCGGCTAAAATATTTCGCTTCCCATGAATAGAAAATTTCGTCACGACTTATTTCGTCGGTTATAGTGCACAATTTTAGAATAATTTAATCACATTTGATTGATCTTATTGTTGTATTCACTTTGTAATTTATTCAGATGAGTTGCAACTTTTTATAACGCTCCTTTATAAGGCCAATACCATGGTTTGTTAAAAAATTATTGTTATTTTAAAATGATGGAAAAATAAGTTCAACCCAGGAGGTATCTCGTTAATCGTCGTACAATTTTAGATTATTCTGGAAAAAAAATTAATTGTTTTTCCTTTCGTTACTTATGGAAAAAATAGCCATAATTAAAAGCAATTATATTTTTAATCTCTTGTATATTCATATAGCACATGTTTCTACATACATACAAAGATAGTAATTATTATTGTTTTCATTTTTATAGCCGATAAGGTAAACAATTAGCTTTTACTTATGTATTAGAGAAATTGTTTAATTGCCGGTCAATGAATACGACGCGGAAGTTTAATATATGGATAACAGAAAATTGTGCAAAGCTTCGTACGCGTATATGTTAATGGTATTATTACCGGTATTACAATAATACAATTTTCAAATATGTAGGTATGTGTTACGGGTTAAAATGTCTGCTTGTAGACAAACCAGTTATTATGAGATCAATCATGTAACCAATTTTATAAATTTATTAATTATTAACACAAATATTCCATTATTTATAAATTAATTTAAATATTCACGTGAGTTTTTTTACGACAGTTATTAAAACTCACCTTGATTATGTGTAATCCAAAATTAAATAAAACGCACAGTTTAATCAAAATTAATGTAGTGTACACAAAACTTCAATCACGCACTTCCATATAAAATTCATAATATCACAAATAGTCGATAAACGTAACACCGATTACCGATCACCGATCACATCCTAAGATGCAGTTAATTTCACGAAACGCGAAACCCAACTAAATTAACGTAACTACATATTCCAATCGAGAAAGTCGTCAAATCTTCAAGTAGTAATAACGTTACTTTTGAAGAAAGTCTCGTAGATACCGGCACAGAATATGAAACGATACAACTTGAACAAGTTTATCGAACAAAGATTTATAAATGGTTACACATAAGTTCAATCAATTATTAAAATTATATTACAATCACATTGGCCAACACCTACTTTCGCACTATTATAATTAACATATCTACATAGTGCTGATGAGAGCAGTTTGGCATGATTTTTTTTCGAAGCGGTAATGCTTTAATTTTGATCACTTCGGTCGATCTTCTCTGTTTGCTTCGTAATTCTGTTCTCACTTTTTGGGACAAAATCAAAATTTGAAATCCTCCATAAGGTACATTTTGACTAATTTTGCTTGCAATCCACGGACGTTATCGATGGTATCTCGTAAGCATCGGTGGTTCAGTGGTAGAATGCTCGCCTGCCACGCGGGCGGCCCGGGTTCGATTCCCGGCCGATGCAAATTTTTTATCATTTCATAAAAGTGAATGAACTACAAGTTCATACGAGCGTAATTAAATATTTTAGGAAAAAAAAGGCATACTTTCTAAAATTAAAGAAATTTAGTGCAATTTATCGTTTTTTTTTTTAGAAATTTAGAAGAGTAGGAGGGTAGTTTATTGATAATTTTACTGCGGTTATACAGGATGCTCCGAAAAAGGCATATCTACTTTACGTTTTGTTTACATTATTTGAAAGTTCGTAAAACTATCCGGGGCTTTTAAAAAGTAAGCGGTGCATGCAAATATTGCTAAAACAATAAATTCACAGTTAACGCTTTTTTTGTTAAAGTTTTCTTTCCCAGATTATTATTAGAAAATACAACTTTGAAAGCTTAGAAATAAAGTTTCGCATTATTTTTATCACAATTTGCACTTTCCTACGCAAAATAATCACTATTTACACTTAATAGACAATTAACTATTGTACGAAACAATAGAATAAATTCCGGAACAAAAGAAGCACCTCGTACTCTTAATACACAATATACCATTGTATATTATGACGCGACGCGTGTAATTCGAACAAAAAATCTAGGTTACAAAGCTGACGAAATCAGATAGAACCCAGATAACGCATAAAAAAATTATGTTCGTGATAAGATAATTTTTTTTTCAAGATTTTTTTTCTATTTTTTAAATATTCTCTAACGATGGACTTGCGTTACCTACAGAAGATTTATTTATTTCTACAATGCCGCTGAGGAAACCTTGATTTATGAATGAACATAAAAACAGAACAAAAATTAAAATAAACAAACTAAAACATATTATTAAAATAATGAATTTTGACTATTTAGTAAAGAATACATACTTACATAGAAAAATGAAAAAATGTCAAAAACTTTTCAAAAAGTTTTTATTTAAACACGTGACGTTCAGTTTAGTTATTTGGTAAGCCACATTAAATTTAAAGTAATTTTTCTAAATTTTCTGTTTTTTAATTTTAAATTTTTAATTTTGTTTGGTATAATGTTTTCTCGCTTAATTTTTTTTATTTTTACGTTTTTCTTATGTTAAATACGACTGATGATCAATAATAATTGTGAAATGGGGGTCTTTATATCGTATTACAAAGTTTTTATTTTAAATTTTTATTAGTTTTCATAACGTAAATTTTTTTAAAATTCATTTTCTTGTTTATTCTAATATTCTAAGTCCTGACTTGTTAAATGTAAATTATTGTCGTTTTTATTATTTTTTAAATATTTTTTCTATGTAAGTATGTATTCTTTACTAAATAGTTAAATCCCGCGGCATCCGAAGCGGGAATCAATATTATACACGCTTGGTACTAACCCTAATCTCTTCTTCAGGATCCAAGGATTCAGCCAGTCATAGCCTAGCGCTAAAAGAAGAGGAAATTAACCTCAAAAAATCCACTTCCCGCCGCCAACAACAGTTGAATGGAGATAAACGGTTCGCCGTTTAAAAAATGCCATCAATCAACTCTAAAATGCCATCAAGTTCCTCGTTCCTCGTAAATAGTTAAAGTTTATTATTTTAATAATATGTTTTAGTTTGTTTATTTTAACATTACATACTACTAAATACCACACTATAGACTTGAAAATTCATTGTTTACGTTAATTTTCTAAAAAAAAATTATTTTAGAAATAAGAAATTAAAATAAACCTAAAAGATTACTGAAACTTTTTTAAAAACCGGTCAAGACACTGAACAGTTATTATTTCCAATCTCGTCCAGAATATATTGTCGTGTTTCAAAATGGTTGCGACCTACCCTGTACACATTTTTATAAAAATTTTGTTTTTAAATGATTTAAGTTGTAACACTGTAGAAGTTGGACGGGTGGGGAGCGAACCGACGAGGATTTTGGTTTGGGCCAACAGGTCGCCGCGCGAGTGACAGCGCCGACTTTTGGCTCGTTAAATTTTTGTTTTTTTGCTAAGATGGCCGACCAAGCTGGTCGATGATTTTGGCTCTGTGATTTATTTTTGAGATTTGTGATTATTTTTGAAATTGTGAGTTATTGTTTTTGATTTGAATAGAGTGATTTTATGCGAATGCATTATTGCGTTTTTTTTGGATGATTGATTTGATATTTTGGATAATTTGGATAATTTTTATGAACGGCTACCGAGCGGTAGAAGATTTGATTGATTTGGTTGATAAATTAGAGGATGAGCAATTGAAATTAAAGATTGGATCTGAATTGTTTGAAATTGGAAAGTTTAAAATTTGCATTCGTAGGAACGAATGGTGCTATTGATAAGCGGGCGATTTGGATAAGGCACGAAATCGAACTGTGTTCCTTTCGAATAAAAGTAAAATTTTATTTTACAAAAATTTTACATTGGATTGGATTTAATAATTTATTTTGGAGAATTGATTTTTTTTTGGATTAGAAACTTATTAATTATTTTTGAAGAAGAAGTTATTATTTTATTTGTGGAGAATATTTTTTTTTTTAAAACCCTTGAAAATTGCCAACTGCTCCCGCAAAGAGTAGCCCGAGGTAACGAAGCGTAAATATTTTCTATGAAAATAACATTACAATATATAGACTACGGATTAATTGTACGTAAGCTTTCTTATTGTTCTAAAATCCTGCGAAATAGTATAAAAATCTTACTCTTTATGTTTCAAATTCCTGCAGTTAAAGTTTTAACAATTCCTACCTCTTGTACAGCAAAATTTCTTTGAGGTTTACCCCTTATGATTCGCCAATTGTATTTTTTTACCAAATCATCTCTTCAAGGCGATCTTCTTCAAGTGCCAAAGCTAGTCCCCATACCGATATCGAGCTTTAGATCACAGCAATGTATCCGATGGTATTTTTGAATTAGAACCACAGTCTCTCGAGTCTCGATATTTAATAAACGTAATCATTAAAGTTACAATTTTTATTTAGTTTAATATTTTGTATGTGAATTTTCAAAAAAAATCAAAATACGGACTCAATCTGTTTCTTGGTCAAATCTATAAATATGTTCAAAATTTCAACAAAACGGAACTGAGAGAAAGCTACAGCTTGGTATTATATTTTTTCATCTTGATCTTTCATTTTTTAACAAAACCCAAATAGACGGTTATGCAACTTTATTAACTTGTATTTATGATGATTGCTTTGTTTGTTAAAAATTCATCCGTTGCAACATTTTTAATTAAAATTTGATCAAAAGCTTACCTTAGTGAGTTAAAGCTGATAAGGTTGGTAATGGGTATAATCCATTAATTTATTAATATTTATATATTTATATTAATAAATTTATTAATCGATTAATGGGTAAGCCCTTAAGATAAGGGTGGTACCGAGTGCTCTATAAAACCGTTACAATTTTTCCTCTTATCTAACTGCTGTTATAAAATCACAACTAATGTTTGAAAGAACAAAATTTTTTTTGTTTTTATATTTTATTTGTTTTTATATTTTATTTGTTTTGCAAAAATTATTGTTTATGTTTAAAAAATTTTAAATAAGCATCGGTGGTTCAGTGGTAGAATGCTCGCCTGCCACGCGGGCGGCCCGGGTTCGATTCCCGGCCGATGCACTGTTTTTATTAAACCTATAATAGTAATTTTTATTGAAAATTTTCTGTGAGAAACTATTTTTTTTTTATTCTATAACTACTAAATTCATCTCGAAATATTTTTCTCTCTTGGATATGAGCTCGCTTGAACGACTAAGGCAATATTACAGTCAACAAACAAGATCGTGGCGAACTGCTTGGAAAATCCAAATCTTTGCAAGATTGACTTTCCTGAAAACTTATATAGATTTCGCAAAGAAAATAAAATGAAAAAATAAAAAATTTAAGCAGTAAAATACACTTATAACCTGAGGAACTACTAGTTTCTAATGTATAATAGAACATCATAAACATGAAATGTGCATCCTTTTTAATGTTGAATGTTGTTAGATATGCTGGTGCATTACATTATTACGTGATGTTGCCAACACAACACAAGATATAATATTCTAAGTTATCTTTCTACAAATAAAAAGTATAAAAATAACATTAGCAGCAGGTACTCCACGACTAAAACTTTTTTTTACATTTAGACTTAATAACTTTCTTCTGTAACTTTTATTCTACAGAGATAAGCCATACAATCTAACAAAAAGTAAGTAAGTTATGTCTATTTATTAAATTACTTAAGACGTTCGTAATAAAAATTTTCCACCGTTTTGAATTTTTATGACACTGAAATTGATACATCTCGCTTAAAAAGATTGACTTTATCTTTCTTAAAGTGCTTTCAAGTTAGAAACAAAAAAGTATTATTCCTTCTGCTTCTTTGGTTTACTTCGTGAAAAATAGTATATTGGTTTATAAGGTTCAAAAAAAGAACTTTTCGTGAAATATCTATAGTCGAGTCGAGGTTTTTAAAGTTTTATAAAATAACTTGTCCAAAATATGTTTATCCTTTATTAATTTTTTTGTAATATTATTTATAAGCAAATTTTTAAATTCGAAATCAAATGAAAATAAGAACAACTTAATATTTAAAATAAATATTATTCAAAATATAATCTTCTGTTAATTGATGACAAATTGAACATTTTATTGAAATACTCAAAACAAAAAAGGGTGTTTGGGTGGAAAACATTTTTTGAATTTGAAATAGGAAGATTTGCTACTATTTGTGATGCAAGCTATATTATTGCTTCCTTAGACTTTGGAAACTTAAGGCTGAATAATGATCACTTTCATTTCTTGAGGAAAATTGGCATAGACATTTATTTTGTAATTTTTATTTGTTTGGAATTAAAAGAAAAATCATAAAATACATTAATATAAAATTTAACGGTTTAACATAATAGTATAAGCATTACGCCCAAATTTTTCCAACAAAATTAGGTCCAGGTGACTTGCAGTGAAAAGAATGACCAATATTAAACAAAACATGTCACAAAAAACGAATGACTACATTTTTTATTGATTTACTGTTTTTAGTGGCTGTACAATTAGACAACAAAAAAAGTTGTAAACCCCATATTAGAATTTCTAAACTTTTTTAGCTCGAAATCCTGACGACGAAAGAAATATTTAAACATCAATGCTAAAACTCATAACAAAAAATAAATTATGATTAAAAATTTTTTTATATTTTCATTTATTTATTATTTAGAAACAATTCTAAAACCTAAAGTATAAAAAAATTGTTAATTTTGTAGGCGAAAATAACGGCAATTTAAAAGAATTTAAATGGATAGGTCAACAGATTTAAATGTGCGCTTGTGGAGTTGAGAACCATCTCGTGGTAAATTTAGCAAACTTACAGAAGAGAAACGCAGTAATAATTGTTTGTTTCTTGAAATATTTTTCCAACTACAAGTTTAAAGGGAAGTCTAACATAAATCCGTTTATTTAATATATTTTTAAATTTACGTAATTCGTAACAAAATCGTCAATATTACAGTTTAACATGGAAAACAACACTTTTCAATTCTATAAATGAAACTAAAAATATCTATCACAGCTATTTAATAACTAAAATTTATCATTAGCTCTTAGTTATTACTTATTAGGCTATTACAAGAAAATAATGCATTTTATTTATTTTGTTTATTTATTTATTTTAATTTTTATCATAAAAAGACAATATTGTGTAATATTTCACTTTGAATTATTGTAACGTACCGTATCGTAATATAGCGGAAAGTATATTATATCAATTTAACCTTCAATCATTTTGAATCAAGGTAAAATTTTTACAAATCAAATTTGTGAATTCAAGAGTAAAATCACAATCTTTACATTTGATAAAAAATAATAGGCTCTTTATCATAGGTAAATATTGAACTTTAACTAAAAATTTGATATATTGAATGTTAAAATTTAAAAATCTAGTTTTTTCTAAGTTTCAAAATTTTATGTCAACAGGTAGCTAAGCCCATCCGGCTCAAACGATTTTTTTTTATTGTTTTTCCTGCAAGATAAGTTAAATTTATTACGGAAAAAAAGAAGCGACGAAACGCCGTCAAAAATCGCAAACTGAAGTACGAAGATGACAGAAATTGTTACTCATATTACAAGAATGAGTAGTTTAGCGTTCAAACAAATTGAAAACTCTTAAATTCAACCGTGCATAATTCCTTCGAAAATATGTGTCATAATACACATAATTCAAAAAAAAAACTTTTACATTGTTAAGCGGAAGTATCTGGTGGAGAATAAATAACATTTTTTGGCACACCTACTGGACCGCATAGTATTATTTTTATTATCACGTTTATTATTATAAAATTTTTAAATTTACTGTATATTATTTTTATTAATCGTTTCATTGCCTATTTATTTAGATCCAAAGTATAAATAAAACTTTTGAAGAAGAGTGATTGGTTATTTTGGAAGTTTGGAAATACCTTCGGAACATTTTTTAAATGCCAATAAATTATTTGGCTAAGTGAATCGTTCTTTGTTACGAACTTGCTACCTTTGTCGTAAAAAGACATGATTATGGTTGTTTTGCTATATTTTTGTCACCATTTTGCTGATATATACGCCCACACCGATTCTTGTTTCAACTTTATTTATTTCTTCCTGTCGACTATATAGGTGGAGCGTAGAAATGTTCATTTCTTTTTCGTTTTCATTAGCGTTTGATTTTTTATAAAAATAATTTTTATGCTATTAATCTGGTATTATTTTTATATACCAAGAATATTATTTTAGTTTCGGAAAGCGTCCATTCAACTATTCGTTAAATTAGCTTATAATGGTTTCTACTGAAAAACTCGACCAGCGGCGGCGGTTTATCTTTGTTTGCCCACCCATTCTTTTATCAAAAATGTATTTTTCTAATTTTAACATACAAACATAAAATACTACTTTCAAAAAACACAAAACCGGTATTGCCTAAAAAATGTCACATATTCTAATAGAATATAGTTAGAACAATTTTAATTGCTTATAGATGATTTATCATTATTATCGCTAGCTTAAATTCAGATAACTTAAAAAAATATTACAAACAGTAAATTCGGTAAAATTTATTTCGCCTTACAATAATAAAAATCATTATTTAAAAAAGTTTTGTAAATTCTTAAAGAATTTAAATCCTGCTTTGCTTTATTGCTGTTATTGTTCGTTCGGCCCTTTATTTAAAAAATATTCTAAAATACAATAAATGATTTATTAAATTTCAGTATAAGTATTATGCAAGGTTTATTAATATGAATAAAATAAATTTTAAAACTAGAAACTCAGATTTGAAGTAAATACTTATTTCCTGTTGAAGATAATTATAATAAATTATCTTAAATTAAGAAAATGATACATAAATTAACAAAACCATTATTTACTAGTTTCAATTCAATATAGTTTTTAATTTTAGAAAACAATTTCTCCATATTGTGAAGACAATGTATGATTAAACTATTAGTATCCTATAAAGCTAAGAAAACATTTCTTTAAGATATTAACATTAAGAACAACCATAGACAGGGCCGTATTTAAGGGGGAGGTTTAGGGGTTACAACCCTACCCTCCCCCGAAATTATTTATCAATTAATAAAGTACTGAAAGTTCGGCTGCAATCGTAAAAAAAATCAGAAAAAACTAAAGCAATTTTTACAACTATAACAAAAACATTAAACTTAAGTGTTTAAATAAAAATTAAAACTAAAGAGATATTTTTAACATAAATTTTATGGCCATCATGGGCAGCATAGCTTAAAATAACACTTCCGCAATAAATTAGAGTAGGCATTGTCAACCCATAAATTGTTTTATATTTTGTACATTTGTACATAAGTGTACATTTGCTTAAAATTTGTGAAATTTTCTTTCAATCTAATATAGTTCTTCGTTTTGACAACATTATTTTACTATCGCCATCGGTAAAATAAGAATTTAGTTTAGGATTTTTATTCATATTTTAAAATTAAAAAATTTTATTTAAAAACGGTTTTTTACATGAGAGTTTAAAATTAAAATATGAATAAGTTTAAACTTATTAAAAATACCGTAGTAAACAAAACTTTTAAAATGGTATAAACAAAATTTTATCCGCGATAACGCCCCCCCCCCCCAGAAGTCAACCTGTAATCAAAATTTGTCGCTCTTTCGACAAATTATTTTCAACCATTAAATGGAGTTCATGAAAATCGAAATTTTCTCTGAATATCGAACTCAAATACGGAAAAATCGCGCAAAAAAATAATTATTTTAATTAAAAAAAAACAATTTTTTCACAAAATTTCAAATTTTTTGCGGTAACTTTCGACAAAATACTTTCAAACAAAATTACTCAAAAATAAAATCTTAATTGCACAAAATTATACTCAAAGAATCAACGACCTCTGTCGTTTCCGCCATCTTGGCAAAAAAACCTCCCTTTTCTCCAAACATTACATTTCAAAAATTAATATAACAAAATTTAAATTTAGAAAGACTTCTTTTGTATTTTAATAAATTAGCTATTTATTTTGTAATTTTTTTACCCCCCCCCCCCCCTCGAAAATTTAGTCTAAATACGGCTCTGACAACAGAACAACTATTAGCAGTATCACATAAATTTGTAGATGTTTCAGTATGTTACGTATTAAAGAAACGTAAAAAAACGCAGTTAGAAAAGATCTCAGAATTGTAAACGCGTAGCTTGTATACATTAGAATTTATGTGCAAAAAAAGTAAAAATTCTTAACAAATCCAGATGCATATAATACTCGTAAATAATATAAAATATTTATTTAATAATATTTTTTAAATTAGGCGAATTGCATTAAATATTATAAATGATAATAAGTGGCGTAGCTAGGAATTTGGTTTGGGGAGGCCTGCGAGCGCAGCGAGCCGTTCTTTAATAGCGCCGCAGGCAAAATTTTTTCAAATTTTCAAGATCATGCGCGCAATAGAAAGTTAGAAAATTACAATAAAAAAATAATTTCTTAGAAAAAAGACTTTTGTCAGACATTTTTTACGTTAACGACAATAATAATAGTTTTTAACTACATAAATAAACATTAAAAATTAAGTCATAAATATTTATTATTATTAGAGTGTGGAATTTATGCACTAAAAAGTACCCAATATATATGCACATACATATGCAGCAATAAATGCCTGAAATATGCACGTATGTGCTATAAAAATAAAAGATTATATAGGTACTAAAAAACAAACACCTTTAATTTTTTTAATTAATTTTATTGAGAGATTTAATTACAATTAACAATGAGATTATACGCCAGCAGCATTTTTGTAATTTTTGTTACTTATTCTGCTGGAAGGTCAGTCCTCGAATAACAATTCCCACAAAGCTGTTGGGACAGATAGTAAGAAATTTTTGAGAAAATCGCCTTTGAAATATTGAAAATGAAACCGTTGAATAAAAAAAGTACAAAAATGCACTTACGAAAATATCCACCTAATGTTAAAAATATGCAAAATATGTATATTAAAAAGTATTTGATTGAATTATGATTTGCCTAATTCGGCTTTATCTATATGGATTTTGGTGACATATCAATTTTAAGAAATATGCAAATTTATTAAATTCCGTTAAATAAGCTGCATTTCCATTATGACAGCACAATAAACGGCAATATTGATGTATGATGTTTATTGCAGATGCAACAATAAATAAACAAATTCGTTTTCAAGCCGTGCCTGGAAAGCTGTTTTTTTCAAAGATATTTTTGCAAAGTTTATCTTTTTTAAATTTTATTTTCTTAAAAGTATGAAAATATGCACTTATATGTCTTAAAAATAAAAACATGAAATATGCAGTAAAAATAAAAACATATGAAATATGCACTCTCAAATTTTGGTTGTAAACTCTAAAGTTATAGAAACGCATAGATACAATTTTTTACGACTCGAGGAACAAGCAACAAAAATATGCATTTACATATAATTCCACACTCTAATTATTATAATATAATTATAATTGTGAAATTATTGCGTCTTTTTTTAATTTCAAAAACATTTATAACCTCTTCTACATTAACAGGCACATTCAATTCCTTCTCAAATATGGCTTTATTCGTTTTAAGCTGGAAAAAGTTCTTTCTGCAGAGGCTGTAGTAACCGCTAATGTTCCTAAAATAATATATATATTTGGAAACATCAATATTAAACTGATTAAGAGCTTCCATTGTATATTTTTGAAGCTCTCCTTCATATTTTTTCCATTTCTGATGCCAAATCAGCCATTCGCCTTCAAATATAGTATCATTAGTGTCTTGAAGATCATTTATATAGAAATCTAAACATGGTTTCAAGTCCTTGTAAAATTTCAAATTAATAATTTTGGGGGGTGGGAGCTACGCCGCCGATTTCATTATAATATAATTACTTCATTATAAGCTTAAAAAATTTAATCTTTTGATTAAATATTTGAGGTGTAAATCACTGACAAAATTTTTCTATTGTTCTGTGATTTTCACTTTTCCTATGATTTTCAACGATTTTCAGATACCTACGTAATTTACATAATATTATGAGAGTTTTCATATTTTTCTGCAATGTTTTCTATAAAGTTGAACACCAGATTTTCACAGTAATATACTTTTCGATGTTATGGCATAAAAATTGTATTGTGAGAGCACGGGTAAATTTTTCAAGTTTGTAGTTTCGTAGTTTGATTTATGAATATTGAGGACAGTTGAGGGACAGTTATCAGCAGGGCTCAGAAGTTCTAGCAAATGCATATATTTTTTGGTAAGTCTTAGAATATTCAAAGACTTTATAATGCTAATTTTTGTATATTACGGTTTTTAGTGCTATTTTGCTATTTTAGCGTTTTAAGTACTATTTACAGGCATATTTTTATATAATAAATGAAATAAACAAACTAAACAAAATAATAAAATAATAAATTTTAACTGTTTAGTAAAGAATACGTACTTACATAGAAAAATAATATTTAAAAAACAATAAAAAATACATAAATTAACATTTAACAGGTTTGGACCTTAATATTTGAATACGCAAGAAAAATAAAAATGAAAATTAATAAAAATCTTTTAAATATTGACTAACAATTTTTAAAATAATAAATTACGTTATAAAAAAATATGATAAAAATTTAAAAATAAAAAATTTTGTAATACGATTATAAAGGCCCTTATTTCACGATTATTTCCGATCATTATATAAAAAAAGAAAAACATAAAAAAAATGAAAAGCAAGAAAATACTATATACCAAACAAATTGAAAAATTAATATTAAAAACCAAGATAAAAACCAAGTTTTGGGAAAAAAATTAAATTTTGTACCAAATGACCGCATACGAATAAGCGACCGAAAGAAAACGTGTATTTTAATATTAAGATCTGGTTTCAAATAATAGGAATTTGATTATTTTAAAAATTATGTCAGACGCATCTCAATGTAATTGGCAGATTCGCGGTATTTAGTTCGTTTATAAAATAAAAAAAAAGGTTGACAATTATTTTATTTTGCATATTTTTAATTTTTTAGTGCTATTTATAGCGCTAATTTTTGTGTTTTTAAGTGCTAAAAGTTTACTTTTTTAGTGCTATAACTTCCGAGCCCTGGTTATCGGTGACGTACCGTACCGGAACATCACCTTGTGGAATCCCGCAGATGGCTGAAAAAAGAGATAAATTACCTATTATATTAAAAAAAAATAACAAAAATTGCACAAGTAAAGTTAACGTTCATAATTCATTTTAAAATTGAATATTGATAGTTATTTGATACACCTAGTATTGTTAAGTTTGGAAGTCATTAAATTTACTCTGCCACACATACAGCATATTACATGTCACATTCAATAGGACAAGATAGACAAAATTTTCACGAAAAATACACTTTTCTAAATTTCGCCACAAAACTAAACATCTTATAATTATGATAAAATGGGTATAAAAATTAACCGATATACACTAGTGGTGAAATCGGCCAGAAAGCCAAAACTCTTTTTTTACAGTTTTGGGCAATGCGTCCCAATACGTATATTTTGTTTAGTTGCTCTTATCTGAGCTGAAGGTAACAAACAATTGTGCATGTTAGTTAATATTCTATAAATAAATAATGTTTTATTTTCACATACGCCCTCCTGTCAAAATATCACGAACCGCCACTGTATCTTATGTCTGTCTGTTCATTCGTCTCGCCGATTAGTATTTTCCCATTGGCTCATCGTAGCATCAAAATTCTAAATACAACCCACAATACTATTATAATTTTTATTTGAAGTAATAAACAAAGTTTAAATTAATGGCAGAGCATCGGCCATCTTTTTCAATTATGTAAATGTTCGGTAATTTAAATTTAATTACATGCGATCTAGAAAAAATATTTTAAGACTTCAAAATTGCCTGAATTTAATGATACAAGATGAAGAATATGTGAGTATATGTATGTCTGTTCCAAGCCATCTCATATCCGCTGCACTAAATGACAGGTGGCAGCTGACACCGACAACTGGTGAAACGCATTTTGGCAACTTTAAGAAAGACAGGAGCACTGATAGACTTTCAATTTATCATTTTTTTTAACTGATGCTGTAAGTTATAAATTTTGCAATAAGGAAAATGTTTGCATTAGATCCCATAATTGGATGTTCCATGTGCTTGTAAAATTTCTCTTTTATAAGGTTTTTGTGATGAGTTCTGTGGTGTATCAACAGTTGTGGATAAATAAATAATGGGCCACCACCATATTTTCTCACTCTCTTCGATATTCTCGGTGTTTTCGTGCATCCTACATTGGATCCGTTAAATTTTTATTATACAACCTGTCGTTTGATATAAACAACCTCCTATGTATTTTCGGAAAGATTCCGTTAAAGAAAGTTTTATAAGTCAAATCGATCAGATGAACCGAATAAAAATGAAGAGTGGTTTAACAATACATAACTGTGGTGTTTGTTTTTGTTGTTAAAAGCAGTGTCAGGTTACATTAACGTTGTGTTTGTTTGAGTTAGAAGCTTTTTCGGCTTCCTAATTATCTTTGTCTTAGTTTATGAAAGTTTATATTAAAAATAGTTTATTTTTATTTACATTTTAACACCCTACTGGTTTTGTCTGTGTCGCTTATGATGTAAACTCGTTCCAACTATTTTATACGTTTGGCTTATTTCTCAACGATGTCTTTGGACATATTTTACGCCAAAGTATTTACTTTATTGTGCTATCGCGTTGTATATAAAATTTAATTCTATTTTATTGAACCATAAAATAAAGTATTTGGAACTAAATTACCAACTCAAAAAATGATTAATGGTGTCGCACTTATATCTGATCGGTGGGTTTAAAATTATACGACAAACTTAATTTTTCACTTGATATATTTAGACTTAAAAAATGAACAATATTAACTTAAAATTAGAACCGTCGTTGGAGAAATTTTTATGACCGAAATGAGTAAATTTAACATAAACAAGAATCAAAGCCGGAAGCTATATTCACTAAAGTGTATATATTTTAAGTCAATTGTCATAGCAAGTCACTAGCTGTCAAGTTATACATCCAAACAACCCAATTATGTTCTGTTTACGAGCGTCTAAATTCGTACTAACTTAAACAGCAAACTCCTTCGTTCAGAATTAACTAATTGAAAACCAACATATTTTGAATCTTTCCAATCCAAATCAATTATACCACAAGTTTTCACAAATTTTGAAGTTTATTTTAGTTGGCACGAACAGTCTGAACATGATGTTCCCATAAGAAACCTTTTGTCGGCTCCGGCAGTTTGAAGATGATATTCAAATAAGAAACCTTTTAAATAATGTAAACAAAACGTAAAGTAGATATGCCTTTTTCTGAGCATCCTGTATAATCGCAGTAAAATTATCAATAAAATTATAAAGAACTAAGTATCCCCTCTCCTTCTTTTCCAAATTTCTAAAAAAAAACGATGAATTGCACTAATTTTCTTTAATTTTCGAAAGTATGCCTTCTTCTTTTTCCTAAAATATTTAATTACACTCACTCGTATGAACTTTTGGTTCATTCGCTCTTGTGAAATGATTAAAAATTTGCATCGGCCGGGAATCGAACCCGGGCCGCCCGCGTGGCAGGCGAGCATTCTACCACTGAACCACCGATGCTTACTTTTTAGAGTTAGAGATGTACAGAATACGACGGTAACTGAAACCCAATAAGTAATTCATAAATTCGTAAAAACAATTTTTTTACAAAAGGTTTTTCTTTAAATCCAACTGTTCGATTTAAAAAAAGGTGTGAGAAAAATCGATTTGTAGTTATTTTATAACAGCCAAAAAATGTTAAAAATAAATAATAATAGCGCGTAAAATATTAAAATAACTTAAACAATAAAAATAAGTACGTACATCCTTTTGGCATTTAGAATGTTTGAAATAATAAAATATTCAAAATGTGTAAAACTTGTTAACACAATATGTAGAAAATGATAGACACATGTCGATTGTATTAGCTTCGATAAATAACAAAACCACACTTGCAATTAATATGTATAAAATGTGCTATAAATAAAGAAATTATTTATATTTCTTCGTTCTTAATAGATTGAGTAAATTTGTCTTCACATTTCTAGTGCAACCGTTGAAAGCATTACTTAATATTGTAATAAAAAAAAACTTTTATTAATTTTTTAGCAGAAATTTATTAATAATAAATTTAAAATTAAAAATGTGATGTGGCCATCGACATTACTTTCCGGATGTCGTTGTCAATTTTCAATTTTTTTTTTATTTTGGAAAATATTACCAGAAAAATTTACAAAAAACAAAAGTTACTTATTTGTAAATTTTCTATTGCATTATAAACTTAATTTTAGATTTAGTAAAAGTTTAAAAAGATATTTTTGAAAGAAAGAATTTTTGAAGAATCTATCTCGAAACGGTTTTGCCATTCCAAAAGCTCCAAAACGGTGTATTTTGCTTGAATCTTCTTAATATTATCTTATGAGTCTACAGTAAAGTGTATAGACACCCTGTACATTTTAGAAAAAACGTATTTAACAAAAATTGTAGAAAATTTATTAGCGATAACTTTTATCATAAGAAATATAACAAATATTTTTCTTACTAAGAAATTTAGAAAGTAAAAATAAAATACCAAATTTATCAAAAAATATAAAAAATTTATGTCAAGTTAGTTTTTGAAACCTTCAATTTTTTTGCTTCCAGTTGGAATTCCTCTACAGTCTACAGTCAGAGTAAACCTTAAAAACTACAATTTTTATTACAGATCAATCTTTCTAATTCATTTCTACAAATTTTATTAATATCAAGATTTCAACTGCCTCATTCACTTACTCAACAATGCTCAGCCAAACTGCAGAAACATTTTCATTTTTTTTTAATATTTAATTGTAAAATATATTTAATTAGAAATACCACAATGTTTCAGGTAAAAAATATTTCTTCCCAAAAGCTGCAAAATCGCCACCAAATTGGCAACAATTTTGCTTTTGTTGTTCATCGAATTTTTGAGAATAACATTATTTATTTCGCAACTTTAAAATATCGCTATCGGGCGTCAGAACTTATTTTTTGTCTGAAAAAATACAAGCTTTCTTATTTTGTATAAATAACAGTCAGTCAGGTACATAATTACAAAATTTCAAAAATTTATATCTCCGAAAGTAATAAGTATTTTATTTTATATAACACCCCGGGCGTAGCCGAGTATCCAGCTAGTATTATAATAATAAACATAATGTTAACAATAAAAAGATGCATTACATTGAACTTGGTTTTTAATTTTTACTACCAAATCTTTTAAATTTTGAAATGCATATTGAGAATTGACGTAAATAGTGCAACTACGAAATCGGCAATAACACAATAAACGATAATATTTCTTAAATTAAGTACCAAAGTAATTCAAGTATGACATAAGACATTAATATTAACTTTTTCTTGTTTGGAAACTTTGTTTATTTACTCGACCGCTCACGCACGTAGAATTTTCTTTGATTAAATCTATCATCTATGAGATTGTCTCACCCTGATGCAGCATTAAGGCAGTATTCTAGTCTAGAAAGTTGAAAAAATCGAAAATTTTTGTTGTCATATTTCGATAGTTTAGATATTCAAGAATATCTTCTTAAAAGGATTTTTTGAAATTCGAATTATTTTAAAAATTATTGTCATTTTAGTGTCGTAGCAACTTGACCGGTTTAGATGGCACGAATCTAAGAAAAGTATTAAAAATACTCTTTATTGTTTTTCTGTGTTTTTTAAAATCTACTTATTTAAATATTCAATTTGAGGTAGAAGAAAGCCCGATATATGAAGCCGGAATCGTTGATTGAAGAAATGTAAGTAATATGTATTGTTCTATCACTTAGACTGCCTGAATCTTAACTTACATTTTTAATCGTGTTTTTTTCGAAACGGTTGACATAAAATCTCAAGTTCTAATTGACCGATTTTCTTGAAATTTTGTATGAATTTTCTTTATATATCTCCCTATGGTTGGAACTAACAAAAAATCATAATTTTCAATTTTTACTATTTTTTAAAAATTCGGAAAGTTAAAAAATAACTGAAAAAATCAACTTTTTTATCTGAGTAGCCGCTATTTCGCGAGAAAAATCTTTTTTTTCATTTTTCCTGGTTCCTACTATAATGACATTTGTACTGATAAAGAATCTTTTTTTTTTTGTTTTTTTCAGATGACCAGAAGGGTTGGAATCGTGTCAACCAGAACACGCTCTGTTTTTTTCCTCTCTACTTCAATAACGTGTAACTTTGTGAAATTTATTTATTTTCTTTTGAAAATTTTTTTGTGAATTCTTAAAATATATATAAATCAATGACAAAAAAATGAATAGTTAAAATATTAATTGCTTTTCTTTTATCGAGCGTCAAAAAATTTCCGAAATTCAGGCTTCTAGACTAGAATACTGCCTTAAAACATAAGTCCGCCTCGCTTGATTCATGTCAACCTAGTGAAATTCGAAAATTCCATAAGTAAAATCACCGTACGAATAGCACAGGGGTGAATTATATTGTTCACCCAATATATTTAAACAATAAACAATTTTGGATGATTAGCGATTTAATTTTCAAAACTACGGATCCATTAATTTTAATAGAAAAATACCTAAAAAATGAATTTTTTAAGTGGATAGTATGGTGGTTAGCAGTATGTAATGTTAAAATAAACAAACTAAACAAAATATTAAAATTCATTTATTTTCCATTCATTTTGAAGACCAACTCGGTCGATTCAGCTTCCACTATGAGTGGTTGGTACCTTTTTCCAATATGGGACCAATTAAGTTTAACTTCCTGTAAAATAATTTTAACATCGAAAGGTAAAATTGACAATTAAATACGCTTTTAGCTAGCTAAAACTGTTATTATCAAATATAAATCGATGGTTCGTCTAATAGATCAGTGAAAGTAAACTGAAGTTGTTGTTTTGTCGATTTTTTTTTTTATTAATTTGGGGTTATTTGATATCCGTTAATTTTAGTTCGTGCAAATTGACTGATTACCGTTGGATTGGTTGAAGATTAATTTTTATAGTTTGATCAAATTCGAAGAATATCTTCGATATTTCAATTACGTTTATTCTTTTACGATTTCTGTTTGACAATATTATTATCATTAAACAAGGTGAAATAGATTTTTTCTTTGTTTGATTGATTTTTTTAAATAAGTTGTATTTTCGTATTTTTTTACGACGATAATTTTTGTAATTTTATGTGAATTGAATAAGATGGATTTCACATGGCGAATTTTCTTCAACGGGTTGGTTTCAAATTCACACATGTATTGGTTGACATTGATTTCGATGCACTCTTGGTTTTTCCAGCTTTGCTCATTTATTAAAAGAAATTTTGCTTGTGATAAATTGTTAAATAAATAAAATTTATTTTGATCGGGCATGAGTATAAATGGTAATAGGTAATTATAATCAATAAGTTCTACAATTGGAATTTCTAGGATAAAATGGATCTCAGAATTTTGAATAAACATTTTGATACAAATAAATTTTTGAAATTTGTGGTAATTTTCTTTTTTTAAAAGTATCGGAAATTTTGTTAACTATTTCTAGCAATTTTTTAAGCAATTCTTCAAGCGTTAAGATGAATTGATGCATGACTTTTATCCCGCCAAACGTTATTGTTTCTTCTAGTTCTTCCAAAATTTCCTTGATACTACCGAGTGCTGTTTTAGTTGAAAATAAATTGAAATTATCACTAATTTATTATTAGATTTTATTTTGTAAGCATTTGTTGCATTGACGATAATTATATTCATATTCTATTTGAAAAATTGAAATCGGGGCGGGGGGTGTAGATACCCCCGCTCCGATTTCAGTTTTCTATGGAAATAACACAAAAGCAACAATAAATTAAATAGAATCCACTAACAAAAGAAGTAAATTTTTAAATTAATTAAAATTATCACTTAAAAAATGTTAAACGCAAATTCATTGCATCTCTTTGCTATAAATACTACAACAATGTTATAAAAAATATAATATAATGCTATATAAAATAAACCGAAATGAAAGTAAATATTTCGCTATAAATTACTTCGCTATAAAAATAAAATAAAGTTAAGAAACATTAAATGTTTCGACTACCAATTACTGCGATATAAAAATAAATAATAATAACAAAAATAAAATAAAATGAAATAAATATAAAAATTTTTACTACTATTAATAACTGGGCTATAAAAATTATAAAAAAAAGTAAATTCTCTGTGGCTGTTCTTTTCTTTATTTTTATTTCTTTGCATAATTAGAATAAAAACGCTTTTCCGCACCATAATAAAAAAATATATGTAGCAAATAGAATGAAACGAAAACGTGGAAACCTTAGAAAACAATGAAGGCCTCATTAATGCAACATTTTTATTATATTGCTTGTTATTTTTCAGATAATAATTTTGTCTTTCAAACTATAACATTCCATACTCCATGTGACAAATATTAATTATTACCTATATCAAATATTAATTTTAAATGAAAAATATTAAATTTTATGGCAAATATTAAATTTAATAGAAATTAAATTATTTATAATTATATGCAAAAGTAACAAAATCAATTTTTTTATAGCATACAGTAGCAATCATAAAAATTGCATCGGGAATTATTTTTTTATTTTTTAAAATTCACGTATATGTGAATAAAAAAATGGTTGGAGTTAATTAAATATATAATAATATAATAAGAACTTGATTTGTTTATTTACATCACAAAATAAAACAAAGATACAAAATTTCCAATACTGATTTAAATTTTAAAATTTACTCAACTTTAAAAAATAATTTCCGATGAAATTTCTCGCTAGTGTATAATTAGTTCTTATTTAAACTAAAAAAATTGATTTCACAATATTAATCTATACCTGCTATAATATGACTTATTACAGTTTTTAAAATTGATCTTAAATCTTTAAATCACAATTTAAAAATGTATTTTAGATTGTAAAAATTGTGAAAATTTATACACCGAAAGATTTTGGTATGATATCGAAAAAAATTACCTATAATATTATTTAATTTTAGTCCAGTTTATTAGAGTAAAATAAATTCTTATGCTTACATTTACCTCGTGTGTAGGGAAAAAATAAACAAAAAACTTTCAATAATAAGAAAATTTTGCATAATATTATAAAACATTCATTTGTTTTGCAGGAACTAAAAAAGTGATAAATATTTATTTTTTTAAATAAATTTTTAAAAGAATTAACTCTGCTCTGCCCTAATATAAAAACACAGTTGATGATAAAATTTTTCAAGAAATTACATTGATTTTTTTCTACTCGAGCAGCTAAAAACAAGTCGTCACAAAAAACAACTTTTATTAAAGCATTGCGTATCCGGGTATGTGTCCTCGCATGATTATTCCAAATGTAAAATAACACTTCTGCATAGCACCCCAAAATTAATTGACTGAAGTTCAGTGTCGGTGGCGTTTGGTTCTAAATCGAACAGCGAAAAACATTTGAAAACAAGATGTAAAAAACTATGTCACTCTTTGTAGTGACTCCCCCCCCCCCCGCCCCCCATATTAGATCTAGTTGTTCCTATGCATTTTGTCTTGATTATACATTTTTAACTAAATTTTCAAATTTTCTAGTGACGTTTATAAAATATATAAAAGATTTTTGTTGTACAGAAATTGAAAAATTCTAAAAACGAATAACAATTTAGAAAATTAGTAAGTTCTAAACCCGTTTAAAAGGCATTTAAATATTAAATATGTCGAAAAAGTGCATAAATGCATAGCTTTGTAAATTTGGAACATTTTTTCGAGTAAATAATTATGTCGTCAAGTTTGCGTATCTTATTAAAACTTTATAATCAATTATATTGAGATGCAAGTTAAAAAAAATGAGAATTAGCTTCTGAGTGATAGTAGAAAACTTTTTCTTATCAATATCAGACCTTTACGTTTGGGAGTATTTTTTAAATTTTATTATGGCATTTATCTTTTGTTAAACTTAAAAAAAAAATTTGCGACGAAGTACAACTCTAATTTTGAATTTAATATTATTATAATATCTCAGATCAACCCTTGCATGTTTATATAAAATGATAGCACTAAAAATAGTAAATTAATGCAAAAAATTCAATATAACGGTTCGACCACAATAGCATCTAGATATCTTTCCCTTTGTATTTTTTAAAAGGCCCCATAAAGTAACTGTTATTGGTTTTCTAACACAGGAAGTAATAATTGTGCTGTTTTCAACAGAAACTAAAACTCTTTATGAAACAAATAGCTAGTATCGGCAATAATTTAAAATTCGCAAGTTTATTGCTCCTCATAAAATAAAGGAAATTCATTTTGCAGGTAACCTAATAAAATTTCAAAAAACACAAGAAATAGATAAAAATGTAATAGAAAATATATTTATGGCAACAAAAATAAATACATATTATTTATTAAATTAAGTTATACCCTATAAAAAGAAAGTTTATCCTGCCTCCCGAATGATAAAAAAAACTGAACAGTAGTTATTCGGTTTTGGATAAAATAAAAATGACGAAAAAAATTTTATGAATTATGGCCAATTAACAAATAAAAATTAAAAATTGTTTCGTCTGCTCATCAGACGCACATTTAAAAATTTATCATTTTGAGCAGGGGAATTTTTTATTTAAGACACATAAAAACTAGCAGCTGCTTTAAGTCTTTCTCAACGTATCAAATATACACTTTTTTGGTCGATTTAACTAAAGTAAGTTTTTTTTCTTATAAATACTTATAAAAATAGATCACAACTTGTGGTCAAAGAAAATTTGACCTCCTACCACGATATTTAAAACAAATTCGCGTTAAAATTTGAGCGAATACAAAATTAAAGAATGATTCTTGAAAACAAACAACGAAATACTCTTTTAAAAAATTAACAAAAATGCGTACACTAAATTACACATTAGAATTCCAATCACCTTCCATTCGCCAAACACTAAACGCTCGGCTGAGTTTTTCGTGCGCCGTGTACGAGCATACATTCCCCAACACGTCGCTGTCGGTTGACCCATCAGGTGATGATTCAGATAAAATATGGCACAAAAAGTCTATATACCTCGTTGCTAACTTAAGTGTTTGAATTTTCGATAATTTATCCGAAGGTAAAGTTGGAATGCTTTTTCTAAGACTAGCGAAGGCTTCGTTCAAACTTTGGGTTCGCTGACGTTCTCTCACGTTGGCCATTATACGTTGACTCTGGATGTCTTCGTAGCTTTGCGGCGTTTTTCTTCTGGTTTTTGTTTTACCCATGCTATGGCAAGAGTTTTCGTCGTCCGACTCGAAATAGCTCGTTTTTCTTTTGCGACCCACACTTCTAACTTTTAATATCGGTTCTTCGTCAACGTCCACTTCCACCTTGATCGGCCTATTCATGTAATCTTCCGGTTCCGTGTACGAATCTATGCTTTGATTGTGCTGCGTATAGGTAGGTGCAATTTGATCGTTTCTGTAATCTTCGTAAATGTTTCTCGGGTAGTTTTCTTGAAAAAACTTACCGTCGAACGTGTGATACCCATTGGCCAGACTTTTATGAAAGCCAAACATATCGTAAGCAAGTTGAGATGCGTCATGTTGTATGGTGGTTGGAATATATTTTTCATTCGAATTTGTTAAATCCATAAAACGCATTGAAGAATACTGATCACTCACTGGAGGTGTTAATTGTCTATAAATCGGAGAAGAAGATTCACTACGCGTTTCGTACATCGTGCAAAAAATTAAAAACTATTTCGGTAATATAAAAATTATAAAAAAAATAACAAACACGCGAGTAAATATCACAAAATTAAAAGTAATACCGAAACGTTGCGTCTAACTGCAATGCATATTGCTAAATGCTAAATTCAGGAATCGTCCAAAAAGCAAAGATAACTCAAATAACTTCTTAGCCAATGAGACGTTTTCAGCTATCCCTACTCATCCTTTCATTTGCATGGAGTCGGCTCTTTTCTTAAGAAATTTTTATATACAATGCTCTGTCTCTATTACTCAAACGTTAAACCGTGACGTAAATTTACATATTCTTTTCTGACTGTGAAGGTTAACTTATTTAGCTAAAGAATTAAACGGAAAACAAATTCGGCAAGTATACAAAAATTTTATTCGATTTTTGATCATAATTTGTCCAATTATTTCAGTAAAGTGTCGTTTACCTCAAAATAAATAAAAATAGGAAAGGTAATTTATTATGAAAGTTATAAATTTTCCTTTAGCATGCTGTTTCACAAATTATTGCCTTAACAATAATTCTTGGTTAAAGAAAACATTTAAATTTTTAATATATCGGTAGGATTAAGGAGAACTTATTTTTTGTATTCATTTGTTTTTCTTTTTAAATTATATTTTAACTTCGTAAAAAGTTGAATTCTTATAAAAATTTTCAAATTGATAGCAGAAACTGTCTGAAGGGAAGCTGAAATAATTTGTTCATTAAACATTTACGCAAGGGTCTCGTCTGCAAGTACCAAGCAGGAAAATTATTTAAATTGAAGTACGAGTAAGTACTGTCTATTTACGTCTCTTTTCGTATGAAATTATAAACCTGTTGGTGTAAAATTTTTAATAATTATGCTTCCTTCCTAATAAGTGAAAATTATACCTCGAATACACAACGAAGTGTCGACTGCAAATTGCACTAGATATTTAGAAATATTATTTACTAAAAAGATTCTTTGTTAGAAATAAAATGCGGGAAAATTAATTTTCAGTTTATTCGTGCACATAATTAATAGATATTATCTTTCAATTGAAAATCTGTAATAAATGTAATAAAAAAATATTATTTGATTGATTTATTATTATTTCATTGGTAATTATCAATATAAAAAATAAGATTTTATTATAATTATTTTATTCTTGTCCAAATTTCAAGAGATTTGTGCTATTAATTTTAAAATTAGAGATATCATCCAAATTATTTGTAAACCATAACTTTAAGCATTTTACCCAAACCTAAAAAAAAATATTGTAAGTCTGAAATTTGACCTAAATGATTCTCAAACATTACTGAATAACATACTGAAACTCCCAAGGCCTACACCGACGGCGTCAATGTTTTTTGTTGTAATAAAGTCACATGCATATCGACGACATGCATGAAAAATCTACTAACTCATATAATGGCATTTTACAGGATCGTCAAAAAAAGGATAAAAAGTACTGAATATTTTTTTTTCTTTTTGACAAAGGTTGTAATGCAAGTAATTGTTAATAATGTAACGTAATTAATTAGATTATTTTGTTAGGATAATTTCAAACATCTCATTTTGAGTAAAAGTCGAGTTACTTGGTTTTGCACACATGTCGTCGATATTTACAGTTTTATTAAAATGTACCCAAAAATATTGGCAATTAAAAATATAATCAATAGATAAGTGGTTAAGGTAGTGTAACTCGATATTAATTATATCAAATTATTTAGAAAATTTTACAAGAAAAAAACGTCTTAGAAACTAAAATGTTTTAAATTAACACAATATAAATACACCGTATGTACATTATCGCAAACGTTTTCACCATACTATGGCATCATCAGGCGATGAACTAGAAAGAGATACGAGAAAATTCCGTATTTATCTTTCAATTAGGCGTGGGATATTTTTGAAAAAATTGTATATTTTAGTGTGAATTTACTAGAGGGTAGAAATATAATTAATATAAAAGAAATATTGTAAGTAGAGGTAGAGTAAGTTAGAAGGGGGGGGGGTATTATTTATTAAAAATGTTAAGTAGGGGTGAGTTGTTTAAATCAGATTGCTAGTAAAGATGAATATTTTAATTTATTAATTTCCATAGCTTCCAAAAATTACAGTTTTTTACTTTTTTGTTAAATGTGTAAAATTTCGTAAACCCCCTCCCCCTCCCCATATTTATGGTTTGTGACTAGTAAGTGTTTCGCGAAAGTCGATTTTCCATCTGTAAGTCTGTAAGCTCGTGTTTTGAAAGATCTACTGGTATGACCAATGTATTTTTGAGAGCATTCACAAGTGAGCTCATAAATCCCTGATTTAGTTAAAATGTCTGATTTGTATTATGTGCGAAAAACAGTTTTCGAGAAAACAGCGGTTAAAGATACATAACTCGTTTTGTTAGTTTCTCGTTAGTTCTTCTCTTTTTTCTGCGTCGCCCAATGTTTATTTTCGAGGAAGTCAAGTGATGATTCTGTTCTGAATATTATTGTAGTTAAGCGCGTAAGTTGCTAGTTTCGGATTTCTAAACGAAGAACACTGAAGAAACGAATTTATGAATGTTATCAATGTTTATGCAATCGTTTCTGTTGGTCTTTTGCATCACAAAAAATAATGAAAAAAGAGTGTTGATGAAAAGTTCAGTACCGGCTACAGACAATATTTTCGTAAGAACAATGAAGACAACGTCTAGAACAATGACAGGTTCGACGATGATGTTAATTCGAATGGCGATGATGATGAACTACATTTCTCTCATGCAGAAGTTTCGGATACCAGCAAAGCAATTCATATTTTGGTGAATTTTTTTATTCGAGATTTTAAAATAAATTCTGTTTATTCGTATTTGTACTCTTCTTTCTCTTCATTTTTAGTAAACTTTTAAACAAGTTATGACTTTTTGGTTTTTACCACGTGAAAGAGCATCTCAAACTCAATCCAAATCGGCGAAAAAGTGAAAAATGAGTTTTTGACACCTTTTCGTAGACCAAGTCGCAAATATTAAAATTTATCCATTTTGGTCAAAAATTGATGGATATTGCTGGATTTTTTTAAAGCGTGAGTAATTTTTTGCATTTTTGTAAAAATCAAATTTCAACGCGCTATTTTTGCAGTTTGTTTGAAAGGGAAGAGTCATACAAAAAAAATACTACTAGTAATCAGCAGTGGTAGATTTCCCATAAAGCACAGTAGGCACGTGCCTAGAGCGGCAGAATTTAGGGAGCGGCAAAATTTTGAAATAAATTTTTTTTTTAATTATACTAAAAATGGAAAAGAAGTTGTACAATATATAGTACGTACACTACCGCTCACGGAAGTATAGACACTTATAAAAAATTACTAAAATGGCAAATAAAACTTAAAATAAATTTATAAATAAGAAAAATAGTTTAAATACATGTTTTTAATACATATTATGTAATGCAGTTGGTAATTTTGAAAATTTTAAATAAAAGTGTTTACGGTAATAAACACTCAGTAAAAATTTCATCTTTATTTATTAAAGCATCTTTTAAAATGCTGCCGCATGTTATTAAGACAGAAAATCTTAAAAATTCTAATCCAATCCAGTTTGTAGGAGTGGAACAATAATCTTAACAAGAGAATGGCAAAATTTTGTCGCCTTGTTTTCGATCGAGAGTCATTTGAAGCAGATTCAGTAAAACTTTTTATTAAAATTAAAAATGCACTATGGGATTCTTACGGTTTTCTCGGGGAATTCCCATAGGATTTTTACCGAGACTATTTTAAGTCTCTTTCGGTCGAAAACGAGGCGACGAATAAAAATGTGTAGGGAAACAAAAATGGAGAGAAAGAAATTATCTACTAAAAATGTCTGAAAACTATTTTTGTAGAAGGAATTTTTATATGCCAAAAAGAGTTTTCAAAAAGTACAATTTACATTGCTAACATAGAAGCGTCCAAATACCTTTGTGAGTACCTATATAAAATAATTATATAAAATACGCACAATAAATATTTTTGCAAAAGTTGTTTACTTGATACTTTATATCCAACAACTTTTTCTTTCTTTAAATAGGGGCTGCAAAAACTTCAGTGCTTATGGACGGCAAAAGTTTAAATCCGTCTCTGGTAATCAGCAACTTAACAGATAATTTAATTCTTTATGACTTTATTTTGGTAAAATTTGACTTTATTATTTAAAAATAACTGACCATGTATTGTTAAAAAAGTGAATTTTAGTGAAATTTGAAATTTTTAGTTAGTTAAATAATTGCATTTTGGACCTCATGTTTCAGAATTTGTTTTTGGGGATAATAGTCCTGACGGATGAGGCAGATTTCAGCAGCTTCATGAGGGAAATATTGGAATATAAATTTCCGAAGCCGAAGGCTGAGGGTAATTTATATATTAATTTATATAAAATGAAGAAGCCCGTATTTTATTTTGACTTAGAAAGAAATTCTGACGCCCAATGGAAGCATTTTAAAATTTTGAAATATTATTCCTAAATATTCGGTTTATATAGCATATTAAGAAATTTACTACCTATTCGATAATATGAAGCTTTTGAAAAGAAAATTGTCAAACGTAACTTTGCATTAGTGAAATATTTTTACAAATTCCCCTCAGCCTGCGGCTTCGTGAAATTCATGTTAAAAATATATCTCTCGAGCAAAGTCTCGAAACTTTTGCACATTACAGTTCTGTTACTAACAATTATTTATGATTTTCGGAAAAATAAATTTTTTAAATTGTAAACCTTGTAGCTGTATTTCAACAATGTAAATACTACCATAATTATAAAACTAACGAAAAATTATTTAGAATGAAGTTTTTTCAGAGTTTCACATTTTGGAAAGACATTAGGATAAATTTAATATCATCTCAAAATATTTCATTTTTAGAAGACAAAATTGGGATTTTTGATAATACCGATTTTCAGTTTTTTTAGAAATAATACAATTTTGTCGTTTTTTTAGAAATATTTTGAATCGTTGTATTCTATTTATACATTAATCCTGATTGATTTTCAACAAAAATATGGAAATTATGTAAACAATCCTTAATTATTTTTTTTCTCTACCTACACAAAAAAAAGTTAAGTTACACATAATGGATTAATGACGAAAATTTAATAAAAAAATGTTTTCAAAAAATACAATAATTAAAACACTTTGTTGTCATAAAAATTTCGATAAATTTGTAAAAACTTTGGTATATTATGTTAGATATTTTAGAAAATTAAATTCAAAACTAGATACAAAAAATAAATTGTGGGTGGGGTAGTAGCTGTGATAGTGTACTTTTAAAAAAAATATTAACTTCTATTATGTAATAAAGTAACTAACATCTGTTTTTAACAACAGATAGCTATAACATTATAGACAATTTTTATAATAGATCAATAAAGAAAACACAAAATTACATAAAATTAAATTAACTTTCGCGTTGTTATATGCCTTTTTTGTATGACTTACGTTTCCAGCAAATCGTAAAAAATGCACGCAGAAATTTGATTTTTACAAAAAAACGAAAAATATTCATAAAAAAATCATCTTCATCAATTTTTAATCAAATTTATCAAATTTTGTTATTCGGCAAGCCTAGAGATATTTAAGGCTAGGTTTTATCAAAATTTTGGTAATATACATGTGGTTTACTCCCTTATTGCTATAAAAAAGCAACGATGTCAACAGTGGAGATCTTAGAAGTTCTAGTATGTTGTTTAGTAATTATTCAGGATCGTTTAAGTTAATTTTCGCATAATATTCTTTTTAAGTTTGGGTAAAATTTTATTTAAAATCCCTAAGCTATTGTGCTTTATTGTTTTCGAATTATATCGTATCTTATTTAATTCAATTGAAAAATATACAAAAATCTTAGTATCAACAACATAAATGATTTTTTTACATTTTTATTTTTGGCCGCTCTTCATAGACAAATTCTTGTACGGTCATAGGAAATAAACTGTAGGGCCTATGAATATTAAACTCGTGATTTAAGTTAATTGTATAAAACAAATGCATTACTTACAATTAACTCAAGAAAATCTCGTTTTTGCTACAACAAAATAAATTGGTCCTAGAAACAAAAATATTTGTTGTGGCAACAAGTTTTGTGCAAAATATTTTTTCCTGGCTACGTTTTCGTTGCAATAACTTAAAAAAAATTGGGATGAAAAATATTAAATACATACAACTTGTTGATAATCACCTGTTTTAACTTAACACTGCGATTAAATTTTAAACTTGGCACTTGCTGAATATAATAATTAAATTAAAATGAAAACGCATGCCATTATTTAGTTAAAATAAACGAAAACACGATTATTTATTGACAAATTCAAGTCATCCAATCATCTAAAGCTGCCAGAAGCAGACGATATTAGATTAGATCAGTGTAAGCATCACAAGAAAAAAATAATCAATAACTTCTTTTACAATTTCCAATAGAAACGTAATTACAAAATATGCACACTTAATTAAAATTTTATAGCTTCTATGATGTAAATATTTAAAATAATGAATAAACTTCATTATGATGGATACGCACCAAAATTTTAAGTGCTGCTCATTGTGAATGTATTTTCTCAAATATTAATATTTTTTCAGAACTTAATCAATCTTGTTTTTGTCATCCCTTGTGACACTTTTATTTTAAATCAACAAAAAATTCTCGGTAGGAGAACTTAAGTTTTAAACCTTTCCAACTGTTTTTTTGAACATGAATAATATTACCGATACTGGATTTCGTGCGGCTAACAATTTTAATGCTCAAAATTATAATTATAAAGTGTGAAAATTCAAATTTATTTACAAAAAAATCTGTCATCGAGAAAAGCGCCAGTGAACAGCTGCCTTCTAAAAGAGTCATTGCAAAGATCACGCCGAAGCTTCGCACTTCCGGTCCTCTCGGCGTCAATGAACATCCTGAAGCAGGGATAAATACCTTGTGAAAGTTGAAATGCAATTTAATTTATATTATATTATTTCATCTACCATAAAATAAGAAATTCATTTCGGAAATTTAAAAAAGATACATTTTAACCGCATAACCTATTAATTATGTTTTTAAATTCATCACTAAGTTATTTCTTGCAATATTCTTTTAATTTATAGTGGAACAGTCTGAAATTTTTAATAATTAATTTTAAGAGACCATTTTAGTGACATCTTATATCTTTGAGCAGCTGAATTTCGGTCCCTGTCAAAAGACAAAATTTTAATAACCGAATAGAATACGAGGGTGGACCTGAACCGTCAATATATAGGGGGAAAATCATGTTTCATAATTAAGTACAATTTTAGTAAGCATATACCTTTGCCGTAATAAAATTAGAAAAGCTTCTCACACTTTTTGACATGGATTTTGTCGGACATGATGAACCTGGTTAACAGATGTACTTACCTCAATTTAATTCTATTTTTTCTGTTGCCATAGGTAATTATGTAGTAAATTTACAAACTGTAGGTATCCAAAATTTCGTTCGTCTGGTTTGCAGATGGAACATATTAAATTTTGTGATAAAAGGTACAAAAGTATTACCGGTAATTTCTTAACTTTCTATAATAATTCTCATTGCTTATAGTAAACGTGATTTCGTTAAAATGTTGAAAATAGCAAAGGTTCGCATAATATCAATTCTGTTTTAATTTAATTACATTTTTAATGATGAAATATTGACATTTATGTAGAACAACCTTCGTGTGGTCTGTACATCGCCGTCGCGTCGCCGCAAATATTACATAAAAAAATTTAGTTTAGTGAAATTGATTAATTTTTGTCTGAATATTATCTTAATTCTAGATTGTAAACTAACAAAAAAAAGAATTTTATAGTCTATTTGATTACTATTATACATGTGTTAAACAAGTAGGGAACAAATAAAAAAATTTAAATATAAAAATTCGGACATGACAATAGCATTCTCAAAATTCTTTTCAATGGCAACCAGTATTTTTTTATGTGGATATTGTGGGATTTGTAATTTGCATAACACTGATTTACTTTACTTGCAGTTTCTTAAAAAAAAAACTAAATATATCGTCTGGTATCAGCAAGATATCGCGAAGTTATTTCTAATCGATAGATTAAAATGAAGAATTAATAAAAAAATGTTTTCAAAAATACAATTAAAGCAATAATTGAATAAATTGTTTTTTTTTAACTTTGCATTTCCGTCTTTTGCATGATGATATTATTATTTTCAGGTGTTTAAAATAAATATATAGGGAGCTGTTGTCACGAGGGCTACTTAAATTCCTTTTCACCAAAACATTAGTGCCAGTCCGCCCCTGTCATTAAATCATTCAGTTGTGTTACTTCATATTAATGAACTTTAGTTTCATAAATTCATGTCATAAGAATCTATTTTTGGATTAGACCCACCAGGATTACGTTGGGGTCTTGTGTGTGAAGATAGTCGCAGACTTTCACTTGCATTTTTATATCAAACGTTACATTAATTAATATTGCGATTCAAAGTATTATCTGAACTTTTTTAATATCAAGCACACAAGTACACCTAAAAATGTTCATTTTATAAAATTTGTTATGAACGTTGAACTGAAAGTAAATGAATGCAGATCATTTTAATTAAATTGACCCCCCCCCCTCATTAGTAAAGTAATTAGAAATTGTAGTCAATGAGTTTTAGTTACGTGTTCTTTTGAAAATATTTTTATAAGTTTACTACTAAAATTTTTTATAAACTTTTTGATTTTTTCTTTTATTGGAATACCGGAATATCGCTTCCTAGGTGGCTTGTTTTCGCACCTCTTGACACATGTCTCTATTATATCATATCTCAAGACATGAGTTACTTCATGGTTTTGTTGACAAGTTTATAGCGAATAGAAACGGATCGATTTTCTTGATTGGAAAAAATTGTTAGGAAATGCATTTTTTACTTTGTAATTTATGATATAATAATTTATTTAAAAAAAGTGTACGTAGTACGTAGAATTTTATTTTTGGACCAAATATTCATCTCGATGGCTTTGTGATTCACGATTAACTTCCTTTAGCATAGTTTGAAACAATAAAATCGCTGTGGAACTTCACGTTACCAAATTATTGCCACTGGAAATTTTCAAGAATGTACCTGTGTATCGAGCTTTGGCTTTGTTTAAAAATAGTTTCAAAAACTTTTTTTCATTAAATACTTGGGAAATTCCAAATCCTAAAAGCTACTACTACAAGCACCAGGTTAATTTGTTTTATTTATAAGCTTACGATGCAATGCAACAGTTGGAACCTATAAGTAGGTACAATAAAAATTAACCCACCACAAAGTAATTTTTAGACCTGAGAACATCTTAATCCTTAGGGACTATGAATAAAAGTACAAACAACTAAGTAGTAAAATTTATCGGTTTTACCAAAACAAGGTTTGTCTTATTCTTGTTACCCTTTTAAGTATTCCGTCAAAAATATTGGATTTTCCAACTATTTGTATTATTGCGAACCAACCAACCCCTATTCGCAAAACGTCATAAATCGTTTTAATTTCTCTAATAAATGACGAAATTATCTTTACTAATGCAAACTTATTTTTTGATTTTACGATTTTTTTGTTTACACTCAGACTGAACTTCATTTCGGAGTGGTCATTAAATTATTTGAAGATCTAGCTACTTTTAACCCCTGATGCTTTTTCACTTAGGGCAAAGATTAAGTAGCATGTAAATGTCATTATTTCACTTTTACAAACAATGTTACACTTTAAACGAATATCCCAAAGCTTTTGAATTTCTTTAAACTAACATAAAATTGTCGGGGGTAGTAAATGGTTAATGGTAAAACCACTAATCAAAAACTGTCACTAACTAAAAATACCACCCTCATCAGAAAATGCATACTTTTTTTTAAAAATTCTCAAATAATGTTGCCAAACTCTGTGTTTTCCAGAACGTGTTAAATGGTGTGAAATTAAATTCGGTAGGTACCTACAAACGCTTAATCCGATTAAGAGATAGGAAAGATGGAAATTCCCTAAATAAACCACCTACCTGGCTGAAATTTTCCCACTTGTAAATTTAACTAAAATTAAACCAATAAATGTACTGCAATATTTTTTCAGCAATTTTAGAACTTCGCTATTTTAATTATTGATTAGGTTTTTAAATGACCACATACCTATTTCAGTTTGCTCGCGGTTTCTTTACTTTTTTTTATTAAATAATCATTAAATTGATTTTAAATTGGCGCCATTTTAAAAATCTGTAATAAATCCGCTTTCGATTCAGGTTTTGTGATTGGATGGAACTTCAGGTAAACTGGACAGGTAAAGGAGGAGCTTAATGAGGTGACTTTCTTTCACCGGAGAAGTTACGTCTTGACAAAGCGTCTACTTCGTTGTCCGATTCCATAAAAAGGATAACGAAAAAATTATTCTTAGCACCATTAAATGTTTTCTGAGAAGTAGCATAGCTGGTTGGTGTCTTCAAAGTAAAATCTAAAGAAGAGACCAGCAAGATACTCGTCGTGGGTGGACCCCGTCAAATGGTAAAAGTAACCGTATCGTAATATTTCAAAGGAATTGACAGAAAGGGCTCCTAATTACCAAAACTCACAAGCATTGCGATTATAATGATCTCCTTCAAGAATCCAACTTTTGTTATAGTCCGCATAAGCTAACACGATCTCGAAACCATTACATTATATTATTAACGAAAAAATAAGAGATTTGTTGTACTTTAAAGACATTTAATTATAAATGTTTATTCGTTTTAACTTTTATGTATAAACAAACCATTAAAGCATCCAACATAAAATAAGTTTTAATTAGGTCGTGTTCGTTTATCTTTCAAATTGAAATTTCATTGAAAGAGTAGTAAACTGGTTCTTTTATTGGTTAAAAAAATTAAAAACCGACACCGCTTCAATTATTTTTGAAATTTTTTAAATTAATTGTATGCCGAAGACACAAAGACAATCACAAATTAACGACTTACAACAGTTTTAGCGTTTCTAAACTGATTAGAGAAACTATTTCCGTTTTAAGCCAATTAAGGTTTACATGATGTGGGGATAATTAAATTCCTTTTTTGGATGAAATGGCTACCCATAAACATCCTTTTTGTTTTTAGTTTAATTTACGATGTACGTCGATGAATATTTTAAGTTTTTGGGTGACACCAAAAAGTTATATTACAAAATCCAAACTAAGAACAAAGAAGGATTACTAATTGCTCTTAACGAGCAATATTAGATCCTTACGTATATTTTTTTTAATTTTCTATACAGATCCTTATTATTACGTTAACCTTATATTATTTAATTTTATTAGTTAAATAAAATTTAAAAATAATTAAATTATAAAATTTTAATTTATTTTATTTAATTCGCGATTCACACAACTGTGAACTATGGTATAATATTAACACATTTTTTATTACGATATAATTTCTTTTGTGCAAACAGTAAACTTAATTAAATAATAAAACTTTAGATTTACCTTCTGCCTCTAGGAATTTATTTGAAAACATCTTTTATGCATTTTGGAAAACCCGGACTTCTGGGTTTTTACGTTTTGAGTCAACATCAGGTAAATAATTTAAATAGTACAGTTACATACGTAAATGTGTAAGTAACTGTACTACTACAACATTAATTTATTAAAAAATAATTTTTTAATAATATCTAGGTATTTTTCCTTGATAATTAAAAAAAATCTGAATGCCCTTTCGTTATTATTTTAATTTTACTTAGTTTATTTATTTATTTATCAAAAATATGTACTATATCGCAGTATATAAAAAAGAATAAATTCTACATTTCAATAAATATTTTGTATAAAACGAGACAAAAATACAAACACACATTTACATAATATTAATATAGAAAAATACTTGTTTAAAATAATATGAACAAATCGTTAACACATCACAATAAATTTTATTTTATTATCAAAGAATACAATAATAACAGCACAAGATACAACAGTTTGGCTGCCAATTAATATATTTTTGATTAGGGAAGTGTTCAATATATAAATATTTTTTAAGTAGGTAGGTATAAAAATGTTATTTGTTTTACGAAAATTTGAATTGTAAAATTCACCTAATATTTTTTGATATAAATTACTTCAAAGTTTTGTTCCCTTTCTGCCACCTCCAGCGTTTACGAAACGAATCCAAGTCGAATTAATCAAATTTGACAATGTATAATAGAACATCACAACAAAAATAATTTTCAAAATCGTACACAGTGATTTTTGTTTAAAAACTAACTATCATTCGGAAATAAATATTATTATTAATATTATGTAATATAGTAAATGCCTAAATAATTTAATACCGGAATAAAAATTTATTCCATAAATAAATATTTACTCTAACAAAAAAATAAATTCAGAAATTTATAAAAAATGTAAGATTTTTATAAAAACATAATATATTCACAATTTCAGATATTATTGTAGCATTATTATTTATTTTTTACATTGTTTTTTACTATTAAATATTTTCAAAAAATATTCTAATTTATTATAATTTTTTTCTTTGATTTTTGTTTGTTTTTCTAAAAAAGAAATGAAAAGTTCACTTTATGTCATTCAAATTTCAAACTTAAATTTTCACTTTTTGAGAAAGCATTTGGTTTACTTTTCAGTTTACACTCTTAAAAATAAAAAGTCATAAAAATTAATTACTAATAATTATACCATATTTTATTTTATTTTTTATTTTTGGCTTAGACACACGCTAAACAGCCAGTAATTAATTACATAGAGTGTGTGTAACGTAACATCGAGATGACGCGCATGCATCATGAAGCAACGGGACCTACGACTTAACGTGGAATCCGAACCACGACGGAAGACAGACCAACTAAATTTTCAGCCCGGACTGAGAACAGAACTCGCGGTTCCGTAGCAAAAGTCGTCCTAGCTTCCTCCGTAAGCTTAATTCATGTTTAATTCTGTGGTAAATAATATTTCGAGACAATAAATTATTATTTAACACCGGTACTACATCACTAAGTACAACAATTTCACAAATTTCACCTATAAAAATATTAGTTTTCGATTGTTTTTGAGTGGGGAAGCTAATACCACCAATAACTCTTCAAAAACAAAAATTAATAAAACATTTTTTTTATCGTATAAAATATTTAATTATCTTCCCGCCTCCCTCAACCTCTAAACTAAGCATCTATTGGTTATTTGGTTTGTATAAAAGATTCTTGACTCTGTTATTCTTACCGTGTTGAATAACATGTTCGTACTTTTTAGTCGATCCTAGTCTCCAGTGAATTTGTTAAATATTTAAAAAACGTGTTAAAAATTTGCAATCAAAAACGGAAAAATTAGCACATATAAGTAAATTAACTATTTTTCATTCAGCTAATTTTGCTCAAAGCTGCGCCTCGTGCAAATAAACTTTCCCTTCGTGAAAGAAAATGTAATATATTACTTTAAAATCTTTTTTTTCTCGGTGAAATTGCTGTACTGTTTATAGTCGTTTTTTCACGCCAAAACATTTTTTACAGTCTTCCCAATGGCGAAGCCAGATGAGAGGATGAAATTGTCATATCTGAAACGAAAAGTGATTTGTTGCTATTTACACATAAATCAAAACAAAATTTTCAACGATATTGTAATTTGGTTGAAATTATAAAAAATTTTAAAGTTTTGTGCTAGTATCAGTGATAAGATAAAATTTAAAACTCGCGCATGGAATTATCAAATATTGAAAAGGAGGAGAATAAAATTTTGGAAAAGAGGACTTGTGGATCTGTCGAGGAACGGGCAAGACGTGCTTATTTCGCTGCCTTAAGTGGAAAATTTGTAATTTTTATTTTGGTGTTATTCCAGTAAGGAGTAATTTTCTGTAAATTGACGACACATATCACACGTAAACTTACGTTTTCAATATTTGTGAAAAGTTCAGATTTGACTAATTTTGTTTTTTTTTTTTTTTATATTATAAATGAAATTTATTTTTGTTTTTTTTTATATTTATAAATATAATATTTAATTATAATAATAATTAATATATTATATTCGGTATAATTAAATTTTTTTTTAATTTAAAATTTATTCTTCTTGTCCACTTCGTGTCTTTACACTACTGTTTACTATCTGATCGCTTTTTCTCTTTTTTTTTTAGCATACTAAAATTCAAATTTCCACTATTCAGCGTACGAAAGAAAACGGGGCCGTGTTATCCGGTTACTCGTCGTTCGCGTGCCCCCAAAAACCCGGTCTTGAGTTAACTTGAGTTAACTTCACCATTGATTTTACAACAACTCCTTTTTTTGGATGAGCTCTTTTCTTGCACCAGTTTCGCAGTAACTTAAGAAAATTTGAATTATTTAATGTGATATATTTACGTATTTGCTTTTTACAGCATTATGAATTTTATGTAATCCACCATGACCGGTTTCCATAAGTGCATTCTTTTAAATTTCCAAAATTTCAGCATTGTGAACAAAGTATTTCACTTCATTATTAACAGATTTATTTAGAGGCACTATTAAT
The DNA here is from genome assembly GCA_911387805.1 of Cantharis rustica. NCBI lineage: Eukaryota > Metazoa > Arthropoda > Insecta > Coleoptera > Cantharidae > Cantharis > Cantharis rustica. Next base: position 118,332,421 of record OU426877.1, read on the forward strand.
TTTGTTGTTGTTCCCACCGTCAAAACATCATAACGTCTTAATCGTCTATAGTCATATTTCATATTTTTATTTATCTTGTTTATTTAAATATTTTAAGTTCAAACCTGTTAAATGTAAATTATTGTCTTTTTTATTGTTTTTAAAATTTTTTTCTACTTTTTTTACTTAACGATTAAAAATTCATTATTTTAACATTTTGTTTAGTTTGTTTATTTTATAATAAATTATAATATTTACTTTAAATAAAGTAAAAAGATTTATTTTTCGTTATTTCAATTTCTGTTCTTCTGCTGTTATTCGGGTTTTGTACAATATTAAATTGTACCAAGTTAGCAGAAGTTAAAACTAACAGCTCAGTACAAATGAGCAGTGGCGGTCCGTGAGTAAGTAATTTGGGGAGACTGGAAGTCTGAAGTATTAAAAAGTACTAATAACAGTATTTACTTATTAACTATGTTCATTATGTATTATGCACTACGTATACATAATAATTCTTGAGTTTAACACTGAAATTACACTCTTCCGAGAAATTTTTCTTGATTTATCAAATGATTTTTGGAAATAGAATGTTTTTCTGCTTTTCTTATAAAAATTTTTTATTGTCGACAATTCATCAACATTCTTTTTCTCCGTCAAAAATTACGTAAGTAAAACAACATTTTATTTCGCTTACCGCAACCAGTAAGACACAAAAATTTAGTATACCAACTGCACTGAAATTTTCTATTAAATTTACCTTCTTTATATTCCAATGAAAGGCTAAAAGAAAAGGCGTGGATGTATTAGTTTTTAATTTATCGTTTATTTCCATTGATGAAAATAATTTAAAAAGTATAATAAAGCAAGAAATAACATGGTTAAGGCACAAAAACGAAAAACTTGTAATAGCAAAAACGGTAAATTATATTGCATAAACTTTGAAAAGAGACTCAACGTTGGAATATTAGCTGTATGCAATTTCTTCACTTCTTTTACGCTCATATACTTTATGTATTGGTAGCATTTAGCATAGGTGCATTTTAAGTATGAGTCTTTTAAATTATAAACGCAGGTGTTGATTTCAAATGTTTTTCTTTAGATAACAATTATGTAAAAATATAATTAAGACATTAACACACCACATAATTTTTTCAATACGAATAGTGTCTGTGGAAATTTTATTAAAAATTATGATATTTAATAAAACATTTTTTTATTTTTGGTGGCTGACTTTTTCTGGGGAGACGCAGTCTCAAAGACTCCCCTGACGGGCCGCCACTGCAAATGAGTCGTACAGATCCCGAACAAAGTGTAGCATTGTTATTTGTTAATTAGTTCATTATTGCCAGAATTTGTGTGAAAACGGTTGGTTCTCAAAAAAATTTATTGGACCAAAGTTGTAGCCCGTCAAATTCCCTATTCGGTTTGGCCCGTAAGTTTTTTTCTAAGACGTTTCGTTTAAAAGATACGGAATTTACAAGAAAAGTAAAAACAATATAATCAGAATTTTTAAACATTTTTTTCCTTAATTTAATTTATAACTCGAAAACCGTTTATTCTAGACGATAAGAGGATATAACCTAATTTGTAGATAAGCAAATGATCTTTAAAAAAGGTCTAATTCATTAAGTCTAAAAAATCAATAATATCGGAGCTATGGCCATTTGAAATCAGAAATTCAAAATATTGCTTTAAGGGAGGTACCCCTCCCTAAGGGTTTGGACTTGGACAAAAATTTTATTTGAAAAAAAAACCTCAAAGGTTCTCCACGGTCACGAAGACACCATGTATATCGCAAATATTTCGATCGGTGATCACTAATTTTACAATATTTTTCTAAACCAAGAAGATAATTAAAAATTCTGTATTCTAGCTTTATTTACCCTTATATCTTCGATTATTTATAATACAAAATTTAATAATAGTTAAATGCAGCATATTTTATAATGAAAATTTAAAAATCTTACAATTTAAATTCATCTAATATCAAATAGGTGGATTTAAAAAAATGTATCTCAATTTAAAATTTTAAAGATTTTTTTTTAAAAATTTAGCGACATTTCAATGTTGATTCATTTACTGCCTTTAAATCGTATTACATTTTATTTCAGATATGTACAGCAAAATTAGCTATCACAGATAAAAAAATTATTTTTATTTTAAAAATACTGTTACGGTATAAAGTATTATAATAAAAAATTAAACCAAAATATATGCACACCTTTGGCGCTGTTCCATTAAAGTTACAAAGCGCCGACTTTATATTGCGCTTTACTCGAGAACCAGTATAATAAGAAAAAAATTATTTTAATCTTTTTTTTGTAAAATATTTCTCTTTACAATTTTGTTCTGTGAGTAGTTTTTTGTATTTTGTTTATTTACGGACTTTTTTATATGATTGCAGAATTGTTTTTCTATTTAAATTTAAAAATTCACTTCTTTCGTTCTGGAAACTTGATGAGTATTTTTCAAGCGAATCAAAAGTTTTTTATTTTTTTGACAGTATTTGATTTTGAATATTTTTTTCGTATGTACCTTATATACCCACAGTCCTTCGCTTACCGCCAACTAGTTGATTTCAATAATTAATCGGATAAAAGTGGCGTCCGATAATATTGTAGAAAAGCGAAAAGCTTAATTTAAAAAATTTAACAGTTAGATATTGTAATGTTTAATTAAATATTGAATAGCGATTTTGTAAATATTTATATAATGCAGTTAACAGATTGGTGGCTTAGAAGGTAAGCTTTCATCGACCAATGGAAATCGTACGTAATTTTCAAATTTAACCAACGCTCTAGGTTGTGAATAATATTCAATTTTATTGCGTTTTATTCGTAACTCGATTGGACAACCATGATCCATGACGCAATAATATCGGTGTTTATGATGATTACTGGGATAGTATGCACAATAAAGTACTTCATCGACTATATACAGTTTTACGTCTATTTGCTCTTGAACTAATACTTTGGACAACAGCATCCTTTGTATAATCTACAAATATTAAAATATAATTTATTACCTAACCTAATGTAGATATTTATATAAAACTATTATGTGAATTTATCGGTGTATGCAAACCTTTTAGATTTAAATCTAAAATTGCATTATTTTTATTATGTGGAGAAGAAAACTCGCAATATAAAAATAAAAGATAATTTTAAACAGAACTTACCCTAAACGTCTTTTGTGAAATATTATTGCCCCACAAGTAAAACAAACGTAGCATATAAGGCTTTTTAATTGAATTCAATATATCTAACATTCCATCATTTCCGATCTTATTATACGTAATATCCAACATTCTCACCCTAGAAAAGGGCAAACCAAAGCTCAGAGCTCTGAAAACGCCACATTTAATGTATTTATCAAAAAACTATTAGAAAAAGCAATTTCACCTTGCTCCAGTATCTCGTATGTCATTTCCGGCAACATTTAACCCCAGAAGAGGTGGTCTCTTTTTCAACCAATTGGACAATAATTCGATTCCATGATCTCCTATAGTGTTGAACCCCAAATCCAATAAAAGTAAAGTTTTATTAAATTCTAAACCATATAACAAATATTCCATGTTGTGGCCATCGAATTGATTTTTTTGGATATGCAGTTCGACCAATACCGAATTCACCTACAAATAAAACCACATGCAGAAATATAAAACGTTATTATTATCTTACTTTCTTACTTTCAACATTAGCCCTAAAGCTTGGGCTAAATGTGTCGAGTCTAAATATATTCCCTTTGCCATGGGAATAACGCGTGAAAAATCTAGCACCCTCAACGTATTGTGGGTCGCTATATCTTCGCGTATCGCTTCCATAAAATATTGGATTGTAGCTAAGGTTTGATCGGTATCTCCCACGTCCAAGCATTGCATCGTTTTGGTGCTTCCCAACAATTCTGCTGCAAAAACACCGCCCTAAACAATTTTGTTAGAAAAACATCATCGATCACATGCTTACTTACTTTATTGCCAAGTTTATTTCCAGTAAGACGAAGTACTTCCAATTTTAACGTTTTTGCTGCCCGACATAAATGTTCAATACCTTCTTCGGTGATACTACAGCTCATGATATTTAAATGTTTCAGCGTATTCTCTTCGTAAACGAAGTAACCATCCACCAATTCCCTCAACCCTTCATTTCCAATATCGTTATAGCACAGATCCAATTTGACAACATCTCGGTGATAGTATAAAAAATCTGCCACAATTTTCATATCGAGATGGTTTAATCGCCTTCTAAAATAAAGAAAAAAGTCAGGTTAAATGAAAGTAATTTGCTTTATATGGTTAATGCAGTTACTTAATTCTTTGCCACATATCTCTCCCTTTCAGTCGCAAATTTTTGGTGCCATCAGAATTTTTTTCGCAAAATAATTGCAAAAAGGTTTCCGTTAATTTTCTCTTTTTCATTGTATAAATTTTTATATAGTGGAGTAGTGTAAATTATTATGACGTACGTCAATTTTTTGATTTTTAAAATTGTGAACAATCACGAGCAAAATATCCAAAATTTCGAGTTGCATAGTCAGAATTTTATTTTGTTTATTTTCAGTCGGGTTAAAGCTTGTTGTAACTGTTATATCTGTAAGGTTTTCTCTAAATTTTTTTACAAAAATTGTTATTGAATTAATAATAATCAGTCCGATTAATGTGCAAAACTTTTTTAGCCCAAGGCTAAAATTGAGTCGACTCTGCTCATTTTATAACTGTAATAAATTATTTCTGCAGACAAAATTTACTACTTCATAATTATGTTAGTTTATTATTTAAAATCAATTTTTAGAAAAAAAAATTCCCATACCGGGAATCGAACCCGAGCCTCCTGGGTGAAAGCCAGGTATCCTAGCCACTAGACCATATGGGAGTGTACATGAAACTCTCTTACATCAAACTCCGTTGCTTTATAGCTTTCAATATATTCCCCATGGGCGTCCTTGAAATTTTTTCTAGAAAGGGAAAATATTAACTTTTTTTTCGCTATTCTAAAATTAAATCAGAAAACTGCATATCGATTGTAAACGCGTATTTTATTTCAGTAAGCAGGTAGACACCGTTATATTATAGACAACGATAGAAATAAATTTGTTACTAGAAGAAATTTGTCGAGATTTATTAAAAAAAAAGTATAATTATCAAAAATTTTGCCATAGTCGGTGTGTAGAATAAATATCGATTTACTATATCAGTATCAGTTCAACGAAGTACTGATCGGATACGGTCATGGGGGCTATAACACCCCTTCCAACCAAATGTTTGATAATAAATAATATTTTAATAATTTTTATCGACTTTTATGTAAATGACACATTTTCTCGTCTGTAGATATTAAAAATATCTCTCTAAAAATCAATATAATATATCGATTCAATAATTCTAGATTGCAATTGTTATTGTATTCGAAATTATTCTTATCCTGAGTTTTCGCCGTTGTACTTATCGCAAAAAAAATTTCCCATACCGGGAATCGAACCCGAGCCTCCTGGGTGAGAGCCAGGTATCCTAGCCACTAGACCATATGGGACTGTAAATGCATTTCCTTATTTAATCTCTATCAATTGTAATATTTTTAAAATTATTTACCTAAATTTTACAAAACAATTAATAATTAAGATAAAAATATAAATCTTACAAGCTGAAACGACTAAATTTGCTAAGAAATCACTGTAAAAAATTGATGTAGGAAGAAATTAAATAAATTCATTACACAATAATAAAACTAAATATTTATTCCAACAATTTAACATAACATAATACTTCTCCCAAACTACATGATACCTTACAGCATAAATAATTCCAAAATATATTTTCTGTCCATTATATGGTTAAAAATTTATTAACAAGCACTAAATTAGCATACACACAAGAAATTTTTATTTTATAGTCAAAATTCTTCACAATTTAAATGTTGTCCTGAATCCAACTAAGGGCACTTCGAATAGATCCTAAATTTGCTCTTCTCAAAAAACTTGCAATAAGTAAATATTCTGGATATGTTCTTCTTCCTGCCATTGTAACATAAGCACTTGCCGTAGAGTGTTGATTATGCAAAAGGCCTTCGCACAAAACTTTTGTTGTCATACACAGAAGCCACTCCATTATCTAAAGACATTATTGGTGGAACAAAACATGTGAGAAATTATTAAGTACAAAATTCATTATTAAAGCTATAAAATTCACCTCTGTATTTGATGGTATTTTATGATTCGGTTTCAGCCAGCTACTCGGAGCCCATAAAAATAACTGACAAACATTGGCAGCTAATTCAGGACTGAGACGCTGTAAAAGAAACAAAATTAACTTTACCCATTCAAGATTTTATAAATAACTCTTAGTACCTTTTTTGGATTACGTTGCAAAATATTGTCAACCAAACCTCTTATCAAGACTGAAACTTCGTTAGGTAGTTTCGGTAAATCTTCGTTTTTGTAGTTAACGTTTCGTAATTTTTTCCAACTAGGTCCATCGTAAAATGGATTAGTAACACCAAATATTTCATATGCTATGGTACCCGAAGCCCACAAATCTGACTTATAATAATTTAATTCGCTGAAAGTACCACACGTCTGATTTATTATTTCCGGTGCCATGAGAGCAGCATTGCCACCTACAAATAAAAGTTAAAGATCTATTTATGGTTTCTCTTGGTCTCAATTTTACCTTTATCAATCTCGGGGGTATTGTAAGGAACAGTTAAACCTTTGTTGAGGCAACAACCAAAATCGGTTATCACAAGAATAGGAGCACAATCTTCAGATGTGTCTAAAAGTAAATTATCGGATTTTAAGTCACGATGAGCTATACCGTTAAGATTTAAGTGAACAACGCCTTCCAATAACTGCGCCAACAGTAAATAGGATACTTTGAGTGAAGGTCGATTTGAAGACAAAAATTGTTGAAGACTGCAGTCATACCTATAAAAAAAATTATATATGTATAAAAATCCATGAGATGTTCAGTGAATGAAAAGGACTAATTGTGGTTTATACTGGCTTTACAAATAATTAATTGTTCATTTATAAAATGAAAAAAGAATTAGGCCTTTCCTTAATGTATTTTGTATATTTTCATTATTTATAAAAAACTTTTCAGTCATTTCAGACCATCTGATCAAAGCGACCATCAGATTTGGTAACACAAACACGACCTATTGGTTATGGGGTCCACAGGTATCCATAGTAGGAAACATACACAGACATCAGTCTACATATTTTTGGTTTTTTACCCAAAATTTTACAGTTTTATACCCCTTCTTCTATGATTGTCATGTAGGAGTTTTTTGAATAGAATTTTACCCTCTTCTACTTTCCGATTTGTCATTGTCATTGCATTTCTAATTTACTGAATCTGTTTTTGCAGTGTCTAAGGCATTTTATGTTAAATTCGAATCACAGAAGGGACAGCACAGATATTTCCTACAAGCATTTCGACTGGGACTCAAACCCACGATTGCCGTTTGTAACTCTTCTGTATTATACTACCTTCATCAGCAAGCTGGAGCATTTACATTTTTTAAGTTTAAAAGGTTTATATTACAATATCATATCTAGAGTGTGGAATTATATGTAAATGCATATTTTTGTTGCTTTTTGCTAAAGTCATAAAAAATTGTATCTATGCATTTCTACAACTTTAGAGTTTACAACCAAAATTTGAGAGTGCATATTTCATGTTTTTATTTTTAAGACATATAAGTGCATATTTTCATAATTTTAAGAAAATAAAATTTAAAAAAGATAAACTTTGCAAAAATATCTTTGAAAAGAACAGCTTCCCAGGCACGGCTTGAAAACAAATCTGTTTATTTACTGTTGCATCCGCAATAAACATCATACTACATCAATATTGCCGTTTATTGTGCCGTCATAATGGAAATGCAGTTTATGATTATTTATGAGTCATAATTAGAGCAAGGAATTTAATGCATTTGCATATTTATTAAAATTGATGTCACCAAAATCCATATAGATAAAGTCGAATTAGGCAAATCAAAATTCAATCAAATACTTTTTTAAATGCATATTTTTAACACTGGGTGCATATTTTTGTAGGTTTACTTTTTTTTTCATCGGTTTCACTTTCAATATTTCAAAGTCGATTTTCTCTAAAATTTCTTGCCATCTGATCCAACAGCTTTGGGGAATTGTTATTCGAGAGCTGATCTTCCAGCACAAAAGTAACAAAAATTACAAAAATGCGGCTGGCGTATAATCCCATTGTTAATTGTAATTAAATCTCTCAATAAAATTAATTAAAAAAACTAAAGATCTTTGCTTTTTAGTACTACATAATCTTTTTATTTTTAAAGCATATACGTGCATATTTCAGGCATTTATTGCTGCATATGTACATATATGTGCATATATTTGGTACTTTTTAGTGCATAAATTCCACACTCTAATCATATCTTATATATTTATAAGGCTATTCTTGATGTAGAATTTCTATGTTTAAATATCAATATCGTGATTTTTTTTTTGTAGAACTGAAAAGAATTATTTCCTTATTACAAAGGATTCCCAGACATTTAATTTCAGAGAGTTGACTATGATGGTCAGCAAACTGGTGTCTCAGGAGGGGGGTGGGGGGAAGAAAGCTTCGGGCTCCATGGATCCTTTCTGAAATATGTTCAACGTCTTCTGAATTACAACTGGAAAATCCGGAAGTGGTCATAAAACTTATAATAAGTGGACTATGCGACTAGTCATTCTGAAAATAATTTATGAACCCGTATGAATACAGGGTATTTAATTTAAATAAATAGAATGGCATTCTGTTACTCAAAAATAGAATACTCTGCATAGTTATAAATAATTTTAGCTAGTAAATGTCAATCGGGTACATAACTTATAGTTAAAAAAGAGCTTTTGTTACTTTGATGGATAATAGAACTATCAACAAAAGTTAACTTATTTTCGATTCACCCTGTATATGTAAACATAATTCCTCATTTATAATCATGTAAATTTACAGAAACACTTTTCAATTTCTTTAAATAATTTCAATTTATCTGCGACTTTAAAAACTAATTTAAACAGAATTATAAAAATTTATATTTTTCTCCAAAAGTTACTGTTTTTGTATTTTCTCTGCTATTGTTTTCTTATAATTAATTGTAGCCTTGAATATGAGCAAATAAACAGCCCAAAACATTGGAAAACTAAAAATAATTGTTTACGTGATCTAAAATCCAACTGTAATTTTTTTATATTAGTTATTGGATGGTCAAATCTTAGACAATTTTAATAATCATAATTTAAAAATGGTGAATAATTTATTATTAGCTTACCGGCGCTTATCAAATTTATCTGATAAAAATGATTAATCAATAATTTTATGAATGAATAAACTCTATTTAAAGAATCCAAGTTTAAAATCGAGGTAATTTTAAATTACAATCAAATTTACCTTTTCATTACCAAAAATAGTGACATATTTCGACCATCTCCATCAGGATAAAGTCTTGAAGGCAATGCGGCTGGACAAAGTTCTTTTGCGTTTGGTAATTCGGGTACATAATCTGCAAAAACAGTCTTCATGTCCACAATGTTAGGATGAGACGATAAACGAAAACCATCATCAATGTTCGTAAATTCCGCTAAATTATTAGCATAATTTCGTGTTGGCACAGTCTCTTTATGCATGGCTCTTATAATGGCAGTTGCATTAGATTGTATACCATAATTAAACATCATTTTAACAGCCAAAGGAAAATTGCCTTCACTTTCATTATTTTCCTTTTTCAAACCTGCCGAGTACACCACAGCGTTGGAACCCTTTGCAATTGGTGCATCGAAATTGAAATCATTAACTGTCAAAGTTTCTGTTTCAAGATCATCTTTCAGATAAGCACTCCATTTCACTTTAGATACGGCTTCCTAAAATAAAGCAACGTAACTAACAAAAATACATAATATATTACAAAAACCAACTCTTATTTCCCAGCAAATGCCTTCCAATTCATCTTCCTTAGTCAATATTCCACTTCCCGAAGCTAAACTGACTCCAACAAAAGCAAAAAATTGACTCGAATCGCCAAAGAAAATTCTAAATCAAATTACGATACTTAAATTAACTTCAAAACAACCCAAATTAAATTACCTTCTAGCGGCTCTTCTACGTAAATCAGATGCTAAAGTGTTGGTTACACGATTTAAAACATTGTCGATGAGGGCACGTCGAGCGTGTAAACCAACTTGTACACCGACGTTACGAAGCGAAAAATTGTAACTTACAACAGATTGAGGTTTAGCAGCTCTTGCTGTGTTAACAGCAACGTCTTTGATGGCATTTGTTTGTTCCGCAATGTTTGAACTGTGGTATTGCCTACAGATATTGCGAACATAGATTTGACCATGTTTCACCAGGCGGGTTCCAATAGCACGAATCGACATTTTGAGACACAATAATAAATTGCTCACAACCCACCCCTTATGGGGTTGATCACTAAAATAAACTACCCTTGCAGTGTTAATTTGTTTACCTCAAATCTATAGAAACTAGAAAAAACTTTTTGACAGTTTCATTTTGAAGCGCAATAACAAATGAATCATCTCTGATCTCTCTCTTCTTGCTCTGTACACTATGCGCAAATTCAAATTTATTTTCGTACATTTCAAAGGTTTAAAGTGAGTTTTTTTTATCATGAGATTGTAATTTTGAATTTGACAGCTTAGTATTTAACAAAATGTAAAGTTTCAAGATTATCTGTAAATGTCTGGAATTAAAAAAGTTAAAAATCGATTTTATAAAGGAATCAGAAAATAAAAATAAACTCAAACGTAAAAAATAAATAATGTTTCTAAATTTTTTGCATCAAAGTTTAAATTTTCTTGTGAAGCTTTAAAGCTTTGATAATGGCTTTACTGATGATTCTCATAACATAAATTACTTAATTTTTTCAGTCACTTCATTAAAATTTATTTAAAAAGGTTCAGTTGGCTGGTAGTCTCCGGGTTCCAAAAGAAACAGCGTCTGAATTAAAGCAGAAATTTTTGGTTTAGAGAGCCGAGCTATGTTTTATTTGCCACCACTGTAACCAGAGACGATCAAGGAGTGTTGAAGGTACCTACTATTGATTCCAAAAGTTTATCAAATTTTTTTGACAAAACAACTTAAATTTAAATCTCGATGTTGTTCCGCCACTGCTGTTGTTCTGTCGTTACCAGTGACATCTATATAATATTAACAAAACACATATGTTTTAAAACGAAAATTTTTTGACGTTTTCGTATTTTGTGATTGTTCGCATTCTATTTGCAAATTTTACTTATGACTCAATTATAATAGCGTGACAATAGTTGATAGGATGGTGATAAATAATAATATAGATAAATTGGCGGAAGAGCTAGAAAAACAGGAGTTGGAGGTAACAAAGGTATTTATTACTTGTTGAGGTTATGTTAGAATTATTTTTGTTAGGCGCCGAATGGAATTCCTCTACCACAAGTTTATGCAAAATTGCTAGCTATTTATTTATACCAAAATGATCTATGCAATGCGAAGTTTTTATGGAAACGTATTCCCTTGAACATTAAATCATCGTCATTAGAAATAGGAAATATATGGACCGTAGGCCAACATATGTGGAAAAGAGACTTTCCCTCAATATATAAAGCTCTTAATTCTGTAACGTGGAGTAACTCTGTATCTGAAATTATGATGCAATTACATGGTATTATAGTTTACTGCTAAATGTTCGATATTGTGGTCTATGTTCTCATTTTTCAGAGAAAGTTCGAAGCAGAGCTGTCGATTTAATTTCTCAAGCTTATTCTTCTATAACTCTGGAAATGGTTGCCGATATGACAGGTTTACCAGTTGATGTTGCCGGAAAAGCATGTTTAGAACGTGGATGGTCAATAGAACAAGATAGTCGCATGGTTCACCCTGTTAGACCCAGTCCTCAAGCGTCAGGTGATACTTCTAGCGAAGATCAACTTTGTAAACTTACCGATTTTGTATCATTTCTTGAAAATTAATAAAAACTTTTACTACAATTTTGAAAAATTTGTAAGCTATTTTTGATTATTAATTGAATGACAAATATTACCTTTCTTAAATAACCACTGCAGTATCTTTACGTTTAAAATTGATTGATCTAAATAGGCAATATTACTTCCATTGGAGTTTTTTTTTCTTTTGTTAATTTGGTAAATTGTAAACAATATGTGCAACAATATTTTTGTACAAACTACCAGTAAAAAATATGTAAAGTATATTGCATATTTCTTAAAATTTACTGCCACGTAACAATTTATACATAATGTTTAATTGAATAGAAAACTGCCTCATTTTGTTTTTTATATACATTATTTATTATACAAATAAAAAAAAGTAACACTTTAATTTGTTTGTTAAGTTTAGTTATCATAAAAAATTTTTAAAGTGCGAAAGATTTCAGTTCGAACTATTCCGATTTTCATTTATACAATTAGTCCAGTGGTAGAGTACTTGATTACTGAGATGAAGACATCAGGTTTGGTTCCTGCTGAAATTTGGTAACAAAAAATAATGCTGCAACCAAACACAGATTTGCAGCAGCCACGAAGTTCAAGAATTGAAAGTTTGTTTTAACTTTAGTCATGGAATTATCATCAAGCTATAGGTTTCCCATCTCAGGAGTACTGAGGATGATAGATGCCAACATTCAAAGGCTTCTGATGATTTTTGCCACTGTATTAAGGCTGCAAGCGTGGTCATTACTTACATTATATAAGTTACACCTGTTACACCATAAGGTGGAAGAGTTTTTTTTAGCAAAAGAAAATAAAATCAATTCTGTTTTAGAATATTTAACTTTTCATAATTTTTTGTTTTTGCAGGTCGCATTTTTTATTGAACCAATTTTGGAATTCTGACTTACGATCATTCAATCATATATGAATAAATTTATTCGGTAGGATCTGAAATGAAAAACAGGTATTTGCTTAAATTGTGGCAATTATGATTTTCTGTACCATAGCTTCTCTACAATCGGTAGATAACAAACATAAGGTGCCTCAAATTATCAATATATTTTGTTATTTTCATAAAATTTTATTCTTTATTTTTAATTAATTTTTGTTTTTTGCTATCCTAGGGCAATTAAAGATGACTAGTACTTACGAAATTATAATTTCATCATTTTTAGTAGTGATTTATACAATTTTATTTGAATTATTCAATTAAAATTTTCAAAAAGTGACGGCCTGACGTTTCAAAAGTTGAGGTGCTCTTTAACAAAAAAAACAAATTTCCAGTTTGAAACAATTTTGTTTCAAAAAACAAGTGACCCTAATTTTCCAGAAAAATTTGAAGTACGTAACTATTAGGTACTATAAAAATGTTAATAAAGAATTTTAATTTTTTTTTTCGAAAATTAAAATTGAATTAATAAATTCAACACGTAAAAATTAAAACTCAATATAAATAATATTAACACACAATGTTAATAATTTAAAAAAGTTCATAAAAATATTGTCTTATTTTATCAATGCATAAAAATTCTTTATCGATTTATAAATAATTTGTAGTATAGTTTTTCCAGTTAATAGTACTAGTAGGTAGATATATTTCAAATTAAAAATAAATAATTCATGGATTAAAGTTGGCACAATTAAAAATTCAATTAAATAATAAACACGAGACAATAGAATATCAAATTTCATGATGTCTCGATTGCTATCAATTTTAAATTTTTAATAATTTATAAATTCAAAATAACCGACAACTGTCAATTACTCATGTGATCTTAGCAGCTGATAAACTCGAACCTCAGATGTTCATACTAAAAGTGGGAGGACAGGAAAATTTTACAGCGTTGCCGTATGCTATTAAATAACTCAACTTTTAGAAAATATGTTATAATACTAAAAAATGTAGTCATTTCAAAAATTGAGAGAGAAAATTGTTTTATGGAAAATCTTAAAGTTAAAAGATAAGTTTTTTAACACTACATAATAAACGAACAAAGATAAAATTTCTTATTAAAATTTAGTAAACGAAAATATTTTGCATTTATATCAATTACATCAATAATTAGTTTTGTGTGCTATTAGAACTAAAATAAAGCTATTACGTCTAGAATAAATATTAGCGGTTAATATTAATTATAAATATTATTAGTGCATTTCTAAATACCTACTAGATTGCTTAGGTTGTGCGGCCTAAAGGTCGCACTGTCCCGTAATACCTATCCAATTAATTTTAGTTTCGTAACTTAAAAGGCAGACACGGCTATTTTATTATAAATAAACTAGTGAATATTAGTTCGGTTGATAAAAAAAATTGACCAATCAGAGGTGCGCTATGGATAAAAGGATAGATACACGTAAACCATTATTATATTTAATTATTATTCTACATATTTGATTTTGGCAGTATAACAACAACAGATAGTGATTAATTAATTTTAATAGGTGGTTACTTGTTAATACCTACACCATAAATATTTTTTATTTATTACAATGTCAAAAATAATAGTAAATAATCAAGCGCTATTTATTGTTTTTATGCAAATTAAAAATGATTATTATTATAATTTATATGCGTAATATTTTCTTCTATATGAACAGGAGCAAAAGTATAACTTTTTGTGACGAGTGTGTAGGATTGATGGCTGAGTTTTGAATAAAAACAAGAAACACATTTTGTTTAAATAACTTTATTTAAAGTAAACATTTTTTTTAAGTTAAATAAATTATTTTTGATGAAAAAAAAACTTAAATAAAAAAGAATAACTGAATTGACTAAAGATTTAAGTTGTAACTTAAAAATATACTCAATGAAATATACCTAACTCTATAAAAATATTAATTTTTTTGGAGATTTAAACAAATTTTTGTTTTACTCAAAAATATTTTATTTAAATTAAACAAAATTTGTTTACTTTAAAAAAATAACTAAAAATAACTAGAATATAATCCTTTCTTGTTTAAAATCAATTGCTTATTCTGTTATGGATTAAATTAAGTGAAAAAGTATTGAAAAATTCAAAGTTTAATTTTTTGTTTCTAATTTTTCAAACGAAACTTTTTAAAAAAATTTTTATGTATTAGAAAATTTAATGGACTACAGTGTATTTTTAATCTTTTTCAAAAATTAATATAAGGAAATATCAAAAATAATAAACAAGATGATAAATTCACAAAATTACAAAAATTAATTTTTATAAGATTTAAATTTTTTTCATGTTAAATTAAAAATTCAATGCTTAACTTATTCTTACAGTACAAAAATTATTTAATTAAATGATTATAAAATAAACAAACTTATCAAAATATTAAAATAATAAATTTTAACTGTTAAGTAAAGAATGCACACTTAAATAGAAAAATAGTATTTAAAATTTTTAAATTTTTTTTCAAACATTCTTAGTATTTAAAGATTTTTTATCATTTTTAACCGACTTCAAAAAATGAGGTTATGAATTCGGTTGTATTTTTTTTAATGTTTGTTACCTCAGAACTCCCGTCATTTATAAATCGATTTTCAACATTTTTTTGCGTTGAATCAAGTATAGTTCCAAGTTGTTCCATTATAATTTCAATAGTATTAGACCTTGAACTTCGAAAATACACCGAGAAAATCCTCCCCTACTCCTTAAAATCGGCTTAATCGCGGATTAAGTCGATTTTCCGGATCCAGTGGAAAACGGTTGTTACATTGCTCTTCCGTTCCATTGCAAAGGCGATCGCGAATTAAGCCAAAACGTTGGCTACGTCTTTCGATGTTTTCACTATTCAATACTTTTTTATTGTAAGCCCGCATTTGCGAAAGCTTCTTTTCACGCAGTTCACTACTCTCTTTTGTAGTCGGTTTTATTTTATTTTTTTAAATATTATGTATGTATTCTTACTTAACAGTTTCAAAAAAAATTTATTATTTTAACATTTTGTTTAGTTTGTTTATTTTAACATACATACGACTAACTACCACACTATCTACTTAAAAAATTCATTTTTTAGGTTCTTTTTGTTTTATATTGAACGCTTATAGTTTGTTGCGTGCTGCTAAACACCGTGTTTCGGATTCTCATCAGACAAACCTGAAAATATAATATAAGTTATGCATTAAATTTTTAATTTCAATCTAACATGAAAAAAAATTTTAATTCTATAAATATTATCACATGTTAATAACATTAATCATATTGAATTGAATCATATCAAATTGAATTTAAAACTAATTTTAGTAAATTTTGAAATGGCAATAAATTTACAGTTTTATATTCTATATTCTTTTGAGTAATGCATACTTAAAGAAAATGCGCCGCAGGCGAAAATTGAACAGGAAAATTGAAAAAAATAAAAGTAAATTGTTCGCGACTAATACGAGTAGACCATTAGTAGATTTGTAAAATAAAAATGGAAACATTTAAGTTCTATGGCTGCATAATTTAAAGTCTAAAGTAATCCAAACGGTGTGGTATCATGAAAAGTACTTAATGGATATGGATAGTAATACACAAAGAAAAATAGTTACGGAAGTAAATATTAAATATCAATTTTGAACTAATGAAATCATGTGAGAGGAATTTGCACTCCAATAACTTGAACTTGAATTGATAATTTCTTTAATATTTTTTTCAATTTATTTTACGAAAATGATTAATAATTTTGTGAAATAGTCATAATAGTATACATAATTTATAAATTATAATAGGTAAAGATTATATGCTGGAAGGTCAGGCGGCCTCCGCCTCCGGCCACCTTGACCTTATAGTCTACGTTTAAGGTGCTTGTCCGGCCTTTGGCGGTAGTGACATTTTCTTTGCTCTTGATCCCCAAAACGCAAGAGGCGGAGCTGTTAGAGCGAAATATTATAATATACTAAATAAACGGGAAGAAATCTCTTTTTTTTATTTAAATTTTTTTTACGGTTCCAATGCTGCAATGATCAACAAAGAGTTTTTTAAGTACACTTTTTATTTAAGTCATATCATTAAAATTTTAAGCAAAATAAATATTCCAATTTTTTTTCAAACTTTTTACTTACTATATAGATATAATTTTTTAATATTTTTTGCCTGCGCCAAATATAGTAAGTACATTTGAAAATAATCCAACTTAAATTTCTCATGAATAACACGAAATATCCAAAGGCGCAACTAGGTTTAATATTTTTGAAAGACTAAACAAATTATCGCGGGTAAAGCTAACAAAAATAGCTCTGCAGGCAATAATTCTTTTGTATTAATAATTTTTTTATAAATTTTTGTTTTTGGAGGCCCAAGCCTCCTCATTCTTCTAGTTGTGCTTATGGAAAAATCGAATGAACTTTTCTAGATGGGAAAATGAAGACTATAAATACTTATTCAATTTGCGTTACGATAAAACTCACCTCTTTGCCCTTACCTATATCACCATGAAACATTAATATGAAATTTATGAAATTATTTAGTTATTTAACTCTAATTTATTTTATTATTAATACTCTCTTGTTCAATATGAAATCAAGTCTTCAGCTTGATTCCATATTGCCGATTCTACATCTCGATTTAATTGCTTTCAAAAAATTCTAACACACAAATATTAATAAAAAATGTTGATACGATAAAAGCCCAATAAACTGAAGTGTAGAATAAGAATAGAGAAATAAACACTCTATCTTAGTATATCTTGAACTTTCAACGACGCCGTTACGTTGTATCTATTAATAAAATATACAGAATGGTCCAAGTAATTGCTAGTTTTTAAATACTATTATGAAAAAAACCACAATATCAAACTTATTTATATAAATTAAGATTTTTCATTTCACATCATATACTTGTAAAAATAAAAGATATCCTATAGTGAATTTCGTAAATGTTGTTTTTGTACATTCATATTTTCACAAGTCGGTTTTTGAGGTTTGGTATAAAATTACCCTTTACTGAAATTAAATTGATTTATTTACAAAATAGGGAATAATTTATATAAGAACGAAAAATAATTACAAAATCGAAGTACACGACATCTACGAGAATACGAAAGTCAATACCCTTATTGTTGTGTTTTATTTTTATACGTTAATTCACATTTTTATTAATTAAATTTTTCAAATTTAAAACTCAAGGAAACAATCAGTGGCGTAACTATACTATCTGAGGCCCGTGGCAAATTCATTGGATGTGGCCCCATCCCCCATTTTTCAGTAAAAATCGTCACGGTGTAGGTAATTGAATTTTAATAAATCATTTAAGAAGTTATCCAACAGTATTTATTATACTTTAAAATTATTTCTTGACAAAAATGTTTTTCCCTGCCATTGGCGCTAAAAATTTTAAATTTCCGGGCTTTCCATGACTTTTTCAGGTTTTCCAAACAAGGAGGAACCCAGTTATATAAAATTTATAATTTTTACTAAATTTTGTCAAAAATGTTAGTTTGTGGCCAGAGGCGGATTTTTTTAAGAAAAATATTGGAATTTGTACTAAAGCAACAACCTTGAAATGTAAACCAATGAAATTGCTTTGAAGTTAGGCGCTATTACAATAACGAAATTTTTGCGATTGAAGTGCTATGCGTGTTGCCTAAACTGAACCGGGTAAAGTCATAAATAAGATAGATTTGAACAGAGTCAAATGTAATATCGAATAGACGTAATTATTTGGTTATAACATTTCGCTTTTTTGTGGTGAATGTTTAATATTATTACAAGATTAAGTACTATTTAAATTATCTGAAGTTTCCCGATGTAAATTAGACTTTGCAAACGACGCGCCACCTATATCTATAGATATCTATAGATCGACTGTAGATATAAAGTATCAAGTAAACAACTTTCGCAAAAATATTTATTGTGCATATTTTTATATAATTATTTTATACACTAAACACAAGTATTTGGACGCTCCTATGTTAGCAATGTAAATTGTACTTTTTTATAACTCTTTATAGTAATTGCTTTTACAAAAATACTTTTCAGACATTTTTTGTAGATAATTTCTTTCTCTCCATTTTTGTTTCCCTACACATTTTTATTCGTCGCCTCGTTTTCGACCGAGAGTGACTTAAAGCAGTCTCGGTAAAAATCCCATGAGAATCCCCTGAGAAAACCATAAGAATCTCATAGTGCATTTTTAATTTTATTAAAAAGTTTTACTAAATCTGCTTTAAGTCACTCTCGGTGGAAAACAAGGCGACAAAATTTTGCCGTTCTCTTGTTAAGATTGTTCCACCCCTACAAACTGGATTGGATTAGAATTTTTAGGATTTCCTGTCTTAATAACATGCGTTAGCATTTTAAAAGATGCTTTAATAAATAGAGATGAAATTTTTACTGAGTATTTATTACCGTAAACACTTTCATTTACGTCTATACTTTAAAAATTTTAAAATTGTTATGCCAATTGCATTACATAATATGTATTAAAAACGTGTATTTAAACCATTTTTGTTATTTATAAATTTATTGTGTTAAAATTTTAAGTTTTATTTGACAATTTATAAATTAGAAAAGTGTCCATACTTCCGTGACCGGCAGTGTACGTACTACATATTGTACAATTTCTTTTCGAATTTTAGTATAATTAAAAAAAAATGTTGTTTCAAAATTTTGCCGCCCCCTAAATTCTGCCGCTCTAGGCACGTGCCTACTGTGCCTTATGGGAAATCTACCACTGTTTGTGATCTCTTTTCTTATACTAGGATATACTATCTTAGTATATCCTAGTATAAAATACTAGGATATACTATCCTAGTATAATATGTTAGCTGAATAACTGCTAACATTAAGGTACTCGTTTTGAATCTGGAGAGACTAAAAAATTTCTTATGGTGGTCTCCGTGCTTCGGAGGGTACATAAAGCCTGCGGTCCCTCTGGGTTGATGATTTGTCTTCTTCAGCAATAAAAATCTAGAGCACATCTGAGGTGAGCCTAGCAAGGACTAATCTTTCATGTAAAATAATGTGCCCACATTGAGGTTGCTCTTAGTAAAAACACAAGTCGAAGACCTAAAGAAAAAAGTAGTTAAACAAAAAATTAAAAAACTACTTATTTTCTGCGGTAATTCTAGTAGGCATTCCTTCGTGCTCTGCAATCGTGACTTTGGTCTTATCAAAATTGAAAAATTCTATACTGTTAAAAAATACTGCGAAATTTTATCAAAGTATCAAAAAATTCGAAGAAATTCTTCATTGTAGAAGTTTGTAAAGACATCGTTCTGGCCAAGATCTGCTTGTACAGATCTCGGAATACAATAAAAAATTTCTTAGAGTGCGACCAAACTCGTCCGATATACAAAGACGCATATCGTTGTTTTTAAGTTAAATTTGACTATAATTAACGAATCCCTATTTTAAATAAATTTATAACATAACGTTATAGCAGTAGCGATGCTGGAATTCAAGTATGGGTGGCCCCGCCCACTAAAATCAGTACGGTACGTATTTATGTGAAGTCACGCACAGTTAACACAATGAGAATTTCAACGACTTTTACATGAGAAATCAATATTTTAAAATTTATCTAGATACTCAGTTTAATCGCTTCATTATAATGTCGTCTTTCAATTTTTGCAAGAATTTTTATAAGTAGTTTCTAAAAATATCTTCAAAAATTATTAATAATATTTTTTATAAATAATACTTCTTGTCACATTTTCTTTCGTATATTTTTCTTTACTTGCGGAAATGGAAAAATGTTCATTTGTCTAATTTGACAGCTTATTTAAATCAGAAAACAAAAATTATTAGTTACGTTCATTTACGTTACGTTACGTTAACAAAAATTACATTACGTTCATTTTTATTTTTTAATATTATTTATTATAAAATTTTAATTTAAAAATTTAATGTTTTTAAAAACAAGTTACCATGTTTTCGAAAAAGTTGATTAAAGTTGACATTAAATTTTTGAATTCACATTTTTTAATAAATATCGATAAAAAAAATTAATTTTAGTATTAATTTTCTCGTTCCATAGATACCAAAAAAATTTGCGGAGGTTGAATTGGCGAGCAGAAATCAACAAAACAATTAAAATTAATGTTAATTCCCTATGTTCGACGTTGATAGTCGACACCATATATATGTAAAAAAATTAACTCATCTTTAAAAATGAGTCAATAAACTTAGAAAATTGAGAAAAAAATAAAAGGAACTTAAAAAACTTTGAGTATGGTTTGACAAAAGAGAAGACAGCGATTGCCAAAAATAAAGACATTTTTGGTGTTAAGGTTTATCGCATTGGGCCTTTGTTCCTATACTCCAACCGTGGCTAGCAGCTTTTATTAGGGATAACAGCGCTGGGACGAAGCTAATTTCAGGAGCTTCATGAAGGAAATTTTGGAATACTAATTTCCCGAAGCCGTAGGCTGAGAGAGATTTGATGAACAATATTTCCCGAACGCCAAAAGCTCCGTGAAAATTTGTTTGCGATTATGTTTTCAATGTTGTAAAATGCGACTTCGGGATTAATTATATTTCTTCGAATTGTAAATAAAAAGCGGGTTGAAAACGTCTACAATAACTACAAATACTTTCTGAAGTATTTCGGTAAATGCAAAATTTTTAAATACCATTCATTATTAATACAACAAATTATAAAAATTATTAAAACAAAAATTATTTTCAAAAAAAAAATTTTTTTTCTAAAACTATCATGAAGGCATGTAGATGAAGTTACGTTATATTTTTATAGTGAAAGTGAAATTTTAATATTACATTTTAATTATAAAAACTAGAATATTTAAGCGAAAAAGTAGTTTTTGTAAAAAAGCATAATTTCTAGTCGATACCAGTTCTGTATTAAATTTGGATATAAATTGTTTGCTAATTTTAGTTATCTTTTACAAGAGCTATGAGTGTAAAATGTCAAAAATAAGTAACTATTTAAATGTAAATTATTTTACATTTTTTCCAAGTCTTGACATTTAAATACTTTTAGCGAGAGAAGTGGCAACGCTGTACTACCACACCTACCTTACACAGGAGTGGAAGGTAGTAGGCAGGTACGTTCGGTTGGGGTCCTGACAGTTGGTTCCAGATGTGGAAAACTGTTGTCGGTGTCTATTGGTTTTTCATGAGTTAATAGTTATAATTTTTATTGTTTTTATTAACGGGAGAGATTTAAGGAACTTTACTTTAACATATAAAGCTTTATTTTTAAGTATGCAACGATTTGAAAATAGCTGTGATCTCAATACACGGTTGTGATGATATAATATCCATAATAATATACAATTTTACATAATATTTTTGAAAAGTTATTGAACAATGTCCCTTCCTCTTCAAATATCGTGTAACCAGCGCGTAAAAGATGTGTTGACAAGTTCGAGTATTGAGCAATTGGAAATTGGCACTAGCATGGCAACGAAAATATTGGCACCTGTTAAAACGGAACAGCAGATATTGGAAAACTCAATGCTGGAAGATGATCCAAATGCAAATAGTGCAGTCACGCAAGAGGAGAAGGTGCGGCCTCGTTGGGGACCCCAACACAAAGGCGCCCAAGAACTAGCTAACCTATATACAACCGGTAAACAAAATTCTCATTTTTTTTAAAAAACACTTTTTGTTATGCAAAATTGTCGATGCTTATGAATGAAATTCGACGACGACACATGTTGCTATATTTAACAATTTGGAATTTGTGCCAAGCAATGCAATAGTTATGATTAGTTTATGCCTTGAAATTTTCTTTAGTGCATTGCTACTACTATATTTTTTGTCAAAAATCGCACTTTGCCAAACATTCTTAATCAAACTCGAAATATTTATTTTTATTGGCACAATCATTTTTTACAACGCTAAGTTGTAAAAATAATTCTCTGAAGATAACTTGGGGTGCTTGAACTAATTTTTCAAAAATAGGTCAATGGAAATAACAGCAGCCGTAGGCGATTTTCTGGCTAGCGTGTATTTTGTAAAAAATCAACATCAATTTAATTTTTGAGGGTGCAAGTTGTGTTTAAAATCAAATAAATGGAAGAAGCTTTGGCTTGGGCTTTTTGATATTACAAAACAAGAAAATTATTGAATTGCGTGGAATCCGAACCACGGTAGATGCTTAAGCTTTATTATAACTAATACAAAATATACATCGCCCATGAAAATAGCTAATTTCTTCCGCCTTATAATATAATCGCCTCTTTCACCTATTAAGTATTCGAGGTACTTAATTAGGTCCAATTAAAACTTGAATAACCTTTGATCGTTTAATTAGAGCTTGGTAGATACCTATGTACAAATTCCATCGCTTAATCTCAAAATTATATATTGTGCAATATTTTGTGCCAATTATGTAAAAAAATTAGTTACGGTTAATTTTACTATCTGATAATTAAGTATAAAACGTTTAGTACATTGTATGACATGAAAATCTTTCTTTATTGATTGTTTAAAATTACAGATAATTATCACTTTTGAATCACATTTAAATTACATTTTTTCGTGCCATATCAGCACCTTTTACTTTGTTTCGCTTTATTGTGGTCACAAAGTATTGAATAAGCAATTAATTTACCTACTATTAGTCGTTAAATATTTGTGCATGAAAATAACTCGGAAATTAAATTTTTTTGCTTAAATCCTTTACAGAAAAATGCGTTTAGTTTTTTTTTCTACAACGGATTCAAACCGGAACAATTTATCAAGAATGGTCGCACAAACCACAAAATCTTAAATTTACTGTTTCCTGTACATCGTATACCCAAAATAGGTCATTCAAAATTAAAGTAGATAAAATTCTAGCTGTAAGCTTTTTAACTTATCTCATTTTGACCTTTTTTGACTGTTTATTAAATTTTGTCAATATCAAGTTTGAAATCTTACAACTAGGATCCTATTACAGTTACAAAGTTATGTTATATAGATTTACTGATAATTTGGTCTAGTTTCATTTATCTGTAGACCACTTTTGCTTCCGATAAACAGAAAAACAAACTACTCAAAAACCTTTTTTTTGGGCAAAGATCAATACAAATCGGGGTTTTATGAAGAGCTATAGCTCGGAAACTAGATAGACTAGAATAATTTTTTTTTACTTTTGCGTATAGAATTTCATCTACTTTAATTTTGATATTACCTAATATGGGTATAGGATGTACAGCAAACGGCCAATTTAAGGTTTTTTGATTTTTGTGGTTCTAAACTTTTTCTGATTCTAAAGTAAAAGAGCTCAAACAAAAAATTTCATTTCCGAATTATCTGTAAGCAGACTTCTTTTTCTCTACGTAATGACTGGACTATAATTATTTTCACTATTTACCAATCTGATCGTAAAATGTTCCTCGTTACCATTATTTCAGTTACATAATATCTAGTTTATGATCTTTTGTATGCAATTGATAGGTCGTTATATTCATTGGCAATACCAATATAAAAGATAACAAACCACTGATTAAAGAAAAGCAAGTAATGTCACCAGTGGCGGCTCGTGAAAAATATTCTTGGGTGTTCTGCATTATAAAAATGGCAAGATATCAGAAAATGGCAATCTCAAAAAATAAACTTACTTATTGCACATTTTTAAATATTTTATTTTTTCTTCATTTAATATTCATAAGCATTTATTTTATGTACTAGTAGGTATAAGATACTATCTTCGATATTCATAATTTCAATTAAAGTTCATAACGCAAGATGTGTTTAAAATAAAATCGTATATGTTTGTAAAACCAGAGCTGAAATATGAGCAGAACGGTTGTACGTTGTACCATGGTGAGTTGTTCCTATATCTTGTAATCTGCGAGTTTAATAATAATCATTATTATTGTAGAAAAAACCTACATAATTTTAATTTTACTGATATTAATAATTAAACGTAATTTGATTTCGAGTTTCTAATATAGGATCTGCCAAAAAATAATTTTACTTCTATTTTGATAATAATATTTATAAGAAACTTGGTAAAATTAAAATTTGTACTAAATTTTCAAATTACACTATATTACGAGTATTAAACTATTGCATTTTATTGTTTAACAATGTTGTTGAACAATCAATGAACAAAAATTAACTTACTAGTAGTTTTCATAAGTCAAATTTTAAATCATATGACAAAAATACGGCATGTAATTCTGCATAAAGATGCAGCACAACTTGTAATGTATACAGTGGTGTTAGGATTGTCCTAACACCACGATGTATACTGGATATGGATACGATTCCACCCGATAGCTAGCGTCATTTCATGTTCAGAATCATATCCAGCACATCGAAGTTAAACAGTGATTTCGAAAGCGTAACGGACTTGTATTAATTATTACAGTACTTATTTGACTGACTGATAAAGGTACTTATAACTCAAGGCAACATAAGAAGCGCGCTTTTAAATCAAAATTGATTATTCTTCAATTATTGAAATAATTTGTAATGTGGTGGTTATATTTATAAGTTATAATTAATTTGGTACACTTCATTCTTATTTTTGGCGGTTCTGCAGCTCTGCAGTTCCTATGATAGAACCGCCCCTGAATGTCACTATTTCAAAAGTATTATAGAGGGGTTCACCCTAATATTATCAATCAATCAATAAGATTATTCAAAAAATATCAAAAACATTCTAAAATAATGTTCTACCTCTTTTGGCAATTTCTCTTATATAGAACTAATTTTTATTATACACGAAATAATATTTGTCATATGGAAGTATTATTCTACAAAATCCTATTCTGAAAATACAAAAATTATGCATATATAAATTTATATAGGCAAATGCATGCTAAATTTACTTCTATTAAAATTTAATGTCAATAAAATTACTTCAGGGGCATCCCACAGGGCCGCTGGAATAACCTATCGAAACGAAAAACCACTATCGCTATATTATAACAAACTATTATGCATAATATTAATAAAACGACCGAATAATTTCCTAATTAACATATTCATGAATTTATTGCATATAATTATTTAATTTACACATCTATTATTAATTTCCTATAATATGTCGTTTATTAATATTCTATACAGGGTGGTGACTGAGACTTTTGCTCATAAGGCTTTAACACGGAAAATCATTCTTTTTATTTGCTGTTTCTCTGATGATTATTTTTTTTAAATTTATCAACATAATTAATTTTGTATGCTTTATGAGGGAATATATTAGAATGTCAAAAATTGGTATTTAAAGAAACAGTAGACAAATTGTAGCATTTATTAATTTTCTATATAACAAAGACGAATATTGTATATATTTTAAGACGTTTAAATATTAGAAATTGAAAATGTTTATATTATGAAAGTTGATATGATAACGTACAGATTAGTAAATTAAACAAGTAATTGCCATTTCAAAGATGAACATTAATATTTATCTAGAAAAAAAGACCTACAAAAAAGTTGAAAGTTTCAACTACCGGAAGCGTTTTTTTTAATTTAATTTCTAATGTCTACAGTCAGAACTACAAAATAGTAAAACATTGCAATGTTTTACTTAGTTCATTGCAAATTAAATATTTGTACAAAAAAACTTGTAATATACTAATATCTACTTAAATATAAATTTTCAAAGTAATTGTTTTGTAATTTTTCAATAGTCATGATAGTTTTGAAATCAATCATGTTTTTATTTGTAGAAGTTTTTAGGCTCCAAATTATAAAGCTAATTAATAATATAGTAGTATATTAGTAAATAGTAGGTAGCTAATAATCCTAAAGTTGTAAGTTCGATTTGAGGTTTTAACTTAAACATAAATTTTTATCATGAAAAATAAAAACATTCACGGGCCGGTTATTGAATAATATATTTAATCATTATTTAAAAAAAAACTAAAATTAATGACTTATTGATCCTATTATAAAGTTTTACTAAATTAATTCCGAAGTTTTCTGATAATGTGCTGTGAGCTAACCCATATAGATATCATTTGCTTTCTCGACGTGGCCAGTCCGCCCTTGAATATAAATTTTGTGAAGTGTAAATAGGCGTAAGCCGGCAGTAAGAATTAAGTCGTAACGTAAATGACACAATTTACTAAAATTAATATTTTGTTACTTGACCTTTGATAAACGGATTCCACACGATTTAGATGTTATGTTGTCACCATGCTGGCATACAAAGACTAAGATGCTTTTTCTTTAAATTTAATTGATTTAAAATTATCAAAAACTTAATAACTAAATTAATGTTATCTATCATTTAAACAAAAGTGGCCGTTTAACCCGTACAGGAAATTTGTCTCCGCTACCACTTAACCATAGGTAACTCATATAAATTCATGATACATAACTTTTTAGTTTCTTTCTTTTTCGTTTTTCCTTATTCCACGCTCTTCCAAGGTTATTTTCATTTACAATGTTTTTCTGTTTAGCTTTTGTTTTAATAATATTTTGACTAGATAACAGTTTTTATAGTATGTTTAATTGACCCTATCTTGCTGTATTAAATTACATAATATTTTTAATACATTTTGGTTATTCAAATTTTACAACAGGAAACCCCGAAAAACTATTTTTAACGCTTAATTTAATTAAACGCACCTTGATAATACCGTACTATTCCCACTTTGAAAGGTAACAATTGAAGCGGAGTTCAAGGTCAATCATAAAGCTCCATTGTGCCCGACCGAAGAACTTTCAGTTTTGATTACTCGCCTACTTTTATAAGATAAAAGGTTAACTTATATTCATAAAGATACTTGAGAAAAGGCGAAACAATTTTGTGCGGGAAAGTGATATAATAACAGTTTGTTATTATAGTAAAATTTGAACGGATAGAAGTTTTGGTTCTTCCTGATACAGAAACTTTCTCGTTGCTTTGAACTATTTAATAGGCAATGTTATTATTCTTTATTACAAATTATATTTTGTATTAGATTTAACGAAATTTAAGAGCATTGGAGGAAATGGTACTGCTAAATAAGGGGGGGGGGCGAACCGGAATAATTATACTGCACTTATTTTATTACAAATCATATAATATAATCAATTTATTATTTTATGTTTGAATAAAGAAATGTTACAAAATTCTGGAACCTCATTAGTTTTTAAAATAGCACTGGACGTTGCTCTTAAGTTTTAACGTTACGTTAAGTGATTGTAAATGGGACTTTACACAATGTACTATGTTTATTTGGGTATAAAGGTCGGTAATCGTTTAAGAAAGTAAATTAATTTGATTGACTAAACACACTTGACATAATTAAAATTTAACGAAGTAGTTGCAAAGTTATTTCAATAATGCCAATATTTTCCTAATCTTAATTGGTATAAATTTTTATATAATGCATTCCATCTTGTTTAGCTTTTTTATATAATTATTATTGAAATACAAATCATAAAATGCGAATCACAGAAAGTAAAAGCGAACCTTCTTGGATGACTACCTTCTGACATAACCGTTATCATGGCGATACAAAAAACCGTGTTTTTACGCTAATATCTATTTTGTAATTCTTCGACGTGTATTTCAAGTGATATAGACATAAAATTTTACACCTGATAAGGTAACCTTTAATCACCATTGCAAACTTTGAATATGAAAAAAAAATATCTATAAAATATTTCTTCCATTTTAGATAGCTTTTGAATCGATTATTTTTAGATGGGGGCCTTTTTTTAAATCATTAATTTAATTTTATTTTATTAATTTTTAAATTAATAAAATTAATAAAAATAAATTTGTATTGTTTGTAAGAATTTTGGGTCTAGGATTAAATTTCTGAATTAGTAATAATTACTGAAGAATCCTAAAAAATGCTTCTTGTATCCAAACTAACAAAGATTAATATAATACTCTCTGGACTTATTTTAGAAAATTTAATTTCCTACAACATTGTTCATATGAATTTTATCGTACTTCTTATGGCTATCTCAGCGTTTCGGATTATCTCAGTAAATATAATTTTTTATAATTAAAAAAAAAAAAAATTTAAGATAAGACGAAGCGACGCGACTAAATCTTTTCTTCATTCATATTGTCAAATTCGTAACTTAAGTTATGAAATCGTGCATGTCGAAAATTAGGAAGTATCTGAGGTTCTTAAGTTTTGGACTAATAATGTGAAATTTTCATATAACACTCGGTGCCAAACAAATAATTTTTGTTTACTTAGATCTCCTGTTAAATCGATTTTGCCTTGAGTATGAAATTAGGAAGTGGGCGAGATGTGTTTTCTCTAAGCTTCTGGTATTAACCTTTGAACTTTTCCAATAATTAAAGTTGAATGGTTCAAGTTTTGCAATTCCAATGTAAACTTTTAATTTTTCCGAAACTGTCATTACATTTCCTATCTATCAATCAAATCTTGAGATTTTTCGTTACTACGCTGCACGGAATAAAATAAAAACATACTTTTGCAGATTGGTTAATAAATAGAACGTGGGTCGTAGTTACTTCTTAAATTTCTGACAAACAACGCTCACTTTAATTTAAAGGTTCTCCTAAATCTTCATCCCAAATAATTCTCAGTGAGCAAACTTATTTGGACAATTACCGTCAACAAAAATTCTTAAGAATTTAATCCTTAACGATAATCTAATAGAAAAATGTTAAAAACTTTCCTGAACATTAAAATTTTATAAACTTGCAAGCTGGATATTTATTAAGCACGAAACATGAATTAAATGGAATATAATGGGAAAAACTTAACTCCTTTCCAGATGATGCAATATTTTATTTACGAGCAATTGTTTTACCTTTAAATTTAAATTTTAAAATTATGCATTGGCTACAAACGTTTGTTATCGACTTCGTCTGGAAGTTTTTCAAGAGCCTGATAAAAAATATACGAGTGCGTGACTTGAAATTGCTCGAAGGATATTAAACGTCGCAATTATCTGGCTAATATTTTGTTAAAAAGTTTTTATTCAAGTGCAATAATACGATTATGTCAAAACAGTTTATATTTGCAAAAATTATATAAAAAAAGTATAGGGGTGGTCGAAATGTAATTCTATAGTATTAAAAATTATTATTTCGAGTCGTGCAATAATAATAATATGCATAGTATTTTAGGGTGAGTGCCTTATTGTTCTCTCCGTAATAGCCGCCACTGCTTTTAACTTTTGTTGTAATATTAGTATTGGCAGTATATTTTGGCTTATATGTTTATATTCAAAACAGAATTTTCTTTTGGGTCACACGATTATGTGGATCCAAAGATTAAGTACAAATTTGTACTAAATATTTTAGGCCGTAATCTTTATAGATAAAACAAAACGGAAAAAATGAAAAATTGCATGTGAATGACCGCTGATGCCGGGAAAATCCCAACTCCTATTGTAAATGCATGAAACTGGAGTGAACTGATGTCTTGCACTATTTTCTGAAACTTCTCGGCAAAATTTGATCACTATGTTGAGAATAATTATTAAAACAAAAAATTTAATTCAGCTGAAATCAGCTTGAAGATAATATAAAAACGTCAAATGTTTTTATATCCTACCTACTCATGTTTGTTTACTAGTCGATTCAGTAATTTGAATTAATTAAGTTGTAATGGAAGGTATGACATAATAAACTTGCAATTTTTTTTTTACATTATTTATTTATTCTTTTAAATTAAACAACAAACTGGTCATAATGTTTTTTCACAATGTTTTAGCATCACTAGGAGCTTGGAAGAGTCTGATGAGTTGTTGTGGCCAAGAAAACCGTGCTTTAGCGTTCTGTTATCAGCAACCAAAACACTCGCTCTCTTTCTACTATTTATTAATGGCAAATAAGTGTAATCATTAAACAATTACAACATTACGATTAAAGCCCATTTTATTTTCAGCTGTTTAAAATGACCTCGTTGCACGCTTGCATGCATTAATGTTGGCACCTGCATACTTAAATTTGTTCTGCTAGTTTTTAGAATTAAATTACGATTTGATTATATAATACAACCTTACATAAAAAAAGTTTGAGTAGAACTACAATATAGACCACCGTTCAGAACATTTATTGGGAAGGGATAGAATTTCAGACGTTTGAACCTATTCTACTTTTTAGACTTATATTTCAAAAATATAAGTTGCCTTGCTAAACAAACTGCTACAAAAAATTTTATATTTACTTTATTATTTTGATCTGTAAAAGTAATTTTAGATATTTTTTGTTATACTCTCTAATTTACATAATTTACGTTTTGTTTTTCTACCACTACCGATCTTAATTTTCAGTCTTCATATTTAAAGGAAATTAATATATCCTGATCAATAATCACGTTGTGTATTTTTATCATTATAATATATCTCTACTATGTTGCGTTAATAATATACAATATCGATGTACATGGCTGAGTTTCGCTTCCCATCAAGGTAATGGTAACTCATGAAATGGATAGAAAATATGATCACTTTTCTTTTCAGTTTCCACCTTATTACATTTTCTCAAATTTTGATTTTTTTATTATTATCCGAATATCTTTCGCGTTTCAACTATTGAAAATAAAAATATATATCACGGATTTTGTGATAGGAAACTTAATTGAAAAAAATATTTGTACTAACTTAACCCTCCAGTACTAACAATCGGTCTCACAGACCGACGACTTCTATTTTTAACTGTAAATTTAAATAAACAATAAAATAAAACAGCAAAATTTTGTAAATAAAAATGACTCTTTTCTACTAAAATTGACATTATTATAAAGAAAAATACCTAGACATTTGATATTATTCCTTTTCTGGTAAAAAAATATGTAAACACTAAGTTAAAACAAATTGAAAACGAGAATCGGTCTCACAGACCGACGTTAGTACTCGTGTTATAAAAAACCACGTTAGTACCGAATAGTTAATAACTGAATTATTTTTTCATACTTATTATGATTTTTGCTTATGATATCGATTCGTAGTAAAATTCTACGAGAAAAACTAAAAAGTATAAAAAAAATAGTATTTTACACCAGAGCGATATAAAGGATTGATTACTGAACGAGTAAACAAATTTGAGCACGAGCTATTAGTCTAGAGTTCAGTAATCATTTTTCACCACTGGTGTATAACAGCACTAAGGCAATCAAAATTTGTGCAGTTGTTTAAATATTTGTCTGCAAACATTTTTTTTGAATTTTTCAATATTCTTTCCTAATACGATCACTTTTCATTGAGATGCCTCTAATAGCTTTCAAACGAATGACAGCATGCGATACAATTAAATAACCTTATAATTAATTAGGTAATTTCACTAATTTATTGTAGCCACTTACCTTTTTTACCGAAATTAAAAATAATCCACTTAAAAATAGCCTATAAATAACACAACCTCCAACAAATAACTGACAAAATTATTTTTATTATGCAATTTAAAAAACAAATTATCTAATATTGATATTAAAAGCGATGTTTTATTTCTATTGTTATAATAACTAATAACAAAATAATAATTTATGTAGTTCTTTTGTAAAGCATCGAACAAAAAGATGGAACTCGGATAACTAAACTGTGTGCAAAATTTTAGGTCAATAAATAAAATAAATGAAAAGACACCCAGATTTTTTATTTTATGATTACTGAAAGGTCAAACAACTTAAAAAAAATTACGATCGGTCGATTTCCCCTGTGATCTTAACGTAGAAGATTAATTCTGAATCCCGAATGTATTTTCATAATTATTTGAAATATAGGTACAATTTCGATAAGTACTAAATATTTTTCGGTTTATTTTTAGTGCCCGATAACCGAAAAGTATTTTTGTATATTACCTATATTTTAATGTAAACTTTATATTTTTATTTATAATTTTTATTATTATTGGCATGAATGGATTTAATTACAAATTAAAAAAATAAACGATTTTCAAAATCAAAAATTATGTAGCGTTTGTCTGACGAGATTCATAAAATCGAAACACAGTATTTAAACAACTTATCATAAACTGTTCATATTACTAATTTAAATTTTAATTTTGAAAATAATTAATTCTTTTAATTTTATTATTAAAACATTCATATTTAAAAAATATAAAATTTACATTAGAATTTGTATGTGCCGCTCAATATGAAACATACATGAGATCATGATTTGTCATCTCTCTGTATAATTTAAAGTAGTATTTTAAAATTCTTTTTTTAATTGTTTATAAATGAATTTATGAATAATAGATGTGGAAATTACTTCCAATGCAAGAAGTAAAACATTTACAGAAATTCATTTTTAACAAAAATTTAAAAAAACATTACTTGATATGATATGATATGAATTTATTTTTCAAGTTTTCAAAATTCAAATTTAAAGAAAAATGTTTTTTTAAACAAGAGTTTATCTTTTTGACGCTCATTCCTGATTTTAATACCTAATTTCATAAAACTTTTAACCCGACGTTAGTAAGTAATCAATAGTAACGTCTGTTTATACAGCAGGTTAATAAAAATCATGAAATCAAAATATCATCAGTTCTATTAGATTATAATAATATTTACAAAAAGTTTTTTTATCAAGAACAATAACGCTTAATGTTCGTTTTTCATGTATTTGGTACCTATCTAATTTATTTTAAAAATTTGGGAAAATTACGACCGATTGCATGATTGTGTAGGGTTAAAAAACAATATATATAGATAGGTATTTATAAATAATGTATTGTTGTTGATATTGTGCGTATTACAATGTGGGCTTTCAATTACGGTGTGATTACTTTTATTTTTCACGGTCATTACTTTTAATTTGTCATGTTTAAATTGCCGCAATTGTAATAAAATAGTTAACGTTAACAGCCAAAAAAAAATTATGTTCTTTTTTAAAAGATTCGGTGTTAAATTCTTTGAAAATTGCATTTAATGTTTCGAATAACAATCAACATTTTTGTACTCGCCAATTGTTGCTAATTAAATTATCTCATGAGAATAATGAGATAAATTTGTTAATGGGCCCTAATTTGTTTTTCTAGTTTTGATTATACCGAAGTGAATATTTTTATTTGCCTCGTAATTTACTATAATTAAGTAACAATTTAGTAAATCGCTGTGATTCAAAATTTTAATTTAAATTTAAAAGACAAGTTTAAATTATAGAAATTTAGTTTTGCGAGAAAACCTTCAAATTAAAAAATCGAGCGATTAAAAAATATTTTTTGAAAATGAAAAAGTGCAAAATGGATCCTAACTACTACACAGGAAAATTTATTGTTATAATTTGTCGAAGAATTTCATAAAATTTCAGTTTGTCATTTGAAAAATGTTCATTGTCTAATGGCACGAATGCTTTTTAGCTGCATTGTTTCGAGTTCGATAAATTTACTGCAGACTTTGCTGCAAATTCTTGTATACATTTTTAATTTCGTTTGTAATAACAGCATTTAGGTGGAAAAAGTGTTAATCGTGCATAATGCAACCACGAAAACGGGCTTTGAACGAGATTGTATCGCTATAAATAGAAATTGCATGTTACCATAAAGCTTGGATTACATTTCTAATTAATGCTAATATCCAAATCAACTCAATTATTAATATAATAACTTGTTGGATAATTTGAACATTCATCGATTATAGATTAACTGGAAAACAGAACAATTTCAATGAGGTAACTTATGAATTAGTTATTCTTAATTAGCAATCGATAAATCAGTAGTTTAAAATATCTAGTAATCGCTCAAATTTTTATCCGAGTTTCCTAGTTTACTAGTATAGCAAATACTTTACTGGTTTCACCATAGGTACTCATATTACACCCGACAGCTAGATATGATTATTTAGCACACACAGTGTCGAGAGCCGTTCCTCCAATCAAATGTCGTCGATCAGCTAAATGTGAAAATATCAACATTTATTGTAGGCGCCGGTTAAAACAATTAAAACTACCAAAAAAATAAAATAAAGTTGGAATATTTATTAAACTTGCCGGTCATGAGAACAGAAAATATACACATGATTATTATATAGTAAGATTTATAATAAATATTTTATATTATGACTATAAAGTAAAGAACTAAACAAAATTAAAAACATATTTTCAATAATACGAGTAGTTTTCGGAAAACATCAAATGGATAAAAAGCGTGGGGCTATTAATTTTACATAGAATCGGTGCCTCACGCTTCTTGTTAAATAGATGTTTTGTTATTTAAAAAATGGTGCAACTTTTAGAATGACTTTTTTTAATTTCTATCGTTTGTTATTAAATCGTGCGACCGAGTTAAGATCGCTGACTTCAAATTTAATAGCATTAATTTTAACTGCTCTATAAAAAGCCGTGTCCTGTTTGGAAATAAACTTGATTATCTCTTTATGTTTTTCTTTTATAAAATAATAAAATACACAAATATTATGGTTAGCTAAAATTATTATTATTATTATTATATAATTTGAAATAAAAAAAAGTTAATCGAATTTTTTTCGAATTAACAATTGAATATGTACACCGAAGAAACAGTTAATAAGGTCAAATTAGTTTAATATGGATTGGAACTTGTCAAGACTGTCTTAATATTGAATAATATATAAGAAGTAACTGATTTCAGCTTAATTTTGAAACATTTTATATGTCGTAACATTTAACGCTTTTTTTGTTAATTTCTATAGCCTTGATATTATACATCCAGTATGACACTTGAAAAAATCAGCACGTAAGTTTTGTGTTATCGATTTTAATTTTTGCCTTTAAAAATTTTATATGCCATATAATTTAGAGTTGGTTTTGGCTATTTTTACTTTGATATTTAACAATTTTCTTTAAATAGTGCGCAATTTGCATGAGGAAGTATTTTTAGCCCGAGTTCCGTTTTCGGCTATACCAATTTTTTATTTTTGATATTAATTTATTTTCTAATGATACATTTTATATAGATAGGCACATAGATAATATCAAAGATGTTATGTTAACCCAATTCACCCTTAATATCTATTCGAAGTGATGTGCAACATAAATATTATTTTAGGTCGGGTGCTTTTACTGTTAATTTAAAAAATTACCTGTCGTAAATTTAATAGAAACCATTAACGATCAAAAGCATTTTATTGATAAATCGTTAAAGTTTTATTTCTGTTATGATATAATTTTTCTTACCTATAGGAAAATGCAATTGAAATTGTTGGATAATTATACGATAATTTCCTTTTCAGCCATTTAATATGTAAATAGAAATATGAAAAGGACTAATGAAATGGAAAACTGTTTTATAAATTGAAAACTGTAAGTTCAATAGCCAATTAGTCAACAGTCTGTATGTACCTCGTATAAATATGCATGACTAATTAAATACGCGCTTAGGTTATCAATGAAATTGGTATTTTTACTTTAAAAGGTAAAGGTAGGACTTGTCAGCACTATGACTCCCAATTTTAATAAAATGTTTCATTTTTTATGAATAAATCAATTATCTAATATATACATAACACTTCAATTTTTTGTTTTAATATATTGCTCTATTGATTGTGTTAACGCCATTCACGTGAGATATCGCATTTGTACTTTGTAAATTGAATTATGTATCACAGATGCTGTAAATCCTAAAATCATATAGAAAATAGAAGAACAATAAATTGAAACTTTCTCACCCTTTTTACAACCACCAATCACCGAAAAACATTTTTTAATCTCTAATATACTCCTTATTATTAATATTCTGGC
Organism: Cantharis rustica; assembly: GCA_911387805.1. Classification (NCBI taxonomy): domain Eukaryota; kingdom Metazoa; phylum Arthropoda; class Insecta; order Coleoptera; family Cantharidae; genus Cantharis; species Cantharis rustica. The sequence continues at coordinate 118,368,809 of OU426877.1, forward strand.
AAAATAAATAGAAATAAAATTAAACATTTAATTATAATTAAAAAATTAAAATAAAACAATTTTAAATACAACATAATTGTTATTATTTTTACTATACTTTACTCTTTCAGTTCGTGATGTAAAGTGGATAGTTATCTTACCACGATAAAAGTTTTTTTTTATACACAATTACTGGGCTACCGGGGGATCTATCTAAATATCCCTTAATATTCCATATTAAGGGTGTGAAAATTAAAATTTAGATTTTTTTTTAATTGTAATAATTGCACATTTCATGTCGTCGCCCCCTAAATAGCAAACTATGAGCCAACGTAATAGATAGAACTTTTACGAATAACGACGTATTATAACCTTTTTGAGTTCAATACAAAATAATGTAAATATGCATTATGATATTAATTATAGCGGCCCTAAAGATCGTCAACCTTTTTATTGATATTTTCAGCTTCGATTGGAGTTTTCACCGTATAACGCGAAGGTCAGAGAGATTTTTTTGTTATTTATTCATATTCAGACATATTTCGAACTTTGCACCGTTTATCCTAGGGCTTCTCAAGCAGGGTTCCGGCAAAACACATCCTATAATTCGGGCAAATTCTTCGGGATTCTCGTCGATTTTAATTATTTGTTTGATTTTTACTTTCGGGTTAATGTAAATAACCCGAATAATAACAATAAATTGGTAACCCCAAAATTGTTGGTATTGAATTGTGTTATATGCATAATACACTAGGTTACAAAATAGGTAACCAATTTAATTTCGTTATGAAATAATGTAAAGTTAAGAGTAGTTGATAAAATATATACAAAGGCAGTCTGAAAAGTTTTCAGCCTGACACATAGATGACGTTAGACCCCCAGGAGGGTCACGACGTCTTGCTCGGTGGTCGCGGTCACAAGCCAGATAAAAATAAAAAAAAAATTTTTAATAAAAGTAAATTATAAATCTTCTATTATAATTTATATAATATTTTGTGCGTATGTATATTTTTGTTTTACTGCTAAACAGGTGGACCGATTTGGATAAATTTTTTTTATTGCATAATAGTGCAAGTAAGGTTTTTAGATAAAGAAAACTTGGAAAATTCGGAATTGGTATGCAGACAATTTCGATGGCGTATTATAAGGCAGGACAACGTCTGCCGGGCTAGCTAGTTCAATATAAAAATTAAAAATAATACAATTTCAGTGAGAATGTTGTAGCAGTGCCTGTTTATTTTTTATTAATTTGTCTAATTGTGGTTTTATTTTTGAGACGCAAATTACCAAATCATTTTCTAATGGGAGTCTATTTCTTTTCTTAGTTTTTATGTTGGAAGAAATCTATTGAAGTTTTGTGAGATTATATTGAATAATAAACCATTTCACGTCAAAAAAATATTTCGGTTATTTAAGCCGAGAACTTTTTAGACTGCCCTGGTATTGAGCATCAAATCAAGTGAAAGTGAATCTATAGTACGCCAATATTTATGAGAAGATACTACTTCTGCTGATATTGCAGTAATAGTTGATAATAATTAGTAGTAGTAATCAGCCTAAAGTTCTACGATTGTCGAAAGCGTAAAAAATATTGCAGATTATCTTAAGAACATAATAGAAATTAATGTTTTTGAGGTAACGGGAAAGCGCACAGAAAACCTTGACAAATTATACAACGCACTAATGATCATCCCACCAACATCTATTGAATCGGAAAGAGCTTTCTCTACAGCAGCGGTTCCCAATTAGTTTTGGTCGCGGAACCCTTGGGCAATGTAAAAAATTTGGCGGAACCCCAAGCCGATTTGTTTACTGCATACAAGGTTGTGTACGCACACTACCCCCCCCCCCCCCAGTGACCAAGTAAATACAAGTATAACAATTATTTATTACAGAATTACAAATTATTACAATTATTATTAGTGAGAAGTATGACATTTTGTTTTCTTCTAATAAATTCTTTTAATATTTGGTTTGATTTCTGGGTTACTGTCAGAACTCCTCACCCACGATTTTCTATTGACCATTGGAAAGAGGACAATTTTCTGAGTATATTAACACAAAATTTTTTAGGATTATGCAATAGTTGTCGAAATAAAGGAATTTTAAAATTACGAAAAGCAGGGAGATGTAACATGATATACCCCGATGCGTGACGGTAACTAGCACGTTCGAGTCCCTGCTCTTCATTTTGTTGACGGTACGTGTGCTTTGATATACTCTTAATGTTGTTGTATTATTGGCGAGTTCTATCATTTTTTAGGGATATTTTTAAATTTTTTTGCCTTACTCAACAACAGCTAATCATGCAGCCGTGTTAAAAGGTGTATCTAAAATACATGTAAAATTTACATTTTTAATTCGATTTTTTTCGAAAACTTTTGCATTATCCTACAAAATTTTTGTTCTAGTATGCTTAGAAAAGTGCCATTTTACCTATTTTCAATAGGAAAAAGTTAAAATTCTAAGTGAGGATTTCTGACAGATCCCGATTTCTGAAAACTGGATTCTCATGTCAGGAACTGCGTCAAGTCGATTTCGATACTTTGTTTTTGTTCCTGAATATAATGAGAATCCAGTCTCACACTTGTATGTGCTCGCAAATGGTAGCAAAATACGGTTTGCACGTTTGGACAACTCCGGATATTCTTCGAGCAGTTTATTCCAAAATACGCCAAGCGGAACCTCTTTAAATTTACTTTCTAATTGGAAATCGCACCTAATTTCAATTGGATTTTCGAAATCTACAGCAGAAAATTCGACTAGACGTTAGCATTCCATGAATGGATTGCCATTGAATGGAATAGAAAAAAGTTAAAAAATATATTTTAAGCGGCAAAATTTATTTTTGCGCCATTTTAGAATTCTTTTTGGCGGAACCCTTGGATTTTTTTGCGGAACCCCATTTGGGAACCGCTGCTCTACAGCATATCTATTGATTACGAAAATTCAATTATTTTTTTTCAAAATACTTAATACGGAAAGATACGTATATGAATCTATAAATTTATTTTTATTTTGTTTGTTTATTTATTATGAATGTTTTCGTACCCCCTCCCCCCCTCTTTCATTTCAGGATTTCGGGATTTGAAATTTGTGGGAAATGAGAATCCATAGTTTATAGTTTTTAGTTTTTCTTGTCGGTGTCTGTTGCATGTTGAAACTGTGAAAGAGACACCGACGAGTTTACAATGTAGATTCCGGATTATAAAAGTATTTAGGCCATTATTTGTAATGTTACCTGAAGCTAGCAAGTAGACATTTGACGGTTATTTACTCTCTTATTACTATTTACTAATAACTTTAATAGTATAAAATTTAGAAACTAATTTGGAAGCGATGGATTATCTCAAAAAAATGGGATATGTAAACAAATTGGATCTTTTACGGCTTAATTGCTTACAAACAAAAGTGGTCATAAAACTATAAAAATGTTTGTAAATGTGTATCCTTGACATTCAAGTTTGATTTCTTTTTGGTCTGTTTAATCATTTTGAAGTCGGTAAAAAGTTCGTAGGGAGTGGTCAGTAAGCTTTTAACATATTATTTCAGTTCAAATTGTATTAAAACTAATCTCAAAGTTATTATGAGATAATATATTATTTTAATGATATTGCAAAAATTAGAGACCAAAAATTGAACGAAAAAAAAATTTTAATTCGTGCTAATAGTACTACGGTTACGTTGAACTGCATAAATCAAGCTTAGCTTCTAAAAATATCTTTCGTTGTCGTGATAACATATCGGGGAAATGCTATTTTATTTAGGAGGAAAATTTTTAATAAAAGGAAAGGTATGGTAATGACTAGTGGGCACCAAAATATAATTAATTAAATTATTAAAAAATTTCTAAAATAATTAATAAAACGAACTCATCAGATGAGGTTAATACGGAAATATCGTGGAAACGTAAATGATTTTTTATTGTTTTTCTTTATCCATTATTCACATTCTTGCTTCTAAAGTCGAATGTGACTTATTATAATACAATTTATGGTGTCGTAATCGACCTTTTCTATATCTACCTTCTAAAAAAATTTATACGCAGACCATTATTTTTATTTTCATGCATGACACGAATTAATTCCGTCGCCTGAGCTGCAAGTACTTGTGTAAAGGCTTATTGAAGTTCCACCAAACGTACAATTTGATAAGAATCTCTCATCGATTGTGGGAGTATCCTGTCAATTTTAGAAAGCTACTTAGAACCAATTTTGTAACTTAATTTCTTTTACAAAAAATTTTATTTTTATCTGCAGATACGAAATGTTGTTTATGTTGCACAATATTTTCTGAAATATTTAAATAGGTTGGTGTGCTATATTGCGACCGCCATTATAATGCTACCTACCTCGCAAAGCTGCAGCGGAAATTGGAATTGCGTGTTCGATTAAGCAAGTTGACTGAAATTTATTAGGATTAAAATAGCATACACGGACATAATTAAATTTCATTCTTTCAAATAACAATGAACCTAAAAAGTGCCAACAATCAAATTTACTTATTGGCAACCAACGCACACTATCGATTCAAGTTTTATGCTCTAATTATTCCTAAATGCTAAATGTCACCAATTAAGTTAACTTGATAATATAATCCGGCGAAAGTAACCTCAGTTTCCTATTTATAATAAAATTTTATAACTTAGAATATTTTCTCAGAGAAAAATTACCTTTTAGTAGCCAAGTTAAAAATTTTAATAAAAGAACTTAACCGAACGCTAAATATTTGAATAATTTTAACTGCCAGTTTGGATTTTATACTAAAAAAAATACTATAATATAGGCTTTAAATATAATGAACTGCTAAAGAGAAGGAGATTATCAATGAAAACGTTTGTAATTGGAAAGAAAGTGAACCAAATTGCCATAGAAATATGAAAATCTAACAGTTATCCAGGAGACAAAAGAATAAAATTTTATTTCATTAAAGGCCACTTGTACAGTGCGAGTTTAAACCAAAATATTTGGTTTAACCAATGAAATACGTCGAAAAGCTGTTTTTCAAGAAATATGATTGGCTAATTTAAATTTTTTGGTTTAAACTGGCACTGTACAAGTGGCCCTAAAAATGATAAATAAAACATGATAAAACCTTCCACGTTTAAAATAATTCGTAATCTAAAAAATGTAGATATTACAGTAAAAATTAAAATATTTTATCGATTGGTTAAGTACATTATATTAATAAAGAAAAGTATTCTAGTTTTGGTATTTGACCAAATTTTTTTATCTTATCATGGTTTGAGGTGCGAAAATTATCTTTTTTATTGTTTATGGGTCTGGTATTTACTTCCTTTCTGATATAATCCGGATTTCGACTGTTAAACAGTATTTTTATATTTACTCAAATATTGCACTATACTTAAAATATATCATTCGACTCCGCTATGATGTGTTTACGAATTTAATTAATTTCGACGCCTGATCCAAAACTAAATTTACACAATTAAGTCACCTTTTTTAATAAACCATGTTATTGATTGTCTCCGGATTAGATGTGAATATTAATTATGAGCCGTTTATAATTTTGTGAATAATGTAATCGTTATTTAATTACCTTATCTTATCGTGAAATGTATATTATAAGAATTATTGAGTTCATTCACTTGAATATTTACTGGGGCAATATTTTTATTAATCATGTAAACATGAACACCCTCTTTGTATCATTATAGATTTTCATTTACTTTTATTTTCTTTGTATAACAATTATTAATTCAACAGGTTAATCTCAATTACGTAATACCGAAGTATTTTACAAACGAAACCCACGGTTCAAAGGTTCAAAAGTATGTTGGTTATTTTCAGAAAATAACTCTCTCCCCTCTCCCGGGAAATGGGATAATATATTTGTAGTTTTTCCGTTTTATATATTGCTGTGTTTTTTTAGTAAGTCGGCCTTGGGTTTTCTGTATTAATAATTATTATTAAGATTCATAAAAAAAAGTAAATTAATAACTGAAATGCAGAAAACGAAATAAGAAACTAAAATTAAGTTATAAATAAGTGTAAAACTAAGCAAATAGATAAGAAAATTGTCCAATCATAAAAATAAAAGATAGAAGACGCACAAATTGCAACGCAAATATTAAATAATATTTTAAATTATAAAATAATTTAGAAATAAGTAGTAATTCTGAGATTAAATTTTTTTAAGCTTTATTTGAAAGCTAAACTATTAGATTATATTTTCGACTAATTTATTTGGTAAAGATAATAAAACAAAACAATATGAAGAGGCTATCAAATTAATTTTAATGCCATTAACACTGCATGATATATTTTTTATTTTAGAGATTTTTAGAGATTTAAGTAGCTTGTCTTGTTATAAATTTTAAACAATTTTAAATTTATTTATCTGATAACTTGGATTATATTGTGTCCCCAAATATATCACGTACAACGATTATTCACCGATAATACCACTCGTTAAAACGTTCAGAAAATATAAGTAGTGTTACCGCACTCATAGACCGACTTAAATATGTTACTATCACCAATGATAATCGTTACATTTTTACATTACCTTTGAGAATAATTTAGTACATTGATAATAATTCATGTACCTATATTCAAATTGTAATGTAATCAACAAGAAAAGCAATATCACTCTAGTACTATAATAGCGATTACTTGTAAACGATTAATGTTACAAAAAAAGTTAAGCTATTTTTTTTTCATCTTATCGGTTGCTTGACAAATGTGCCATTAATTAAGTGAATATAATATTTCGAAATTGATATTTTTTGTATGAACGTAGAAATCAGGGTTGCGGTAGTAAAGGAAACGATAAGACGATTAAAAAATCTCTTTAAGGGGTCTTTTTCTCAGAACCAAAAACTTTGGCTTGAAAAAAAACTATGCGGGCATGAGGTTCGATCTCGCGATCACCAAATGATGCAATTATGTTTCATGCACATAACGCGCTAGCCTATTGTGGGTTAATGTAATAACATAGTTTTAATTCGTATTATCTGTTACATAAACATAATTCAATTCAATTTTTAAATTAACACTCGGTTTACGGACGATAATTTTACGTGATTTTACGTCATAAGAAAACATAATTCAATTCAATTCATAAAATTATGCAATTTTTCATCAATGTTTTTTTATGACGTTATCACGTAAAATTATCGTCTGTAAACCGACTTTACAGACAACCCGAGTGCCACGTGTTTTTTTATATTTTTTAATTCTTTCGTTTGCAGCAGTGTTATTGTTAGCTGAACGATCCGGATGAACCCGTATTGTTGTTGATATGCCCTGTACCGAACCACTAGACTCAAATTTAACGACAAAATTTTTGGTAAAGGTTTCAGAAGGACGATTATAACGACTGAAAATATCAAAAATTTTGCAATATCTAGATTTCACATTTATCTAATATTTCCGTAATGGATTTCGGGCTTGTATTTAGACTAGGTTTCCGGGGCGGGGAGTTAAAAATTTTAAAAAATAGCTAATTTATTAAACTACAAATGAAACTAAAATTCAAAACAAAAAATAAAAGTATGAAGTACAACATATTTAAAAAATAAAAAAACTGCAATAAAAAATAAACATAAAATATAAAGTTAAAAATAGAAGGAACTCGATAAATAAATAAATCACTAAATAAAAAAATTTAAGTCCCAACTTAAACCGTCAGTTATACTAAAATCGGCAAAATAAAAGCAATTTAAAAAAAATTAAAGATTTCTTGTCTTTCTTGACCAGTAGAATTTCTTAAATAGCTTTTCAATCTTTTGAAAGAAAAAAATTTTTTTTCGGTGTGGCTATAGTCACTGGCAGGGTACACAGTATTTGTAAAAGATTATATATTGTCGTGTTACGAAAGGATTTGACCGCCGCAGTTATAATTTTTGAATTGATTTGAAACATTTGGTAATTTTTTTAAATTTAAATTTTGTTATAGTAATTTTTGAAATGTAAGGTTAACAGAAAAGTGAGTTAGAGAGCGGCTTTTTTGTCAAGATGGCAGAACGGCGGAGGCGTAGATTTTGCTCCGCTGATTTTTTGAGTATAATTTTGTGCAAGTATTTTTGCAATTAAGATTTTATTTTTGATTATTTGATTTTGGTCGAAAGTAACCGCAAAAAAGTTGAAATTCTGTGAGAAGATTGTCTTTATTTAATTAAAGTGATTATTTTTTTGAGCAATTTTTCTTTTTTTGAGTTCGATATTCAGAGAAAATTTGGATTTTTGTCCAATTTGTCAAGAGAGCGAAAGATTTCTGTATTATTTTACGAATAATTTTAGTTTTGAATTCGAAATGGTTTACTTGGACATTGGAAAATTTAAATTGCGTTTTAAATAAGAGCCAACGTGTGGCTTGGCTGCTTTAGCGAACGAATGCTAATTTGAAATCAAATCATAGGTTCGATCTTCGAAGAATTTATAAAAATTTATAAATGAAAATAATTTAAAAAATTTAACAAGCTAGTGTCTCGATTGCATTTTTCGGAAATTCTTTTTCTGGAGACTATTTAGTTTTCCAAATTCTTAGTTTGCGTTAACTAGCGCCAACGTCAACAAAACTGCTGTATATGTTACGTACCAAGCCGGAAATTGTACAATTCTCAATTCGCACACTGTACAGGCTACTTTGTACTCAGTCAGTACGATTTACCGGACTTGGTATTACGAGCTTTGTACTGTTCGGGATCTGTACAACCCATTCGTACTGAGCTGTTAGTTTCAACCTTTCTGTCAATTTGTACAATTTAATTTTTTTTTTGTTAGGCTTAGACACACTCTAAACAGCTTTTTTTGATTTTTTTACGATTGCAGTCGGACTTCCTGTACTTTATTAACCGATAAATAATTTCGCCCCCCCCCTCTTTAAATACGGCATTGATGGATTTTAATTACTTTTATGCGATTTTTAATCAAAATTAAAGACATTATTGTCTTCTACTTGACATAAATACGTAAAAAAAAACAAATGACAAAACTGTCAGTAGATTAAAAAATTATCTCTAAAAACAAAATTTACGTTGAAAAGCTCTGTATTAGGGCCGCTATATAACGATACCGCTTTCTAGGAAAGTATATACGGAATTATCGCAGAAACAAAACTTTTTTCAATGTGCGTGTTTACTTTTCATGTAATAATTGTACGAAACTATTATTAAGTACTACAAGTGACTATAAAATTTCCAACTATTTTATAGCTTCTAAGTAAATTTAATGTACTTGACATGAAAATGCATAGAGAAAAAAAAGAATAACAAAGTTGTACGAAGTAGTTTATTTATTAAAGTCTTATAGTCAGTTCTATAATGAACTCTTGAAAGTATTTTACAAAAGTGTACTTGACAAAAATTAACTTTCAAAATATACTTGAAAGTCGTTCCTCTATAATATTTTTTTTATTGTTTTTATTAGCATGAAAATAAAAAAATAAATTATTTAATTTGAAACTCAAAACAAATTAAAATTAAATTAATACAATTTTGTTTGTTTAAATTTCCATATAGCGGGAAAGTCTCCTATATATTTTGTCTCAGCTTACAAACACTATTGACGTATAATTCGATTCTGACGAATCAGAAAGCAGAATTCTGAGCTGTCTTGAAGGGAAAATAACTTTTTGTGTTGATTGCTTTTTTTCAGGCTACGCTCTTATGAAAGCTATTACACTGAATTTTTGTTTTTGGATTATTTCACTGTAGATTGGATATTTCAATTTATTGAACCGTATTTTATGGAATACTAACCGAGAGCTTTCGATAATTCCGGTATGGATTTGTTACTTTTAAACATAATGCAAAAATTCTATAGCTTTGGTTTTCTATTGATTCCATAATAACCGTAATATAAAGAGTGTTTTTTAAGACAGCATATTACATATTATTCATATGTAATTGAAAAATAAATTATGGCGTATGCTACTATTGATTATATAGTTTTTATATAAAATTATGAATTTACCTTAATTTGTACTTACTATGAAGAGTCGCATATTGGAAAACTTGTGACAACAGTAATTTTAAATAATTTATGTACTAATCCAAGGTTTAGATTTACTATTCCATTTATATTCTGAAAATTTTATAATATCAATAGTTCTAGAAAAGTTAAACTAAATTATGAAATATTTGTTCTATAATTTATTAAAAATTGAATATTAGCTGTCAGGTCGATGTTTAAAATGGAGAAAATACAATACATCTTGTTATGTCCAACCGATGATTACCAATTGATCTGAAACACGTGTTTATCATTGGCATAACCTAAGGTTTTTTTTAAATAAATAAAATTTCTACAACATGCATTTAAATGAACAAGTTTTTCTGTTTTTTACATGAATTATCTTTGTTTACAGGTAAAAGAACGCAAGAATGTATATGTGTGGGAATATGCATCACTCTTATGGCTGTCAACTTTATTTTCATAATTATAAATTTTCGAATACACAACCTAAGTGCCATTATAACAGCCGCTATTTGCGGTATCGTAACAGCCGATTTTGGTTCCGGCCTAGTTCATTGGGGAGCTGACACATGGGGTTCTGTCGAATTACCTATTTTGGGAAAGGTAAGAATAATGTTGTTCTTGTTTTTAATAACTCACAAAATAAAAAATGCACCTGTCTTCCCAACAATATGAACAGTACCATATATCACGAGTTGGAAAATGGCAGATTACTGAACGGGTACGCAGCAAATGTGCGAATTCGCAGAGTTCCGTAACATTTTTTTTCACAGGTGGTGTACAATATTTTATCTAATTTCGCGTTGGAAAGTCGTCATTGAGATAATCAAAAATCAATGCAAAAAATTATTTGAACTAACACGATTTTTGATGCCCCAAAAGACGCCTTTTCTTACGAAATTATATAAAAAGAATTTTTGTTTTGTGTCGTTAAAAATTATTGCACTGTTATTCTTTTGAAAAACTTTATCTTTTCTATAACATAATAATCTCTTGCATTTTTTGTAATACCTATAAAATAAAATAAAGACAGAAGAAAACCTCGAATAGGTAATAATAAAACTGCGCTAAATAGTTTAGATTTCTTCGTCAATACATATCATAGTAAATTTGTTTTGTTATGTCTTTTCTATTTTAAGTGCCCAGACATAAACCTCATGTAGATTGAATGATTTCTATTCAGGGCAAGTTAAATTTAAAATTTTGTTAGGATTTCGTTTTCAAGAATTTAAAAATGATAAAATATAATTTGTAAATAAATTTCTAAAAATTTTGGTTTTCTTGAGATAATTAAAATGGGTGTCAGAAGTCACTTGAGGCAAAAAATAATCATTAATTTATATTCTTATTAATTTGATTGTAACTTCACGTCACAAAATCATCTGTTGCAGTCAAAACAGGTAGAATTATGTATACTATCATTACGAGGTACATCTATAAGGATATAAAATCAATGATATAGTTCATAAATAGTGAATTTTTACACTGTTATTCTTGAAAATAAAGAAAATTCGAGAGATATTTTTAATCGGTTACACAAATTTGTTTAGGTTGGAAATAGCATTGCTGCTAATCAGATGGAGCTTTAAGTGTTACCTTAAATGAATTTGTTATATTATTAAAAACATTTAATTATACATATTTTGAATTTTTAATATTTTAGAATTTCGTTAATCTATTCGTACGCGTCATTTAAGTAAAGAGCTTCTGATAATATTTATTAAATAATAAAAATGATTTTTTTATTTTAGAATTTCTTACGTCCATTCCGTGAACATCATATAGATCCGACTTCTATAACGCGACATGACTTTATAGAAACAAACGGAGACAACTTCACCGTGACAATTCCATTTTTGGCAAAAATGTTATGGGATTTTTTGTCCTTGCCAGATGAAGGGGTTCAGAAAAAGTTTGTTTGGAATTGTTACGTATTTTTATTAGCTCTATTTGTAGCCATGACCAATCAGGTAAGTTAAATCTGATAACTGGAGGGATTTATATAATTTTAATTTTTTTAAATTGTAGATTCACAAATGGTCTCATACGTATTTTGAACTCCCAGGTTGGGTTGTGTGGTTACAAGAACACCATATAATATTACCGAGAAGACATCATCGAATTCATCACGTGGCACCCCATGAAACATATTTTTGTATAACCACGGGTTGGTTGAATTGGCCGTTGGAGAAACTACATTTTTGGACATCTTTAGAATGCATAATCGAATATTTCACATCGTGCAAACCACGTGCAGATGACTTCAAATGGGCTCAGAAACGCACGTGATGTTATGCTACACAAAAATTAATAGAAATAATTATTTTGTGCGTTAGCTAATAACGTGGTTATTACCGAATTTGTTAAGGAGTACGGTATTAATATGTGGTATTTACTAAGTTGAAAAAAATTATTTAGCTATTTATTTAAAAACTTTCAATCAAATAGAACAATCATCACCATTTAACAATAAGTTTAATTTTTATAATGAATCATGCACTAGCACTAAGTGTTACTAATTACCTAAGTGTTTATTTGGACGTAATATATAGGCTGCTTCATTTTAAATAACTCAACATTGGAATCTCTCTTATAAGAAATTTATGATCCAAAGATTTATTTAAGGGGTTAGACCACAGTGACCGTCTTAAAATAGTTTCAACGTTTAGGGAATTAATTCTGAAAAAAGTCTAAATCTGATTTTATTCATTTTTGGATATGTATTAATATAGGCCTTAATAAGTACGAATTTAAAATTATACCAAAGAATTATTTTTGTAGCAGTTACGTCAGTACACGAACGACGCACCTAGTACTTTACATCCGGTTGGATGGTGTACACAATTTAGCCGATTTCATTGGACCGATTTTGGAAAATAAAATATTTTTAATAATTACAAGGTATCGGCTTACGCATGTTGCTATTTTTCGTTAAAGAAAAACAAATTTGAATGGTTTTGGAAGAAAATTTGTAGTATTATTACGGTGTTTTGTGAATAAAAATTTGAAAAAATTAAATTTCAACTAAACCCAGCGTAAACCGAAAACTATCAGCTTTCTGAACATATGTTTCAAATTTCAAGTCAATTCGCAGTTTGGGGAATTATATACCTACACCATTTTAAAATTGTAATTTTGAAATAAACGCATTTAAAGTTTGACGATAACATTTTTCAGTAAAATAATTACATTTTAATATCACACTGTTAATCTGCGATTCCTGCTCCATACAGTGGGACTTTCCTTCTTTTCTAAAACTGTTTGATTTTTTTAAATTTTGGTGTAGTCTAATCTTTTAATTGAAAATTGTACAAATACTAGAAATTTAAAGTGGGACCGTTGCTCTACACTTTAAGAAGCCCATGACAGTGTACCTGTATATGTAGGTAACGCACGCAATACTACACGAGCAATGCAGTATTTCACACACAGCATACCTACCGCTAGCATATAAAGTTTATTTCTGTTTACAAAATGTTCAAAATTTATAATTTTTTATCGAAAAAACTTGAACTGCAAAATATCAAAAGTTCAACGAATTTACATTACGAACCTTCACGGTCTATACTTCGGGGTTTTGTTGAAAAAATTCATTGCGTTTATATTTCTTAGAGTCCGGCCTACTTATAATAACCCATGTTGATATATTTAAAACGGAGCATCCATATAAAATAGTAGTAATAAGACGAAAAATTACCATTTAAAGTAGGGGAAGCGAGACGACCGTTATTAATACTAATTAATATTTTTATATTATGAGTAGTAATCAAAATGGTTAAAAAGAACTTTTTAACCGAATATTATGTGCCTGCTATTGCGATAAAAATTAGTATAATAATAATTGCACCTGGCAGTTTTGCCCATTAAAGTACACTCAGGTATAGCTTTAATGTTGTATTAGCTTTGTTAAGTAAAATTTGTAAATAACTTAAATCGGGGGCGTAAATTGTGCTCTGCTTAAAAATTTATTTATTTGTAGACTGTTACTTAATAATGTCGAGATGACATATTGAGAACTGTAACAATGAATAATGTGATCGTTTTCGTTAAACGTAAAAGCCAAAGCTTAGCTAACAATAATTTTTATTTTCTTTTCGACTGTTTTTAAGCTTGCGCGTTAATAATACTTATAATGTTTATTTTTTACATGTAATAATCACCTTCAGGGACCAGACTTTTAGACTTCATATTTATACACCAAAATCAGTATTTATTTTATTTATCACGCCTTGTAATTTTGTGTGTTACGGTTGTGTTGTCAGGGTGCTCGGATGATATTTGACAACTCGGTATTTTAATGTGTGTGATAACTTATTTGAAGTTGTGTTTGTATAACGAAAAAATACGAAATTGGATTTAGGGTGTGTGAAAAATTAAATTAGATTGTTAAAATGCAGTACAACCTTGGCGGGGATTGTTAATCAAGGTTTTCAAAGCGATAGTTACCATTATAAAAATTTGAAACTTGATACAAAAATCTTAAAATCCTTCATTCTACAATCGGGGAAGTACCTAGAAATTGTATACTTACGGAACACTAAGTGCCTTTAAAAAAATTTGAAATTTAAAAGAACTGAAAATTTAGTGTTACCAAAGAATTGTCTAACTTTGTAAAATGTGATACAATCATACTTAATTAGCCTTATTTTTCAAGTGTACTTAGCTGATGGAATATTTATTATTTTTTGTAAGTAATCCGCGAATCTAAATTTACTGCATTTTAACACAAAATGTAATCCATTTGCCTTAAGAGAAACTGTAATTGTTAAGAAAAAGTTTGTGTTTTACGAAGTAACAATTTTTGTCCCATTCCAATGAGAATTTTTAAGAGTATCTGAAATTTTATTTCGATCTCGAGTTTTGGGTGGTCAGATTGTTGGTCTTAGTTACTAATAATTTTAATTTCTTGTGTTACTTTGAACTTTTTAATATTTGGTGCTGAACTAAATTTTTTCATACTCGATCATAAAAATTAGTAGGAACTTGTTTGATTCCAAGGTGCCTTTTCAATATTACCCCACTAAACATTATTTTTACCTGTATTTTATTTGTTAAAGCAAAATTGTAATATTTTTGCAATATCTGCTCTGTTTTACTTTTAATTTATTATCACTTCCCTAAAATAGTTTTTAATGTTTTACCATTGTTGATTTTTTAAATATTACGTTTAATTATTCTGTTGTTTAAATCTTCAATTTTCTAAATAAATATAATTGTTATTAATAATAATAAAATAATTATTAGGTATAGCTATAATTTTTGCCATAATATTTGATATGTTAGTTGTTACGATTAAATTTAATTACTTTTATTGCACCAAGTTTAATTGTAAATAAAATTGATTACGAAGTTGTTACTATTATATTTTAATTTTTTAAATGCTTTAAGCAGAAAATTGTGTGATACATACCTAGTTAGCTTGTGAATCTTTCATAATTTATAATAAAATATGCTTAAATTTATTCCTATTTCTTTAACTTCAAAGTTATAGCACAGACCTTATATTTTCTGAAATTACAGAATAAAATAATGTTTTTGATCTGATAAACAAGAGATGGCCAATACTAAAACCCCTTAACAATTTTTGTTTTTATTTCTATTATAGTTATTAATTATTAAGGGGATTAGAGGCTTGTTAATTTCCGAATGTAATTCAATGTTTTATCACCGACCATGGCCAAAAGCACAAGTAAAAGTTTTGGTTTTGAGAAGCGTCAGATTTGACAAATTTATTTTGACCAATACCTACTGATTTTGAACTGAAAACTAATCCACTAGTGCAGTGTTTCCCAAATGTCTCGAAATTGAGGACCCCCAAAATTAGACACTAGTATCATGGGGACTCTCAGAAACAGTTTCGTTACAAAAATAAAGCAACTATTTCATTTTTTATATACAGGGTATCCCCGTGACCGTGGAGAACTTTTGAGATGATAAAGAGTAAAAAACACTTTTCTAAGACAAATTTTCAAATAAGATTTTTGTCCAAGTCCAAACTCTTGAGAGTTACCTTCATTTAAAAAAAATTTTTGAATTTTTGATTTCAAACGACTATAACTCCGATATTATCGATTTGTTAGGCTTAATGGTTTAGAACTTTTTTAAAGAGCATTTTTTTTATCTACAAATTAGATTATAACCCCTTATCGTCTAGAATCAATGGATTTCGAGTTATAAATTAAATTAAGAGAAAGAATGTTTAAAAAATACAGGTTTTATTTTTTTACTTTTCTTGCAAACTCCGTATCTCTTAAACGAAACGTTTTAGAAAAAACTGACGGCTCAAACCAGATAGGGAATTTAACGGGCTACAACTTTGGTCAAATAAAATTTTTTTGGAAACCAACCGTTTTCATAAAAATTCTGAAAATAATGAACAAAGTGTAGGTAAAAAAAATGAACTATAATTAACAATGAACTAATGCACTTTATAACAATGTTGCTCAAACGTCAAACGATTTGGACATTAAAGCAAATACTATAAATCAAATTAAGATTTTTAGCAATTTTGTGAATTTATTTTTTTTACTTACACCTTTTTTATTTATTATTTTCAGAATTTCTGTGAAAACGGTTTGTTTCCCAAAAAAATTTATTTGACCAAAGTTGCCTGTTAAATTCCCTATCCGGTTTGGACTTGGTATTGCTTACCACTTGGTTGTTATTTTGCAATTTCAGTGCAATCAAAATAATAGCAATGGTAATTTGTTCTTTGTATTTACATCATTTTTTTTTTATTTCGTGGGTTCGCGGACCCCCAAAAAACATGCCGCGGACCCCCGGGTGTCCGCTGACCACTATTTGAGAAACACTGCACTAGTGCAGCGGTTCCCAATTACCCACTTGGTTGTTATTTTGCAATTTCAGTGCAATCAAAATAATAGCAATGGTAATTTGTTCTTTGTATTTACATCATTTTTTTTTTATTTCGTGGGTTCGCGGACCCCCAAAAAACATGCCGCGGACCCCCGGGTGTCCGCTGACCACTATTTGAGAAACACTGCACTAGTGCAGCGGTTCCCAATTAGTTTTGGTCGCGGAACCCTTGGGCGATGTAAAAAATTTGGCGGAACCCCAAGCCGATTTGTTTATTGCATACAAGGTTGTGTACGCACACTACTCCCCCCCCCCCAGTGACCAAGTAAATACAAATATAACAATTATTTATTATAGAATTACAAATTATTACAATTATTATTAGTGAGAAGTATGACATTTTGATTTCTTCTAATAAATTCTTTTAATTTTTGGTTTGATTTCTGGGTTACTGCCAGAAATCCTCACCCACGATTTCAACTTTTTTCTATTGACTATTGGAAAGAGGACAATTTTCTGAGTATATTAACACAAAAATTTTTTAGGATTATGCAATAGTTGTCGAAATAACGGCATTTTAAAATTACGAAAAGCAGGGAGATGTAACATGATACATGACGGTAACTAGCACGTTCTAGTCTCTGCTCTTCATTTTGTTGACGGTACGTGTGCTTTGATATACTTTTAATGTTGTATTATTGGCGAGTTCTGTCATTTTTCAGGGATATTTTTAAATTTTTTTGCCTTATTCAACAACGGCTAATCATGCAGCCGTGTTAAAAGGTGTATCTAAAATACATGTAAAATTTACATTTTTAATTCGATTTTTTTTGAAAACTTTTGCATTATCCTACAAAATTTTTGTTCTAGTATGCTTAGAAAAGTGCCCTTTTACCTATTTTCAATAGGAAAAAGTTAAAATCGTGGGTGAGGATTTCTGACAGATCCCGATTTCTGAAAGCTGGATTCTCATGTCAGGAACTGCATCAAGTCGATTTCGATACTTTGTTTTTGTTCCTGAATATAATGAGAATCCAGTCTCACACTTGTATGTGCTCGCAAATGGTAGCAAAATAAGGTTTGCACGTTTGGACAACTCCGGATATTCTTTGCGCAATTTATTCCAAGATACGCCAAGCGGAACCTCTTTAAATTTACTTTCCAATTGGAAATCGCACCTAATTTCAATTGAATTTTCGAAATCTACAGCAGAAAATTTGACTGGACGTTAGCATTTCATGAATGGATTGCCATTGAATGGAATAGAAAAAAGTTCAAAAAATATATTATTTTGAGCGGAAAAATTTATTTTTACGCCATTTTGAAATTCTTTTTGACGGAACCCTTGGAATCTTTTGCGGAACCCCATTTTGGAACCGCTGCACTAGTGTATTAAAAGGCCTCTAATTCACAAAAAAACGAACGTATTAAACCTACCCAATATAGCAGTCGTAGATAAAATAATTAATTTTCTCAATTTTTGGTTTTATCTTTTTATTATACCCAACTAATTTTCAAATTGTTTAATTATTTTTTATTTAATTTTTTTTCTTCTTCAGCCGTTATTCGTCCACTCCTGAACATAGGCCACTTCTTTTCTCCCTTCAATTAAGGGTTTTTAAAGGATGTTTTGGCAGTTAAAACGCCGCGCTTGCCGAGCGTGTTGGCGAGTTTATAGCTCAAAGATCGAACTTGGACTTTAGATCACAACAGTGCAGTCGGCGCGATCAAGCAGCGAACCGCGGTCTCCCACTCCGTAGCATCTCGACTTAAGCCTTATACCACACTGTTGGTTTTTCTGGATTTTTCTTAACTTCCAAAAGTTCTTGTTATCCTGCTTTGTCTGAATGAAAAATATTGAAATAAACGCCGCCCGCCACTGCTATATTTGAGATCTTTTGGGAAGATCCGCTACTGCGCTACTGCTTGCATAATAATATAACCTCAAATTAAGTTTCGTTGAGAAAACGTAACCGCTAAATTTGATAAAATCGTAAGTATTGCTCGTATATAAATTACTTTAAAGAGTTATTCAAGAATTCTTTGTTCGTGTAGTTAAAAAACATGATTATTTACACCAATATTTATTTTCTTGGAATACTTAGGTTAGGTGGAGTTTTGGATTAATTCAGCATTTGACAGTAAATTACGTGTAAATAAAAAGATGGTGAGTAATTTCATGAGTTTAAATTTAATATCTACCACTCCTGTGTTTTATCTTTTGTTATTAGTTACCCTTATCACTCTTGCGTACGGCTCAAAATCATCCGATGGTAAGTGAGAAAATCTGACATAAAAGTTCATAATTAGTATTTCTTACGTTTTAAATTTTAGTTGGTTGAGTTAAAAAATGGTGAAACATACAACGGGCACTTGGTGAGTTGTGATAATTGGATGAACATCAATTTACGGGAAGTTATTTGCACCTCCAGGGTTAGTATACGAAAATACTAGTAATTTTAAAACCTGGACACAATTTTAATTTCTCTAGGATGGTGATAAGTTTTGGAGGATGCCGGAATGTTACATTCGTGGTAGCACAATAAAATATCTTAGAATACCAGATGAAGTTATTGATATGGTAAAAGAAGAAGCATCTGTGAAAAACAGAGGTAGAGGAGATAATAAAGGAACCAAAAGTCAAAGAGGACGTCCGGCAACCAGAGGTCTGCTTTATAACTTGAACATTTTTAAAATTCTTAACCTGATATTTTACAGGTAATTTTGGTGGTCGGGGAGGCAGCAAACCTGGCGGAAATGTAGGTGGACGAAATCTTAATCAAAAACCAAAACAAAAATAAGAATCGATGACTACATTGCATGTATAGATATAAGGATACTTAATAAGTTTAAGTTATATTTGTTTTGATTTATGTGATCAAGTTTTTATAATATGTACGTTAACCATTATTTCTTTGATTAAAGAATTTTCAATATAGTTTGTAGCCTTGACATTGATTTGGGATTATTTCATCCGGGAAAGATTTATTTTGGATTATGTAGTTGATTTAATATGTTTATATCGAAAATTATAATTTTTTTAAACCTCTTCCAACCAAATTCGGCGTCTAAATTCTATAGTAGCAGCCTATGCCCACTTATCGGCTTCAAAATTTTCTAGCATTGAATAAAATATTAATTGGGAAGGACAAACACACCTTCGTAAACTTGATCTTGAATTCCCTAAATTAGTACCTACTACAAAAAGTAGTAATTATTATGATTTTTAATTTATTTGCCGAAAATATTTACAATTATCAAACAATACATAATTGCGTTCTTGTGTCAATGTAGCAATTGTTTTAAAGCAACAAGTGGTGGGCGGCAGTAATGTTAATTAAATTTTCAACATTTTTTGGCCCGTCTCTACGCTTGCAAACTCGCCACAAACAGTCAAACTTAGCTCCTAATAAAACGATATGCTATTATATTTAATTAATACTCCCTATTATTTTCGTTTAATTTCTTATTCTTTATTATTTCATAACTAAAGCGTTCAACTGTCGTACTGAGTGTTTGTATATAAAAACAAATTCTTTTTTAAATTTCGAATGTCTCTTAAAATATTTGACAACCTTGTATATTGCATTCCTCGAATTAACGCGCATGTTTCCAACTGACAGTCTGGTCGACCTTGCGCTATACTTTTAAAATATTGTGATAACGTTAATATAAATTGTGTTCAACTAATACTTGGTATTGACCATTAGAAATATAAAAGCTATTGCAAATCACTCTAAATATATAAGGTTTATGCATTTATGGTGGCAAATGTTGCTTTACAGCTTTCTTAAAGTGCTAAAGTTAAATTGTGTGAATGTCAATAACTCCGGTAACAGACATGGACGTTGATTCTCCTGCAGGACTATTAAAGAGATGTTCCAGTGCTCCTACAATTAATGATAACAATTCAGCAATGACAACGTCCCCTTCGAACAATCCTCCTCCTAGGTAAGTTGTTTTTGTCCCAAATATATCCACGTTGTTGCAAAATTTTGTTTCTAACTTATGTATAGGGTCATTCCAAACTTTAGGTACTATTGAACTCAAATTTTCCGAAATGGCACCTAAATTAAGAAATCGTAAACAGTTAACGAAACTTCAAACTTTGACCCAGTAAAGAATGTAACCAAACAAAAAATCCTTTATTTCTCTCGAACGTTAAAGGTGCAAAACGCGCCAAAAAAGTTTTAACGTTTTTTTATTAAAAAGGTTGTATCTCTAAAACCGAACAAATTTTTCAATCAAAATAGACAATATATTAATCATTTGTTTCGAATGTTTTATCATCAGGATTAGGTCGATTCATTTATTTTTAGTTCAATGTCTTCTTTTTCATACACAGCTTGAAAAATCCATAGCGACAGTGCATCAAGATTATTTTATAAAAATGTAACTATTTTTACTAGAAGCATAATTTTTTAAGAAAACAAAATTTTATTACAAAGAAATTTAATCTTCAACTTGCCAAAAATTCTTTTCGAGCTTTATTGTGCGAGTCTTCATGTGAATAAAAACTAAAAGTTTTTAATTGTTGGTGTAATACTAACTTAACGCACGCCGTGTTTTTTAAATTTTTTAACAAATATTTGAAGCAATAATTTTACACATCGTAGAGCGTGCGATTTTTACCTCTCATAAAATTAGATTTTTTTGAAAAAAACGAGAAGTTTAATATAATAAATTTTTTTTTCGTATTATTCTACGTAATTTCTCAAAAATAAACAAAAGAAAACGTTTTGATTAAATAAATCAAAAATTAAATGCAGATATCCTTCTTTCTAGTCTTCATGTAAACAAAAGATAAAACCTAACTTCATTATAAAAGTTAATCTGGCATTAAAATCTAAACGGAGAATTAAAATAAAATCGAAGGTTTTCATTGGTTTACTTGACGTTATATTCTTCCAATAAAATTCTAATGCTGCCTTAAATTTCTTTATAAAATCGGCCTTTGACTTGCTTTAATTGAGTTACAGTAGAGCGTCGATTATCCGAACTAATTGGGAGACATGGGTATTCGGATAATCGATTTGTTTTAATAATCGAACAGAACGTTTAGGCGTTTTTAATTGTCACAATCTATAACGCTTTGCTTGGATCAATTGTTTTATTTAAGTTAACACGTGAAACGATATACTGTAAGATACCGAATATGTACAAATATAAAATGTTGTTATTGGCAATTGGAATCTCGTTATTCCACCATGCGCATCGGCAATTTTACCAGTTCGGATAATTGGTCGTTCGGATAAACGACGTTCGGATAATCGACGCTCTACTGTACTTTATTTATTTTCCATTTTGATACTTTAAAATATAAATGTTTTAATTAAACAAACACTATATACCAATAATTAATTATTGTATCGATTATTTATTAAAATAATTTTATTACACAGTACAAACGTATTTTTTAATCAAAAAAACTTTTTTATTTAAATAATTTTGTTTAATTTAAATATAATATTTTGGTGCGATAATAATATTGCGGTTAGTTAATTGTTTTTTATTTGAACAAATTTTTGTTTGGCCAAAAATATCTTATTTAAATTTAACAAAATTTGTTTGCTTTAAATAAAATTATTCAAATATGGTTTTTTTTTATTTATTATATTTGGTTAAAAAAAGTAAAAGATTTGAATACGAATGCAAAAATTTTGCACTTTTTATTCGCATCTCCTATCTGCTATTGTTGCGATTAGTACTCATGGAACGCTACAAATATGAACAATGCGTATTGTAAAAGCTGAACAAATGCTAGCGTACAATCGAAGAATCTAGTACATCGAATTAATTAAAATTGCGTTGATACATGGCTCTAATAGTTGGATATTCAGATATTCATACATTCATATATTCATACTGTAGATATTCAAAATATACTGATAGTTTAAGGCGGTATTCTAGTCTAGAAGCACGAATTCTTTTTTTTAATGCAATAAAAAAAAACATTTAATAAATTAATTTTTAACTTGTGAAAAAATATAATTAAATAATCTTAGAATGAACAAGTTAATTAAACGATTTTTAATAATGTTTTTATTATTAAGCTTTCAACGTTGGTGAACGTCTTCATCAGAATATTTTAATACAACGTTTATATGTTTATATGGAAACCGAATAATAACGTATTGTCATTTGAACAATCGACTCGTCTAATTACCCTCACGTATTGGTGTTAAGTTTTTCCTACCTTGAAGGAAACTTACTGCAGGTTGTTTCTTATCACACAATTACATATTTTAGATCATAGATTGTTCAAATAACAATACGTTATTATTCGGTTTCCATATAAACATATAAACCACGGATGTATAATATATAAGAGGTGAGCTTACAACGCAAATTTCATGGTCTACGAAAGTCCCCGTCAATGCTAGACAGAGACAGACAACGCGCTATAGTTAATACTAGTGGTTTTGTGGAGTAATATCGGAAATATTATATTAGAGACTCAAAAGAAATAAATAAACAACTTAATAACAAATTATTTATTTAATTATAGTATTAGGTACAATTATAAACAATATTAGGTATATATTTTGAACTAGCAAGTTAATAAGTGTACAATAAATAGATATGAAATGTAATAATTTTATTAAATTCAGAATAACTAAATTAATAGCATATTATAATCTTATAACGATTATTAGTTTCAAGATTTAATGTAATTTTGAGAAATAAAAAGCGAGAAACAAATTATTAAAAAGCTGAAATTTTTAATACGAAATTACATAACTAATGATAAACATAATATTGAATTACGACTTATGCAATTTTGATTTTTTTTTATCGGCGGCTGAATCTTTTTAAATTTTCCTTGTTCTTGTCTGTAATATTGTTTGACTCTCAAAACATCATTTATTTCTATTTGTTTGTCCGCACGTGGAATCAAAGCACTCCACTTTTTTAATTTGTTTTTAGGCACTTTAAACAGGGGAGCTTTGTCTTTATTATTAGGATATACCCGCTGTTGCAATTAGGTGCGAAACAGTATCTTCGAGCCATTGTCAAAATTTAAACGATAATGAATGACTTTTAGTTTAAAAAGCGTATTGTAATGCGCGCATCGCTTATGCACTGTGCAGTTTCGTGTAGCTATTTATCTATCTCTGTCGCTGGCTCTCTCTCGCACACTGAGGACTTTCGAGACCCACTACTATGTGATAGAAGCATAGGCCGTCAGTGATATAATCATTGTATTAAAATATTCTGATGAAGACGTTCACCAACGTTGAAAGCTTAATAATAAAAACATTATTAAAAATCGTTTGTTCATTCTAAGATTATTTAATTAAAAAAAAAAACAGACAATATTTTTATTATCCATTATTTGACAAGATATTTAATAACGTTTAAAGAATATACGAAAAATAAAACAAGTGAAAAAATTCAAAATTCAAAAAGTTACAGGCTGATGAAGTGGAAGGTCGCAAAAAAATGCCGCGCGAAGTTTGCCACGATTGTAACCCTTCTAGTAATTCGAAACAAAAAAAGAAAAAGATTTATAAATGTAGAGGAATACTGCTATCGTACTAACTAAAAAAAATTGAATAAGTATGTTTTTTCGCAAAATTGCCGCTGCCTATAAAGAAAATAAGTATTTTTACAATTTTTTTATTTTTCCGAATTTTTTAAAATAGTAAACATTAAAAGATTGTTATAATTTTAGTTAGTACGATAGAGAAGATTCACACAAAATATCAAGTAAATTGGTTCACTAGAACTTGAGAATTCATGACAAGAATTTCGAAAATGGTAGTTTCAAGAAAAACACAATTATTTAAGTTTCACGTAAAGTTACTTCACTCAGAACACATACGTCTACGTTGCTTGGATGTTAGACTGGCAGATACTATCAGACATTGGCAAACCATGGCTTCAACTGAATACTAAATATGAAAGATTATTTCAAAGTACATTCGGTTTGAATCAGGCGTCACTAAAACAGCTATATCTCCAAAAATAATTTAAATTTTGAAAAATAATTTCAAGGGGATATTCTTGAATATCTAAACTATCGAAATATGAAAAAAAAATCGATTTTTGCAAAAATCTAGACTAGAATACCGCCTTAAGTAAATACCCGAAAAATTGAAAATAGCTATTATCAAGGCAAGGGAGTAATTATTTTGAAATTTGCGTTCCACAGACCTTCATAAAATTGTAAGGCTTTATGAGACTTCACAAAGACTGCATTAAATTTCACGGGACTGCATAAAGAGTTAATGAGACTTTACAAGTCTTTATACGGACTAATTTTTTTCCGTTTTACAGACTTTAATTAGTGATAACCCCCTTGTCTACCACTATATTTTGTTTTACAAGTTTAGTCAGCTTAGAACTTGTAGTAAACTATAGTAAGAACAATACATTCGTTTTTAGTAATTCGACTTACTAGGTTCTTCGGTTGCTCGCTAGAATGATAATAAATGAGGATTTTGAAGAGGGGGAATTTAATATTTAAATGAGTACTTAAACTGGCTTACTGGAATGTTAGCGATTATTTAAATTTTTGTAGAATTCTTAAAATAAACGACATAAAATACGACTCAATTATTATTAATGGATATTACCACTTTTCGCACTGACTGATTGAATTAATTCCGGCGCTCTAATTGGGACACTCTTTATAATGAATAGATAAAAGAGTTATTTTACTTTTTATTTATGATAATATCAGTTACTTCCTGTTTTAATTTTTTTAATTCACTTCATTGTAATTAGATCACTATTCAGTATTTACATTCATGAATTACCTTTCATGCTAATTAGCGGATGGGATACAGACCATTAGTATTTAAGAGTAATC
Source organism: Cantharis rustica (assembly GCA_911387805.1). Lineage (NCBI taxonomy): Eukaryota > Metazoa > Arthropoda > Insecta > Coleoptera > Cantharidae > Cantharis > Cantharis rustica. The sequence continues at coordinate 118,394,360 of OU426877.1, forward strand.
TCATATTATCTCTTTAATATATTTTTTTATAATAAAAGTGTTAAGGCAGTATTCTAGTCTAGAAGCCCGAATTTCAGACATTTTTTGACGGTCGATAAAAGAAAAGCAATTAATATTTTGACTATACATTTTTTTGTCGTCGATTTATATATATTTTAGGAATTCCCAAAAAAAATTTCAATAAAAAATAAATATATTTTACAAAGTTACACGCTGTTGAAGTAGAGAGGAAAAAATAAAGAGCGTGTTCATGGTTGACACGATTCCAACCTTCTAATCGTCTGAAAAAAAAAGAAAGATAGATTCTTAATCAGTACAAATGTCATTTTGGTTGGAACCAGGAAAAATAAGAAAAGCAAATTTTCTCGCGAAAAATGATATACTCAGAAAAAAAAAGTTGATTTGTTCAGTTATCTTTTAACTTTCCGAATTTTTAAAAAATAGTAAACATTGAAAATTATGATTTTTTGTTGGTTCCTACCATAAAGGGATATATAAAAAAAATTCATGCCAAATTTCAAGAAAATCGGTCAATTAGAACTTAAGATTTTATGTCAACCGATTCGAAAAAAGTAGTTTCGAGAAAAACACGATTAAAAATTTAAGTTAAGTTTCAGGCAGTCTAACTGATAGAACAATACATATTACTTACATTTCTTTAATCAACGATTCCGACTTCATATATCGGGCCTGCTTCTACCTCAAATTGAATTTTTAAATAAGTACATTGTAAAAAACACAGAAAAGCATTAAAGAGTAATTTTTAATACTTTTCTTAGATTCATTCCATCTAAACCGGTCGAGTTGCCACGACACTAAAATGGTAATAATTTTTAAAATAATTCGAATTTCAAAAAATCTTTTTAAGAAGATATTCTTGAATATCTAAACCATCGAAATATAAAAACATCTTTCTAGACTAGAATACTGCCTTAAATAGTCTATTTCGATCGCAGCGAAAATTCTAAAATATATAAAAATAATTAAGGAATTTTGTATTTGTTCGATACCAAAATTTCGAATTTTTGAATTGAAATATACAAAAAGTTACTTTTTTCTTTCTTGGTTTCTGTTAAAATTTCAATTTCACCCTTTTAATTTTAATATCGTGACTATCAGATTTTATCCTCTGTAAAAGGTTTTGGTTTTATATTTTTCAAAAAATCCACATCTTATAAAATTTACTATTACTAGTTCCGAAACATATTTCTATTCTTTATTTAATGTTTTTATTAGGGCACCTACCAACTGAAATGTGGATTCAAGGTTTCTTTTTCAAATTAATCAGAATCGAACCCACTAGTGAACTCGCTATAATTTAAGGAGAACTTGTATTTTTCAAACAAGTAAGCAAAAAAATTATAGCTTGGTTTACAATTCTATAAATATATTTTTTTAATTTATAAAATCGCCTGCGGCGCTTTAGATTCGAATAATATCGTTTAAAATAAAAATTAATATCGTTTGTGTTTTATGGTGCTCTATAAGGAAGCCAAAAATGTATAGGTACCCAAGTTATTGTGCCGATTCATCACTGCCACGAAATATAGCTAAAGAATTATCCAATAAAAGTACCGTTTGGTTAAATAAATTTATAATTATTTTATACTGTTCACTTGTTACCTCAAGCAATATGTGATATTGACCTTAACTGATGAAATATTATGTAGAAATAAAACCTTTTATTGTAAGCTCAATGTACAGAAATTACATAATTAATTCGCTCTTCTGTTAAAAACATTTGTAGATTAGTTGGATTGACGATTTTTACTTTTTTAAAAACAGTGTGACCATATGAACAACATTGGCAGTTGATCGTAAATCATGTCGAAAATGTTTGCTAAATGTAACTATTTTATATAATGGGTAATAAGGTATAGTTAACCCAAATTAGTCTTGGTTAATTTAAATTTTAAAAGAATAAGAGGAGATTCTAAAGTCTTAAGATCGTCTTCGTGCTTCGGAGGGCACGTAAAGCCGGCGGTCCCTCTGAGTTGATGATTGCTATTATCAACTATTAAAAGCAGGGTTACGTGCATTTTTCAATCCAGCTGAGACAACCTTGGGGTCTAAATGCTAACACTTTTCTTGACATAGAAAGAGGCTAATGGTCCAGGAGTGGGCTGACGATGATGATAATGAATTTAAATTAGTCCGTGAAGATGAAGATAGCCACGGCTTGGCGCTTAGTGCGTCGACTGTGTCAGAATAAATACTTGATTCTGACTGTCTTCTCTCGGCAGGCGTAGATCGAAAGACTCGGAGAGGGGGGAGGGGATTTAAAAATAATAAAAATCGGCTTGTCAAATATAATGTAACATACTGGTTATACCATTGATAAAATGCTATGGATACAGGATACGCTATAAGCACATTTTTCCATACATTCAAAACAAAATCACTAAGAGTAAGCGAAGTGTTATCAACCTTCAACTAATATAATATTAAAATAATCAAACCTAACAAATGTTAAAATAATAAATTTTAACTGTTAAGTAAAGAATACATACTACACAGAAACATAATATTTAAAAAACACTAAAATGACAATAATTCACATTTAACAGGGTTGAACTTTGAATATTTGAATTAACAAGAAATTGAATCCTGAAAAAATTACGCTATAAAAATGATAAAAATTACTATAAAAATAAAAACTCTGTAATACGATATAAAGGCATTCATTTCACAATTAGTTTTGCTCATCGGTCGTATATAACATTAAAAATGACAAGAAGTGAGAGAAAATATACCAAATAAAATTGAAAAAATTTAAATTTCATTTAGACACGTGACGTCGTTTAGTTTGGTTATTGGATAAGCACATCATTTATTTTAAAGTTTAGTAAATTTCTTGATTTTTTATAATTTTTAATTTTAAATGTTTTCAATTTTATTTGGTATATTTTCTCTCACTTCTTGTCATTTTTAATGTTATATACGACTGATGAGCAAAAATAATTGTGAGATGAAGGCCTTTATATCGTATTACAGAGTTTTTATTTTTAGAGTAATTTTTTCAGAATTCAATTTCTTGTTTATTCAAATATTCAAAGTTCAACCCTGTTAAATGTGAATTATTGTCATTTTAGTGTTTTTTTTAAATATGTTTCTGTGTAGTTAGGTTTGATTTTTTTAACATCACATACTACTAAATACCACAAATTACTTAAAAATTCATTTTTTAAGTTATTTTCTATTTATATAATATTAATTATGAAAACAGCATATTCTTAGTAATTATTAAATCAATGGTCTGCATTATGGCCAATATGGTGGTCTGCCTATAACCACGCTGTCTTTATAGTCACTGTAGTAGCAGTTTATAATATAATGGTGAAAAGGTTGTCTGATTATCGCTATTTTATATACTGACATTTTTCTATTGGATGTAAACGAAAAATTCATTAACGTAAAAAACAAAATGAAGATATTGGGTGGGAATTAGTTTGAATGATTAGAGATTTGTTCTCTGTTTTGTTCAAGAAGAAAAAACATGTTTGTTAAATATTTGGCATCATTTATACGAATATAGCTACGTTCTGTTTTTGTAATCAGCTAAATAAGAACAAAATAAAAAATATTTAGAAGTACTATGTAGATACTTAAACCGGTATCACAACAATATACTTATAAAAACAATATAAATATCAAAACAAATTTTATATAAACAAATCAATTCGGCTTAATTGCGTGATACATTAGCAAAAGCTTATAGAATAATAATTCTAGAATTATTTAATTACTTTATATCTGATTTTAAAATAAAAAATACTTTTAAAGAAACTTGGTAACTGATAAAATTATGTTGAGGTGAGAATGCTGCGTTTTATTTTTAGACAGACGAATTTTTTTTTTATTTGGCTAGACACAAACAGCCAGAAGCTAATTACATAGAGTGTGTGTAACATCAACGGAACCTACGATTTAACGTGTAATCCGAACCACGACGGAGGACAGACCAACTAAATTTTTAGTCCGGACTGAGGATAGACTCGTGGTTCCCAAGTAAGAGTCGTCCTAGGGGCTTACTAAGCTAGCTTCCTCTTGGGATTTTGAGATTTTTCAAATCCCTGTAAATTGGCCAATGACTCATAATTTTTCTTTTTTTATTTTCCAGTTTATTAGTTCAAAAAAATATTTAAAGTGGGAATATAACCCGCACTTGTTTGCACAAAACTTGGTTAAAAGTTGATCAAAAGTTTTTATTTTGTCCAGAGGAAATGGAAGCACAAAGCACTAGGGTAATCTTTTTTACGGTAAAGGGGGGATATCACCCGAAACACATCACCAGTTCCGTGCTGGAAGGTAGTATGGGATTCTTACTCTCTAAAACCAACTATCTTGGCTTCTCCAGCGCTAAGCTAACTTCTTTGAGGTGGCATTATTTTTATAGCTTGAAACTTTGTGAATGAGATTTTTTTCATCATTCCATCTTTTGGAATTACAATCCCACTTTACTTACTTTTACTTCTAGATTACTTTTTCCAAACAATTTTTAAATTGTTTTTTGATATTAAAAGTCAAAAAAGTGACATTGGCTCTTTTAGCACCAAGCAACAAAAATAATTATGTTCTATCAATATTTTATAAGTATGGGTCGCGGTACTGAAGGCTTGAAATTTTTCCTCCACCATTGCATCACTATTGCAAGTATTGGTGGAAAAAATAAGCATTTTTAAATGTATGTAAGAAGGGCGAAAGGCCGTTAAAAGGGAATACACCAAACTGTTTACATTTTAATTGTCTTTTGTTGCAGAGAGCAGCCAATGATGAATTTATTTGCCAGTGTTGTGCAACCGCGTACGAGAAGATTTAGTGCCAGTTTTAGTCCTCTATCTGCTTCTTCGGTAAGTTAACCTCGCAATGATTTGTAAACAATGTTTGAAAAATGAATTTTATGTTTAAAGAGTGCAGGATTGAGAACGCCTAGAATTAACCAACTACGTCAAGAAGAATGGGCGGACACAAGTAACAATCGCGAATTGGCACACGAACGTGAAATACATCACACTATGCAAATCTCACAGTCTTGGGAGGATTTACGTCTTGTTGCAGACAGTTCATCCAACGAGGCAAAGCCATCTAAAATGAGTCCTTTACATGTCACTCTTCCTTCTTCCAGTGGATTTATTAGTAATTCACCGTCACCTACGCATCTTTCTTCTGGATTTCAAAGCCCTACGAGGTATCGATTCGTACGTCGCAGTGCTAGTCCAGTTTTGAGACCCAGTCCTTTAGGTGTGAAGCGAAAATTAGACGATGACAAACAAGACTTTAGTTATAGTCCTAGAGCGAAACGATTCTATAGTTGCAGTTCCACAGATCGTGGAGGACTTCTTGCAACAACCACTAGTTCGTTACCAGGTTCTCTAAGTTCTGTGGGAACTCCAGAATCGTTATCTAGCGCTGACTCACCAGGTTTTAATTTTAGATTGATCGATAGTCCTTCGCCAAATCGACCTCCGCTTCCCGAACCGATGGTCGTTACAAAATCGGATCAAGATATGACGGAAGAGAGTCCCAGTTAACTTAAAGTTACTTAAGAGTTGTTTTGTTTGTATATTTGTTATATATATAATTTTAAAACCAAATAAGGGCGGCAATTAAGTTTGTATAGTAATCTATTGTAAAGTATATTTATCAATTCGATATAATAAGAAGTTAAAACATCTCGATTATTTATAATCAGTAATATCGTCATTGTTAGATATTAATATTTTTAATATTATCGTCTTATTGAGTAACGATTATTACAATTTAGGTATACATTTATGCAGTCTACAATATCATCATATCATGACTTAGCTGTAACTTTTCTTGTCTCCCAAATGAATGTTGATAGAAATGACCGATAGTATTAGAATGTCAATTTTTAAAATTAATTTTGTAGACTTGTATATAATTTGTGTACTGAATCAATAATTGAACGGATACTAATGTGTTAGACAGAAGTAGGTACTCATGCCATTTTTTGTATTACATTAATGCCAAGATCTTGTCTAATAAAGTGAATGCCAAGTAACATTTATATCGTAAGTAGCAATTTCTTTACATCCTTAGAAATTCATTCCTTTAGTTTCGATTTTGTTAATTTTTGAAACTTTAAATTGTTTTGTCTAAATTTGTTAATTTTATTTTATTAATTTATAGTTTATTGTGTGAGTCATCTTTTGAACTCGACGAAAGGTGCATTTTCAAAGTACAAAGTTTTCAATAAAAAAAATTATCTTTAGTGATGAAAGTAAATTGTATTTATCAGAAAAATGTTTAATTGCAATAACGCAAACTTGCCAGACATGCTAAAGGCTAAACACTTACAAAATTTTATCAGGTGGCCCACTTGTTCAATACCGGACTGGAACAATATGCTTTTATTTTTTTTAAATTAAAGGAACTGCAAATATTTATTTTTTTATTGATTTACATTTGACAAGTTATGTCAACCAACGTCAGTTTCTTCAATTTAAAAAAAAGCACAGAAAATATTACACTTTCAGGACTAGCATTGAAAATTAATCATTTTCCGTCCTAGTACATGAAAGTGACTCATATTTTATAATTAAAATCATAGTAGAAAGTGTAATGTATTCATATGGATTTTTGCCCATTCTTATGCATTAAATTCTTAATTTATTTTTAATTATAAGATTATAACTATTGCAAATATAAACAATCTAAACAATTTTACAGTACACGATAATAAATGTTCTATAGGTAAGTTGTTTTGTTGTCCACTTGTTATGTAGGGGATTCATCCATCAGCGTACGTGTTGTGAGAAGGTCACGGATTAATTTTTTCTTCAAAAATTTGTATTATATTCTCATCAAGCAGTCGTGCACTGCTGGGATTAAATAACAACCAACATTAAAGTCTTTGTGGAAAGTTGAATTACTAACATACTATGATGGAAATAACTCGGAAATGCAATGAGTGTTATAGTTTTAAGATGTCTTTTTCATATTAATGTATCTTGTAGTGTGGTGAGTTTAATTTATAAAAAAAATATTTGAAATTTGAAAAATTGTAGATACAAAATTTTAACAAACGAAAATTGCTCGAAAATATTATTTCTTCAAATAGTACTTCGGATGACACTTGTGAAGACATTAAATTTAATCAATTTTTTTCTATAAATTTTTTTGTTAAGGATGACTGAAGATTTATTTATCACTTCTTGTCTGCGGTAGGGGAACACTTGATTGTTAAACCGTTGGATTTCTTCTGTTCGATGCAAACCTCAGAATTTATTAATTTTGCAACAGGATTAGATCACTTTTACCTCAAGTTGTATAAATAGCTGTTTACTACCTTTCCCTTTCTAAAAATCTGGTAACCTGCCAAATGTTATCCTTAAATATTTAAGATTTTTAAATTTCTTTCTCTGGCTACAGTGTGTACGCCAGTTACGCCACTGATAATAAATTTAATAGCACCATCTAACTTGCATGCCCCGGTTTAACAATTTTGATAATACTTGTGAAGTTCACAAATAACCTTACTCTTTTCAAAATGACGCTTGAATTGGAAAAATTGAGATTCGTCTATCAATATTTATTACAAGTAGATGAAGGATTGGCTCATAAATTAAAAAAAAAAATTAAGCCTGTAAGTATCTTGTAAAATTATTACATTTTGTACAATTGAATTAAAAATGGTAGTTTTAATTCTACTTCACTAAATTGAATGTGTTGAAAGTGAGTGTTATCGCAAATTTTAAAAGTAAAATCCAATTTCAAATACTTTTTACGACAGTTTGCTATAATACTAATCAACTGCAAACTGTCGAAGCTAAATTTTAATGAAACGAATGTGATTTTTGACACGAGTTTCAGTAAATCCTCGGGACCGTATTCAGATTTACTGTCAACTGAAAAATTTATATATGAAAATAACACCATACACTTTAATAAATAATTACACAGATTTATACTGACAAAATTAAAGTACCTATAATAAAAAACTACTAATTTTTATTAATATATTTTTTTGCTAATTTTTTAGTTTACACCACTTCTAGATATAAATATGGTCTTAAGGCAGTCAACCCGTGTGATAATTATGTTGAAAAAATGCAATTTTTGGTTTTTTCATAAATTGATTTCTAAACATGTGTAGATTATTCTGGTAAACTATGAAATAGTTTAAATCGTATTTGAACGCGTTTTACTTAAAACTACGTTTTTCTAACTGGTCTCTACGATATCTCAAAAACCGTTTGACCAATTGCTTTGAAATTTTAATCATAGATTCAGCACATGTATAATCATCGTTTAATTTAAAATAACGCAAGAATTCCGAGCCGTATGCTTTTTTTTGTAACAAAATAATCGAATAAAATCCTGAAATTTGAAAAATAATTTTCAAAAACATGTCAATTATTCAATTTTTGATATTTTCAATTGATTCTAGTTTATGCAATAGCTATAGTTTCACAGAATGAAATGCCGTTTGGTTTTTTGATATCAGATTTGCCAATAAGCCAGAATCATGGAGACCGTCTACAAAGTTTTCTTTGGCATGTGTGACGTTGGAGTAATTTTAATGCAAGATTTTGGTCTGAAAAAATTCTGACTTACTGTTGAAATGTTAATAATTATATAGTAAAAAGTTCAAACTTTTATATTTTTATTGTTCGTCAAAAAAAATTCCGAAGTACCTTTAAAAAAATGACCGTCGCATGGGGTGACTGCCTTTAATATTTTCTCATTCAAATTTTATACCTAAAAAATATTTTTGTTATAATAAATTATGTTACTGCAACTCCACTCACTACATTGTTTCTACGTTAGCTCTATTTTTTTGTTTTACTTTCAGGCCAACTTAATCAAAGGTTCTCCATCGTTTCAAGATGCTGTATTACATTTCATAAATACAAACGAAAATGCAAAAAAAATAAAATTTGTAGATGATAGTGATAGCAGCGAAGAAGTTACAAAGGTAACAACACAAAACGGAGTGTGCAAGTCGTCCCAAAAGAAACAGCCCGTCAAAGCGCTTGGCAAAAAAGATGATAGTTCTTCTTCTGAAGATAGTGATGATGTATCCCAAACACAATCAAAAGTCACACAACAAAGAAAATCAGTTCCACCAACAAAAGGTACTCCTAAGTTAGTTGCTACAAAATTAGACTCGAGCGATTCTAGTGATTCAGATGAACCAACAAAAGTAGTTAAACCTAGCACAGTAAAATCGACCGTAAGACCTGTAAAAAAGAAAGCTGAAAGTAGTTCAGACGAGTCTTCATCTGAAGAAGAAGAAGAATCATCAAAAACACCTGTTGCAATTAAATCTGCACCAGTAAAACCTACCCTTATAAAATCGCTTGCAAAGAAACAAGAAAGCAGTTCAGATGATTCTTCAGATGATGAAGCACCTAAAAAATCTGTACAAGTAAAGAAACCTCTGCCAGTAAAATCTACTCCAAAAAAGGCAGCAAGTAGTTCAGAAGAATCTTCATCTGATGATGACGCACCAAAAATGCCGCTTAAAATTAAATCTGCACCAGTGAAACCTACTCCCATAAAACTTTTATTAAAAAAGCAAGAAACTAGTTCAGATGATTCCTCAGATGATGAACGCCAGGCAAAATCTGCACAAGTGACGAAGCCTGCTGCAGTAAAATATACACCAAAAAAGACAGCAAGTAGTACGGAAGAGTCTTCGTCCGAAGATGAAGCACCCAGAAAGAAAACCACTACTGTTAAACCCGCACTAGTTAAAACTCAACAAAAAAAACCAGCCAGCAGTTCTGAAGAATCTGATAGTGAAGATGAAGTACCTACTAAGTCTGTTCTAGTAAAACCCATACCGAGAAAAGCAGCAAGTAGTTCAGACGAGTCTTCATGTGAAGAAGAAGCACCAAAACAGCTATTTGCAGCTAAATCCATTCCTATGAAATCTACCTCTGTGATATCTGTAACAAAGAAGCAAGAAAGTAGTTCAGACGATTCCTCAGATGATGAAGTACTTACAAAATCTGTACCAATTAAGAAGCCTATGCCAAAGAAGGCAGCAAGTAGTTCAGAAGAATCTTCATCTGAAGATGAAGTACCTCAAAAAAAACCTGTTAACCCTACACCAGTGAAAGTACTACAAAAAAGAGTAGCTGAAGTACCTCAAAAAAAACCTGTTAAACTTACACCAACAAAAGTACTACAAAAAAGAGTAACTAGCAGTTTGGAAGAATCTGATAGTGAAGATGAAGCACCTTCAAAAAAAGTTCTCACAAAGCCAGTTGTTCAATTCGTAAAGAAAACTCTAACCAGCTCTGACGATTCTTCATCTGAAGAAGAGGAGAAACCTGCTGTTAGGAAAGCTGTACCAGCTAAACATACACCAATCAAATCAATTTCAAAAAAAGCAGAAAGTAGTTCGGAAGAGTCTTCGTCCGAAGACGAAAAACCTTCAAGGAACCTCTCTGCAAAACCGGTGCAGAAGAAAACTAAAAGCAGTTCCGAGGAGTTTGATAGTGAAGACATAGCACCACCTGCAAAGAAAGCGAAAGCAAGTAGTTCTGATGATAGCTCCGAAGAAGAGACGGCATTAGTAACTTCCACTCCAATTGTTAAGAAGGTATGACTAAATTCGGCCTTATTAAATTTAGTAATTAATTTTTTTGTTTAATTTAGGCTCCTGCAAAGAAGGAATCTTCTTCAGAGGAAGATAGTAGTGATGAAGATGAAAAATCTTCTAAAAGTGTAAAACGAAAAGCTGATGATGTGGCAGGTACTCCTGTAGCAAAGAAAAATAACTACAATAATTTTGTGAAAGCTAGACAAAGTTTCAATGGAAGTAAGGTATGATCGAACAACCTAACATTTTTACAGGGTAATGATTGCAAATTTAGAATTAATTTTTTAAATGAAATAAATTTAATATAGTAACTTTATTTTTCTCTAGTGTGTAATGATGTTTTTAATAATGCGAACTTTGTTTTTATAAAGTTTGGAGGTGAAAAATTTTATCTCCAATTTATATTTCAGATACTGTAAACTCAGACAACATTTGTTTATTTACATCTAACTTTGATTTATGTGTAAAATAAAGATTAATTGTTTTATATTTGTTCAACAAACAAGCATAATTTGACAAAGAATCAAATCGTAGGCAGTAGTACTTATACCTACAATAGTAATATTGGTTGAATGGATACAATACCATTAATCTTAATTACACGTAATGTTAACGTAGGTTAAAAAAGCATAAAAATTAAGGAAACACAAAAGTCTTTTAGCTGATAAGATAGTAACGGGTCCCAAGTGAATTGGAAGGTCCTAGGTTTGATTTCCTACAGGGGCAGTTTTTTTATCAGATATTTTTATATTTTCTCGAATACGGTACATAACATGAACAAACTCGGAATAGGTGTTTGCTTAAATTTTAGTGCTTTATCAACCTACCAAATCTTATCCCGATCTTAGAGTTGCAAAAAAACAAAAAGTACGGTTTTATTTATTAGTATATTTAATATAAAAATTAAAAATTTGACAAAAAATGAAAGCCAAATTGTTATTCTAGAAAGAGAGGAATATGCAGATAATTAATTGTTGAAAACAGTTCTAGATTTAAATAAATCAACCATGTTTAAAATGTATATTATTACAGAATAATGACGTGGAATTACAAGGTAGAAACAATTTTGGTGGTCGTGGTGGCAGAGGAAGAGGTGGTTTTAGAGGAAACCGGAATAGTTTTAGCAATAACGCTAACGAAAATGAAAATAGTGGTTTTAAAGGACGCAACAATTTTGGTGGTGGGCGTGGAAGTGGTGGCTTCAGAGGTGGTCGTGGAGGTAGCAGTGATCGTGGTAGAGGAGGCGGTGGTTTTAGAGGTGGTCAAAGAGGAGCAGGAGGCGGTCGTGGTGGATTTAGAGGTGGTCATCGTAATAGTGGTGGTGATTCTAACACAAGCTTTAATCAACAAAAACCAGTGAATACAAAAATTCGATTTGATTAATGCGGATTTTGTTAATGTAATGAGATGAGAAACTGATTGATATCTATAATAATTTATATTTTTTGTTTAGATATTGATTTGGGTGAAAACCTGCAAAAGAAATGCGGTTTTTCCTTAGAATTTGACATATTTATATATTATATAATATTCGGTCCGTTTATTTTTATATGAATTTATTTTTTTCATTCAATTTCTTCGTTTTCGAATTTTTCGTGTTTGTAAGTTCGTAATTGTAAGAAATAAATTCTGATTTTGTCTGTATGTATTGGCTAAAATTTTGTTAAATTAAATGAATGACATTTGTACCTAATTTTTCATTTTTATGAAAGAGGAAACCCAAACGAACATGGGATGCCAGGAACGTCGTATGGTGATATAAATATGATTACTTAATTATAGAAAATTTATAATATTTTTGAATTCTTCTTTCACTAATTTTTAAATTTAAGACATAATTTTATTTTGGCTATTTATTGGTTTCATGAGAATTTGACTAGAAAATCTACAAATTAATATTAGACCTTCGGAATGCAGCAGCACAGCTAGTGGAGTTGAGTTCAAAATAGAGAAATCTGCATTCATAATTGTGTTACAATATCAATGGAATTTGGCTCAATTTGGAGGATTTTCATAGTCAGGTTTTGTTTCAAGGTTTGTGATTAAGGTTTTGTTTGGGAATTTCAAGAGCACATCCAAAAATTTTCATTTACCATGTTATATTTTTAACTACAGCTGTTATTTTACATTTTTCTGTTCAAATACTTTTTTACTTTCAGTTATGATAAATTTGAAATTTATTTTTCGGTAATTGAATTACGCTTTTGTTAACTGCAATCAAAGACAAGTGCAGTTTTAATCCTGTGAGGGTAAATCGACTGTTTTTCAATACAATTAAAAGAATAATTTTATTGCAAGTAAATGTTTTTTATTGTATTTAACAACAATTTAACTTTGATGGATGATTTGCTGAAACTTGAAACAAACATTTTTAACTGTGTGGATTATTAATTCTCACACGTTCTTTGTATCTGCTCCGAAATACCTTTTTGGTATGTACAATACTACACAGAGACGGTCATTAGCCTAGTTTGTTAAATTACTTCCAACAAATAAATTAAATTACTTTTTGTACAAGCAAAAAATATTAATTTATGAGCCACGAAGTGGCGAATTGAATTATTTTTTCATAGTGAAATAATTTATTGCAGGCTGGGTGGGGTTCACGTTCCATAATTTGTGTTTGCTGAAATATGTTATTTATACAAAATATGGAGACTCGTATTTTTTTACACTCTAAAAAAGTCTTGACTTCAGACAGCGACATTTTAAGATTTCGAAATAACTGATATGCTCAAAAATTCGGTGTATAGTATAAGAAAAATCGCTGACAATTTGATAATTTTGTATAGTCTTGTCACGGAACTTTAGACCTCGTCATAAGCTGAATGTGATAAATTGAATATAGCACAGACGACTGATTATTTGCATTGGCAAATATAAACGATATGTGTAACAAAGATAGAAATAAAATCTCATGTCATTTAGATTTAGTTCGTATTGTTTAAAATTATGATGAGGTCTAAAGTTCTGTGACGACATAGCTTTTGGATGAATTTTTTTTTATCTTCAATTTTTTTAAATATAAAAATCCAAAAAATTTCCTACATACAGGGTGTTTGAGGTGGTGATAAAGGACACTTTTCTAAAACAAATTTTCAAATAAAATTTTTGTTCAAGTCCAAACCCTTGGGGGGGGGGTACCTCCCTTTAAAGTAATATTTTGAATTCCTGATTTCAAACGGCCATAGCTCTGATATTATTGATTTTTTAGAATTAATGGATTAGACCTTTTTAACCGACTTCAAAAAAGGAGGAGGTTATCAATTCGGTTGATTTTTTTTTTATGGTTGTTACCTCAGAACTCCGTCATTTATGAACAGATTTTTAAAATTCTTTCAGCGTTGAATCAAGTATAGGTCCAAGTTGGTACCATTATAATTTCATTCGTATTGAACCTTAAACTTCGAAGATAAACCGAAAAAACCGTCAAACTTGTCCTCAACTCTCCTCAAAATCGGCTTAATAACGCATTAAGTACTGAATACCTGTACCTGTTCTTACCCGGTGGGTCACAATCTTTTCTTAAGTACCCTAATTTTATTAATCTTCTAAGTAGTACGTTAAGTATGAGGTAAATAGTAAATACATTTATATTAACTATGATCGGATTTTCAAAATTCTTTTTGCGTTTAGTAGGTCTACCCATACTCGCTTTCGATAAATAGTTACGAAACGCAACATGTACTAAAAAGGATGAAATAAAAAATTAAAAAAAAAAATAAAACCGACTTAAAAAAAAACTACTGTGAAAAAACTGCACTAAAAAGTAAAAAATAATTACGTTATTTAGTTACTTCAACTAGCTGGCATAGGCGGTCAATTATTGTAATCTTTGCAGTCGGTGCCGGCCAAGTTTTTAAAAAATTTGGTTTTAGTAATTTAACCAGCTTGGCTGGCACCCACTGCAAAGATTACAATAATTGATTGCCTATGCCAGCTAGTTGAAGTAACTAAATAACGTAATTATTTTTTACTTTTTAGTGCATTTTTTAAAGATCATTTGCTTATCTACAAAATTAGGTTATATCCCCTCATCGTCTAGAACAGTTTGTTTTTCGAGTTATAAATTATTAAATTAAAAGAAAAATGTTTAAAATAATTTTGATTTTTGCTGTTAGTTTTTTTCTAATGCGTTTCGTTTAAGAGATACGGGGTTCACAAGGAAAGTAAAAAAATAAAATCACGATTTATTTAACATTTTTTTCCTTAATTTAATTTATAACTCAAAAATCGTTTATTTTAGACGATAAGGGGATATAACCTAATTTGTAGATAAGCAATTTATCTTTAAAAAGGTCTAATTCATAAATCTAAAAAATCAATAATATCGGAGCTATGGCCGTTTGAAATCATAAATTCAAAATATTGCTTTAAAGAGATGTACCCCCCAAGGGTTTGAATTTGGACAAAAATTTTATTTGAAAATTTTTCTTAGATAAGTGTTCTTTATAATCACCTCAAAGGTCACAGGGACACCCTATATTTCAGCGAAAACAAATTCTGGAACATGAGGTCCACCCAAAGAAATTATATGATCATAAATATAATGAAATATATCAACTAGTAATTGCTGTTTATTATAATTTATAGTACTATTGTATCTCAGTATAAATTAGAAAAATTTTCCGTTACTTAAAAAGCGAAACAGAGAGCGCGATTAAATAATAAGTTTGAAGATCGGTTGAATATTTCTCGATAGGTAGCGCCACCACAAATTTTTTTAAAGCGACGCTACGTTCACTCACGTTCACGTGCTACATAGATGTCGCCGTAGATATTTTTCTAAACTTGGTAAAATTTGAAGTGACAGTTTTGACAGTAGAACAGTAGAAGTACAAATTTTAGTTGAATAGGTTGTATATTATAGTGGAGACGGTTTTTATATTCAATTTAACCGAGATACGTCCGAAGTTGTGCATAGTGCGTAATTAGTGATAAATTTAGAATGTCGTCGGCGTCGCGTAAAAAAATAGATGAAAAAAATGTAAAAATTTTACGGGATTTGGTTTCGTTACCACATAACAAATATTGTTTTGATTGCAATCAGAGAGGCCCTACGTACGTGAATGTAACGATTGGTTCCTTTGTATGCACAAAATGTTCCGGATTGCTGTAAGTACCTTGAAAATAAATAAACTGTTTACGAGCACATTTTCTTGTCTTATCAAATCAGGTGCATGAATATGACATTTCTAATTTCTATGTCATGTATCCGTTAATTCATCAACATATAAAAAAGCTCTCTCTTTTTCATTCTTTATGGCTACTTAAGCATAAAACGTATCGAAATTCAACTTTTTATCTTTTGTTTTACGGCCCCCGTTACATCTTTATTTTTTTCTTCCATCACTTTCAACACTCCCATTCATCGCTACTTCCGCGTTGGATGTTAATTTAAACTGATTAAGAAATTGCTGTAATAATCGCTAGCATTAAAAATATGCATGAGACGTTACGAAAGTATTTGTGTTTTATAAATACACCCCGTAGATAAACAAATCTTAGCTATTGATAATTTTCATTTCCACGTCCAATCTAATTGAATGGGTACACCGAGAACGATGTCGTTTAAATAAGGAGCACGAAAAATGCGCCTGGTGTTAATTTAACTAAAAAATTGTAATCGCAACGAACAAAAGGATACAGCCCAGCTATTTATTATCGGTTATCATAAAAAGTATTCAATCCACAAGTTAGTTTCTCAGATCCGTTTTACGTCAAGTGTGTTTGTTTTCCAATTTATTGTTATTATTATTACACGCTAACATAAAGCAACGAAATCTGGAAATATTTCTTCGGAAATATTTAAATCACGTCAATTTTTTTCTCCGGACAAATTGATTACGCGGTTCACATAGTACGAATTTTTAAGTTGTTGATTTTGATATCGGTGACGGGGTCAAATTTATTTTTACGATGTCCTCACACTCTGCCAAATATCAAAATAACCTTGGAAGTTCAAATTTTTATTGTTAGAAAATTGCTTTTAACTATCGAACCGTGGTTTGAATGATACATTTTTTGTACGATTTTATAATTTAACCCACCCAGAATTCGTCCCACCTGTCTCTACCTAAACCCAGCATCGTTGTAAAAAATTCTTACTTAGGAAACTTCGATGTCTTGTAAAAAAACACTTGTATATTTTTACGGAAAACTTTTGTTTTCTAATTTACGAGCAATTGTTCATAAAAAAATAAAAGAAATGGGGAAGATTCATATTTCATTGTTTCTAACAATGAAACTTTGCTAATTTACCTAAAAGATCACATAACCTTATTAATTGTCGAAAACGACCTTTTAACTGATGGAGCTAAATCTAATCTTTGGTAAGAAGGATACGCAGTTAGTCTATTAACGATAATAATTTTTATTATTATTATTATTATTGTGAATATAATAATAATATGTAGTTCAAAAAATGTTATCAATTAAATTTTGCAGGGCAGTAATAGTTTTATTTTTATCGACTAAACTCTCAAATTCAATATGTGCTCAAATTTATCGTTCATCTTTTGTTGTTATCGGGAGATTGTGGATATAACAAGCTGTCTACAATAGATAGTGTTTAACGGTGTTTAATTTATGTGCCAAGATTCATCATCAAGGTAGAATGACGAATACGAGTTGGTATCTATTTAAAACAAATTTATAGCAACATAGAAAGATTTTCCTATAAACCTCAGCAGCTCGAGGGGTTAAAATTCGAACGAACCAATCGTGTTCAAAGAGAATGGGCATTTTAATTTGATTGGTTCTTGCAATATAACAAACTTCTATGATATATGTGATGCTACTTTAGTCTGTCAGTATCCACTAATTTTCTTGACCACAAACTTCCGTATCATTGCATAACCGCAAATCACTATGAAATTAACAGAAAATCGGACTATCGATTATTAATTTCATCGACCTTGCAAAAATAACGTATAAATATTTCTATCTTGGTGGCAGCCAAAGTATTATAATAGACTATGTTTTCTCACTATATCCGAGAAGGTAGTAATCCAAAATAACCTGTTCATTGAAGTATATAGCAGAAAAACAAAAGGCCGAACAGAAATACTTGTATACGAAGCAAATATTGCATAACTGTTTCGCAGTCATGGGTGACATTTATTGAACGCTTTATTAACTGCCATACAACCAATAACTAACTGAAAAAAAAATTCAGTTCACTTCAAAACGACGAAATATTAAAAATATTATCATCATGTTTGCCACCTTACGCGAAACGTTTTTGCTATCTTGCACCGTTTGTGTATTATTAGAGAAAAACTGAATGAGTCATACTTCAGCTCTCGTGGTTGTGATATTAACAAAGCTTTTGATCTGCTTCATGCTTCGATTCGTGAATACAGCTATAAAAGTCATTTCACACCTTACCCTCCTGGACTAGGTACATCATTGAAAAATTATTTTTTCCGCTTCACGTGCTGCAAAGTCTTATATTCACTTAACAATATTTCATTTCTTTTGTGTACATATGAAGAACAAATGGCAGTGAGCAGTGTTTAAATCGCCTTGCTATATTCCGATAGAATGCATTCATTTACATATTATTTTTATTTTTCCGTGATAATTAAATTTACTTCAGTTGATATTATGATATAATATATAATAATAATATAGCAACGTTGTTAGCAAAATAGCTTATTTTTCGATGTGCATGAACTCGCTAATGAAACAGTTTGTCATACGTTATAAGTTTACACTAAATTGAGCAGCAATTTCACGATAAACAGCTGTGACTGTAACAAAGGATTCATTTGAATCCTATCATTATTATCCCACATGGATTTTTTCAGAGAAAAGAAATCCTTTCCGTGCAGTTCATACATCCTTTTATTTTATAATAATTAGTCTAGTGGCGGGCTAGCATATTTTGTAACAATTGAACAGGAAAAGTGATAAGCGGTTTCTAAATTGGTCAAAGACCATTTGGGGGGGGGGGCTTATGATAAAAGTTGAGAAAGTAGTTTACTGTGTATTGTAAGATTATAATCGAGAGCTCTACTCCTAATAGCTTTTGATCAAATCAGTATTATGTACAGTTATTCACAAAAATATTCGGACGCTCCTATGTTAACAATGTAAATTGTTCTTTTTGAAAACTCCTTTTACTATATAAAAATTGTTTTTACAGCAATAATCATTATTCGACGTTTTTCTATTCCGTCGTAACGTTTTTGAGGTGCAGATGGCAATTAATATTGTATCGGACAGAAACTTTTTTAAGCCACTGTATTTCAGAAATGAAATTTAAAAAAATGAAAGTTGTTCATTTTGTTTATGTCTAATAAGTATTGCTGTAAAAGTGACATTTGTATGACAAAAAAGTCGTCAAATGGAACAATTTACATTGTTAATATAGGCACGTCCGAGTATTTTTTTGAGTACCCAACTGTATATAAAACAGCATTTGACTGATAAGTTTGTCGATATGGAAAACTGGACATAATAGCTAGTGATTGCACGAAACCAAGATCGCGTTAGTGACATGATTTACTTTATATTGGGCTCTTTATACGATGCAGTGGGTGATGAACACATAAGCAGTTTCTTTTTGCGCTATTCTAAAAGTCGTTCAGGAACCAAAAAAGTTTACCAAGTGGTATTTTTTGTGTATAGAAGTAAGTTCTACTCGTATGTCCTGCCCACTAAACAGGACAATGCTGAGATAAATAAAATTGCCAACAATATGTAAAACAGATCGGCGCATCTTTAAATTGCAGAATATCAGATGATACAAATATTGAAGTTTAACATAAATTTAAAATAAAATGTAAAATTCAAATTGAAGATTTGAATTTCAATGTTGATCAACCTTCATTACTTCCCTTTGAAGGCGGAAAAAGTAGTCACTCGAAAAATAAGGAGTCGGTTTAATCGCTAATCATGCAATTAAATCAAATTCATTACCTACAATAGCTTCCAAATTCGTGACCTCGTGGATATAAGTAGGACAAACTATCATTTAAATGCACTTTACAATCGATCTCAAATGATCTCTAAACGGAATTTGATGTATTTGACGATAGAAAAAGGTCAATAAGGTTATCGAGTACTACAACCTCGAATTGCCATCCAATTGAAATCAACCAAGTTGAAAAAAACTTTCCAACAAGCGAAATTGGACAACCCTATGACTGCGTACCAATAAACTGTAGCTTTTCGAATAGCATAACACCACTTTATAAAATAATAATCTTTTGGTTACTTATCAGAGATCTGGATTTTCCAGCCAATGATAGCTAAACGATCTTCTGTCATGTGGAAGATTTCTGTTTTATATTATAAATTATCTGGAAAATACTTACCAATTGGCAGAAAGATTTATTGAACGTCAAAATTCTACTTAATGTATACAATAGAAAATTACACTAATACAATTATTATTATTAAGCAACAAATTAAAAATCACAAAATATTTTGATTGTTAGATTCCAAGAAGATTCGGGCAAGGAAGTCGGTATGAATCATTGCATAGCATTTGGAAAGGATGTCTAATCATTGACCTAGTACCATCAATTGAATTGGTTGAGATTCTAACAATATCATTACTTCTTAGTTATTCCAATTTTTAAAATTCAAATTTTATTGTTTCTAATCTCAAAATATTTAATTTCTAATGTTAACGATTAAAAATTTCAAATTGTTACCGTTATGTTAATACATGCAAAATTATGCAATTTCGAAGCAAGTTCTACAATTAAAATATACGTATATTAAAATATATTTATAAAAACAGCAGAATTGTGTTATATAATGACTAAGAAGCGGAAAATACTATATTATACCACACAATCGAAGATTTAAACAACTTCAACATCTGCCGCTTTTTAACTTTGTACCCACCTATTTATTGTTTGATTAATTGCTCTATCATAGGTAGATACAATATTGTTTTTTTTTCGACTGGATTAAAAAGCTAAAATATCAAAACTTAAAAATGAGTTTGGAAAATATCACGTTCGGAATGAATCACTTTTTTTATAACCATTGGGCAGTAGGAATAATACTCGATTTTGTTTTTTAAACATTAATATTGAAATTCATAGCCGTTTGAAAAGTAGCATGTAAGATACTATTTATAATACTAACATAATAAAATGATAAAAATCAAAATTTTATGACATTATACTTGAAATGTCCAATATTTTTTAAGCTGGGGGTCTTACTTTTTTTTTGCAGCCAAAAACGGAACTTCCGTGCAATGAATATTGATTATTATGAATGGTTCTTTGTAGTAAATTTATTTTATATTAGTATTTTATACATTTTAATATTAATATTATTTTAATATTAATAAAAAGTAGATAGTATAATATAATATACCTAATTGGAATTTAACCTATATTATACTATTTAAATATTAACCTTAAAAAAATATTTAGATATAATTAAACTTATAATAATTTATGAGATATGGGGCAAACATAATTATTTAATAACTTTTATGCTGAATGCAGGATAATTAAGCAAAAACGTTTTGTTTGATCTCAAAATATACTGATAAATAGAGGGCGGATTTATATGTAGTAAAAAATCATCAATAAAAATTTTTCTTTAAAATTTGCCCAAATATCCCTAAATTTTTTATATACTGCGGTTATAACAGTCGACATATTATGCAAAAATATAGCTAGAATATAAAAATATGGTTACAGAGACGGTCTTAGCCAAAACGGAGGGGGGGGGGATCAAATATCACTTTTTGTTTGCTTTTTCACCTTTTTAAAAGGAATTCCAACGATTTTCACAGTATAAGTGAATTTTTTATATTTATATTTGTACGAAGAAAATTATCAAAATATTGATATAATATAATATGCGATAAAAACCGAAAATATTAAGTTCTGTGTATTAACATGTAAATACGTATAAATCTGTTCTCGACTGATAAAGCAAAAACGCATTTGGTCAAAACGTCGACAAACATTTTGTTGACGAAGGTTGTTATATACAAGGAAAAAGAGAACTTTTGGTTGAGAACCTTTCTTCAATTCTATTATATTATTTATATTCAGTTTTTTTTTTAAATATTAATTCCTGTGCATAAGTCCAGCCTGGCCGAATGTAATATTATATTATGTAGCCTACGCTGATGTAATATTTGCTCGTACTGTTGCAGTAGCGAGGGCGCAGATCCGCCCTGTAAGTAAATAAACTCTTTCGACTTTTCAATTGATTCGGATCGGTCAACTGCATTTAAAAAGGAAAGCGGCCCACAAAAATCCACATCGACTAACTTATCCGGACTGTTTGTCTTAATGACTTTGCTCGCTATCAAAGACCTTTGGTATCAGCAAACACAATTTGGGCTTTCTCATCTTAATACTTCATAGACGTATCATTAAAAGGGTAATTAAGGCAGTGCACGAATAAAACATATTTTTCTCAAAAATTTATTATGTAATTATTTTACCATAAAATAATAGGGTTTTTAGTACTATTTTCATATTATCATTTCAATAATCGTGTCGTGATCTTCACGATCAGACAATTTATTAATATCTATCAATTTATTGCACATTTGAACCTACATTTATTATTTCCTTAAATGGGATAATTAAAAAGCTATGATCACTTCTACAATTTATTGTATATTTTATGTAACTGGAAAATAATTATTGATCTGGTGCGCCTTTGCTAGACCAAATAACCCCATTTGTTGAAATATTTTTATAAGTAAACCTTTGAAGCACAACGAAAGAATTACTGAACGTTTCCTATATATTATAAATAATTGATTATTACAATGAATATTAAGGAAAGACTTTCATTGTTGTAACGATTATGTAAAAACGTCACGTTGTATGTATTTTTTTTTATTGTTATATCTTCATTGTTTAGAAAATAAGTACTAAGTTAATTAAGTACCATTTCCTTTGCTATTTATGTTTACCATTTTGTGGTAAAAAAACTGTAAATTCGTATTTGCTTTTTCTACTTTTACCTTTTGTTACTCCTCCGCCTTCCAATAGCCATGACCTTTCAATAGAAGCATTTGATAGTTACATTTCCTTATCCTTATGGTATTTGAATTACCCAATACTGAGTAATACTATTTTTTTACTTTGAGAGACCTCTGGGAAAGAAACTTTAATTGTAATTTTTTAATCGAAAATTCTCACATTCCAAAATTTTTCCTGTATTAAGTAATCGAATCAAGCACATAAAATAATACAATTTTGTTTTTTGTAGCAAATACTTGAAATTTTTGTTATAAATATTTTAAATAGTGGCAAGTATGATAACCGGACAATAAAGCGCAATCAGCATAAATACATTCAAAAATTTTTCGTCCAATTATAAATGTTGAAAATTGATTATTATATTTTGATTGAACTTTCATTGTTTTTAGTTACGCCTTATCAAATTCTTATATATGTATATGTGTGGGCAGATTTATCTTAATTTTGAATAAAATTTATGAAATGTAGGTCAGTACTTTATTGTTAATTAATTACGGCTATTTAACGTGTTTTCCTAGGAAGCCTAGTACGTAAATTAGCAGCAATCCCGCATTGTATTTTTTTATTGCGAGTGAAGGTTGTGAAAATAAAGTAACAGTCTATGGACGATTTAAATTAATTGGCATTGAACCGGAATCGGAATTGTCAATCTTACATTTTACTTTTGTTGTAATTTAAAAAAGCGTCATCGATTAAAATTTCCATCGATACACTCGCAAAGTTGACTTTTTTAAAATATACAGTGCATGCCATGGACATCACGTTTATGGGTACAAAGTTCTCTCAATTTTTGCGTAACAATGAAATACGTTTAATTAATGTGCATTTGTGATTTTGTATTTTGAATAATACTCCTATGATTCACGAATATCCTAATTGAGAGGATCACTTTAATTTTTCCTAAAATTTTTGGAATATTACTCATTGCGATATTAAAGGCCTCGTGGTATGATTGATAAACTGCTATTTTTGGGAATTTTTTAAGTAAATGATTGCTTTTATAAATTAATTATACTGGTAGTTTCCAGCTAATTTTTCAATTTCAGAAACTGTTATCTGCGTATTACAGATTAGCAATTATTAAAAATTAATGAAGCTGAATGATAAACTGTAAATAAGAACAATTTGCTCTAAATAGGAAGTTGAAATGGCCGTTTTTATTATTTTTGCACAAAATTATAGTAATACTACTTGTTTGGTTTACCAACAAGAAATCCATCGAAGCGAAAAAACTCGTACCTGCCACCATGTGTTAAACCAACGGCAGTTCGTTATTCAGAAAATAGCTTCTGTTATGCGGGTCGTTACCGTATCCAAATTAATGGCAGGTGTACGTGTGCTATATAGACTATCCTGGTGTCGCATAGGGCCTCCCATAAGGAAATGCGGTGGGCAACGAAAAAAACAACTCCAATCTTTCTCGTTTTTTAATCGATCATTGTACCTACACATTTTATCGCAAAATATACCCACACGACATTTTATTTTATTCACTTTGTACAACTTCAGCATTATTGCACGTATTTGTAATTATTATTTTTAAAAATCCCTCACCTTCACATGGAGAAATTTTATGTTCTAAATGATGTGTCTTCTATTTGTGGTGCAGTCAGTGTTTAATGGCCTTGCGACTTAACACAAATTAGTGCATCTGGTTATCCGAGGTTCGAACTGTAAATAATTATGCGTTTTAACATTTTTTAAATCCGGAAGAGTTTTAGATTTTTCTGGTTTTACCCGCTTTAAATTTTACCTGTTTTAAATTGTATGATGTATAGATTTCAAACATTGCAATAGATATACTAATATTTATTTTTGCGGTACTCCTACTATGATAGTAGATGTAAGACGATAGAATCAAAAACATTTTTCTTCGTTTGCTAAGCAAACAGGAAATTACGATTTTTTTTCTAACCAGTGTTATCACTTATCGTTATCGTCAAATAAAGTGTTTATACTAAATTCAAGGGAAACCCATTTTTTTATTAATGTCTTGCCACAGTATAATGCAATTTGGATATAATTATTATTATTTTTATAACGAAAAACAGCATATTAGTGAAGTGTTCAGTAATTAATCTACAGTAGTTGTAGATTTTAGATATAAAGTTTTTTTATGGCCACCCCCCTACCGCTCTCTGTTGTCATTGAATTTTTTTTGTCAATATGTCAACATTAACACTATTGTGGCTGGGAGTTGGTGTATTTGGTGGGGGGGGGGTTATTTTTTATCTTGTTTGTTGGATTCGGGCAAAAACATTCACATTAAACCTCACTATTTTATTAAGGTAAAATAGCATAATATATGGGGTTACCCAAACAACATAAAATCCTTCCCCTCTCCCGGAATTTTGCAAATAATTCTATCTACTAATATCTTCTCTACCTATGAGGTTCAAACGAAGTAAATTGAAGCTCTAACAAAACGTTTGACATATAATTTATAAAAAAAATAAATGGGGGGGGGGGGGTTAACGACATGCACTTGTTTTTATTGGTATTAAGTATTTATTGGTAATTATCATTATATTATGACCGAGACGGTCATTAGCTTGGTACGTTAGCCGAATAACTGCTGATAATAAGGTACCCGGTTTGAATCCGGGGAGAGTTTAAACTTTATTATGATCGTCTCCGTGCTTCGGAGGGCACGTAAAGCCGGCAGTCCCCCTGAGTTGATGATTGCCACCATCGGCTATTAAAAACAGGGTTACAGGCATTCCCCAATCCGGCTTAAACGACCGTGGGGTCTAAAAGCTAAAATCTTTCTCTACAGAAAAAGAGGCTGATGGTTCAGGAGAGAACTGAAGGGCTGATGATGATTATTTGATTAATATTACGATATTGAGAAAATATAGAATTAATATGAAAAAAGCTATTAATCCATGGAGAATACAGAAACAAGTCGAAAGCAGACGAAATTGATAAACAAGGGATGTTTATTATATTAAGTATTTGATAAAATAAGCAAGGATGAAACAAGAAAAACTTGTTACTTAATTTTTATAAAGGAGAGCGATTTGAAAAAAATTTCTTGAAAATTTAACTCAAGTTAAAAAGATAAAAACGAGATTCGGCTTTCTTTCTTGGAAATGTTGATATAGTTATACTGGTTACGGAATTACCCTGCAAATTAAATGATCTTAACCATTTCGGGTACCCCAAAGTCCGACGCCCAAAAATTTGGCTTTGTATTATAAGTGCATTCTGTATGAAATATTACCAATATTTTATGTAGAAATTAGTTTAATATGTTTATAACAATATTATTAAAAGTATGTGATTGACTGATTGGTATGTTGGTTCGGTCTTGCGCCTCATAGAGTGAGGAAAGTTTAGACCAGTGGTTCCCAAACTTTTTTGCCTCGTAGCCCACTTGCTAGGTTTTTCGGTTTTGGGTAGACCCCCTACTTACCTGATATTGATTTTTTCAAATTAAAACGAACCAAATTAAAATTTATTACATAAAATAACTAAGCAAAATATTAATGTTTTTATTTAGATGATGAACCTGATGCTTTATCAATATTTGACATCAATTTAGTTAGGTTTAAACTTAAATCTCCTCGGTTAATGATGTCCAGCCTGTTTCTTTTTGTTGTTAGGAGATTTCCAACCGCGCTGAAACCCCTTTTCATTAAGTATGAGGAAAGGAGGATAATTTACATTTAACATTTAACCCAGTTGCGTATCAGGTGCTATAATAGTTTCTGCAATAGTGCCTAACTACCAGTTAAGTAACTACTACCACGAAATGAGATCCACTATCGTTGACTCCCATTTACATCTCATAGACCCCACATTTTTTTTCGCTTTTTTTTGCAGGTCGTCGTCGACCCTTGGGAGCTGATATAGACCACTTTGGGAACCACTGATTTAGACCGTGATTGGTAGATGCTAAATGAATATTTTAATCAGTTAGCTTTATATTTAGAAGTTTGTGCCAAATTCTAATAGATAAATACTGATTTTATGTTTTGTTGTGCTGAATTGCTTACTGTTTTATATTTTTACTAGTTGGCCAGGCAGACATTGTCGTGCCCTGTAGTCTTGCCTTATTCGCGAATTAAAATAAGAATGCGACGTCTGGTGGCAGAATTGAGAACACGTCGATGCTAGTACTAAATGTGGTTCATTGTACTTCATTGTATTGTGATAATTTGATTTACAAGGCTGACTCGATCACTATAAACTCGATTACTCGCATATGACGGCCATTTTGAAAATTTAGCAGTGCCTCCATCGTTAGTTTTATTCGCGAATAATACGTAATCTGTCAAAATAGCGCCATCTGTCGGCCACGGAAATCGTCTGCATACGAATTTTAATCCCGAATTTTCCGGGCAACTTTTTCAAGTTTTCCAAGTTTTCTTTATGTATAAACCATACTCGGACTACTACGAACATTTAAAAAAAATTATTCAAATCGTTCCAGCCGTTCAGCAGTAAAATGAAAATATACAAACGTACGTAATATTAATATATTGTCGTGTTTTGAAACGCTAGAAACATGTTTTGATTATTTTGTAAATTAATTTTGAAGTTTTGTTTTAATTATTGTAAATTAATTCTGTAAATTTGTGAGTACTCTGTGCACAGATTTTAAGTTTGGAAATTTTGAGCTGGTATCCGTGCCGAAGACAGAAAAGAAGGAAGTAATTTAGGACGTAGAGGTCCGAGAGACGCGGTGACGTCAGTAAGACCAGCGGATGATCATTATTCCCGCAATGATAAATTAAATTTTGTTTATTAATTATTAAAAGTGATTAAATTTGGATTCATGGTCGTTTTATTTTATTTTCAATTAGTGCAAGTGTTTGATAATTAACAATTTGACGATGTATGCGAATATTTGGATTTTAGTTAAAATAAATGCACAAACAAATTTGTTGGATCGACGCCGGCAGATGTGAACGTGCACGTGCAAGTTACAAGGCCACACATTGCAGGGTAACAGAATTTAAATAAAGCAAAAGGAATTTATTTATCATGTTCATCACTCACATTTATTTAAAAATTACGAAAATAAAATAACATGCAAAATTATTAAATAATGAATGAACCTAAACAGAATATTTGGATTGAGCAAATTTTTATAAATTTGTATAGCTCGGGTCATCTCAATATATTATAAAGAAGATATAATAAATTATAATAATAATATAATATATAAGTTATTGCTTACTGTATAAAATAAAAATAAATAGTATTACATGTTACTATTGTTTGTTAATGTAGACTGTACAGTGATGGGGTAAATATGAAACAAAAATAATATCGTAAATTTTTAAGACATGTAGATGTAAAAATCAAAATTTGGTATACTGAAATAATTCTGAATTTTTTATTATTGATTTAATTATTAAAAATGTAAAATATAAAACACTGTTTTTTAGTGTTTAAAAATAACTATTAAGGTGTGATGTTTCATATTTTTATATCTCTCCGAGTAAACTATAGGAAATTTTTGAAATTTTGTTATAAGTTAATTAATTACATGTTTGTTTCACTTTTACTTCAATTTTTGTTTATTTCATACGTACTCCACTTGACCCCACTACATACTATATATTTTGCAATTACTTATTATAATAACGTTTTGTATATTATATTATACATTTTTATTGGCTGTCAATAGTAATTAATAATTATGAATATCCCTCTTTGCGTCTTTCTGGTAGAATCTTTAACGAAAAGGAACATATCTCTACAATGGTTTTTCCAAAAGATAATTTTTTTTTATTATCATCCATATAAGGTTACTAATTTAATTAAATGATAATAATTAAAATTATTTCTAATTTTTTATAATATTTTATTTTAAAATATCTTTTATTTTTTAATTTACATAATATATTTATCACATCGCGAGGGCAGATACAAATCACAATTTATCAAAACATTTTTTATGTTATAGATTCTTCCAGGTTATTATTTTCTAATATTTATTACTACTAAATTATTATTTTTCAAAAACACTCTTCCGCGAGCGCAGTTGGCCATTTATGTTTTGTGATGAATGTTATTTTGAAAGTAGTTTCAATCTTTAGATAGTTAACTTTTACCTATAATTTTATAGATTAATTCTGATTTATATCGCGGTTAATGTTGAGGAATTAAATTTGATTACCCTTTGTTATTTATTAAAATTGCAAATTTTAAAATGAATTTTATTTCAAACTACCTCATTTAAGTTAATAGTCTCCATTCTTAACTACACAAAATTTAAAATAATTTGCGAGGGGTTATGCTGGTTCTGGTGCAGTCGCAATTATAAGATTTTCTTCTAAATGCGGAAGAAATAAATACTTTACTAGTGTGTCAGTTGCCTTATTTATGATAAAAGTATCAAAGAACTTGCTTATCTGAATGTTATGCAAATCGCAGAATGAATCTTTATTAAGTGCAAAATCTAAATTATTCATCACGCAAAAACTAGGAAGTTTTTTTGTCAGATCCATTTCCTGTTGGCTATAAACGAACTTTGTGCATGTTATTATTTGCAAATAAAATGAAGTAAAAAAAGTTTTTTTAAAGGTTAATTTGGTTACGTAACATACTATATCAAAAGATTTTAATCAAACCTTTAGGTCGAATCATATTTTCTAGTCGATAAGTCAATAACTAGTTGGTAATGTAATTACCAAATATTTTCGTTCTATAAAATAACTCATGAAAAGTAAAACTGTGGTTATCGATTTGGATGATGTACTCATTAAAATATGAATTACGTTTGGGCCTTAGATATTTTGGTTTTTAAAAACAAAATAAAAGATTTTATTAAGACCTAAACTTTACTTGATGAAAGCGAATTACACTCTGCTCTGTTTGTTGACCATTTCTTACAGTTTTGAAAAATAGTCAACTTACAAAAGCTTATCTTTTAATATAATATTTCTTAGTACAAAATGATAATAATATTCTTATTACTAACTATAGCTATTCTGTGGGAAACGTAACTCCTCCGCGCCTAAGATGAAAAATTACAGTTGAATGACTTAATTTTTTAATTTGATTTCCTCTAGAGGATTAACATTTTTTGAATTTTCAACTTTTTGAATTTCAACTTTTTTAACTTTCTTTCTTAGACATGGGTAATACTTTCTACCTATATATAAAACAAAAATAAACATTATTACATAAATTAAAATTGTATAAGCACTGATATTGTCATAATGAAACGGTATTGATTTAATAGACGAAATTTTTCTTTGGGCATGTTTTAACTGTATTTCCAAATTCTTTAGTTCGTCGAGATTGATGTCGTCCAGATGAATGGGATCGATATTCATAAGGTGTTGATCATCGTTGTCTTCGGGTAGCGGGATTGGTGGTATATTAAATTGTTTATTCAATGGACTTAAATTTTGATATGTTTTTAACACTGATTTACCAATTTTAAAATTACAAGTTTTTGGAATCGTTATCAAATATGTTCCGTTTAATATTAGTTTTTCTAAGTTATTTGAACAATTGGTAGTAACCATGGTAGCTTTTACAGTTATTATTAACCACTGATTCTTTATCAATTTCTGAATTTTAGTTTTTGTTAAGTAACTATCCCGAACTTCACAATTTTTATAATTATCACTTAGACTGATTAAATCTACTTCGCACGGATTATTTTTAGTAATGAAATTCGTAACTTGTTCGTTGCACAGATAGTTTATTTGATTGATTTCTTTGCACATGTTATCACTTAATCCATATTGTTCGTCGTTCAACATTAAGAAAGGAGATTTTGGAATAATAATTTTGAAATAGGTTTTTTGTAACACAGGTGAGGAATAAAGTTTATAATAATCATATGAATTTAGTTCTACTAACGGAATTTCTAAAATGAATATTATTTGTTCTTTGCGTATATATCCTTTAATATTAATTATCGAATAATAATTGATGAGGTTCTCCTCTTCCAAATTATAAGGCAATTTCAAATTAGTTAGATGCAAATTTATTTTTGATAATTCTATTTTTAATTCTTCATGCATTATTATTGACGGATGTAATGAATTTAATTTTGCAAACGTAATGGAATTTTCAACATTATCTAAAATTTCTATTAATATTTCTACTGCCGAAAGTAATTGATTAAATATAGTATTTAACAAGACAAAACTATCTACTTCGTTAAAGTACATGGTGGTAACATTTTGCATTATGTTAGCGATTTCGTTTATTCTGGCTTCTAGCAATACTTGATTAGTTTGTAATTGATTCATTGATTTATTAAATACTTTCAATGCCGTCTCAGTAATACTAAGTTGTTGTGCGGCTATAGATTTAACTTGGTTTTCGTTATCTTTAATTTGTGAAATGGCCGCATCATATCGTTCCGCATCGGTTTGGTCTAGATTACCAGTAATAGCCTTCCAAATTGAGCCTAACCCGTTAATCAATCCGCGTGTGGGGCGTTTATTATTATCTTTACTTGTTATTGTCATTTGCTTATATTTAATTTCTACTTGTGAAAACTTATATTCTAATAAATACCTATACGTAAACATCTCATTAGCATATGCTTTTCCATACGTGGTTTCATGAAATGAAATGTTTAACCTATCGTAATTGTTAATCAAATTATTTAATTCTAATCTTAAACTAGACAAATCATAAATTTGTATCAATTTCCAATGATCAACTATATTTTGGGCTATACCTAGTTTTAATGGTAGTAATCCTTGATCATTCGAAATTTTATTTACTTCTACATTTGAACATTTTGTGAAGTGGATGGTCGCGGTGACGAGGGCGGTGGCGATGTTTCTGGAACAATGGGTTGTCTTAGATTTTTTAAATGTACTGTTCGACCTCGATTCTTATCTGAACTACCGACCTTTTGAATTATTGCTTTATTGTTAGAAAGCAATGTTTTTAAAATAAAGGGACCGTTAAATTTTTCGCCTGTTTTATTTCTTTTATATTTATAGCTCGTTTCGTAAACTACTTGTCCTACTTTGAAGGGGTTATTAATTTTATTATTCATCTTGGTTACAACTCTTTCTTTATTTTGTATTAAATTTTCATTGACTCGATCATATGTTAAAGCTAATTTTTCTTTATGTTTTTGGAGGTAATCGTTGTACATTTGTTTGTCGTAAAACAAATCATACGGATCGCGTAATTTCGTGTGACCTAATGTCAATTCCAATGGGGTTAAATTTGTACTAGAGTGTATCGAATTATTATACGCGATAATTGCGTATTTTATCAAGATGGTTATTGGTTCATTGTGATCTGTTTTTAACAATCTAATATGTTCGGCTAAAGTAGAATGAAACCTTTCTATTATACCATCTGATTCGGGATGATGAGGTGTGGTAAAGTGAATTTTGATTTTGTGCGATTCGAGTAGTTCCTCAATTATATGGTTATGAAACTCTAAACCTTGGTCTGCACTAATAGTTTCGGGTGTTCCGTAAAATGAAAAATAATTAATTAATGCATTTAATATGTCTATGGCGTTCTTCGATTTAACTTCAAGTGCTTGACCTAACTTTGTAAATGCATCAACTATCGTTAAAAATTTAGTATTTTC
Source organism: Cantharis rustica (assembly GCA_911387805.1). Lineage (NCBI taxonomy): Eukaryota > Metazoa > Arthropoda > Insecta > Coleoptera > Cantharidae > Cantharis > Cantharis rustica. The sequence goes on from OU426877.1 coordinate 118,426,455, forward strand.
TACCGTGTAAACATCAATATGTAGTTTTTCAAAGGGACGGTGCGGAGTTTCCGTCAACATCATTGCAATTCTTGGTGGGTTTCTTTCGTATTTACTTTTTTTGCATCTGGCGCAATTGGCAATAAATTTTGCCACATGTTCTTGCATGAGCGGGAAATAATATTTTCTTTGTAATTGTTTTAACGTTTCGGTAATGCCTCGGTGGTTTGTTTTGCCTTCGTGTTGGTTTCGTATTGCCGTTTCTATCATTTCTTGTTCGTGTAAAATTTCTCTTCTCTCCGTACAATAAATTAATTCAGGTCCACTGGCATTAAACAATTTTTGTACTACGCGATTAAATTGTTGAAATAATGTTTCGGTTTCAAAATAAATGTAATATTTTTTTGCTTCGCTCGTGTATTCTTTAAAAAATTTAATTATGCTTTCTTCGTCGTTACTATTTATCTCAACATGATATCGTTTAATTTTTCCGATGGTTTCAATTTTTACCGGTTTCATGAGTGCGTGTACTTCATAAATGAAATACTGATTTGGTTTTGAATCTATTACATCTGAACATATTTTAATATGCGCTAATTCTTTATTTTGACTAACTGAATGTATAGTACTATCTAAATTATCTAACTGTTCCATAATGGAATCTAACCCTTCTTCTAACATAATATTTTCTTCCGATAGATTATTATTTATTAACAAATCTTCTAATACATCTTCGATTTCATTTTCATCAAAATTATTCAACATGGATTCGTTTTCTATAGCGTTTAAGTCTACTTCCATTTTCTTCTCATAATTATTACTTTCTAAATTATATATTTGTATATTAAACTGACTTCCGAATATGTAACTAAGCATGTAACTTACTTTTTCAAATTTTAGTTTATCCAGTCCGCTACCTAACCTTGGCATTGCTAAATTATTAATATTGTTTTTTAAACAAAATTCTTTTAAATTAATTAAACAATTAAACAAACTTTCGTACGTTGGTTTTTCATAGTACTTTTCTTTAGTTATTAAATAGAAAAGGTATCTTTGATTTTCTTGTAAATAGACGAATGAATTTAATTGTGGATTTTGACTTTTTAAATATTGGACTTGTCCATATCTTTCTTTAAACTCGATAGCTATTCCAGCATTCATATACAAATCTTTGCTAACGCAATGACATAAAGAAAATTTTGAAGGAGATTTAAAAAGATCGTCTGTGTTTTCTATAATTCTGGGTGACTTTTCTATTTCTTTATAAGTGAATTTGGTTTCAAAGTCTTTGAAACTAAAATGATCGTTTTTAATTTCTATCCTACTTAACGCGTCTGCATTGCTATTATAATTACCTTTTTTATATATGATTTCGTAATCGTACTCTTCCAATTTGATTTTCCATCTTTGTAATTTCGAATTTGGTTCCCGTAATTTTGATAACCAGACTAAAGGGCGGTGGTCTGAATAGATAACAAATTTTCTACCGTATAGGTAAGGCCTAAAATATTTGACTCCCCAAACAACTGCTAACAATTCTTTCTCAATTGTACTATATTTTCTTTCCGAATCGTTTAACGTACGCGATGCATAGCAAATCGGTTTGTCCGACCCTACGGTACCTTGTGAAAGCACGGCGCCTATGGCCACATTAGAAGCGTCCGTAGATACTATAAAAGGTTTTTCAAAATCTGGATATTGTAGTATGGGATGGTTAACTAAAATATTTTTACATCTATTAAATGAATCTATGAACTCCTTAGTGTGTTCAATCTTATGACCTTTTTTTAAACAAGTAGTTAATGGTTTTGTAACCTTAGCATAATCTTTGATAAATTTTCTATAATATCCGGTTAAGCCTAAAAATCCTTTAATCTCTTTTGTCGTTTTAGGTATTGGATACTTTATTACTGCTTCAATTTTAGCCGGATTTGGTTTTACTCCTTCTGGCGTAATTATATGACCTAAGAATTGAGCTTCTTTTTTTAAAAATTCCGATTTATTCATTTGTATTTTAAAATTTGCTTTTCTAAGCCTATCAAATACCGATTTTAACTTTTCTATGTGCTCCTGAAGTGATGTAGAAAATATTACTATATCATCTAAGTACACAATGCATGCTTCATTTTGAATCCCGCGCAAAATGTTATCTATTACCCGTTGAAAAGTCGCGGGGGCATTTTTTAAACCGAAAGGCATACGTTTATATTCATAATGACCTCTAGGTGTTGAAAAAGCTGTTTTTTCTCGATCTTTAGGATGCATTTCAATTTGGTGGTAACCGGATGCTAAATCTAATGTTGTGAAATAAGAACATTTACCCAATTTATCTAATATATCGGAAATATGAGGCAACGGATATTTGTCGTCAAGGCATTTTTCGTTCAATAATCGATAATCGATCACCATCCTATATTTTTGTACGCCTGACGCGTCTAATTTTTTTGGAACTACAATTACTGGGCTACTCCAACCACTTTCCGAGTGTTGTATGATATCGTTTTCTAATAATTCGGCTACTTGATTATCTACTTCTTTTTGTTGCGAGTATGGCATTCTATATGCCTTTTTAAATACTGGTACGTCGTCTTTAGTTTTTATCTCGTGTTTTACTATACTTGTAAATGATAACGGTAAACCTTCACAATGAAAAATGTCTCTATATTCGTAACATATTTGTTTAATAGCTTTACGCTCTTCTTCATTTAAATGACTTAATCTAAGATTTTTTAAATTTTCTTTCAATAACCTATCTATTTTATTGTCGTACTTAACATCTATCATTTCCGCATCTTCCGTTTCTAATACGTTCAAGGGTTCTACGTTTACCAATTTTTCTGATTCGCTACTATTTGTAATACTAATAATTGCTTCTCTATTTTTTATATTTACTAAGCATTGGGGAATTTCTACACCCTCGGTTAACTTTATGTATTCTACTATTCCTATATCTAAATTATTCGAATTTATGGGAACTTTTACAAATTGTTGTTGTCGCGGTAATAATTTAAATTGTTTTGCTTTTAATGATTCAAAATATATAGGTATTACACCATATTTAGTATATAAAACGTTTTTCTTTAAATCGATATTCGCGCCTAAATGTTTCAATAAATCCATACCAATTAATCCATCATATTTGGGATTAAATTCAAATATGCAAAAATCATAATATTCTTTAGATTGAAAAATTTTGGGTAATGGAATTCGTGCAATATATTTATGAAATGTAGTTTTATGTGCAGATCTAATTTTAAAAGGTTTTTCTTTAATAAAATTTTGATAGTATTTTTCGACTACTTGTGGCGAAATTAGGGTTTTAGTTGATCCCGTGTCCAGCATAAACTTTAAATTAACGTGAGGAATTTTTATATATGGTAACGCGGAAGTATTAATATTCGATACATCTATCACGTCGTGTCGTTTTGTGGGTCCTCCCAATGAAAATTTTGATCTTCGCGTTCGTCATTGACAAATTCAGGATTTTGATCTATATCCGTTTGATATAATTCTTCCGATACAAATTTTTGTTGGTTAAAATTATTTTGATTTCGTCGAGTATTTCCGCTCGATGTGTCCATTGGTTCTGGACGAAACTGTTTTGATTTATTATCATTAAAATTTGGTGCTTGTCTGTTTGCATTACTTTGATAATTTTGATTTGGTCTAAACGGCATTTGGGGTTGAAAAGGTTTATAATGAGAGTTATTATTAGGTCTAAAATTCGTAAAGCGAGAGTTTCTTGAATTTCCGCTATTAAAATTATTGTTAAAATTATTATTAAAATTTGGTCTATTATTAAAATAAGTAGGTTTACTTTGCTGATATGACATATTAAAATTATTATTACTATGCTGCGGAGTTGAGTTAAATGTACGCTGTTGACCTGTACTTGATCTATGCGAGTTCGCATTACTATGATAATTGTTACTGGAAAAGTTATTTTTTGAATACGCGAAATTTTCTTCTTCTCTTACAAAATTAATCGCTTTTTCTAAATTATCTGGGTTTCTTAATCTAATGGCTAGACTATTACTGATACCTCTTAAATATGCGTCTAACGCTTGCGATTCGTAAATTTGGGTTTTCATTTGTCGTACATTAATATCGGGTTCTTCTAATTGCAATTTTGTTAACATTAAACATAATAAATCTTGGCATCTATTACCAAATGTTACAGCGCTTTCGTTTCTTTGTTGCTTTACGTGAAGTAAATCTCCAAGTAAACATTTTTCGTCTCGCGGATCCGAAAAAAATCTTAAAAGTAATTGTTTTATTTCAATCCACGTAGTTAAATTTCCACGACTACCTACTAATTCTAGCGCGCGTCCTTTCAATTTTCCGATTATTGCTCTAAGTAAAAATTCGTTTTGAATATTATTAAAATTGATTCTATCCGTATAATTATTTAACAAATATTCGCTAGCAGAAATGAAAACCGCTAACTTAGCACAAGTACCATCAAATTCTGGTATCGTGTCGATATGAAATTTTTCTAATCTTGGTACTGCCATTATAATTTGTTCTCTACGAAGAGGACTTCTATCACGATTAACGTTTTCTGTGTCCGACATATAATAGTTATATAACAAAAATCAATATACGCAAGGATCAATAATATCCTTATTATTATTTATACTAACTAATAATCCCGATTCAACATGTATAATTATTATAAATCTTTAGGTAAATGAAATGGAACTTACAGGATTTGTTGAATTTTCATACTTCTTTTGTTGTTAAAATTACCAGCCTCGGCGATGTGGTCCGTTGACTGCTATTGTAGCTGCTTCCAATCTCGGCAATGTTGTCCGTTGATTGTTGACAACTTCAATTTTGATTTTTGAGTAGAAAGTCTTGGCGATGTAGTCCGTCGACTTCCGTTGGCGTTGATTTCAACTGCGGCGATGTGGTCCGTAATACAAATCTCGGCGATGCTGTCCGTATTGTAACTTGTATTGTCGTTGAATTCAATTTGATTTTAATTTTGCTATAAGTTTGCTCAGTAAATTGTTGAAACAAAACACTACCAATTCGCGATTTTTGTCGAATTAATAACGCTGAGCAATCCTACCGACTGCGCCAATTACGTTTGGGCCTTAGATATTTTGGTTTTTAAAAACAAAATAAAAGATTTTATTAAGACCTAAACTTTACTTGATGAAAGCGAATTACACTCTGCTCTGTTTGTTGACCATTTCTTACAGTTTTGAAAAATAGTCAACTTACAAAAGCTTATCTTTTAATATAATATTTCTTAGTACAAAATGATAATAATATTCTTATTACTAACTATAGCTATTCTGTGGGAAACGTAACTTATGTTTCAACGTAAATGTTGCGGTAGCTTTGTTTACTTCCTTTATACGCCGATTCATTATGGTAATTAACATTTTTTAATTTAAATTTACGCAAAAAACTTGCGTATTCTTTCAGTAATATTGTATGTATCAATTGTAGATATCACAAAAGTTGTCGAAGACAAATGACACAATTATGCAATTCGATCATTTTTGTTTACTTCTTACACAACTGTAAAATATGTGTGCATGACACAAAATCGATACTAATACTTCTTGCATCGATTAAGTTACCCATGAATCATTTTCCGAAATAAATGCACTAGTACATTGTACTACATATTACAAAATTTATATTATATTCAATAAAAATTAGGCCAAGGTTTGGAAAACTAATGGAAGTTAGTTGTGGAAATAGTAGTTTTATTAAAATGAGATCAATAAGTATTTTCCGATAAAAATTTGCGCAACCCTAATGATATTCTATTTAAAAAATATGTGTTCCAATTTTCCAAATTTTTTTTATTCATTGATCGAAAACATCCGCATTTGATCTTTCGGGGTGACGATTGCGTGTTGTTAATACTAAAAAATTTCACCTAAAAATATTTGATTAGCATAGTCGTTGAGTCGAAATTAATTATATAGGTTCACCATACTACTTTTTCAATTGTTTTTTGTTATTATTTTAGGAAGATTGCTCTTTAAATCGCTATTTTAAACTTTATTTTCTAATTTCGGTGAAAGTACTGCATGGAAATACGTCATAATTTAATTTCTACTTGCAGGAAGCACCCCGAAATTTTTTAGTAAAATTTTATGCTTTATTCAGAGAGAGAGAGAGGCGGACTGATCGTGATATTTTCCGCATCTTAGCAACTATTATTCAATCTGAAATGAGGAGCAGCTTGGTATTTAATTCAGAAAACGAAGAAAAAATAGTTCGAGTTTTTCCTCTATTAACTCAAAAACAATTAAATAGAATTTTTTATTGCCTTAAATAATATTTGATATTTTTTCATCATTTTCGAGTTATTAAAAAAAATTGCGTGAATTATAGTGGAGTTCTCTGTAAATGATCCCTTAGATTTGGTAAGAACTCCAACAATGGAGCCGAGATGGGTATCTAAATGAACTTCACAAGATAAACGATTTCTTAAGGTACAATGGTTTATTCGGTAAATGATTATTTAATGATATTATAAATTGGCAGATATTAATGGTTTATTATGTTTTTTAAAACCAAGTTTTGATAACTAGAAAGACTACTTCGTTAGTCCGTCCCTGTCTTGATTTACTGCAACATATTAATAGTATAAGATTGGTTTCTGCAACAGTGTGAAACGGAAATAATTAATTACAGAGAATGTAGGTAAATTTTTACCTTGTTTTTCTTCAGTTTTGAAACGGGTTTGGAAAAAAGTAACGTCAAGTGACTTGGAGTTGCTTTCGGCCACTTTTCGCCTCCGACCACAAAAGAATTATTTTACTACTGTTAATACCCAATAATTATACTACTTGTGGACTACTATATCGTTTTTCTAATAAATTTCTTATCTTTATATTGATTCCTTATCTTGGTATTGATGTTTATCAATAATCACACATGCAAATTTTCCAGCTTTGAGTTTCGCAAATGGTTAGACGATTATCGATTGCATCATTAGGAATCAAAGCGAAATACTTCCGTTACACTCTGTATAATTCACTTTTTGTTTCTCTATTGCGAAATCTTTTCAGATTTGTACTAATTATTTTGGATTATTAAAATTGTTAATCCTCGAATCCGAATAGGTGCTTTGCACGCTTAGTGGATCCCACTTAATTCAGTGTGTCCACATTAATTTAGATTGTTACTTACAATTCACAATCCATTCCTATATTATGATGTTTTTAAAATTCCAGGAATTTTTAACTTAAAGTAGGAACAAAATGTTGTAAATATCACAATTTTATGATAATGAGAACCTTGAGAGGCTTCCTGCTCTTTCAAAACAATAAATTACATACATAATCAAAAATCTGCCCTGGAAGGATCACGCAATGGTGCTGTCAAATTTTGTAAAAATCGAGTAATCAAATGGATAACTTAGGGGATTACCCTAACACGATTTTATTAATTTTTACGCAGTAATTGCCACTATACACAAAATTGAACGTAAACCTACAAATAAAATTTGTTTACATAATATTTTAAAACCCGATAGTATTTATTTATTACGATCGCTATTTAAATGTTATAAAAATAAATTAAATATGCAATAATTTTAATTAATAAATGCGTATTAAAATATGATTAACGCCAAAACAATAATAATTAATTTGTATGGAATGCTATAAAAATATATTATTTTTGTAATATAATAAAAACAAAATATGAAGTAAAAGTAAATATTTCTGTTCCTAATTACTGCGCTATAAAAATATAATAAAATGAAATTCAAAAAAATAATCCTCAATATCGTCACGGGTTAGTCGTTGACCTGGTGGTCCAAGAGGGAAATCAGATGTGTAACTGAAAGGAAACCTGAGGATTCTTAAGGTCATTCAGAAGGAATCTAATGAAATCTTCCTAAGATTTCCTAAAAGGAAATCTGACGCAAGAAAAGTTGTTTTGTGATTCTCCTATCGTTTCGGCCTGTTTATTTCTAGATCGTACTGCATCCTTGCATCTTTAGATCATCGAATATTTATGGGAGGAATTGGGTAGAAGACTAAGACAAAAAGGAATAACCTGATTGCACATAGTGCAATCGGAATTTTACAAAATATTAATGTCACTTCAATCAAGTTTAATTATAACTTTTTTTAAATGTTCGTTCAAATTCGTTGTTATTTTATTGTTTGTTGCCATAATCGAGTGAAATGAATTTTTTTTTTGTAATTGTTCAGTTAATATGTTTACATGAATTTTGTAAAACAACGTACGTTCAATTTTATGTATATTATAAAAGTCAGGGCCGGCTCCAAACAGCGCCCAGTTTAATTCCATTACTTCTAATCTATTGTAAAATACGCGATGCTTGTTGGCCAGTCCACCCCTAGAATAAAGCGTAAAAAATTGCCTTGCCATGGCCGAAGAGGACATTACTATTTTGCTTTTCTACTTTTTACATTTTTAAGAATTTTGAATGAAACGGGCATATGAATTTATTTGTTTTTGTTTTCTGCAATTTTATCAGTCCGTATTATATTTCTATTTTGATTTATCTGGCATAAGGTTATTGCCCATTTATCTACTTCTATTCTTGCCTAATCGATACCTTAGTTCTTAACCTTTCGTTTATTGCACTCGAAATAAGAAAAATTGATTGATTAAAATACCGAAAGCAAAAAATATTGATATTTGGCTATTTCGGTATTTGACTACTCGTGAATTGAGTCGAACACTCGCATACCGAGAGTATTAACAATCGAGAGCACAATTCTTATAGTTTTCCTGTCGTTATGATGTAACAAAGATAAATAATAGTAATTCAAAGAGCATTTAGAATAATTGTTTTTTTTATTTACAAAACAACAAAAAATTCTCTTTGTATACATTTGACTCACAAGCGACAAAATTTGAAGATTACTGTCTGACCATGATTGGATTGAGACGATTTATCTGGAAGAGATGACCCTCAACCTATATAGTAGTCGTATGTTGCATTATAAATGGAGTTCATTGCCGCTAATTGGATAAGATTTAAGTGATTCAACTTGGAGAGGAAGTACGATTAATTTTGTCAAAAATAGTTGCTCTTCGTCTTTCGCTTATAATATTATCTAACTAAAAATAGTTCTTCACTTACTTTTCTTTTATTTTATATCTGTCACGACAATTCATCTAATAATTCTTATTCGACGCGTTTTTTCGCTAACGAAAAGTTATTTAACGATTTTGTTATTCTAAAGGTTCATTGAGGTGGCGAAAAAGCCATTTCTGAGTGGGTAGCTTTAGAAAGGACAAAATGTGTGGGCAAATTGATTTAGAAAAAAATTAATTTTATTTTACAGGGTGCTCCCTCCGCGGGACGTCCGTAACCGTGAATCGAAAAAAACAGTTTTGAAGTTATTGACACATTAACACGATTGTTTGATTAATTATCGCAATTTTTATATTTAATTTAAATGTAATTGCGCTACATACAAAGGTTGATTTTTTATAACCTTTTTTCACAATCGGCATTTATTTCTGGTTTGGTCTATAAAAAGATTCTTTTACTCGTGTCAACTTAGATTTTGCTGGTAAGATGTTGGAAGTAATTTTCTTATTTTATTTTTCAGACGTGGCATAACACCGCCACATCGAGTAAAATCAATTTCCATGGCGACTTTCACACAAGAAGAGATCGAATTGTTAAAAAGAAGAGGAAACGACTACTGCAAGCGCGTGTGGTGTGGTTTGTACGAAGGAAAAGGTCCATCGGAAGTCAGAGACGAAGAATTCGTTCGTAATTTTATGATGGACAAATATGAACGCAGACGTTATTACTTAGAACCTTCGCCGTCACCAATAAATGGAGTCCATCCGCAAACTTCCACTTATTCTACCAATAAGACTGTCGAAATAAAACCATTAGCTAATACAAAAATACCAAGAACAAACGGAACCGTCATCGAAAGAAATCACAGGAACGCAATTAATAAAGTTCCAGATTTTGTTGCAGATTTTGGAACTGCAGATATTTACGATGCTATATATGAAAATAAAGATAACAAATTTAATAATAATTCAACGCAATTTTCGTTTGCAAATTTCGATAACAACACTATTTTCAATAGCAACAGTAAGTTGAATTTAGAATATTTAGCCTAATTGTATACGGTGTAAAATGTCTTCATTTATTTGTTTCTAGTAGACTCTACGGCTTGTAGAGTCGACGATTGGGATTTTTCAAATTTTAATACTTCATTTCATCAACAACAAGCAACTTTATTTCCCAAGTGCAATGTGAACAATCACTGGAGTAAGTTGAATGGCTTACAACTTGATTGTTTATTTATTAGCATTTTTTAATTTTTTTAAAAGTGTTATTTATTATTTCCTTTAATACGCTTGTTTTAGTCTTGAGTTTTTTCTGCTAGTAATGTTTCGTGTATTATTATAAACACATTTTTGGCAGACCCTTTTATACCCTTAACTGACTCCCGCTCCTACAAAACCGCAAAGATTGAACGTAATTGGGTTTTGTTCAATAATGAAGAAACGACCCATTTAACGAGTAATTTTTTTCTTTTATACAAAACGTATTTGCAATTTATTGAAAATTTCTTTTGTTTAGATGTAGTTCCTCCATCGAGTAATGGTGTACTTCCAGCATTTCACTCGACCGGGACGCCTGCTCCATCTGAGGACAGATATGCGGCGCTTAAAGATTTAGATAATGCAATGAAGGAACAACCACAAATTGATTGGAATTCAAGCTCAAATGGTTCATCCTATGGATCAGTTACACCAACAAGCTCAGTTTATAGCACACCATCTCCTCATGGCTCAATGTACGGCTCTCCAAGTCAAGGTAACTCTAAGAAATTTCAATTAAAAATCTTTTAATCATTGTTTTTTGTTTAGGTCAATTTACGAGCATGTTTCCTCAACAAGATAGCAAAATTTCTAATCCATTTAGTAATGGAGGAGGCATGAATTGGAACGATGCTGGAAATCATACAAGCGGTGCTCCAAATCCTTTCAGAACAACGAATAATAAAATTAATGGTGCATTAACGGGTTCTAATACGTCGTTTCATACAAGCAATGGTACTGCATGGATGCAAAATCCTTTTACGGTATGTTAACGCAATTTCAATAAATTGTTCAACAATTTTGTATTCATGTGGAAGAGAAATAGGGGGGGGGGGGCTTTAATCGTTTTTTTAAATCTAATTACAATTTTAGAACATTTTTTATTTGTTTGGCTCATTTCTGTTGATTCATAATAATGTTGTTTGAAATTTCATTAAGTGTGATCAATGCTAAACTGATTTTCGAAAGACAGGAAATATTAGGTGTCTAAGATTGACAGTGGAAGTACTTATAGAATATTTGAGGTTAATAAGAAAGTGGATATGCAAAGATTGTAATAAAAATAACGATGAATTCTAAGTTATGTGACCAAAAAAAGTTGATATAATCTCAATAGTATATTGAAGATGTTATGAACAAGCTAAACTAAATGTGACAAAAATATCCAATAGATATATTTTAATAGATTTATTAATGTCCTTTCTAAAACCAACTACACTTTTTGTTAATGTGGTTAGAAACTAACCATCATCAAGATAAAAGTGATCTTAAGGAGCAATTCCGGTAAACTTAAAGGTGTCGATTTAAAGGTGTCGCAATGACGTAATACGTGCAAGCGAATACTGCATTGGGTATTAGTTTCGTACAGTAAAGAGCGAGTATTAAATATTAATTATGTATTAAATGAGTAAAACCACTATTTTATCTATTGAACGAAACAGGTAAACAATTTTTATTCAAATAAAACTTTCTTTCTAAGGCATAATTCAAAAACTTTCCAACTGAATCTTCTTTAATATGAATCGTAGTGAAAAAATAACTCTTTATTACACCTACACATTTAAATGTTGAGGTGGGACTACCTGGTGTATGTGATACCAGGTGTACCTACTAAAGAATGCCTATTAGTAGAAGCAATAGCTAAGTTGACAATCTCTTGCCTTTTCTGTTTTCTTAAAAAAGAACTTGCACGTTCTGGAGCCTGATCTTCATATTTTCCATTGTATAAAAAAGGTGATGGTATGGCATCTTCTTTTAAAAATAATTTGGATTTAGTGAGACATTCTGGGAGAAGTTTTTTTTCAGTAGTGACGATTGTTTAAAATCACTTTCTTTAAAGTGGATGGAGCATATTATGCGACTTGATTTGGTAAATACGAAGTTCTTTCTCTTAATTTTATCTAACTACTTGCGGTACAATTTTGGATTTCATTCCTTGTTGGGAAATGAAAAAAAACTGTGATTACAGTTTCTTTCATTATTCTTACAGTCGTATACACAACATTGAGGCATTTTTCTTGATTTTATCTTATAAAAACAATGTGAATTACATGTATTGCACTCAAATTGTAATACATGTATGTGATACTACAGCGGTTGCGGTTGCAAGAATGACGTTACGTTTTGTTTACTTCCCTGTTTACGGATCTGATACTTATTTACTATAACATAAAATGCATCGGATTCTAATTAGCGACATTTTAAAGAAGATTTTTTTGTGATTTTTTTTTAAATAAAGTGCCTCAACCACTTCACGATACCCAACCAACCAACCAAAAACCAAATCAACAGTTTTATTTTATCCCTTAAAATAATTTAATATTTTATAATAATAATAATTCATTAATTTAAAGCTTACCGGTATTTTAGTTTTAAAGGTGGTGATTGCACTATAAACATGTGTAAACAATATAAACATACGGCAAAAATTCAAGGGGTTATTCCTAATTGAGTTACACCCAGCAATTATCCAATTTCGCAATTCGTCCAAATTCTCCACTGGAGTATCATAAACTAATGACTTCAGAGACCCCCATAAGAAATAATCCAGGGGGTTCAAGTCTGGGGATCGATCATATTTTGTTTATCTTGTATCTTTGAAACAAAGGAGTTTTTCAGAAATCATCATAGGACAAAATATTCTTAGAATAGGTCGAGGAATAACCTCTTGAATTTTTCCCGCATGTTTACACCCTGTATACCAAGCGATATTGGGAAAAGTATAATATGTTTTATCATTTATTATTTATCGTTAAGTGAAGCCCAAACAAAATAAAAAATACCAACTACAAAATAATATATTTAAAACATTATTAATTTCAGAAATTCATTCAAAATATTTAATTTCGAAAAATTTAAAAAAATTCTAAATATTTAGGTGTGCTAAAAAGTTCTCGACTCAATCAAAATAGATTATCTCTGACAATACTTATCTGATCGCATAATCATATATGTCATTGGAAGAATGACACTTTTAGCTAAAAAATCAAATGTAAAATCATTCGATTCGGCTCATGCAGATGTGAAAAATCAATCGCCAAACAGTTGCAAACCGTTTGAAAAAATCTGAATTCAAAAAGAAGCTTGATATTTGGGTGCCGCATGATTTGACGCATAAGAATTTGCTCGATCGAGTTTCCATCTGTGAATCGTTGCTGAAACGTAATGAAATCGAACTATTTTTGAAGCAGATGGTTACTGGAGATGAAAAATTGATTACATACGACATCGTTGTGCACAAAAGATCATGGTCAAAGCAAGGTGATGTTGTCTGTTTGGTTGGATTGGAAAGGTATTCTCTATTATAAGCTGTTACCAGCTGGTCGAACAATTGATCCTGCATACTACTGTCAACAATTAATAAGATTACAGCAAGAGATTCAAAAAAATCGGCAGAATTAATCAATAAAAAGGGTGTTGTGTTCCATCATAATAACGCCAGACCTCACGTATCATTGGTGACTCAAGAAAAACTGGAAGAGCTTGACTGGGAAGTTCTGATTCATCCACCGTATAGCCTGAACTTTGCACCATCAGATTTTCATTTGTTTCGGTCTCTTCAAAATTCCCTTAATGGTGTAAAGTAAAAGAAGCATGTGAAAACCACTTGGTTAAGTGTTTTACCGATAAACCACAGAAGTTTTATAGTGATGGCATAATGGTTTTGCCCGAAAAATGGCAAAAGGTTTCAGAACAAAATAGAGCATATTTGGTTTAAATAAAGAATTTCGAAACATAAAAATTTAATGTTTGAAAAACTATCTAATTTAGCCGGGAAATTTTTAGCGCACCTAATAATTATAAATAAAATTCGAAACTTTAACGATGTTGTTTTTTTAAAATTTGCAAAAATATTTCAAAATTGAATAAAATAATAGCTTGTTCTTTTAAGATTTAGGCTTCTTACAAATATGGCAATAACCATTCCACAAAACTAAAGTTGCTTGTGGATGACGGTAATAAATTTATATGCAAATACGTGATTTTATTTACAGAACTTCCTGAACTACAGGTGGTTTCGATGGGTATTGTGATTGATAGCATGGTTGTGACCGTGTCTGTAAAGAGTCTATAAATTATTTTAGGCAGTATGAAGGCTATTAATATATTATATAAGGAATGCGATGGTATGCTCAGATCCTCAAAGACTGTTTCAGCAGGATGCTGTTGGTATTATCTTGGTTCTAAGCTACTGAACAAAAGGGGTCATATCAGAACATGGACTTAACGGACTCTGATAATTTCACGTGGTCTAGTGTCTTTTAAATTAACAGAAGTTAAACATTTTATATTAATAATTAACTTCGAAATGTTGAAAACTTTCAACGGCGATTGTATGTTCATTTATCCCGCCGGCCCCTCAGACTTTTATTTATTATAAACTAATACAATATCTATTTTTTTATAGGTGGGTGCATCTGCATCTAACGGACATTCGAACAATCCGTTTTTATGAGTAGCCTTAAATAATTGGAACTCTTAACAAGATAAGATATAGCAAAGCTTTGTCTGTGCCTTGAAATTACACTTTATAAAAGAATTAGGCTGTTGACCATAATAGAGCAATTTATTTTTTGACATCTTACATCTACATAAACAAAATATTTCACGTGAATTATGTTGCTTCATAACTACGTACTATTAGTGTTATTTTTTGTAATTTGTTTATTTATTTATTAATTCTTGTAAATTATGTTTTTGTTAATTTTTAAACTGGTTTATAATTTAACTTAAATGTAAGAATGTAAAAATTTGTTTTAATTTTTTAACTAAAAACTAAATTATAAATCAGTTATTATTATATTGAGTACCAAAAAGTGCTGGTTGTAGTTTTTTTATTGTATTATTTGTTAAGTTAACTAATTTAGTAATGCTTAAATTAAAAGAAAGTGATATAAATTCATTGAATGCCTTTAGATGAACCGTTGCACCAATTAAATAACAAAAATTGTTAATACGTAAAGATCGATGTAACATTTGTTATGCTCTCTGTTACTTTGTGCGGTTTATGTTTTCGACATTTAACATGCTTAGTCATAATATTGTAAGTTATTTATCTATCATGTTGGTTCTGCTTTTTGGGGACCCCTAATTTTGGTGTACCATTTTAACACCACACATTTTTCACTTTTATTACCATGGCTTAATTATTTTTGCACCAATTTTACACCACACCAAGATGTTGTAAGAAATTGTTTCTCGTAAAGTATAAAAAATTGTAGCTTTTAGATATGTTAATTAATGACAATAATTTATTTTTATTAATCAATGCTTTTTTAAAAATACATATAAAGATCATCTGTCCTTATTTTCAAGGCCAGTAAATTATTTTTTAGTAAAACACACTTGGAATGTATAAATAAATACAAATTTACATTAAACTTGCAAGTTTTATTTTAAAATAATGTTATAATTTCGTCTTTTTAAAATCTGATCTGTAAGCAAACGTGCAAGCAAATATTTAAAATTCTGCATTTAGCATTGCTTACAACTTATACGTTGAGTTGAATAATGCTCTTTCCTATCTATGTACAGTAAAGGATGCTCAACACATTTAATTTTCATGTGAGTCCCATCGATGACCGTACTATATTGAGATAACCTGCAAGATCATAAAAATCTCGCTTTACAGTGTTAATTTCAGCAGCCGTCTCAGGAAATTTAATAATCACTGCGATGCATGGCGAAAGCTTCAGTAGCATGTTTAATTATACAGCATAGTGTACTTTGGTGAAGACCATGTTTTTTGCTGATTTCATTTTGATCTGCACCCTTAGCAAAGTATCTTACAAACGCCAGAACTTGACTTTTAGGAGATACAGGCCGTCCACGATTGTTGAAATTATTAGTTGATCTATCACAACACGAGTTGTTTCTTTCTTTATCTATAATATTCGCGAAATTTTTAATTGCTATAATTAATATATGATCCCATATACTTTTGGCTTCCTATTTACGTTAAGAACATCTTGAATCATTTGAACTTGTTAGATTTCTTCAACTTTTATATAATCTTTCATTATTTTTAACTCGACTATGCATACCGTTTCCTTGCTTGGCTACTATCTAATAATATTTTCTTATATTGTTTTACCTGTCATTACTTGACAAGTAATTTAATTTATTTAAATTTGATCTAACGTTGAAACTTCCAATGAAATCTACAAAATAAGGTAAGTTTTGTTTCTGATATTTATCGTTAGGTGCCGCTAGATGTTATCAAAACATTGCAAGTGACATTTCGTTCAAATAAAAAGTTGATTGATATTTTGTGGTTTTGGGTTATAAATGAATTCGTAATGAACCTGATCGAAATGTTTTTTAACTTTTTATTTTCAATTTGTTCTAGTCTTTATAACAAAGCAAATTGTGCAGTGTAGAAAATTTGGATAAACACAATGAATTGAAAAATCTATCGATTCAATATTAAAATTTATCATGGTGTAGAATCAATAGACTTCGAAATTAACAAGTAAGTTACAATTCAATAGTATTTCGTTGTTATTTGTAATAAAATAGTGAGAATTATTAATGTTTTTGTAGGACAAAGAAACTCTTATGGGTAAGGAACGGGATTATGAAAATGTACGTGACGACTACTCGATTGATTTTGAATATTGTTAATCTTCTTGTTAAGAATTAAAAGGTATGTTACGTTTAATTTACATGTGTACGATTAAGTACAATTTTCATTCAATTAACTCAACATAACTTAATGAAGAAATTATGTTTAAAGATCCATATTTTGGCGCTAGGAAATTCTGATCTTTTCAGCATTACCACATTTAATGAAACTTATGTTTCGATAAGGAAAGAATATTTAGACGCTAAAATTTTGAACTTGAAATGTAATTCTTTCTACTAACTTACGTTGAGTTAATTGGATAGAAACGGTAGTTTAGTGGCTGTTTGTTAATTTGTACGTATTTGATAGCTCTGGTGTTGAACGGCAAAATGTCAACAGTAAATATCACTTATTGGAAAAAAAGTGTACAAATTAACTAATAATAAATAATAGAAATTAACGATTTTTTAAGAAATTGTTATTGACTTTAAATATTTAATTTGTTCTAGACTTCATGACAATTTGTCGAGTGAAGTAACACCAATTAAAGGACAAACGATGGAGTTGTTGTATGTGTCAATAAAAGGTCAGTTTTATTTGTGTTTTAATTTTCAACCGTGTTGATAAGTAGTGTGGCAAACAGTCAAGACGGTTGTTTTGTCAAGGAACAAGGCAACCTGCGAAATATAAAAAACAATAGAATGAAATAATTCATGAGTTGTTATTCTTGACATAATCAAGTGTAAAAATATTAACTCCAACTGGAGGAAAATAAATAGGGTTCTTGTATATAATATATCCTAATAAAAATACTCGTGGGACCCAAGCCCACAGATGTTTACATATTTGTACATTCAGTCAAACATAAGTTGTCAATCATAAGTATCCATAAGAGGATAAAAAACTCTATTTTAATATGTCATAGCCAACTATGTTTTCTATTTAAAAAAACACAACTTTATATTATAAGTTGGAAACAAATGAAGATATTTAAAATACTTTCAGCCCAATTTATTCTGCTTAAAAAAGTGTCTGAAGGTGTAAATATTTTTTCTATAACTTTACAAACAACCGAGAAGTCGAAAAAAATTTTTTAGATTTTTAATTTGTTCTAGATTACATAGCAAACCGAATAGAGCAGTGCATAAAGTTTGTAGGAGGAATCATCATTTAAAAAATTATAAAGGTGGATTTGATTGATTTAATGAATTTGAAAGTGAAAGGTGAGTTTTATTTGTACAACATTATGCCAGGTTGACATAATTTAATCACGCACACCATCAATTCATTTATACATCTATAGAGCTGCCTAAACACGTAATTTTTCTTGTTTATTTTATACGAGTTAATTATACATTTGTAGCATATTGTTAAGAAAATATACTCTTAATAAAAATCTGAAATGCGACATTGACCCCAAAAATAAACCACAGATTTAAACAATTAAATAAACATAGTTACACGTGCTTTTTATGCTGTTAAAACATAAGCAGATTTACGGTAGACAATAATAACGCTTGTATTGAAATTTTACTGGAATGCGTGATTAAACAGATGTCAACCCCCATTATTGTGTTTGCTTAACAATCTAAAAGGAATCTTTTACTATTGTGTCAGAATATAAATGTTAATAAAAACTTTGTTTTTTTGTAAACCATCAGAAAGATTACTTTAGATTAAGGCATTTATTTCCAAAATTTATATTAATACAATTCTGACTACGGCTTTGGTCTTTATTGTTTCGTAATAAACAATAAATAAAATAAAAAGCGTAAAATTTTTTTAAATTTATATTTTTATTTTACAGGCTTTACAAGTCAAACTATTGTTAAATAGCTACGAACTTGAGAAAGATGGACTTGCCTGTATTTAACAATTCAATACAAGAACGCAGCAATTTGATTGTTTTTGTTTTAGAATGATTAATATTCTAGATTAATTTTGGATTTTTAATTTCTTCTAGTAACAGAACAAATAGTGCAGTCTGTAGAATGGAAAACATGGACAACGTAATAGAAAATTTGACGATGTGCTAAATCAATATTGAAAATTTATCAAGATATAGAATCAATAAGCTGCTCTGCTGTATTTGAAATTTATAGGCAAGTTACATTCAGTAATATTTTGTTGTTTTATAGGCAGTTGAAATTATTAAATTATTTACTAAATTATATTATTTTTTTTGTAGAATAAAAGCAGTTATGAGATAGTTGACAGATTTGGATGGTTAAAAATAGGAAAATTTTAGTCCAGTTATCAAAAGTGTTGCGAATTCAATGACAATTAGAAGATACTATCAAGGGTGGACCAATATGAATTGAAAGGTGGGTTTTGTTTACTTTTGTGTGTCAACAAATAGCCATTTGTTAATTTATATGTATTTGAAATATTCGGAATTTCTACCAGGGTTTCATTCTATGATAATATTTAACGAACAAGATGTAGATGAAAATATGCTTTTCTTTTCGTTGGATTGCAACACGTGCATCAATATTATAAGGCAGTTTGATTCTTCGATCTTTCTGAAGTTCAAAGCAACACACTCAAAACCATATCGAAATGTCATTTTAATCGTGTAACTTATAACTGAAACTTTATCTGCTAATAATTAAAAAAGGTCATACTAATTAAAAAGGCAGAAGCATGCAGCTTATTTTTGATGTTTTTAAAGTAAATTTATAACAATTTTTCAATAAATTCTTACTGATTTTAGATTTTTAATTTGTTCTGGATTTCATAAGAAATGGAATAGTTTAGTGTAGAAAGTTGATATGAGGAACAATCACTAGAAAATTGAAGAAGGTGAAAATCAATCGATGGATTTGCTGTATTAAAAAATAAAAGGTTAGTTTTATTTGTACAATATTAAGCAAGATTGACATTAATTTGGGGATGCACCCCATCAACTAGACACAACTGCTCCATTTTTAGCACAGTTTACATTCATACAACTGCTGGTCCACAACAGCGTTTTATTAGTTTTCTTTATATTAGTTTATTTATTATATTTCTGTTACATATTGTGACTGTCAATTTTATAGCATTGTACTTATTTAAGTACTCTATTCTACCAGGACTGGGCAAAATACATTTTGTTTGTATTTGAAATACAAATACTGGAAAGTTGACTATTTAAAATACCAATACAAAATACTGTGGCGATCCATCACACCCTTTTATTCGCATATGGCCTGTACAAGAAATAAGGCAACCTGTGAAATGAAAAACAAAAAACTAATTATTATTATTATTATGTTGTGATTCATAACATTAAAACAGTATATAAACTTCTACTGGAAGAAAATAAATCGAGTTCTTTTGTAACGAATTCAAATAAAAACGCTCATGGGAGTAAGCCCATAAAATGCTTTTCTCGTCAGTGGAAAATTATCTAAAGTTTGTAGGGTTGTCTCTGGATCATCGAAAAAATTTACTATTTCACATTCTGCAATTGACATTGTTTTTCTTTTTTTTTTTAATACTTCGGTTGATTTCGATTGAAAATCTATAATTTATTTACAACGGGAGCATCGTAAAAATAACTTTTTAAATGGCGACAAAATAAAATACATTTAGAAATGTATTTAAAATACACGAAACAAAATACATTTAATTGAAATATTGCCCAGCCCTGAATTCTACTAGTAATCATAACAGACTTGGCATTGACCTTTTTACTGATAATAAAAGTTATCCCCAGATTTAAAGAATAAAATAAACATAATCGCATGTACTTTTCGTGCAGTTGAAATGTAAGCAAATTTGTGGTTCTTGCTAATAGCTGCTTGTATTTAATTTTTACCGGAATGCTTGTTCAAATTGATGTCAACCTTCATTATTGTGATTGCTGGTTTTTGACAAAGAAATTAAATTTTCGAATTTATGTAGATAATTAATTGGTGAATCGAATAAAAAATATTTACAGTTTCCGTAACAGTAGGTGTAATATAAAAATTGTTTTTGACATGTGTATCCGTTAATAAGCAAAATAATTTGAACAAAATTGTAGAACATGAAATTCTTTAAGTAGATGTACTACCTCAGTCCGGCGATTCTTCAAAATTTTTCTAAGTCCCAAAAATGAGAAAAATTTTCTGGTAATTAGAGCTGGAATGCGTTTATATTTTTTAATGACTACCTAATTAATATAATAATATGTAGAGCAATTAAAATTAAATTAAGTAATGTCGCTTATCGTAGGTATTTTAATATTTGCAATAAAAAATCACTTATATAAAATGGTATGATGATAGGTAATATAAAATAAATTATATTAATATGATTTAATTGTTAATAGATTTCATTTTTTCTAACATGTGAAGGAATAATTTAATTTTTACTAGGATACAAAATTTGGAAAAAAACCATTAGAGAATAATTTTGAATAATTTTGTATAGCTTAAAATAATATTCGAAAGTGTTTTGAGTCATTATAATTAATGGTATTTTAATAAATAGTAGAAAACAAATGCAATTGACTCACATTCTTTGCCGTAATGACCCTAGTTTTACAATATATAAGCTGAATCACATCTCAATAAACAATGTAGTTCGGTATACGTGTATTATTAGTATAACAAGTAGTGATCTGAATATTTAAAAAAATGTCTTCACCTACTAAAATATCGAGTGCAATCGTTAAAATTATGAAAGACGTGTATTTAGAATTATTAAAAAATCCTGAAGAGACAGAAAAATGGGTTAAATTAGGATTTAAAAATGTACGATTATTAAATTCAGCTCTCAACATTATCGAATTAAGTATTGGCAGCAGAAGAAAAATTGAAAATCATCTAAGATTGATCAAAGGTAAGAATTTTATTTATTATGCATTTTTTAAAAAATAATGTTTATTTTCTTGAAGGTTGTATAACGCACATCAAAACTTTACGTAAGGGTGGAGGCTCGATAGTAAACAACGGAAAATGTCGAAGTGATCGAATTAAATGGGAAGATGTTCAGTCAGCCTTTAAGAACAGTATCAGAACAGGTGTAATTATTAATTTAAAACATATGGACCCTATCACATTTCTCGATGATGCTCAATTTCTTTACGCCACCAGAGTAAAAAATGTGTTAAAGTCACAACCGTTACTTAAAATTAATACCGATTTATGCTGTGAGTTTTCCCAACAAACGGGTGAAGAAATTATTAAAGAAATGAAACACTTCAACACCTCTAATGGTATAGTAGATTCGACTACAGATTTGAAGGAATGGTGGAGTACAAATATCATAGATAATATTAGGATGCAATTGGAAGATTTTCAAGAACGGGGTAGCAGTTGGAATTTAACGGCTATAATAAACTTAGCAGTAAATGTAAATTGATATGAACCATTCAGAGGATCATCTTACATACCCTTCGACTCTCGGTCGAAAACGAGGTGACGAATAATAAAGTGTATGGAAACAAAAATAAAGGGAAAGAAATTATCTACCAAAAATGTCTGAAAAATATTTTTGTAAACGCAATTTTTATATAATAAAAACACGTGTTTAAAAGGAATAATTTACATTGCTCACATAGGAGCGTTCAAACAATTTTGAGAGTGCTGTAATTAATCGCACGCTGTCCATAATTTTGTTCTCCAATTTATTATATTGCTTATTTACGAAAATATTTGTAAAAAAACTATGACAAACTAGAAGTTACCTTTTTTATAGAGCATAAAGTTATCTATAATACTGATGGGAACAATATTCATAGTCCTACGGGAAACTCAGGGAATCTCTTAAGATTTATTGACTTGTATAAGGATATTCCAAGCAGGATGACTTGAAATATCTAACGTGTGTCATCAAGGAAGTTTATCTAAATATATTCTCCAATTGTTTGATAATTCTACATAATTTGTAAAGATGGTCTGCTGCACTTTTCTGGGGTGGCCTTTTATTTTCCAGTCAATTTTCAATTTTTTGGTCTTATTTTGTTTCCTATTTTTTTGTCAGTAAAAAATTCTAGATGAGAAGTTTATATTTCTTTAGTTTGAAGGAAGAACTTACTAAATCTTCCTTAAAATAATAAGAAGTTATGAAGAAGCTTTTCTATAATTGACAAATTTTTGTATGAACCTAAAATGGGAAATTTCAAAATTTTGACCAGGAAATAAACCATTGACAAATTTTGTGGGCTAACCAATAAATCTGTAACCAAAATGAAGTTGAACAATTTTGTGAAATTTTGATTTAATTTAATCGAATACAATTTGCATTTACGCAGTTTTAAATATAAGATCAAAATTGCGAGCCATTAATAATAATTCACAGCACACCACTGCACCGAGTGTATTATATCTTGAGATTGATTGCATGGACTTGTATTTAAGACAGGTGTATGAACAAATAAAACAAACGTTTAATAATGTAAATAATATATTTTAATCATTAGTTCAACTGTTTGTACAACAGCTCACCGTTTGTAGCGAGCGAGTCAACTCAAATATCATAGGCGTATCCGATAAAAACTTAGGGTGCTAGAACATTATGCTTCCTTTGCAAAGTATTGTAACATGCTTTCTACTTTACAGATTCAAATTATGAACCATAGTCACACTAGAACAGCCATACTTATTGGACAAGGACACACCTACCAAGTTCTGACATCATCCAGTTGAATCACATGTTGCAGTTGTTTGTTAAGCTATGTTACTACGGACTTTGTAATACGTTCGTATCACGAATAAAAATAAAACACAATAGACTATCATATTATTTATTTGTATGCATTATCATAAGTTGTAAGCTATGTGTGTCATCACATACACCTATTACATTAGGTGAGGTGTCAAGGGGTCCCATATTACATTAGGTAAGATAGTAAGGGGCCCCACGCCTTACATAAGGTAAGGTGCCAAGGGGGTCCACGTTCGTCACGAATCACGATATTCGTCACGACGGGATGCTCTAATTATCAAGGCGAACACAAACAACTTCATCGAGAAAATGGGTACGATAAGAACCGCACTAAGGGGAGCAAAAGAGAGCCTCCTGATCAGCGCAATTAGAAGAACAAGAGCGGGAGACATCCTAGTGGAGCTGGAGAAAGACAACCAGCTCAGCGACCTGAAAAACGTCCTAAAAGACAAAATAGGGCATGAAGACGTGAAAGATCTCATAGGACACAGTAAAGTCTTTACTATAAGAGACATTGAGGAACTTGCGACACGGTAAGAGGTTCTAGAGAATCTCCGAAGAGTGGCGACCGAAGAGAAGCTCATACTAAGAGACCTGAGAGCATACTATCGGGGTACTCAAATCGCTCGAGTCGAGGCAAGGGGTGACGCGATTGCAATAATGCAAAACAGCACACGTATGAGAGTAGGCATAGTAAACTCATGCCAAGTCCGGGAAGAAAAACAAGCCCAAAGGTGCAACAGATGCTGGCAACCAGGGCATATCGCGGTTAGCTGCGGTGAAGACGACAGAACCGAAAAGTGTCTGAAGTGCGGAAAAGCGGGCCACTTCGCAAGAAATTGCACGGCAGGGGTGCCCTTTTGCCTCACGTACAAGCAGGAGGGACATGGGGGACTACATAAATCAACTGTGGGACCTCAGAGATAGTGTAAGAAGGCAGAACAAACCGGTAGTAGTTGGAGGCGACTTCAACGCCAAGTCGACGGAGTGGGGGTCATCCATAAACGACCAGAGAGGAGCCATACTCACAGAGGTTCTGGCCGAACTGGACTGTACCATTTGCAACGTCGGCAACACCCCGACATTCGAGAGGCACGAGTATGAGTCCATACTTGATATAACAGTGGTCTCATCAGAGCTAGCGAGCGCGGTCTCAAACTGGGCAGTACTGGAGGAAGAAACGGCCAGCAATCACCGCTATATCTCGTTCGAGATAGGCCTACCCTCAGAGATAGACAGGTCCCACTCTAAGCCGGGCTGGAACGCACGCAAATTAAACCGACAAAGCCTGCAAGAACACCTGCAGGCTCCTGACCTCCAGAACACCATCAGAAGCAACGGTCTGGAGGAATTCCTAAGTAAACTTTGCGATGCCGTGATGGCAAAGAAGAGGAGCTCCGCCTCGAAAAAGGGCGTCTACTGCTGGACGGAAGAGGTTGCCCAGGCAAGGAAGCAATGCGTGAAGGCTAGGAGAAAGTACCTAAGACTCCGCAGATGGAACAGCGTGATCGGCGCGAAGAGGCTAATCAAGACCTAAAGCGCTGCAGAAAAGAACTGAAGTACAAGATAAAAGATACCCAAAAGGAAAAATGGCAAGCACTCATAGATGAGGTTAACGCCGACACATGGGGAAGAGCATACCATATTTGCCTGCTGGATCACGTTGAAAAGCTCTTCGAGCGGTTAATACTACACCGACTCCGTCAGAAGATCGACAGGAACGGTGGCCTCTCGGATAGACAGTTCGGCTTTCGAGAAGAAAGATCCATAGTAGATGCGGTCGACGACGTGGTCGGGAGAGTCAGAACGGCAAACGAAGGGAAAGAACAAGAAGGCTGGCGGCGGTGGTTACGTTGGACGTCAAGAACGCCTTCAATTCTGCCAGATGGGACTGGATCATGTCGGAACTAGAAAGGAGGGAAATTCCAGCATACCTCCTTAACATCCTGGCGAGCTACTTTTACGGTAGAACACTAGAGGTGGACGAGATGCTTTGACAGCACACGCAACCGGTAAACAGCGGTGTCCCGCAGGGGTCGGTACTGGGATCCCTCCTCTGGAACGTGATGTATGATGGCGTCCTCAGACTCCCCACACCACCCGGGGTGAGCATTACATGTTTCGCGGACGACATCACGATTGTGGTAGAGGACAAAACGTAGGAGGGACTGGAAGACCTGGTCAATACTACAGTGGCAGGTATACAAAACTGGATGTCAACAAGGGGCTTCCAACTCGTCCCTAAGAAGACAGAAGCGGTTGTTGTGGCGGGAAAAAAGATGGACTAGGCTCGTCCAATTTCTGGTCGGCGGGCAAAGCATAGAAACGCGGGACGGACCATGCAAGGGTGCTGGGCGTGGATGTCGACCGGGTCCTTTAAGCCCCACATTATAAGGATGGCGGCTAGAGCAGTGGCATGTGGCAGCGATGGCAGCCCTAAGCAAAATCATGCCAAACATGAGGGGTCCGAGAGAGTGCAAGAGAATGCTCCTGTGCACGGTTACGGAGTCCATCATGCTGTACGCCTCCCTGTATAGGTCTCTGCCCTTCAAAAGGTGACGTACAGACGTATGTTGGAAGCAGTACAGAAGAGGGCCGCACTTAGAATAAGCAGCGCTTACAGAACCATCTCTACGGATGCGGTCTTGGTAATTGCGTCCCTCATGCCGATTCACCTCAAGGTACAGCTGCGCGATGCTAAATACAGAGCTGCCAACAGGACCCTACTCGCACCGAGAACCACCGAAATCCAGGAAAGATGGCAGGAAAACTGGAGAGCATCGAGCAAGGGAAGGTGGACGTACGAACTGATCCCGGACATCGCGCCGTGGGTTAACAGATCCCACGGTGAACTCACCTATGAGATGATCCAGACTCTAAGCGGACACGGGTGCTTTCGGAGCTACCTACATCGCTTCAAGCGTTCAGACATCCCGAACTGCCTCTTCTGCGGGAAGAAGATGATGCGCGACACACCATCTTTCGCTGCACCGAATGGTCGGACCAGAGAAGCGCCGCCCAAGCACAGTTGGGTCAGAACCTCACCTCCTCCAATATGGTGAGGCTGATGTTGGATAGCCCGGAGCACTGGAAAACAATCCAGAAGATGTTGGTGGGCATAATGGCCAATAAAGCCAGAGCCCAAGACGACCTCTGACAACACCACGAAGAGCAAAGTCCCGAAAGGGCGGAATAACGGTAGAAGATCGTCGGAAGAAATGCGCCAAGCGATACCTGACACCTTCAAAGAGGAGAGGTTTTTAGTGAGGTAACAGTTACGTTAACTGAGTCCCACACTCTCGGTCTTAGGAAAGGCCGGGGTTAGTACATAAAGTATTTTCCTCTCCTCCACCGCACACACAAAAAAAAGAGGGCCCACGTCTTACATTAGGTAAGGTGTCAACGGAGCCCTTGAGTCACATGAGGTATGATGCCAAGGGGTCCCACGTATTACATTAAGTAAGTACCAAGGGGGCCTCGATACTCTTCTCGTAGATAGGTCTTCCTTTGCTGAGGCACTACTACTCCTTCGAAGTATTTTGTCAAATTTCTAAGTTCGGAATGTCAATTCGGACTTAGCAAATTTTTTGGCCCATGCCGCCGACGAATGCGGCGCGCAGCATTCGTCCGTCGAATTCTTCTTAAGCTTTCGTCGATACCCGGTACGAGTTGGACCGGTCCATCGCCTCCACAGTCCGGGCCTAGGAACTAGGTGTTTACTGGCAGATTCACGTTGTCCTACTAACCCACCCTCAGAGCTACACTTACTTACATATTGTTTGTCCCCACCTTGGCAATCAGACTTTGGTGGGATTTTGGTCACGTGGTTTCCTACTCGCTAAGTCTGCTGCGTCATTCAATGAGTCGAAATTTGCGTTTTATGATAACGATTTATTGAACATATAAGTACAAGTCATTGTTTTGTGATTTGCAATATGAGTTACAATTTAATACTTCACACTTCGTCGTTCAACTTCTCGCCCAAGTCTCCAACTGTTCTCTCTATGATCCGGATTATATAATCTGCTAGGCTATCCGGGAAGACGTTCGTCTGGAATTAAAAATACAAATTAGAATCCTATTTTATTTCTACACAAATCGACCTTCTCCGCCAAACTTAAAACCGCGCATAAAAATTGGCTAAGCCAAACTACCTGCTACTTTGCATTACCCACGTTGCCCGGTGCTACCCCTAACAGTTTCACCTTTTCAACCCAAACACTTTTTCGTGGCAATACTTAATCTTTTTCCACAAGTTACTCTTGTCACTGGAATTGAGTTTTTGCCTCTGGCCCAACAAAACTAATCACATTCCGCCACTGTTGGGTCTTGACGGTTTCCAATCTAGCAAGGGAAGGTTCTGAGCATCCCTCCGCCATTACATTTTTTTGGAAATCAGTAATATACCTTGCAATTGAAAATAACAACTTCTAAAACATAGCAGTCATTTTAAAGTGCTATCTTCTCAGGTGTCTTACAAGACTTGGAAAAATAAAAATTAGCTATTAATTCTTATTTTTTCCAGTAATTCGAAAACCGCCCGAGATATCCTTTCGAAATTTAGCGGTATAATTTTAGTACTTATTTGAAAAACCACCCGATAGTATTTTAAAATTATTATTTCAATTGGGAGGTATAACATTTATTTACAAAGTGGGGTGAACGATATATCCTACTCTTGAGATTGGGGTGGTTTTGGTATGTTTCACAAGAAATAAATCATCTTAAATCGGATCGTCGGAATGACTTAAAATTTTGAGAACAGAATATGAATGGTGTTACGCAACTGGGATCCAATCCACATTCCAAAAATTTGAGAAAACGTCAGTTTAGATTTTTATTTATAAACAGGTCATGTTAACAAAAATTAATGTCTTTAAATTGTGTTAACATAGATAGTTTAGATCTTGACGCGCCGTTTTCTCAAATCTTCCCTTCATTTCTATATTTTCAAAAAACGACTGTTATTTAATTTTTATCTGTCTGAAATTTCTGCAGAAAAGGAATCAAAGCTCTACAATAGTTTTGAACTTAGTAACTTTGCTAAAACAACAAAACATAACAATATTAACTAATCTTTAAATTCCAAATACCGCAATTTCAATAATTATAGATTCTGTTCCAACTGTGATTGCATAATTTATTTTGTTATGAACACTAGGTTATTTATCCACAAATTGATAAATATTTTTTAATAAAAACGCGCGAAAACCAACAATAATACATTTTCTTCGAACATGAACCGTCAGAAAAAATTTTAATTAATTATTAAATATAAAGCGACATCTAAAGTTAAATACCGAAAATAAAACGTATATAACAGCAAAACAAAACACTAAAAAAAAGTTATACACAATAATTTATTATAAATAACCATTTCTCTTTCTACATAAAATAGTTCATTCTCCTTATAACTGCATGTGTTTTCATTCGTTGAAACAAACCTATTTTAAAAATTTGTTACAAATCAAGTTTAATGAATCCTGTTGCCTTCTGTCGTAAGAAACTGATGACAAAATTCACTTAACTTTTATTTAAGAAATCCATATATCTTTTGAATTCAAAATTTAAAACTTTTGGCACCCAATTACAGAATAACTGTTGCAAAAACCGAGGATACCTCATTTAAAACTATTTATCTTAAATTCCTAAATAATTTTAATCAATTTTGTTTCAAAATTAGGCGGCCTAAAAATCTTGACTGAGAGATTGGTATGCGTAAAATCTAAAACCAGCCAATAAAAAATAGTAGCTTGTAGATATGATAATTAATGACAATTATTTATTTTTATTAATCAATGCTGTTTTAAAAATAAATATAAAGATCATCTATCCTTATTTTCAAGGCCAGTAAATTATTTTTTAGTAAAACACACTTGGAATGTATAAATACAATATATTAAACTTGCAAGTTTTATTTTAAAATAAAGTTATAATTTTAATCTTCTAATTTCGTCCGACTTAAAATCTGATCTGTAAGCAAAAGAACGAATTATTAGTGCATTTTTTAATTAATTTAAAGTACCTTAAGCCCATGATAGTTCGAACTTCTGAAGGTGTCAGTCTCCACGTTAGAACCCCTTCGTGATCACCCCAGTAATCGTTAATTTCGGAAACCTTTTCCAAATTCAAGATAGTGGCTATCTGAGTAAGTCGTGCAAATTTATCTCTAACAGACCATGTGGTTGTGGTGGTTAAATAGCTGGCTAAAGAACGAACCTCTTTATCCAAAACCAACCCTCCTAACTGCAAAACAAATGTAAAAGTTTGTAAATATCAACCTTAAACGGGTTTTTCAAGCTTTCTAATTGAAAAACTGCCAGCTCTGCTTACTCTGTTAAAAGAAGATTTAAAGATAACTTTTTCTAGTCGACTGCTAACTTCATCAGTTAAGATTTTAACCAAACCATCATAATTTGCAGACGTTAAATTTACTTTAAACGAACATAAAATCGAGTCTAAATTCATAATCAAAGTTTGAACAAAAGATTCGCCAGCTTCGTATTCGGACAATTCATCCTGAAAGTTAACTTATTAGTTAAAAATGCAAATGAAAGAAAAACTAACTTGCCTCCGAGAGTTGGTGATTTATGTTCAGAAATGAATCGACCCAAGGACTAATTCGTGGTTTGATTGCACTTGCTCTTAGTTGTTGCATGCCGTACTCTATAACTTCTTTTAAGTTGGTAATGACTGAAGATAAACCGGATAAACAGCTTTCCAGTTTCCCTCGTTCGTTTGCGTTCATTTTGGAGATCGATTGTTCCACATCATATAATACGCTATCACATAACGTTTCAACATATTCGATACTGGCATCAGCATTGTTCAACGCAAGCTGTAAAGAAGCAATTAAAATAAATTTCAGCATTCTATCCAATAAAAAAAAGAGAGGTTTAGTGTCCGTACAATAATTTATCAAAGACTTTACATTGATTTTAAGAAATAAAGCTGAAAATAATAAAAAAAGAATAACACTTTAGGGTAGGGGCGTAGTCCTAAGGTTCCATCCCTACGCTGTGAGGGCTCGTGTAGAGTTTGAAATGTTTTCAAGTTCCTCGCTGCACTTCCTCATGTTTTAGTCCTAGTAAATTTTTTAATTCCTAGTATACCAGATGTGTAAGTATGAAACCGGAATTTGCCTATAGGTGGTGCTAGATGTCGATGCAGTTACCGTAGCATTAGTTTATTAGAGATAAACATGTCGAATTTGGTGCCAACAAATTACGATTTGCGGACAGCACTACTTTTCTGTTTTCATCTGAAGAAAATCACAGCCGAATCGCATCGAATGGTTGTGGAGGCGTTCGGTGAGCATGCTCTCGGTAAAACACAGTGTTTCGAGTGGTTCAAACGGTTCAAAAGTGGCGATTTTGACGTGAGGAACGAAGAACGTGGAAGACCACCGAAAAAGTTTGAAGACACTGACCTGCAAGCCTTGTTGGACGAAGACGACGCTCAAACACAACAACAACTGGCGGATCAGTTAAAGGTGACCCGAGAAGCCATCTCCCTTCAGTTGAAAGTCATGGGAAAGATACAAAAGGTGGGGAAATGGGTTTCACGTGAACTCAACGAAAGACAGCAGGAAAACCGCAAAACATCATGCGAAATGCTGCTCGCCAGGTTCAAAAGAAAGTCATTTTTACATCGAATTGTGACTGGCGATGAAAAGTGAATATATTTCGAGAATCCTAAGCGCAAAAAGTCATGGGTTACTCTGGGTGAACCATCAACATCGACGGCAAGACCAAACCGCTACGGACGAAAGACAATGCTGTGTGTTTGGTGGGATCAGAAGGGCGTAATCTACTACGAGCTGCTGAAATCTCAACGCTACCGACAACAAATGACCGATTTGGATCGAGTTTTACGTGAAAAACGACCAGAATACCAACAAAGACAACACAAGGTGATTTTGCTGCATGACAATGCACCAGCACACAAAGCAAAACAGGTCCAGGAAACGATAGTCGTTCCGTTGGGAGATTCTTCAGCACGCGCCTTACTCACCGGACCTTGCCCCATCCGATTACATCGATTGGACACGCACTTGCTGATGTACATACAAAAATGGCTCAATGACTGGTTTGACTGAAAAGAGCAACAGTTCTTTTGGCGCGGAATCCACAAATTGCCAGAAAGATGGGAAAAATGTATAGATAGCGACGGACAATACTTTGAATAAGTTACTTTGTATCATATCATTACAATAAACGTGTATTTTCTGTACAAAAATTCCAGTTTCATACTTACACACCTGGTACTCATCATAGAGCAAGTTTTTTTCTATCATCATCATCATCTGCACGTGTTGGACGTACTGTCCGTTACGTCAGTCTTGGTTGTCCCATCTTTTTTTGGGGCAACCTATATTTCTTTTCCTCTCGGTTTATATTTATATATCTGTTTAGGTATCCTCTCATCGGTTATTCTTTCAATGTGTTGTTTCCAGTTATTTCTGTAATTCTTAATGTGGTCATTTAGGCTGGAGATGTTTAGCTCGTTTCGGATATTGTCACCCTAATTATCAAACCTCGTAACTCCAAATTCATAACTTTTGCGGAAAACACAAAAACCACTCTAAAAAATTCAAACAAATCACTACTATCGCTACACTTTTCTTCAAGTTATTTAAATTATATTTAATGACAATGAACTAAGTAATTATATATAAATATTTTTTACACAATCGCGCATGATACAACAGATCGTGACAGAATTTTATGGAGTTGTGAGTTTTAGTTGATGCACAATACGGTATGGAGTTATTCTTTTATATAAAAACAAAATTATGTGCAGTTACAAGGTTTTCACCATCTATAGAGTATTTTTTCCTCTAGCAGATGACATCAAAATCTCATTTTTAATCAAAAATGGAGTTACGAGGTGGATAATTCGGGTGACAATATGTGTTTCGCTTTCTATCTGTTCTCTTGTACCCTGCAATCTCTCTCAAGAACCTCATTTCCGCGGTCTGTAATTTCTTTTCGTCAACTTTTGTTAGCGTCCATGTTTTGCTACCATAGATCACCGTTTAATGCAATTGTTTTGTAAAACATTAACTCCGTATTCTGGCTATTTCTGTTCTTGAATGTTTTTTTAATGGTGCCATTTATGTAATTTATTGAACTTTTCCATTTTCTTCTGTACATCTGTTTCTTCGTATAGTGAAATTGCACATCCCAGGTAGTCGAAATTATTTACTTGTTCTATGGTGTCTGGTTGTTTAATATTATATTGGAACTTTTTTGTTAATTTCCTTTAAAAGCCATGATTTTTGTTTTAGTTGTTGATATTGTCATGTTGTAATCTTCTAAAGTCAGACTTAACTTGTATAGAGCGTGCTGCATAGTTTCTTCAGTATTCGTTATTATAGCCTGATCGTCTGCGATCAGGCATAGTAAACGTCAAATCTCGTGTATTCATATTTGTGATGTAATGTGGTATTTGTTCTCTCCAGATACCTATAGTGTGGTCCATATATATAGTAAATAATGTCGGCGACATGCTGCAGTCCTGTCTTACACCTGTATTTATTATTTTTGTTTTTCATTCATTTTCTGTTACGCATATCTGGGTGTTATTATACATTTCTTTAATTACGTTTATTAATTTGCGTGGTATTCCTATTTTCTCTAGTATATTCCACATTTTACCTCTTATCAGACCAGCAGTGAGGTATAAGGCTTAAATCGACATGCTACGAAGCGGGACACCGCAGTTCGATGCTTGGTCGCGCCAACTGCACTGCTGTGATTTAAAGCCCGAATTTGATCTAAGGGCTATGCATCTGGCAAGGTTAGCATCCTACCAGAATATATGCAAATGCTCACAGAACCGTGAATGCCAAGTGTAAATTTGGTATATCGCATGGTTAAAAAACAGGACGTAGTCCTAGATTAAGAAGAAGAAAAAGACCTCTTATCACTCTATCAAATGCTTTGATGAGGTCTATATTATATATTATGTGTTTCACGATTAAATTCTCGATGCTTTTCAATAATTTGCTTTAGAGTGAATACATCATCTACGCATGATCTGCCTCTTCTGAATCCTGTTTGTTCCTCAGCTATCGTTTCTTTTGTGATATATTTCAGCCTATTTTTAATTATCTTTGCATACAATTTGTATGTCATATATCTCACATTTCAACCTGTTCCCTTTCTTGAATATCAATATTACTTTAGCAATCTTCTATTCTTTCGGCGTTCTTGCTTGGTTCTAACAATTATTTACAAATCTTAGGAGACATACTTTTATTGTTTCGGAGCAATATTTAAGCAATTCAGCATTTATTCCATCCGTGTCCATTGCTTTACGGTTTTTGATTTTGTCGAGTGTTTGTTTAATTCTTCCAGTTCTACTTTATCCACTTCTACATTTGCTTTCTTAATTATTATAGGTTCTTCGTCATCATTTCTCTATAACATTTCGTAATAGTTTAGCCATTCTTCGTTTTCTATAGTTGTAATAGATACTGTATCTTTTTCGTTTGTATTTAAATGTTTCATTATTTTGTATGCTATATTCTGTCGCCTGTATACGTCAGGCTCAATTTTGCTGATAAAGCTATCCCATTTATTTTGTTTTAGTTCTTTATATATTCACGTTACTTCTTTATTTTTGCTCTTGTACTCTTTTTTGTTTTTTTGCGTGCTATTCGATAGCCACCTAAGGTAAGCTTGCTTTTTATATTTGCGTGCTTCTTCCAGTTTTTCATTCCATATATTTGGTTCTTTCTTTTTGGATTGTTTCTGACATCCAAGGGCTTCAAAAAGAAGCCTTTTTAATAATGTTTTTGATATTTATCTATTCGTTCTCGATGTCATCGTCTGGCTGTATCTTTTTATTCTGTTCATCTAATCTAATCTTTTGGTACCATTCTGTTATGGAATCTTCATGTAGTAAGTATACTTTAAATAGTTCTCTGTGGTCATTGTTGTTTTTCTTTTTTTGCCATCTTGCTCTTATCTTTATTATTGTACATAATAAGTAATGGTTCATCCCTACATCAGCACTCCTATAAACCCATACATCTTTGATATTTTCGAAGGTTTCGTCGTTAGCCATTATGTAATCTATCGTGGAAATTTGTCCCTTGCAGACCATATGTATTTATGTATTCTTTTATGTTTGAAGATGTTTGTTATTTTTGTATTATTATAACTTGCAAAATCTCTTAGCTTCTTCCTATTTTCGTTCAACACATCCTCATTGTGTTTTTCTACAACTTTTATTAATGGGGATCTACAGATTCTTGCATTTAAGTCTCCCCCCATTATAAGGTAATCATTTTTCGGCATATTATCTAACACATTTTGAAGTTGTTTTTTACCTTCTTTGACAATCCGTGTTTTCCATTTATTATTTATCAGAATTCTTACCCTCCTAGCTCTTTCCTTCTGTAGCACTCCGCCGTATATCATTGTATACTTTCCCAGGTCGCAAATACCCTGTTGCTTTTTCTTTGTTTCACTTATTAATGCAACATCTATTCTTCTCTCTTCCGGCGTTTCACATAGCTCATCCACCTTGTTTGTTATACTGTGCACATTCCAGACTCCCACATGTATGTAATCCTTGATAGCTAATCTTTTGTCCTTTAATCGTTTGCGTTCCGTCATATTTAAATCCTATTCCCTACAGCAGAGGTCAGTAAGGGGGCTGCCCTTTATTTGGTCGTCAGAGCCTCGTTTATTTACACGTTCGTGGACACCTAATAAAACTTAGTTGCATTCAGAAATGCACTCCTATAACTTTAGGTATATATTAGTATAAATGAGTGGGAAATGCCGCTTTGTCCCAGGACATAGAGCGGCATATGCCGCCTTGTCCGCAAACGTGTTAAATCAGGGTGTACCACGTGAAGGTAAGGTTGACATTTTTTTCTACACCACAAAATATAAAAGACTTAGAATGTTTTTCAATTATATAGGTGCACCTCCATAAAATAAATTCAAGGTTCATTTTCCACGTGACTATGATTTAGCCGAGATGAAACCCGAATGTTATAAGAACCTTCAAATGTTTTACAAAACATTTAAGCTACATACTTACTGTAAAAGCAGTTCTGATCTGTTCTGTATCTCCAGGTTGCAAACGCCCATGTTGAATTGAAGTTTGCAATACATTATAAGCTTGGGTTAAATCCAAATATCCAGATGGATAACCTTGCTTTAGACGACCTCTTAAAATTGCACAGAAATCATTTTCCAATACTCCACATGCATTGTTAATAACGGCACAAGTGCCATCAAGACTGCCACTTGAAATAGCTCTCCTGGAAAATTAAATTATATTAATTTCTTAGCCCTAAATCGCAAGTTATTTATAACAGATAAATTAGACCAGTAAAGGAAAAGACAAATTCAATATTTTTACATTTAAATCTGTGATGTCATATTCCATATTCCAATCTTTTTTATGCAAATTTTATACCGTCTGCAATTTGAATCAATATTGCAAAGTAGACTCTGCTCTTAAAACCATTTCGTTAGATAAAAAAAATACTAACCTAATACATTTCCGAATAATAAAAAAAGTATCATCCACCATACTGGAAGTATGCTGAGAAGGATCGGGTGTGTCCATTAGTACCGCTTTACTAATAGACTCTTCCATAAAGTATTGCTCTAATTGTAAATAATGCGACAAAAGCTCGTGTTTACATTTACTTAAATCGCTTCTAAAAATCAACTGATCCAAAATAACGCAAATTTTCTTACGTTCTTCCCCTGCTTCGGTACTAATTTCAATATCAGCCTATAAGTTACAAGAAATAATTATAAACTAATTAATTTGTATCGCAAACACTCACCAAAACTTTACGTTTAATAAATTTTATATACAGTT
Source organism: Cantharis rustica (assembly GCA_911387805.1). Classification (NCBI taxonomy): domain Eukaryota; kingdom Metazoa; phylum Arthropoda; class Insecta; order Coleoptera; family Cantharidae; genus Cantharis; species Cantharis rustica. Next base: position 118,462,798 of record OU426877.1, read on the forward strand.
CAATTCGGATGTGCATGATGGTCAATTCTTGTATCAAAATATCCAAATCTTTAGGATCAAATTTATCAATTTTACTAAAACTTGAATTACTGCTCATTTTTCCAATTTCGCTAATTTGATTAATCTTTTTATGAACTTGTCTTTGTCTGTTAAATTCTTGTACAATCCTTTTCACTTGATTATCGCATTCTCGTTGTAGCAAGCTAACAACCGAGAGAAGACGCCCAGGTCCATAGTAAGTTTCTACGAGAGGTTGATGAATATCGATAATACGTGCAAGACCCTCAAATAAAAAAGTTAACACATCTGCATAAATCACGTCGTACCGTTTATCATTCATGGGTGTAGTAAGAGTAGTTTGTAAATTTTTGTGTGACGTTTCTTCCAACTAGAAAACCAAAGCAAAAATAAAAAATTTAAGTACTTTCCGTATAAACTACCTTTCCACATAAATAATTACAAAACTTTGTGATTCCTTCATCGTGCATACCTGCAATATAAAAATAAAACCCTTATAATTATATATAATATAAGAATGGATAACCGAAAATATCCACAAAGATTTTAAAACGTGTACATCTTTTTTCCACCTTTGTATTTTCATTAGTCATCTTTTAATAAGTGCCATTAAACAAATTAATATGAAATAATAAAAAAATTGGATTACGTACCCAACAATGGAAATATTTTAAAAAATCTTTCAACACTTGCTAAATCTTCGGTAGTGACAGCTTCTTCAAACTTGTACTTTACAACTGAACGTAATTGACTGGCGGCATCTTGCAAGGTACGAACAGCGCTTAAAACACTCGACACATGTTCGACGTCAGTTGCCGTTTGCTTCAGCAACGACTGATCCATTGATAAAAATCGGTGCACATGACCTGCGCCTTTTTCGTAATCTTCGTTCAAAATTGCAGTTTGCACACCTTGGGAGCAAAGTTCCAAATCAATGAGGTCGCCAACTCTTTGCTGACACTCATCAACTCGAGACTAAAACATTTTTATTTTGTAAATTCCACATAGTGCTTCAGTATATATGCAACTTACACGAGAACGATCCAAAGTTCTAACTTTATTACTAATATTTTCAGATGACTCCGCAATTGTGTTAATTGAATCCACCAAATTCTGAGAATCCAAGTGCAGATTCTTTAAAGTAGGTAAAATTTTATCCAACATTTTTACTTTAGCATCGATGTGTGTCTTTTGAGTAATAAAACTTTGCATTTCCTTCAATAATTCATCCTGTAAAGTTTCAACGGGTGATAAAAATATTTTCATTAGATGATTGAATTCTGACCTCTCGCAATTTTAATTTTTCCAACTCTCGTTTCATTTCTTCCTGTTTATCAATGTACTTTAGGTCTTCGTTCATATTTACAAGATTTTTTAAATTGCCTGAAATTAACCTAAAAAATATTTACTTTGACAAGTATCAATTTTTTGGTTGTTTTGTTGACGTATGAATAACCAGGGGCGGACTCACAGATAAGAGATTTTATCGAACGGGCGGACTGACAAACCAATATTGAATCCATGAACATTACAGTGGTGTTGAATAATGAAGTTCGTTGATAAACAATTCAAGGTAGAAATAATCAAACCTAACAAAATGTTAAAATAATAAAAATTTTAACTGTTAAGTAAATAATACATACATACTACTACCTTAATTCAAGGTAGGAAAAAAAAATATGATGAGAAGTTTTCGGTTTTGCTCGAGTGTGATTTAACATTTCCCCGTAGACAAAATTTATACTCTCAACTCTGGATAACACTTGATATAAAATTAATTACTTATTTAATTAATATATTTAAAAAAATTTACATTTTGATATTTTTAAATTAAAATTATTTACAGTTTCACAGTATCACACATATTATGATAAATTGTTACAATTTTATGTTTGTTGGCAAGCCCTAACTGCAATTAATTGTAATAAAATATACAAAGGTGCAAAAATTTCTGAATATCCATAATTTTCGTAACCCATAAATCTTTTGCACAATAGAAACTTAAACAGAAAAACCATGAACAAAAATGTTGCCGACCAAATTAAACGTAAAAATGCTGATTTTAATGAACTATCTAATTGCATACGAATAAAAACTATAATACAAAAATAAGCGTTTAGAGCGTCACTCGCAAATAATGGAAAAAATATTGTCCACCAAGTGAAACTATGAACACCCGAGGTAGGATCCATCTTTAAAGCTAATAAAATGGTAAACAACAGTAACGCAATTAAATTGATCCAAATTTCAAACACAGTAAGTCCTAACCAACGCACTATTTCTGAAACTGGAAAAAACAACATTTTTATTAATTAACCTTCGGTTTTTGGACGTAATCGAAATATTCTTATGCGAAGAGCCGAATTATTATGCTTCAAAATATTGTAATCCACTTGATCAGTTACAGGAACCACATCATCTGTTACACAAAAAGTTTAAGTTTAGGTAAAATGTTAATCTAACACAAACCTTCTGAGTCGACGGTAAAGGTCTGCACGGACGATTGGAAACCCAAATTATTTTCGCACACCTGCAGGGCTAATAAAATACCAAGTTGTACCGTAGAACCGACGCAGTGTATGGTAATTTCACTTTCGTCATCCTTGATCAATCTATTGCATTCTTCCAATAAGTCCTACAAAATAAACATAATAATAAACATAACCTCAAAATTAACTCATGTGCATACTTTTAATTTTGACGTACGGTTAACATAAATACTCGAATCAGAAGTTTCCTGACAAAATTGCTTATTATTTACGTATCGTTTCGAATTATTCGTACGATTTCTATTTTTTCCTGAGTGGAAAGAATCCATACTTTGGTGTGAATTCACGAAAAATTAAGACCGCTGTCACACGATAATTCCTTCGACGATAAAATCATCTGATTTCGACAAGATGAATTACATTGTATCATGAACAAGACGAAGGAAACGCTGTATCGAGTTTACGAAGTCGGGTTTCTTCAATCCATGATCCAATCGCTGAATACCAACCAATAAGCAAGAAGTATCAGATTGAAATCGCCTCCCCCCCTACTTTGTATGTCGCTACGGTCACTACGTAGGGTAAAGCCGCCCTTAGATAATATCAGAAGTACCGCGGTAAAATTGATATTATTGTTAGTTGGTAATATAGGTCTCCGCTAATAATAGTTTGTGTTTGGTAAACGTTTGGTTTAGCTTGCGAAATTATCGCACCTTATTCGATTAAATAACAATTCGGCAAAGGTAAAATCGTTTTATTTTATTATAATTTGTGATAATAAACGTGACCGGCAAGATTTCAAAATGAGCGAAGAAGACGTAATGCAAATTCAGAAAAAGCTCAATAAAATGACATCCACTGATGGAAGTGTAAGTTTATCTATAATAATAAAAATTACTATGATAGTTTTATTTTCGGTTTTATTGTTTTAGGGCCAGGAGCAAGCGTTGGATTTGTTGAAAGAACTTGAAACTATGAAAATTAGTTTGGAAATTCTTACAAACACACGAATTGGCATTACGGTGAACGCCTTAAGAAAGTGCAGTAAAGATGATGAAGTTATAATGCTGGCAAAAAAATTAATTAAAAACTGGAGAAAATATATATCCGATGCTAATAGTGGAAATTCAAAGAATTCGAGTAGTAGTAGTACAAGTAACTCAAAATCTTCGAGAAAGGACAAAGAAGATAAAAAACCAGAAAAAGAAAGAGAAAGCAAAAAGTTGCAGAATCAATTCCCTGCTTCTAATTCAAGTACAACAGATGCTGTGCGTCTTAAATGCAGGGAGATGTTGGTGAATGCTTTAACCGTTGATGATGATTTTGAAGGTAAGAATATTTTATTTAGGTACATATGACTGTCTTCTTTTCTAACGCAAGTTGAAATTGTTGTTAAACTGTTGAGCTTCCATTTTTATCAGTAAACCTGTGGATTCTGGATTGGATGTGGAGGGCAAACCAAGGTTTGCATGCACTCGGGCCACATATCGGGCTCATTATGCTGCCTCCGGTGTTTAGCGGCTCACCCTCCCTCCTACTCCTCAAACCATCTTAAACTTAAAACAAACTCCTCTTCTTGACGCTAGGGATGGGCAATTGCAAAGCATATGCTCCATCGTTTCGTCTGCTTTATTACATCCACGACAATTTGGACTTTCAACCAGTCCCATTGTATGTAGATATTTGTTTAGCTTACAGTGTCCCATGAGAAACCCAGCAATAATGCACAGATTATCCCGATACAGCTGCAGGTAATATTTTGCATGTTTTTCGGAGGGCGTGCGTATTGTTGCCCGCGCCTGTCGACACCCAATCGTATTTGCCCATCTCTTTCTCATTCTTCGTGTCTTGCTGCTTATGATGGCATCTAAGGTCTTAACAGTCAGCATTATGAAAGGCTCGGGACCATACGGTGGGTTACCCGAGCTCAGCCTCGCCAGCTCATCAGCCCTTTCGTTGCCTACAATGTCTTTGTGCCCTTTTACCCAACTAAGAGTTAGGACATTATGTGTTGATATTGCATTCGGTGCCCAGATGCATTGCAGCACTAGGCTCCAGATGATCTTATGGCGACCAAGTGCCATAAGAGCAGCCCTGCTGTCTGTAAGTATCTGAATTGTTTTGCCTTGGATATCCTTTTCCTGGACTATTTCCGCACCGTGTAGTATGCCGATGATTTCTGTCTGAAAGACAGAGGCATATCTGTCTAGCGCTAGTTTATTTCCAGCTGTAGTTCAGCGGATAGCAACAGTAGTTGAAAGCACACGTACTGTCAACAGAATAAAGAGTGAGGCGCCTAACGTGCGAGTTTCCGTGGCATCTCTGGATTTTGGTTTGGAGGGCGGAGACTGGTCCCCACGCGCACTTAGGCCACTAAACTGGGCTCATTGTACTGCCTCTGATACAGCGGCCCCCCCGTCCTGTCACCCCTCAAGCCATCCCAGTTGCAGGACAAACTCAAGTATTTTGGCAGGCGGAGTGCCACTGATTCTGGCCATGTTAGGCCAGAAGTCCCCTAGCACGGCACCTCTCCTTGACGCCAGAGCAGGACAGTGACAAAGCACGTGTTCCGCTGTTTTGTCTGCTCTATTGCATCCCTGACACTTGGGGTCGTCTACAAATCCCATAGTGTTGAGATGTTTATTTAGCTTGCAGTGCCCAGTTAATATTCCTGCAATTGCCCGTAGGTTGGCTCTGGACAGCTTCAAGTAGTATTTCGAATGTTTGCCAGAGGGTGCCTTTATCGCCGCCCTTGCTTGCCTGCATTCGGTTTCATTTGCCCATCTGCTGGAGTGCTGTTGTAGGGTGTATTGCTTTAAGAGGGTATCGACTGTCTTGACGGCTGGTGCAATCATCGGCTCCGGGCCGCAGGGAAGACTATTAGAGCCGTTTCTCGCCAGCTCGTCCGCTTTTGCGTTACCCTCGTTACCTTGGTGTCCCTTCACCCAAGAGAGGGAAAGGGTATTTGAGTTTGATATCTCATCCAACGTCTGAATGCATTCTAGCACCAGACGAGAGGTGACCCTGTGACTCCTAAGTGTCACAAGTGCCGCCCTGCTGTCCGTAGATATCTGAATATTTTTGTCGCGGATGCATTTGTCCTGGACTGTCTTTGCGCAGTGCAATATGCCCATCAGCTCCGTTTGGAAAACTGATGTGTATTTGCCCAGTGGTATACTCATGCTTAGATCAAGTTCGGCAGAATAAACTCCTGCTCCTGAGCCAGTATTATTTTTTGATCCATCCGAGAATAGACAGATGTCATACTCGTGGGTCTCAATTGGATTCACCAGGATATTGTATTTCCTGTCAAATCTGTATTTGGGAGGGATTCTATCGGGCTCAAGGTGCAATAGAGGTACTCTTGCCGAGTAGTTCTCCAGAATCCGCATATGGCCCGCATTTGTATGTATCGTATTACAACTCCCTGCTTTTTAAAATTTTAAAATACCGTTTTTTCGAAAACTAGTGGACAATCCAAAAAAAAAATTGGTACATTATACTCGGAAAATTGTCCTCTTTCTTGGTGTGTAGATGAAATTTTTGCATTAGTGGTGAGATTTAACTGACAGTAACCCAATTCTCATTATTTGCCTTGAAAATTATCTTTCGTGAAAAATCACTTGTATGAGTAGTGGTTAGCTGAGGGGACAATTATTTCTACGCCAGTGTTCATGTTGGTGAAATCTTGAAACCCTAGGTGATCTTAAAAGTTAAAACAACCCTTATTTGTGTAGCGCTGTTATTTGAAAAATTAATAAAAGCAAATTGGTATTTATTCCTCTTCTCTAACTTGAAATTAAATCGAGATGAACAAATTGAATAAAAATAATGCATCAAATAAAAATTGTTTCTGAATGTTATCTCTTAATCTGTTTAAACCATAATACGTTCATGCGAACTATGGAACAATGGAACTATTAAATAAGTTTGATATTATCAAAATTACATTTGTAATTTTTAATTTTAACTTTACTATAAAATGTTCATTATTACCACATGTTTCCGTGTTCTTTTGGGCTGTTTTTTCTTCAAAAATACTTTTGATAATTTTTTGGAATTTAAAGGAATCAAGAGGAAAAAGATTTATTGTCAACCGCATAGCTAACCATATTATTTGTCAAGTTACTACAATATATCATTCAATAAAAACACTTACATTTTATCTTCAAAACCACTTAATTAAAATCAAAATATCGTCATTCCGGTTTACAATCCGAGTATGAACCTTGATCAAAATCTAACATAGTGGGCAATTTTACTCATTTTCAAAAACAGAAATAATGTCTAAATTGGTTTTTCTGTAATATTCTTTAGAATAATGAACTTTTCTCATGAAAAGAAAAATTGGCATCTTTATTATATGTATGTTGTGTTTATTTTATTTATAGCGTGGCTGCCAGACACATTAAAAATTCAGAAACATAACACATCAATAATGGATTATTTGCATAAGGGGTCATCCATAAAATATGGTCGCAATTCGTTTGAACGTATTCAATTCAATTCGCAGTTTTTTTTTTTTTTTTATTTTAACTTTTTTTCTTAACAAATTGTTTATAGAGGGGGCAGTTCATCTTTTGTGACATTATATTTGTGTGACACCGCAATTTTGAATGATTTATTTTATGAATGACCCCTAATAGTCTGCGAGCCAGGTTACAAATTTGGTCAATCATTTCCTCTCGGGCGATAACTTGTAAAATGCTTCAGAGAGTTGTATCATGAAGCTTCGTGAACGTCAGCTGCGGTTCGGTGGGTGGGTTGCTGATGTACACGGAGCTTTATGATACAACTCTCTGTAGCATTTTACAAGTTATCGTCCGAGATAAACTTGGTCATGAAAATCTGTTGCTGACTTGCGGACTATAATACAAAAACAAAAATAATGTTTCTAGTGCACACTTATAAATTTTATAGGAAACCCAACTTAATTTAATATTAATAAACATTTTACCCATTAATTTTTTCTGATTATTATCGCACCAAAGTCAACTTGTTGGACATTATTAAATTCAATACTTATAATTTTATAGAAAATCAGATTAAAATGATAAAAGCTTATGTCATGTTTGGCAGTAACTCCATTCAGTATTTGGACTTAAGGGAAGGAGACAGTAACGTGTATTAATTAAATTTATTGTATTTTGTGTAAATATTTACTCAATATTTTTTAGGTTGTGCATCTGTGGAAGAGTTGGCTGAGGAATTAGAGGAAGCAATATACCAAGAATTTAAAAACACAGATATGCGTTACAAAAACAGAATTCGATCACGTATTGCCAATCTAAAGGATTCCAAAAATCCAACTTTACGTACTAATTTCCGCATTGGCGCAATAACTGCTGCCCGTTTGGCTGTAATGACAGCCGAAGAAATGGCTAACGACGAAGTAAAGCAATTGAGAGAGAAGTTTGAAAAAGAAGCAATCAATGAAGCTCATTTAGCTACAGTTCAAGGTACCACAACAGATCTTCTTAAATGTGGAAAATGTAAGAAACGAAATTGCACTTACAATCAAATACAAACACGCTCTGCTGATGAACCTATGACTACATTTGTCTTGTGTAATGAATGTGGTAATCGGTGGAAGTTTTGTTAATTTTATTCAGAATGTTTAGATTTATATAAATTCACAAAAGTTATTTAATTTTTATTTCCTAACTTGGCAAAAATTTCTTCTTTTGCATGAGTTTTAATATGAAGTTTTATTAATCTTTTTGGTTGATAACAACAATGAAAGGTTTATTATTATTATTATGCTGTGTGTTATTTTAATTTACTTGATTTAAAAATTTGCGATATATAGGTTTTAAGTATTTAGCCTACGGTTGTACTCCTGATGTGTTTTGAAATATCAATTTGTAATTATTGAACGATATGTGTATGTTTTGTTAACAAATCAATTGGTTTGGTATTTTGATGAAGTTTTTATTTTAATCATGTAAATAATATTAGTGCACATACAGTTAAATAGTCGATTGCATATTATAAACTGAAAAATTTGCATTTAATGCTAGATTAATTTTACGAAAATGTACATTTTTTAATTTTACCAATTTCTTGAATAGCATCGAGTATATGTAAATAATTTACCTGAAATCTTATTTGCTATTAAGGGCTTTGTATAAAATGATGTCTCTTAATATTAAAACTCAAATACCAAACTGAGTGTAACTAGTTTTTTAATATACCGGCCACCGGAAAAAGTAATGCTTTTAAATTTTGCAAAAAATGTATTTAGCCATACTGCCCGAGTTGCAGTAGCAGTCCACCACCCTCTTTGCTTCTTCAAACTTAGAACAAACTGGAATTAAGAATTTTGAAAGAGCATTTATATTGGTGGTGGCCATTTATATAAAACTATTTAGTCCTATTTAAAGTTATGGTTATTAGGCAATTAAATACATCTGTTTTGTTTCATCTGATTCACAACTTCACTGCATTTTAAATAAGCATTTAATTTGTAATGTCTCATCAGAACTAAGTGCTTAGGATATTCTTTAGTATTTATATTGAGCTTAAAATGATAGAAAAATATTCCTATATCTGAGTCACCATTATTTTTGGATCCATCTGTGTACAGTAATATACTGTCGTGTTACCAAATGAACAGCGATGAAAATTTATTTTATTTAAATGCTCTGTAAACTTGTCATAATAATATTTCTATTTCATTTTTTTAAATTTTATTAATTGCGGAAACGACATTTTGACGTTCAGAACTTTTGAAATCATGAAATGAGGTTTAATTGTTTAATTGGCACATGAAAAAGTTTTTTGGGAAAATTGTAACTTTAAATATAAAACAATTTGAATTACCACATGGAAATGTATAAGGTGGTGAGCTTTAATAGTGAAGTGCCAAACCGAAAATTATAAATTTTTGAGTGGGGGACAGTGCCCAAGTAGACAAACGTGAACTTTTGAAATCGGAAAAAGCTTGCATACGAACGTCCGAGCAACGTCAACTTTTTTCTATGTGATTCACTGGAAAGGTGAAAAATTAGTGATTTTTGAGCCTATTGGACGAGTTTGGTGTAATTCACCGAAAAAGTGAAGATTTATGATTTTGAAGTCTAGGAAGCCACGTGTTGCGACAGTTGACGAGGAGTTATGGCTTGTCCACATATCAGGCAGAGGCAAGACGAGGCCGAACGAATGCTCAGATGTGTACGTTGAGCCGAGACAAGGCACATTGCCTCAGGGTGTTTGGTAAACAGCCCGAGGCCGTATGAACGCTATCCGAGCGGAGTCAGTACATCTAAGAGAATTTGGTTAGGTGTGGACGATTATAGTCACGTTTGCCTCGACACGCGAGTAATTTATTTCTGACTACCACATGCTTGAAGTAAGGGTGTTGTTTATCATAATTATGGTGTGGGATAATGAGAAAACGTTAGCCTTAATTAAACATTTCCAAGAGAAGCAAATAATTACTTATCGTGATGCTAATGAACAGCTGCACACACGGTGGATCACTGCCTCATTCGCCGCCTTGGTTGCTTCGTTCGGCAACACAAAAGTATACGAACGAGGCATTCGTTCAGCCTCGCTTTGCCTTATATGTGGACAAGCCTTAATATTGCGGTCACCTGTCGGGAATCGGGAAGTTTTATTTTATTTTTGAAGAAGAAAGGTATTGTGAATTCGTTTGCCATAATATGGTAATTGACTATTATTTTTGTTATTAATAAAGTGAAATTATTTAATTAAATCCATACACCACATTTTGTACACATTGCCCGGAAACAAATGCGAGCTAATTTTTGAAAGTTTATTCAAAGTAATATTAAAAATTCGCCTTTGGGCAAGGGAACACTTAAACCCTGAAGTTTCGAAATTTGTCGGACAGAAATAAATCACTTTCTTGTACATAATTAATATTAAAAAAATTTTATTTTCAACACAATTGCCTTTTTTTATTTTTGAATTTTCGATATCAACAGAACTCACCCCTTTGAACGACCTTATGCTTCCGATATTTTTTGAGTTAGTCAAAGCCTTATAAAGTTAGTGAAGTTTAAAAACGATTAAATCACAACACAGTAAAAGTGTTTAGGAAAAATTCTATCAACACAGATCTAATAGAGGAAATAAATTTTTCTTCTCTTTAACTTCCATTAGGTTCGAGATCTGGTTTTACTAACGGCAACCTTGGTGATGTTCCGAAGTCACTATTAGTGCTGTGAGCATATTGTTTTACATCTAAGGTAGCTTGCTAGGCTTATCTGAGATGTGCCTGTAATTCTGGTTTTTGTTGTTGATGAAGGCAAATTATCAACCCAGGGGGACCGCCGGCTTTATGTGCCCTCCGAAGCACGAAGACTAACAGTGTCGGCAGTTATTCGGCTAACATACTAGGCCAATGATCGTCTGAAGATCATTGAAATAACATTAAAAATTGATCAAGAATAAGTAAATAACAGAAACGTACAGTCACTACGATTGACATCGAAGGAACACCAGGCCAGTGAAAACAAATCTTCAGCATTTTCTAAAAAATTTGTTCTGATACATATCATGTTGTGTCAACGAAATTCTCAGTTCAACGAAAGGCAGTTTGGCAATTAACTCATCTTCCGAGGTGCTGCCAAGAAAATACTTCCAAGCGAAGACGATCAACAAATTAAGGTAATAAAATTTTCCTTAATTTATCATTTTTATCAACAAAATTTAAATCAAAATTTATTAACTAGATATAAGTAAAGCTCACACACATTTTAAATAATTAATTATCTAAATATTTTTATAAAATATATTAGATCAAGGCAACGTCGACGCTTCTGAGAAAAGTTGACAAAATTACGAACGTAGGAAACGAGGAGTCAGTAACAAAGCAATAAAAAATGGATTATAATTAATTATTATTGCGGGGTACACGAAATAAATAAACTTGGTTTGCGACATAACGATAATTAACGGCCTAGTGTCCGGAATTATGTTGATAGAGCCTTTAAAAGAAGTTTGGGTAATCACACGATATTTCTATAAGTTAATAAATTTTGTTATAATTGCATAAACAATGGTATGAAGTTGTACTAACTAACGAGTGGCGGATTTACATGAAGGGGGCTTGAGTTACATATATTATCAGGGTCGTCCTAAGATATACGCCGTCCCTGGACTACTAATGCGCTCTTCTTGAAAAAAAATACAAAATAGAAAAAGTCAATTTTTTCTAAATTCAAGCCTTCGAGAGTTAGGCCTCTTTAAAGCATTTTTTTTAATTTACACTTTCAAGTGGCCATCGCCCGGAAAATATTAATTTTTTAGTAAAAATTGATTAGTGATTTTTTAAAGAGCGGGAAGTAATCTACACACTAGATTGAATTATTTTTTGTCTAAAATCAACGGCTTTCGAGTTAAGAATAAAAGTAGGTTGAAAAATTGGAGCTTTTTTATTTTGATTTTTTTCAAAATCCTGTATCTTTTAAAGGAAACATTTTACAAAAATTCTGAAGCTCCATTCCGAATAGGAAATTTAACGGACACAACTTTTATCTAGTAAAATTTTTTGAAAAAAAAAAGTTTTAATTAATAACATAATTTTTCAATAAAATTAATTAATTCAATTTTTTGTTTTGTAGCCGCCTTGTTTACTAGTTTCTGTGAAAGGGATTGATTTTTCAAAAAATGTTACTAGAAAGAAGTTGTAGTCCGTTAAATTTCCTATCTGGAATGGGGCGTTAGAATTTTTGTAATATAAAATGTTTCGTTTAAAAGATAGAGTTAAAAAAAAAAAAAATCTCGAATTTTTCAACATTTTTTTACTTTAATTTATAACTCGAAATCCGTTAATTTTAGACAATAAAAGATTTAAATTTAATTTGTAGATTATTTCACACTCTTTAAAAAAGCACTAGTTCATTTTTACCCAAAAATCAATATTTTTTGGGCTATGACCACATGAAGGCGGAAATTTAAAAAAAAATGATTTAAAGAGGCCTAACTCTCGAAAGGTTGAATTAAAAAAAAATATGTTTTTTAGAAAAGTGTCCTCTATCAACACCTAAGTTTGTAAAGTATATCCGGAGACACCCTGTATAAACAGAAACAAACTTTATAGAAAACAAAAGTAATTTATATATTTATTTTCCTAGCATTTTCTTTAACTAATTGATTAATATAATAACACTCGTATTTAAGTTGTTAAATAAGTTATTCTCTGTATAGAAAATACTCATATTATTTAATTTGCTCTGTCTCAAAGAAGATCATAAATAATTGTTTATCCTTTTTAGGGCTAAAAAAACCAAAATAAAAATTGCCGCCCCCAAAAGACTTGCGCCCTGGGGATATAGCGCATTTAGCCCGAGGTTAAGGTGACTTTGTATATTATGAGGTCCTTAGTCGAGATTTAAGTTAAAATATGACCCCAAAAACAACAATGTGATCGCTAATAATTTATTGCTTTCCATACAAACATGAACAAAAATTTGTAAATTTTTTGTTTTGTAAATTGTCTTCCAAACTTAACTGTAAACTACCCACTTTCATTATACGATTCGTCCTTCTAGATTCGTGATTTACAAATTTGGTTGTCCTTCGGTGATATTTTTACCAAGTACGTGGGCCTAAAAACCCCTGTCTTTCTAGAACCACGATTTTCGACCTTGATTCCTTAAGATTATATTTTTGAAAATATATTTATTTCAACAACACGAAATTCTCTTCTTTGTTCATCAACACTCGCTCGTTGAACTTATTGGACTTTATTCTTCTGTTTTTTTTTTAATTTAAACACCTAATTATTGTGTTATAAAAAATTAACTCACGCAACTGATTTTTAAATCTCGAAATTAAATTTTTAGATCATTTTCAGAAATTTTAATAAACTATAATATGTACGTGTTTCGAGCTTAGTAGTTCTCATCGATGGCATATAGAAATAATTCCTGAAGTAAGAGGGTTTGCTAATGTCTATCGTATACATTCCCTACTGAAAGGATTATGTAGGAATAGTACTTTTAATTTAATCGAGTGTTTGTACATTTGAAGGTTGTCAGATGCATAATTAACTAAATTTCATTTACACGTCGTGCACACACCTGTCACATAATTCTTAAATTAATTGATATCTTTTCTGCAACTTGTTTCTCAACTTATTAGTGTTGGATATTGCGTAAATTGTAAATCAGGTATTACGTAATTTAAAAAACATCATTTCTCAATTGCTCGACAATTTGCGAAGCAGATAGTAATTCAAAACACAAAAAAAAATGAAACAATATAATATAAAAAAATTAAACTCTATTTTGATAGAATCAAAATTTACGTCATTAAATAAAAATAACACAAATATAATTTTGCATTTAATTAATTTTGAGTTGGGCTTGTTTTTGTGCCACCCAGAAGACTCCACCATCTTTGGCTACAGTTGCGCTGTAAAAATGTAAAAAAAATAAATTTTTCTGAATTATAATCAGAATAAAAACTTACTAAACGTTCACGTTTCCTTTCACATCACTGGGAGCGATCCAACTTATTTTGAGATTTTTCTTGTCGATCGAATTTTTATGTGTTGCCGCACTCTGAATCAAAATGAATGTTGAAAAAAAAATTAAAAAAAAAATTATTTGGCTTACCTTTTCTGATTTGTGGCAATTGATAGTTTTTACGAATCTATCTGTATCGGCGACATCAAAAGATCCAACGGCTTTATTCTCGCTATTTCTCACTTGCAAAAGAAAACCTTTGAAGTCTCCTCCGCCGATAACGAAATCAACTTTTTCGCCACCTTTGACATCTTTTTTATTGGCAGTTACAGAATATGGAAAAGCCGATTTTTGGGGATCCACTGGATGTTGGGGTGTCATATCAGTGCACACCTCTACCGGAGCACCCCCAGAGTATCCATTGGCGATGGATATGGTCACCGCAAGGCACGTAACAAAAACTACCACTTTCATTTTTAATAGCTAAAAAACTTAATCAAAAAATTATTGGTATTTCAAAATTTCGATCAACTCTTCTTACTTGCTTAGCACTTGATCCTTCTGGGAACGAAGTCGGTTGGCAACTCAAAAGAAAATTAGTTTTACTTTCAGTTTTCAAGATTTTTAGCCAAGTGGGGGATAACACTTTACGTCGATGATAAATTTATTTATTTACTTTGCCAATCTGATTGTAAGTAATAAGTATACCGTAATTCCTTCTGTGACTCAACAACCTTTATGATGCTAAATTATACTAAATTAATTTGCATAATAATTAAACATTGTAATTTTTTTATATAACTTCTTTTTACAAATTTAAATATTAAACTTTATTTTTATTTTATTACAAGAAAAACAAACAAACATTAATTTTAAGAGTTTCTTCACCTTAATATTTATGAAGAAATACAACATATGACATTTAAACCCATTAATTTTGTTAATATTGCAATAATTGATGTGTAATTTATATCCTACGGTCAGCATTTTAAAAAGTAAAGTTGTTTGATATTTGATTTATTAAAAAAAATTGTTTGACAAAACAGAAATAAATATATAAATCGGTTCTTTGCTCCTATTGAGATATAGAAAGGACCAAAAACGCTTTAAAAATACTACAACTTTTTCCAATATTCGAACTTCCTCTTTCCGTATAACACACATTGATCTCCATAATTTCAAGGAGTAGATATTTTTACTAATTTTTAAATACTTTCACTTAATAAAAATAATTTACATTGCTATACATTCACAATTCACGTTTAAGGTTTAACATAGATACTTTTTTAGCATTTTACAAGGTCTCGATTTATATTAAAACGCAGAATTACAATAAAAACAATCACCTTTATATATTTTTATTTGTTTTTATCAAAACATCTAAGCTGGGCAAAAATAAAAATTATGCGTTAAAAACGCGAACGTCCATGAGGAATATTATTTTGGTTTTGCTTCGAAGAACATGCAGAATAACACAGTAAACACATCATCAAAATTGCGATATCCTCTAAATTTTAAATTAATTATAGAGCTAAGTACCTTTTATATTTTAAAATAACAGGTTTACTACAAAAAAATTAAAATAAGAAACCTATGTTAAAATTTAATTACGTGCATACAAACCAGATTTTTTATATCCAGCTTCAGTCGCTTTTATTATTAAAAAAAGTTGAGATTTTTAAATGGTTTTTCACAAAATTAGTAGTAAAAATTGGTAAACATTTAACTTTTTCCTCACGATCAAAATATATTAGAATAAAATTACACAACTAAAAATTATAAAATTCTATAGAACTTTATTTAAATAATTTTTTTTATAAAGTTTAAAATTTAACTATTATATTAATTAATCTTAAAAAAATTTAAACACAAGTACAACAAAATTATTATTTTTAAAAGCAAAGAAAAATTTTTAAGTAATTTTTTTGTTTATTGTAAGTATTTACGTATTTTATGCTATTATACTTTATAATTATTATACTAAATATTATGTATAGTATTATACGGTATTTAGATTCACCACTGCATGGTGAATTGCATTTCACCAATAAATTTTTCCGCAAAATTTCACTTTCCTATCCTGTTAAAGTTCACTTTAATTCAAATTATTATACAATCTAGTATTATAGCATTGAAGTTATTTGATTTTTAACATTTCTTTCAATGACTATTTCATTTTAGATTTAAACTTTTATCTTCATTTTATTAAATAAACCTGAATTTTGATAACATAAATTTATTTTTTTGTGTAAGACTATTATTTGTGATTGATTTTTTAAAAAATTCATTAGAATTACATTGTTACTTTTTAAGCGTGCTATATCCGGTAAGGAGTGTCCCCTTTTTTGTAAAACGTTTTTTTAATGTTTAATAGATGAAAAATCTCTAAAAAAATTATAAAACTTTTGAAGGAAGATATCTTAAAAAATGTTTTAAAAACAGTTTTCAGACACCCAAAGGGTTGAAATTAAGACAAAAAATATAGTTTTCTATAACCACGTGGGGGGTTAATGTACACAGGTGGCTGGAATACCCTGTATGTTTAGCGATTCAGGAAAAGTGCATATAAAAATGCAATATAATATTATCTGACATAGTCACGACGAAATTTTATTTAAATTAAATTTGAACAAAGGTTCAAATTTTATGCATTGTCATGTCTTTTTCAATCTCAGGGTTTTTTTGTTATTATATATTACTTTACCTACATAAAAAATTATGACGTTCTCTTTGTTCATTAACTCACTTCGTTTTTCCAAAGTAATTCTTTTTTTTTAAATAACCTTTCAATTCAAAAGCAATTTATTAAATTTCCATATTTACAATTATTAGTCACAAACCCTATCAACAACCCAGCCTAGAGTTCTCATTTATCAAAAAATCAGAAATTGTTTTACAACAGGTATTAGTGTAACTTCAATCAAATAACTCCAAATCCTTATTATATTATTCTATGTTGAATCCGGCAATTTAAAAATAATGAAAAATTAATTAAGTAGTTATATTATAATATGCAACAAAGAAGATAGGTCGAACTTCTCTTCGGAAAAAGTTCATATATAAAAATAATATATTACACTGATAAAAATTATTCGTAGAAAAGTAGCTTTATTTTTGAAATACACCTAATATTCTATTTTTTCTCTTCTCTCGCGTTTTCTTCGCTAAAGAAGCGCATTTTGCTTTTCAAAAATATCAATACAAAAAAAAATGAGTTGATCATTTTGTACCATTCGCTGTTTGAAAGTTTACTAGACCATAGCCATTTTAGTTGGTAAGGTGGCTGCGCACTTAATGCACATTTCACTGCACTTGACTAATTTCATGTGACATATTATTTACCTAGTAATTAATAAGCTATTTTACGCCCTAGTTATTTAATCCACTATAATAATATACAGTTTAATTTATCATAGTAGGTATTTTTTTTCTCCGATGTTGCTGTTGGCAAATTATGACAATTATTAGAATACAGTTAAAAATTAATCGCTTCTCAGTTGTTTTATTTCAACCATATCAAAATTTTAGAAAAACCAAAAAATTCACACAATTAAAATACACAATAAGTATATTATCGCAAACGTTTTCGCCATACTATCGCATCATCAGGCGATGAACTAAGAACTATTTTAGTTCTAAAAAAAAAGTATGTGTATTTTTTGGTTTTTCTAAAATTTTAATATGGTTAATATCGAGTTACACCACCTTAACTACAAATCCATTGATTGTTTTATTTCAGTTTGTTCAAATATGTAAATACATCTATATTAAATTTAATTATATGTAATATATTTTTTTATATAAATACAAAATTTATTTTTTTTTTCAAAATTCAGATTTAAAATCAATTTAAAAGCATTTTACATTTTTGTCAACAGACTGTTTCGGTTTATTGATTATCGTCAGATAGGCCTAATTCAAAGTTGTCATTTTGAAAAAAAAATTAATGTATTCAAAATTGAATTGTACAATTAAATATTAAAATTTTATTAATCTTCGCGAAATTCTTTTTTAAAGATCTATTTAATTAGGAGCGTGGGTATTAAAATATAATATGTATTTTTCGATGAAGTTCATAGTTTACCGATAGAAACTAATAATACGTTATAAAAAAATAAATATTATATTTATTGTTTTTTCTACACAAATAAAGCTAACATATGAATCCTCACTGACCGACTGACTGATTTACCCAATAGCTCATCAAATAGTTGAGCAAATATTAATTAAAATAATATTAGTAATTATTATTGATTACAGATTAATGAAGATATTAAAATTGTGAAAATTCTTATCCACATTCTAGATATTTATTATTGCTATAATATTTTGATTTTTAATCAATAATGCATAAAATATTATAATTATTATTCAAAAATTGTTATCGACACTATTAATTATTTTATTGTATTTGGTAATTTTTTGAATCTATAGCGCCATATTTCATTAATTCTGTCAGAATAATGTGAAAAAGTATTTTGCAAATTATATTGATTTAGTAATACTACCTTGTAGCATTTTTATAATATGCATATTATCCTTCAGATAATCTAACATGCAGTAACTAATAAGCACATATTATTATAAAATCAGGTGAATGCTGTGACCAAGATCATCGCACGATAAATTAAATACATTGCACGTGCAATGTCACATTAAATTTTCTTGCATTTATAAAAAGGATATTATAATTAAGCTTCAACAATTATTTATATTGATATGGCGATTTTAGAATTAATACGAAATAATAACTTATAAGTTCTGCGCAACCAAACGCTTAGGTACACTGAAAAAACACTTTTAATATTTTTTATATTTTAATATTAAAATATGGGTCAAGCAAAAATAATTATTAGTCATGCTTGCTGACTACAATACAATAAAAATAATATACATAAACTAGATAATAGTTGTGTGATCTCAAAGTGCTGATCTCAAAGACAATAAGCGACATAATAATTATTGAAGTACTATACCTACTTTAGATATGAAAGGTTATAAAATATCACAAAATAATTTCGGACACCTTGAAATCAACTGCATGTTACTGTGTTATCTAATGCGGACCTTATTTTTGTAATTGAATATTTTGGGAAATTGTAGTTGCGCAGGCAGCTCCGCAAGGTTTGTTCTTGATTTTAACTTTATCAGATTGGCAAAAATTGGTTTATTTAGTAAATAACATAATAGAAAACACAAGAAAATAGAAGAGTTACTAAAACCACATCAATGTAAAATTTGTACCAAAAGGTAAAAAAAATGAGTTTTTTTTTATTTTGGCTCTGTATCTTATAAACAAAACATTTTACAAAAATTCTGACGCCCCATTCCGGATAGGAAATTTAACTGACTACAACTTCTGTCTAGTAAAAATTTTTGAAAAATCAATTTCTTTCACAGAAAATCAGAAAATAATAAACAAGGCAGCTACAAAACAAAAAATTAAATTCACAAAATTTTTATTTTTATTGACAATTTATTTTAAATCTTTTTATTACATCTTTTAAAACGATCACGACTGTGTATTGAAAATGAAAAACTTTAATTAATGTGCTAGTTTAACCTTAAGTGCTTGTTCACAATGTACATAAAACATAAAGTTGAACTAGTAGTAAATCAACGTAAGTGTTCACAGTGTGACTACGAAATTCTTATGTTTATGTTGATCTTATGTTCGGCTTATGTTCGTACATAAGATTGAAATTATGTTACATTTAGTGAAATTTGTGGTTTAAAGTTGGTAGTGATTGGTTATAAGTTGAAATAAATTGACGAAATTGACATAAACATAACCTTTGTTATAAAGTTTGACAGGTGTTTGAAAGTTTATTCATTTATTTCGTTTATTTTTTGTTATACGCATGCGCAGTTTCATATATTTCTTATGTTCATTGTGAACACTTTTGCGGCTTATGTCAAAATTATGTTTTATGCTTATGTTAGGCTTATGCACGTCTTATGTTTATGTACATTGTGAACAAGCACTAAGTAATAAAATAAATTTTCAATAAAAATAAAAATTTTGTAAATTTAATTTTTTGTTTTGTAGCTGCCTTGTTTATTATTTTCTGTGAAAGAGATTGGTTTTTCAAACAATTTTACTAGACAGAAGTTGTAGTTAAATTTCCTATCAGGAATGGTGTGTTAGAATGTTTGTAAAATGTTTCGTTTAAAAGATACAGGATTTTGAAAAAAAAACAAAATAAAAAAAAGCTCTAATTTTTCAACATATTTTTACCTACTTTTATTCATAACTCAAAAGCTGTCGATTTTAGACAAAAAATGTTTCAATCTAGTATAGAATTAAAATTAATATTTTCCGAGCGATGGTCACGTGAAAGTGGAAATTTAAATAAAAATGCCAGAAGCCCAACTTTCTAAGGCTTGAATTTAGAAAAAAAATTATTGAAAATGAGGCAATTATAATTTATTGTTGCGTTCTATTTACTGAAAATCTAATATAATTAACCTAAGTACCGCGAGATCAAACTCAAGTTGATCTTTTTCCTGTATCTAAAATTTAAACTCAGGGAACTACAAAAATTGTGGTGCAATTTTTTTTGGTTCTTGTAAAAAAATAACGATAATATACTAAACTTATCATGTTTCGAGAGGAACTACTCATCTTCAAATATTTACTGACGTCTTTCTATCTGTGGTAAATATGACAATTGCACATCTGTTGACATGTAAAGCTGAAAAAAATATTATAAAATTGAAAATAAGAAAATACATACAATGTCTAAACGGCAACGATATGCACATAATTACAATACATACTATGTGAAATTTTTGGATGTAATCACAGAACCAAAGTGGCAAAGATTAGGTTTATTAAAATATTGTAATTAAAAAATTATTATTATTATAATATAAAATATATTATTAATTATTAACTTGTTATAAATAGTATCAAATAAGTTTAAAATTGAACTTGTTCGGTTTTAAACTTATTTGATATTATAATATTATAATTTACAAAAAAATATTACAAATATAACATTTTTAATTCAACGAAATGATGAAAAGCCCAAACGAATCACTTGAAGACAGTGCATTTAAAATATACAACATTAGCAGTTACAAATGGAAGAATCAAAAATTACTAAGTTTAAGGTTTATTATGTTGGTAATAATTAATTTAATTAGTGAATATACTATAGAAGTCACACTAATATAGCTTTTAAAATTGAATAGTTTTGAATAGTTTTTAAAAGTGAATATCGAAAAAAGTTGAAGTGATAAGAAAATGGATGCAGACAAAAATTGGTGCACAGAGAATAACAATAATCGAAAAACATATTCAAATGCTCTTTATTTTCAATGCTCTTATTGCGATAAATTATTTTGCAGAAATGAGAATCGTAAGCAGCACGAAAATTCTCATTTTTCTCTTGTGAGAGATTATCGATGCAATATATGCTATCAGTCATATATATATGAAAAGGATTTAATGATACACTTTAAGATAATGCATTCAGGAAGGTAATTATGATATAGAAAAAACAGAAAACCGGGCTATCAACACCATACGAAAACGCATCAGTTCAGTGTGAAAAGTGCAATAAAAGTTTTAATCAAAAGTCAAATTCAGAAACACAAAAAAAACTGATAAGAAAGAAAAACAGCATCTGTGTCCAATATATTCTTCGAGTTTTAAAATAAATGTGTTATTATTGTGATAAACAATTTATTTATCTACAATTGTGTACAAAACATATGCTAGTTTACAAATCAAACATTCTGCCTGAAAACAGCCTGAAATCAAATGAGGGGTTAATTTTGCGTAATTTCTACGGACGAAAAAAATTTATGATTAAAGAAAATCCGTACAAAAAGAATATTATATGTACTATATTTTTATTTTATTTTATTAATTCCTAACTGATGAAAATTGTGAATGTTTAAACATTTAAAAACTCGTTTAATTTTTTATATGATTATATAAAACAAAACAATGTTAACAAATTCATCATTTCTTAAACTTTTTGTAATATTTTAATGTTTTTTAACATTTAACATTTTTTGAATTTTAGCCTTGTAAATAATATGACCGATGTAAAAATACGAATATGTAATTTATTATAAAAATTATGCAACCCTTCAATAATAAAAAGAACTATTATCTTTTGTATATTTGATCTAAGTCAATCTTTTTCCACTTTTTCCCGAAGATTAAATTTCAACTCAGGAAACAACAAAAATTGAAGTGCAACCTTGAATAACAAACAAAATGTAAATTTAAAAATATGATGATTTTGGTAGAAAAATATACTAATCTTGATATGTTTCGAGTGGAACCAACCGTCTTCAATGTTTACTGACGTCTTGATATTATGTGTGGTTCATGTGACAGTTGCATAGCCGTTGACATATAAAATCAAAAAAATTACTATAGAATTGAAAATAAAAAAATTCATACGTCTGAACGGAAGCAATATTCACACAATTACAATAAACGTGTGAAATGTTTGGATGCAAAACCAGAACCAAGAAAGCTAAGATTAGGATTATTAAAATATTGTAATTTAAAAATTATTATTGTTATAATTTTAAAAAATAAAGGATTACAGAAAATATAACATTTTTTGGAAGAACCAAAAATTACTAAAGTGTTCTAAGTTTTATCAAATTTCATGATATTCCCAGTTTACAGTTTATTATATTGGTAATAGTTAATTTTATTAGCGAATATGGTATCGACAGAAATAATATTGGTTAATCTAAATTTTTTGGTTTAACCTGCAACTGAACAAAAAATGAACCTTGGTAATTTTTTTAAATTTTGTTATATTAATTTTTGCAATGTAATGTTTGCAGAAAAATAAGTAGAGGGAGATTTTTTTGCCAAGACGACGGAGGCCTAGATTTTGCTCCACTGATTTTTTGAGTATAATTTTGTGCAAGTATTTTTGCAATAAGATTTTATTTTTGAGTATTGTTATTGGAAAATTTTGTTGGTGCCATTTTAAAAGTTTTGTTTACTATGATGTTTTTAATAAGTTTAAACTTATTCATATTTTAATTTTAAACTCTCTTGTAAAAAAAACCGTCTTTAAATAAAATTTTTTAATTTTAAAATTTGAATAAAAATCACAAACTAAATTCTTATTTTACCAATGGCGATGGTAAAATAATGTTGTCAAAACAAAGAACTAAATTGAACTGAAAGAAAATTTCACAAATCTTAAGCAAATGTACATATTTTTAAATAAAATTCACACCAAAATATAAGACAATTTATGAGTTTACAATGCTCATTCTAATTTATTGCTAAAGTGTTATTTTAAGCTATGCTGCCGATGATGGTCATAAAATTTATTTTCCTTTTAAAATTTTTGGTTCAAACAGTTTATAGCAATTTAAAATTTTTACCATAATAGTAAGAATTAAGATAAAATACCTATTTCATTTATTTCAATATAATTATTTTTTAAAAAACGAAAATTACTTAATAGGAGTAATAACTAACAATTAATTAAGTGGCCGCAGACTTTACACAGTACTGTAAATATATAAGGCCTTTTTATATTCTTCATCGTCAGTTTTTATATTTTTGCAATTTAGTAGTAGGTGTATTCAATCCAGTATCGCCAATCGCCGGATATTAATACGAATTTCCGATTTTTTAATTTGAGATTAAATTTATTAGAAATATCTCTTTAGTTTTAATTTTTATTTAAACACTTCAAGTTGAATTTTTTTGTTTTTTCTGATTTTTTTTTACGATTGCAGTCGGACTTCCAGTACTTTATTAGTTGATAAATAATTTCGGGGGAAGAGGGGGTTGTAACTCCTAACAATATTAGGTGTAACAATATTATTATCTGACACACACTTCTTACAATTTTTTAGAGCTGCCGATTCATCTTCAAAAGCTAGAAAACAATTTTTTATTTTCGTAAAATTTTTTACGTAAAATATTGAAGCGTCAATGCCATGTCATCCACCTGGTTATAATTTATTGGTTCAGATGGCAATGGCAAATCAGAAGCTAACTCTTTATATTTTTGTATCCTTACCGAAGTCTAATTATTAAATTAATTTAAATTAATTAAAGCCTTAAATTAATTTATTTACTTCAGGGTATTGTAGTCGAATCAGTTCGGCCAATCTGTTTAATGCATGAGCCATATGTGAAATGGATTAACTCGGGGTAAAAGACATTCAAAGATTTTTACTGGATTCGGAACATACATCAGAGTTAAGATATCGTTAACAAAACGTTAAAATTTTAAATTCTATTTAATTTTAACAAAAAAAATGATTAAGAAAATTGTCAAATATGGATTAGGGTGTTCCCTTGACCGTAGAGAACCTTTGAGGTGGTGATAAAGGACACTTTTCTAAAACAAATTTTCAAATAAAATTTTTGTAAAATTTAAAATTTTTGATCTTTTTTAAAGATCATTCGTTTATCTATAAATTAGTTTATATCCTCTTATCGTCTAGAATAAACGGTTTTTGAGTTATAAATTAAATTAAAGAAAAAAATTTTGATATTATTTTTTTTACTTTTCTTGTAAACTCAGTATCTCTTAAACAAATCGTCTTAGAAGAAAAACTAATGACTCAAACCGGATAGGTAATTTAGCGGGCTACAACATTGGTCAAATAAATTTTCTTGGGAAATCAACCGTTTTCGCAGAAATTCTGAAAATAATGAACAAAGTGTAGGTAAAAAACAGTAAAAATAAACAATATAAATTAACAAAGTAATTAACGATAAACTAATGCGCTTTATAACAATGTCGCTCAAACGTTAAATGCTACAATACGTTTTGACATTAAAACAAATGAGATTTTTAAAAATTTTGTGAATTTATTTCTTTTTTACCTACACGTTGTTCATTATTTTCAGAATTTCTGTTGAAAACGGTTGGTTTTCCAAAAAAAATTTATTTTACCAAAGTTGTAACCCGTTAAATTACCTATCCGGTTTGAGCCCTTAGTTTCTTTCTAAGACGTCTCGTTTAAGAGATACAGAGTTCACAAGAAAAGTAAAAAAATTAAAATCAGAGTTTTTTTTAACATTTCTTCTCTTAATTTAATTTATAACTAAAAAAACCGTTTATTCCAGACGATAAGAGGATATAAACTAATTTATAGATAAGCGAATGATCTTTAAAAAAGGTCTAATCTATTAAGTCTAAAAAATTAATAATATAGGAGCTATGGCCGTTTGAAATCAGAAATTCAAAATATTGCTTTAAAAATTTGTCTTAGAAAAGTGTCCTTTATCACCATCTCAAAGATTCTCCACGGTCACGGGGACACCCTGTATATGCGATATATGAATAATAAATATATATGCGGTAAAAACCGAAAATATTAAGTTATATGCGGTAAAACTACGAATTTTGGCTTCTTGTAGTAAAGAATTTATTTATCCACAATCGTTTCAAAAGGGTTTGCAAATCGAACACTCGAAAATGGTCTGAAATATTTGAAAGGACTGAAAAGTGCACTAGAGGAGAACTACGTTGATAATGATAACATAACTGAATAAAATATCGGATCACTGACAGAAGAAATTAATAAATGAAGAAAATCCACACAAAAAAAAAAACATAAAATGTATTTTATTTTATTTATTTTTAATTGATGAAAATTGTGAAAGGAACCCTCTGGTTGTTGTACTGTATCTAAAGCTTTCTATAATTAAATTTAAACATTTAAAAATTCGTTTCCTTTTCGATGATTATATAAAAAAAACACAATGTTAAGAAATTCATCATTTCTTAAACTTTATGTAATATTTAATATATTAAACAAACGTCTCAAGAATTTTTTAGCCTTGTAAATAATATGAGCGATCTAAAAAACTACTACTGCAAAAACATACAATTTTTTATAAAAATTATATAACCATTCGATAAAAAAATTGTAATGGTGAATGTTATAATGTAAAATAATTCTAAGAAGTCGCAATAACTGTATGATAATTAATAAAATTAATTTATTTTTCTTTTTAAATTTCATATTTAAATAGATACTAAATTATTTTAAACATTGCTTTGAATTTAAATTCAAGGAACTAACAAAAATTACGTCAAAAACAAAACGACTTTCCCTTCTTCAAACAACTACCATTTTTTAATTCAAAATAGTATAATAGAAAGCAACACGAATTTGGAACCCCTGCTGTTGGTTGCGATTAATGCAAAGCTTTTTTTATATTTTATAAACACGGTACCAATACAGCAGACGCGCCTAGTGATATGGGACTATTATAAAAAATAATAAAGAATATTACACAACTGAACAAAAAAGTTTCTAATTCAAAATCAATATGTCGTGGCCCGTAGCCCCCTTTCCTGAAAACGATCAAGATATTTTCTGTTTCGCTGCTGTAAATATTATTATTTTATTTGTATATCTAATTTTTATTAGTTTACTCAGAAGATGCACAGACTGTAGTAATTAGAATTTTTTTTTTAATTCTGGATTGATTTATTACCTATTTGAGGGGTACGGCTGTGGGTACAGTGTTACGCCACTGGGTGCTGTGGTTAGCAAATTTTTGCAAATCACGATATAAACAAATCGATTGCAAGTTTTTTTTACATTTTTTTTTTGATTTTCTTTTCCTACGTCTCCTCAACTTCAACTTCGTAGTAGGTAGCACCTACCCCTAAAAGCAAAAATATTTTATTGTTAATTTTATTTTACTCAAAATATACATCTGAAAGTTATACCTTTTTCGGAAAAGCAAAATCTAAAATTAGCACGAACAAACCGTGAAAAAGTCAAAAATATGACACCAATAACGAAGCTACGGGGACCGGTAGCAAAAATTTTGAATGCTATCATTATTTTTACCAACCACGACTTGTGGCTCTCCCCAATAAAAAATATAGCGCTTACTTCATAATATAAAAATCTTAAAAATAAAAGTTGTGACAGTCTTATTGCAATTTTGTTTTTTTAAATCAAGTTACAATATTAACCAGTCTACAAAATGTTTAAAATTTAAATACGAAAATAAATTAGGTTTTATGGATTACCAAAAAATTTTAAATAAAAACAAATGAACCGATTTTAATCAAAATCTCAATATTTAAGTACTAAATACGAAATTCGGTTAGAAAATTCCTATTACTTTTTGAGGTAGAGCGCACACAAAATTTAACCACACACATTTCATATTATACCCGGGCATAGAAAAGAATATTTTTCTATTAACGTGAGAGCAACATGTGATGCACATTTAAAAATATCCAACATTGTTGCACGCTGGTCTGAAGGTACCCACGATTCTACAACATTAAACAATTCCCGATTACAAGTACGACTAGAAGAAAACGAATTTGGCAATGCATTAATCTTAGGTGATAGTGGTTATGCGGTAAAACCACAGTTAGACCCGCAAATAAATGCTGAAAAACTTTTTAACGAGTCACAAATAAGAACTCTTTGCGGCATCGAAAGAACGTTCGGCATTTGGAAACGTAGATTTCCATGTTTAGCAACAGGAATGCGTTTTCAACAAATGTTCTTCCAGTGATATGTGGCAACTGCAGTCTTACATAATAAAGCACGACTGGCTGCAGAATCTTTACCCCCAGATGATCCAGCAATAAATATTCAATGGAATGAAATCATTAATAAAAATATACAACATTATGCTAAAAATCACCAGCAACATAACAATGACGTCACTCAAAGAAATTTAATTGATTATTTTGGAAACTTATAAAAGAAAAAAAATATTTATATATAAATAAATAAAATGTATTTTTATAATAATTGTTTATGTAATAATTCTGTTTTTAATTTTTCCTGTATTAATTTTTGAGCAATTAATTGTTTTTTTAATTCGGTGGCTTCTTTCATCATTCGAGCTCTATCCAATTCCAGCTTCCCCTTTTTTTTTCATAAGAATACAGCAATGTTACATAATTTTTTTTTGCTTCTGCCAATTCTTCGATTAGCATTTTTTGCTTTCTTCCGCATTTGGAATTGGTGATGCAGTTGCTGTGTCGCCTTCCGCTTTCTGCTACCTTCAATGTTGGATACTGACGGTATAACATCGGTGGTCTCTAACACTGACGATGTAACTTCTGTGTGTTTCCGGCACTGACGTTACAACAGCTATGGCTTCCGGCACTCTTAAAGCCTGGCTTGTTGGAGTTCTCAATAGTGTCGAATCCCATATTGACCAATTCTGTAGTAAAAATTATAAATAGTATTTAAATCAAATTACATAAAGGATTTGGTGGGACATATTTTTAATACAGATAAAGAAAAGGCACTATCGGTGTAATACACAAATAATTAAGAATATCAAGTTCAGACCTGTGTTACAACATTTTATCAATTGGTTTTTATTGATGATGTTTTAACCACAATGTTCACTTGTTTCAAATTTTTTAAAACAATATAATAGTGCCGTTTATTTATGTACATTATATTATGTTCTTTTTAAGCTTACCAAGTTATTGTGGACCTCCTCTTTACCCAATTCAACTGGGATTCCTTCCAAGTCGATTGTATCATCTACAGGCTGCAAAACAATAATTATTATCAAAAACCGTCGACTTGACAAAAAGTGTTATCGTCAACTTATTATTAATTGCATGTGGTATTTTTTCAATGTACGACATTTAAATATAATTAATAAAATTACTTACGGTAGTTGATGATTTTGCTTCACTCATAAAATATAAACTCGTACAATATTTATATTTGAAACAAAAACAAAATTAAATTTGAGGTTATTCTTACTCTGAATATGTTTTTAAATGAATGCAACCAATCAGATTTAGAGCAGCCTTTGCAAGATTGTACCCGAGAATGCCGAGAATACACGAAGTAAAAGTGAACAAAAATGTATCGTGACTAATCACGGTTAATGATTAAAAAATGATTAGTTAATCAACGATTTAATCAGAGTTGGTGGAACTGGCCTAAATCTAAATATCTAAATTCGCCAAAATGTCAATTTTTTTCTGTATGATCGTCAAGAAAGGAGAAGTGAAAAACAAGAAAATTAATATCAAAAAAATATTAAAGAAAACAAAACAAAAATAGAATAAAAAAAAAATTAAAAACTAAATCAAAAAGAAATTTTGAACCCAGTTAAGAATTCTCAAAAAACTAAAAAAAAAACAAAAGATAAAAATAATTTATAAACAATAGAAATTTTGAAATTAAGTGCAGATGATGAATAATTTGATTTGATAATGTACTTAATTTAATTTTTATTGATAATTTAAAAATTTTGTTATCAAAATATGAAGTAGTTCGTATTGCATTGTCATGTCTTTTATACAAGCAAACTTGGGTAAACGATTGTAAAATCGTTTTTCACCTATTTGCTCAAAATAGCTAACTCAAAAGTGTTATCGCCTGGATCATATTTTTCTGGTGATTTCTAACTACGTAGCATTAAAAATATTAAACGGAGAAAACTTTTACTGTAAAAAAACTAAAGAAAAATCCATCAGAAAAATAAATATGAAGTATTCTTAGCTGTTATGCAGGTATTTTGTAATAATTTGAAATCAATTTGTTGAGCTGATTTTAAAATGAGTACAAAAAACCTAACGCACCAAATATTGCACCCTTAATTTCCATTTTTTGTACTGCTGTTAATTCAATGAATGGATGGCTTCTTTTAAAACTGCAATTTGTGAGTTAGAAATGGCAATTTGATAATTTTAAAACTAAACAATGATTAATTAAAAAATTAAATAAATCATTACCTTTACGCTATGATTCGAATCCCATTTTGAACTCTTTAAAAATGCACCACTCATATAACTTTGCGCCTGTTTTGTCTTGCGATTCCCTCAGGCTTGAACCAAAATTTATTTCTTTCGTTTCATATTTCTTAAACCAAAAACTATAAAATTAAATTTTTGTATTTAATAAATACATACATGATATAGATTTTTTTACATAAAACTTACACCCTCAAAAGATTAACAAATTGAAGTAAATCTTCAATAAAAAAATTAAACTTACAATTTAGTATCTATAAAAATTATGATTGATTTTAATAACCTTTTATGAAAGCCCATTATAAAAGATAAAATTACAATTTTTAAACAAAAAATCAAAATACAATACAAAATTTACAATTTTGAAATTTCCATTGTTTAACAAATTTCTCCAACTTCTGAAAAGCAAAGTGGAAACTACAAGCTACTATAATAAAGAAAATGAACACCGTTTTGTGTCAAGGCAGCTTAATTGATTTATTTAATTAAAAATATTTTGTCAACAATAATTAAAGTTATAAAAAGTTGTGATAGTAAAACATCATTCTTCAAGTATTCGTATGTATTTTATTAATAAAAACGTTGGTTGGTTGGTGTTTCTGCTTGACAAGTCAAGATATAAATAGTAAAAGTGTAACATCCCCATAGAAGTTAATTTTTAAATTTTGTTACTTTCACTGATTTGACATTTAAAAAACCTTATAAATTAAAATTATTAACTTATTTTATCTCGATTCTGGTTTAGGTTTTGGTGGTTTAAACGTTGCAAGTTTTTTAGTAGTTTTTCCTTTCGTAGACTTTTTCGAAGTCCCCGCTTGAAAAGTTAACCAACTATCGACTCGATCTTGACGAGATTCTTCAAAATTTTTTTGCCATTTCTTTTGTGCTTTCATGTTTTCTTCTTCTTCTATTTCTTGTTCACGTTTTCGTTTCCTTTCCTCTTGATCTTTCGCAGCTAATTCTCGTCTCTTTCTCTCCATATCTGCAAAAAGTTTCATTGTGAGAACGTAAACGGCGTGTTTATATTTGTCTGGATCGTCTTCTGGAATTATTCCTTTGCCTTCTTTTTTCGCCTTTTTTCTTTTCTCGGCAAGCATTATGTCTGTACGTCCTTTAGCTTCTTCAAATATATTTAAACATTTTTGTCTTGTGTCTTCATTTTCTAAAGTTTTCCACGCACGATTTACAGCTTCAAAAGCTTGTTGTGCTCGGTCGGGGTCATCTTGGTTTTTATCCGGATGTACTAGTATCGAAAGACGTCTGTACTTTTTCTTCATTTCATCTATAGGCGTATCGGCTTCTACATTTAGCACTTCAAATGGATTTAAATTAAAATATGTAGAACCTGGTCGAAGTAAACGATCAATTTGTTGTTTGGGTGTGAGAACTGAGTCCCTTTTTTCTATCTCTTTTACTTGCGTATAATACTCATTAAATTCCACCTCTTTCGTTACCACCACTTCCTTTTTGTGAGACATTTTCTAAATTGTAAAGATATACTCAAATTATTTTTCTTTTTGTTTATTTATTTCTCACATACGTTGTTTACACTTTTATATAATATTTCTAGGTTAGAAAACATGTCGTTTGTCATACCAACTGTCAGTCATATATTTGGATGTGCCAGATATAGGGGGCGATACAATTACCAATTACTTTTCAAAAAAAAGTTAAAATGCAGCTTGTAAAGTTTCACCTTTTATTTAATAAAAATGTGCTTAAGCTCTAATACATTTGGTTTATCTAAAAAATAATAATCAATTTGTTATGTTAAATATACAATAACAAGTGCAATTATTATTAGAGTGCCAAACATTCCGCCCAACAAAACATATTTATCTTCTACTATTCTTTTTTCAATTAACCTCATCGTATGATTACTAAGACCGAGAGTGTTGGCCATATCGATAATCTTACGGTGTGCACCTTTTATAGTGGTTCGCTGCATGCGTAAAGATTCTAAAGTGCCCGATCCAGTTTGTAACATTTCGTCTACACCACGATTAGCATTGTACAGAGAATTTTGCTGTTGCACTGCGTAATCCATGTTAATGGCCGTCAATTCAGGATTAGGGGTAAATCGTTGACTTAACAACTGTTCACGTTCGTTGGCCGCAGTTTGTTGTCGAATTAACTTTTGTTTGTACGCTTGTAACGCTGCCTGTAAGTGTCGACTGTCGTACTTTAATTGATCACAATTCATCTTTGCATTTTGTCTTTGACCGGGAGGCACTTTGTACAACAAAATGTCCAATTTGTCGCAATTACTGCAACAGGTAAAACAATGTTTACACTAAAATAAAATTTATTCAAATTATCAAATATGTTCACCTATTTATTTGATTAATTTTTTCTTGGATTTCTAATTCTATTTCCTGAGGATTTCCCGTTCTTCTTTCGAGCTTTTGAAAACATTCTTGTGTTTGTTGCACTAACTTATTGGTCTGATGGTACAGCGTATCCATTTTTGCGATTCTTAATTATCATTCTTATGTGATTAACTACAATATAAATGTTCCGTTTCGAACGGTCGGATCATATTGGGAAATTAAAAATTATGACAACTTCAAAATTTTCGTTCCTAACCTAGTTGACCACGTCAACATGAACATCATAATAGGAATTTATATACAGGATGATGTTCAATAATACACCTATCTCGAGCTGTGTTTATATAAAAGTCCTACTTCCTAAAAAATACTGAATTAGCAAATTTGAAAGATTTCGAAATTTAATTACAAAAATTCTGTACTAGTTAAAATTATATTTATTACGATTTAAGACACTACAAGTAAATATGGCTCAATTTTAATTTACGTTAAAATTATTTATATACACATACTAAAATTATCGTTCTATTATATTTTAATCACTGCACAAAATATCACTGATTATTGATTAACAACATGCAAGATTTTTATTATCTACATTCAAGTTGTATTTTACTTGTACAAAAAGTTCTAATTTAAGAATTCTAAAAAAAAAGTTACAATATTACCGCCCAACCTAAGGCTTAAAGTAACAATAAATTTTAGTTAGTCTTTTTGGACGAAATACAATAATCGAATAAAAATAGTTTCTTTCTCACGGGATGTTACAGTAAATTTAGCTCAGTTTTTCTTCATATGCGTAACTACAAAGTACACATGTCACATCAATAATTGCAAAATTCATAACTTTCAATAATTTTTCTTCAAATATTTTATCATATAAAAATTAAAACCTACTGATGATTTTCTACAAAAATTGAGATAAAATATTTTCCGTACCGCCTTTGTTTTTAATAATGGCAACAATTCAAAAACTGCGGGCACCACAAGATTTTGTAGTCTATGTAAATAAGCATTAGAATAAAAATCTGTTTTAAAAATTATACTCGTGGATGTTGACAATCCCACAAGTGAGTGCACAATAACTACAATTGTAGCTTCTAAAATAATTTATTATCATAGTAAAAAACGCATTTGAGTAATTCAAGCACAGGCAACCCCTGCACAACACAGTCAATAGATTTTTACACAATTTGTCAATTATATTACAATATTATTAGCTTTATGTAATACTAACGGGTTATGCGATCTAACTTCCTAGTGCGTGAATTATATTGGTAATACTTTAAATACTATTAAGGCAACCGAAGTTCATAGATTGATCCATAATTAACCAATCCTGATTTTTTAATAAGGACATGAGAGGAAACTTTTATATCAATGGTCTAGTGCACAAATGTAACATTTACCAAATTATTGAGCAGACGCAGTTAAATGTTTCCCTTTCCGTTTATGGTATTTATTACAAACAAAAGCAGAATTTTATTGCCATCAATATTAGCAAGCCCGTAACCAAGGTAGAGCACCTAGAGGCACGTCCCCCCCCCCAAAATGTTCAAAAGAAAAATATTTTTGAAAGTAAAAAATTTGAATTTCGAAAATAAAATCGGATTTAAAGAGGAGGTATAATTCTTGAAGAATTCGATTTCAGGAAACAAAATTGACTAAATGTGAACGATTTGTCAAAGAATTCATTAGATACATTGGCAAAAGAGCTCTGAAGAGTTTTTTTCCAATGTCTGAACCCTATTAAAAATTATTGCAATATTACCAGTGACTTCAGCAACTGCTGAGAAAAGTTTTTCTACTTTAAAACGAATAAACTTATTTAAGAAATTCTACGGGTGAAGAAAGGCTCAACGATCTAGCGCTCACTAATATTCATAAGAATATAAATTTTGATTCCGTTATTATAATAAATTATTTTGCGAATAAGAAAGAAAGACGCTCAACTTTTTATGTAATAATGTTTGTTTTAAATAAAAATAAATAAATAATGAGTTAATTTTACAAAAAAATTTTTAATAAATTTAGAAAAATAAAATATTGAAAACATTTGTTTGTAACAAATAATAATAAAAATTCCCAAAAAGGAAACCCCCAAAAATTTTACTTTTTACAAGCGACCCCTCTGAAATGAAATCCTGGCTACGAGCCCGAATATTAGCTATCTTGATAAAATATTTGTACACAATGTGTAGGGCAAGAAGGAGAATGGTAATACAGTGAAACTAATTTTTGCAAATCATGTTACCACATTGGTGCACTAGACCATCGATATGTATAGATTAATAAAAGCATCTTCATAAGAGGTTTCTTTACCCAGCAATTTAGTCATTAATAATTTGTGGCAGTGCTAAAGAAGCCTCATCTGAAGGCAGCCTAAGCCTTTAATTCCTATGTGAATATGCTAGCTTAATATAAGACTAATGCCCGGTTTTACCAACCTTCGTTAAATATGCTTTAAAGTCATTTCACCAACGTTGATCTTTCGTTAAAAATGTATCGTCAAATTTAACGTTCTTTAAATTTGCAACCAAGTATTATTTAGATTGGCTGCAATGTAATATCAAATTACTTGTTTTCTATTGGCTCCAAGTTTTCAGTTGATAAATCGTCGGTGAGGAGTCAAAACCTCGTATCTCAATATTTGACGATTTTTAGTTACGAGGTTCTTGTGGTACAATATATAGTTTGGTACAAATAAGTTTGACCTGTCTATACATCATTAGATTCAAGATAAAAACAGCATTTTCCCATAATATTTCCATAATTTTCTTATGTTTGACACACCAAAAAAAAACAATTTTTAGCCTCTTCTGAAAATTAAGTAACTTTGAGTTACGAGGTTTTGACTCCTCGCCGATGAAATGTCACTGCTTAATGTCAATAGTAAATAAACGAGCCGTTGAATTTTGACGGTAGAATATTCGGTCGTCAAATTTGATCGGAGATTTGACCAACGTTAACTGTATTATGCATTGGTAAAACAGATTTTTATGACTTAACGAGCGTCAAACCGTTTGACCTTGATCAAATGCCTTGACAAAGCCCGAGCATAAAAGTTGCAAAAGTATCATGTTGTGCGGAAGTTACCTGTACAAAAAATTTCAAAATCAAATTAATTAACTTTACGTTAGGGACACAAATTATTCTTTTATAAATAGCCTATTAAACACTCCGCATTTTAAAATATTACACCCTGAGATATACTTCCAAGTTGAACGTACCCTTATTAGCTGTACATATACAATAAAGCTATGTTCACATTATTTATATAAGCCTTTGCAAGCCACATCCCAAAGAAAAAATTCTTTTTCTAGAAATTAGAACAAAACTCAAGTTGAGAAGCTGAATACCAAAAGATAGGATTTAGTTAGTCGGTATACAAATTGGTCACCAGTTAAATCTTCCGCATTAAAATATTAAAATTAATAATTATTACTACAACTCCTTACCATTTTCTTACACTTAAGCCCGATCCAACACACAACGCTTTTTCTCACAAATTAAAAAAAATCATAAAAATATTTATGACTTAAAATAATAAATTGTTAAATAATTTACTATCGTTAGTCCTCACGCCAATAAACCCTGGGTTCTCAAAATCATACACGCTGATGGAGCAATTCATCAGATATGTTGTACAAATTTAAAACAGGATAAAATGGTGGGGCTTCCACAAAACCGTCTGGAATACTAGCTGTAGTTGGAGTCACAGTGGAGAGCATTGTAACAGTAGCAGGTTGGGGAGGTGCAAGAACGGTGCCGGGAGGATTGCGTTGTGGCATACCGGTGGGTGGAATTGATTGTGGTTTACGAACAGTCACACTTGTATTTATTCCGTGACGTCGTTTCATGTGCTTGTTATAATTTGGCCAATTCGTAAAATGATGTTGACATTCTAAACACGAGTAAGGTCGTTCGCCTGTGTGCTGTCGCCGGTGGGTAGTCAAAACTCCTTTAAATCTAAAGGATTTACCACAATATTCACAGGTAAACGGCATTGCGCCCGTGTGAATACGATGATGTTCTTTAAGAGTTCCTCTTTCACGAAATTGCCGCCCACACACATCACACTGATGAGGTTTTAGTCCCGAATGGACTGAACTGTGTTTTCGCAAACGCACCGACGTTTTAAATGATTTTCCGCAAGAATGACAAGTAAAAGGCCGAGCCATGGTGTGTGTCAACATGTGATTGTCTAAATTTCCTTTTTGTACAAAGCTTTTACCGCACTGATCGCAAGTGAAATCTCTAATGCCAGAATGGATTCTTTTATGTGCCATGAGATTAGGTTTTGTGCCAAATCGCTTGGGACACTGATCACATTGATGTTTATTTTTTAATTCGGCAGGTAGATGAGAACGAGCATGCACCATCAAAGATGACTGCACGCGAAATTTTTTACCACAAGTGGAGCAACCGTAAGGACGTTCGTCGCTGTGAGTAGAACGGTGTTGTTCTTGCGCCCGATTAGTTCCGTACCACTTATTACAAATATCGCAACTAAATCGTAATTGCTGTCGATGACTGCGAACGTGACTTACAAATGTGCTGTACTTGGTATACATTTTCGGACAATCAGCGCACGCGTATTTTGGAGATTGGGCATGAACCAACGAATGATGATCACGAAGTTCATCTGCACTGTTTAATCCTTGCTGACAATCGCAGCAATTCCACGGATATACGTTCCAACCATCCAAACATCGTCGTAAAGTTAAACTACCATCTTCGTGCCACTCAGCATCACTTACCCCAGACAATAATCCATCTGAATCCGAACTTACAGAATCTCGTTTTTTAAAACGACGTCCCTGTAAAATAATACAATTATTTCAAATCTGTGCTATAGAAATTGAACAAGTAACCACTGTATTTGAACATTTTTAATTATGAATTTCTAAAATATCCGGATTTTATACTTTCATTTCAGTTATTATTTTAACTTTCAAAAATCATACAATTTCCATAATAGGACTTGCCATTTAACAAAAATATGAGCATATTGTTTTACATCTAAGGTAGCTTGCTAGGTTTATCTCAGATGTGCCTGTAACTCTGGTTTTTGTTGTTGATGAAGGCAAATCATCAACCCAGGGGGACCGCCGGCTTTACGTGCCCTCCAAGGCACGGAGAAGATCATAAGAAAGTTCCTGGATTCAAACCCAGTACCTTAGTGTCAGTTATTTGGCTAACATACTAGGCTAATGACTGTCTCAGCGTAATATTGAAGGTGGTAAACATCTGATTTGGTTATCGATATGACTTTTTATACTTTCGAATTAAAGTTCCAACTACCCTTAAATTTAACAAACAATATCAAATATTTAAACAAAGGAATAATTAACGTCATTTCCATAAATGCAATTTTTTTCCAACAATTGCTTGTATGTATCAAAATATTATTCATTCTTCTGCGTCAGTAGCTGACACCTACTTAATACGAAAGGTACCTTTTATTATTCCTTGGGCAGATAAAAATATAATTCTATCAAAAAATAAAAACAAGTTATAATTTCTAGAAACAATCGATGGTATATTCTAGTACCAAGTATATTCTATACGTAGGTAAAGAGTAATTTAAATGCGAATCTTCCCGAAATTCATAATTACAAACTTTCAAATACCTAAGGAGGTTACTTAGTTATGTCGACCACTGTAATTTAAATATTCTACCTTTAGTTTCATTTTTCGCTTAGGTTGATCACCGGCAGAATCACTCGTCAGGAACACACACTCCACATTAAAATTATTGCTTGAACTTTTATCACTTTCCTGTTTGTTTAAACTAACATTACTAGCATTTTCTATTTCCAACAATTCCTGTGCCTTTTGTATTCGCTCATTAAACTCCCAAGTAACATATATCGCTTCGTAACAGTGTCTACATATAGTGGTAGGCAAGCGGTCATCGTTCACAATTCTAACTTGAAAAAATTGAAATATTTTAGCCGGCAAATCAATTTCACTTAGCGTTTCCACCAAATCGTCGTAGGTTTCGGCACACAAACGGCAACGCGCCTCCATATCATTCTATACTTACTTGACTAGACTAAAACTAACGTAACTACATACTAGGCCGTTTCATTTTTTGTATGTAACTTTCTTCCTTCTTAATCCACTAAATACCAAATAATTGGTTTTCCGATTTAAATTCTTGAAGAATAATTTTAAAATAAAAAATATTTACACTGGTAACTGGTAGTTGTCAAGTGTCAAACACAAACAAAAACAAACCAATAAATAGCGGTCGTGCAAATTTTTGAGGTTAAATTCGTTTGTTTTTCAGTTTTTTAATTGTTTTGTTACACTGACACTATTTAAGATGAATTCAAACGAAGAAGGTGAATAATTATTTTTCTATTTAAATTTCTGCCTTAATTTACGAACAAATTAAATTATACGTTTTTAACTCAGTGGCGTAACTACTACCACATTAGATAGATATTCTGTGGCTTCAACCCGGAATTTTCAAATTTGACTTCTTAAAAATTAGTATTCATCTGAATTTTTGTTTAGTTAATTTGACTGAAAGTACTACTTTTAATTCTGAGTACGGAATTTTATTCACACGAGACGAAGCCAAGGGTAAAAATCGCTTGTGGGGTTAAAAAGTGAATAAACAAATTCAATTTTTTTTTATAAAATAATAAAAAAAAATATATTCATAAATCATCAGACAAATAACTCGCCAGTTTTGTTTTTGATCTTATTCCACAAATATTATTTGTCACTTAACTCTTGTACTAGTGATTCATTGGAGAAACCTCCAATAAAATTCAGTAAAACTCGAATTTTTTAGGCTGAAACGACTGGCCAATAACTATACGTTTAGCCTACATTTATAGATCAAAAAATTAATTTAATTTCATAACTTGCCACCGCTTTATCATCACAGATGATGCATCTTTCAATTTTAAAATAAACAAACTAATCAAAATATTAAAATAATGAATTTTAACTGTTAAGTTAAAAATATAACATTATTCAAAATATTTACCGTACTTGATGATTTTTCTTACTTCTATTTACAATAATTATATTTGATTTCCTTATTCCTTTTTTCACACTTTTGATTGAAAGTCTAATTATTTCCGCAGCATTGAGATTCTTCAAAAACAAATAAATCCGGCAAAAAGCAAACCTCTTGTGCATTTTCACTTGATTAACATTTTTCTTCTCCGTCCTTTATAGTCTTTGTCCGAGTCTGAAAACACAATACATCGAAAAAGTAAAAAATACAGTATTCGAACAGTACAACTTTGTTCCTAACAGAATTACTACGATCTTAATGCCGCCCATTGGTCAAAATTACGAAAACTTAAATTGTCATAGTGTGTAGGTGAATAATAAATTTTTATCATACTTTTCCCTACATTCTCTATTATATTGGTCCTATTCGACATATTAATTTATGTGTTGGTTATATTTGCCAACACCGGGGTAAATCAATTTGGAATTTTTAGGGGTCCAAAATGTAATACAAACATTAGGAAAACACAACCAAATAATATAAAAATAAATTCGATTTCTTAAATTTTAGAACAAATTCCGGAATACACCGAAGTGTTATTAACAGATTATAAAATCAAACAAATCAACATTCAAAAATATTCCAATAAAAAAGTCGTTAAATTATCTATTAGTAGTTTATTGGACACCGAGATAGTTAAAAAACACGAAACGCTGGACAAATTTTTTTACCACCATGGTGACATTTTTAAAAGTATAAAAATTCGAGGGGTGGTAGTTGGTTTACAATTTTTGTCGCCTACAATGAAACACGATTTACTTATTTCTGGTTTGTATATCTTACACTAAATTTTCGTTTTTCTAATTTAAGTTTATTGTTAGTTGATGACGGTACCGGAACCATGGATTGTTTTATGGAAAAAAATGTTGTTTTAGAAAACTTAAGAACTGACATCGAGTCGCACGTTGAAAGCATTAAAGAACTTTTAAAAGAACAGTCCGATAATGTCACAATTAAAGTAAATTTATTTGAAATTATTAATTTGCTATACATTTTATTTTTTTACTTTAGGCTGCAATGATGATGACCCAAAGTTCCAAGAAATTGCTCAAAAGTGCACCTTCCTATTCGGAATTAGAAATTGGAGATACTGTTGATCTTATAGGAAACTTTAGTGAATATAATGGTAAAAGAATTTGTTTCATTGTATGTTTGGTCAGGATTGAATGCTAATTTAATAAGTAATTACAAAAAATGAATGGTTTCAATAATTTTGACCAATTTGGCGAACATATGGAAATCAAATCGATTGCTATGACATAATTGTAATCGTAAAGGATATTTGGAATTGATTAAATCAACCACATTGATGTAATCTATTACTCATGTATAAAATATTTTATTCGTTAAATTTTAAGGAATATAATTATTTTTTAAAATTTGTCCTACATTACAATGTAAAATTATTTATTGCAATAATCGTAATATAAAATTAAGTAATTAGGTACTTACATTTAAACATTTAAAAGCAAATTATACCTAATTTTAAAATGAAATTAAAATTACATTAGCTGCTCAGCTTTCATCAGTGTGATTTCATATGAGTTGAAAGGGGTCCAGTTTGTGAAAACGATTTATCACAAATATGGCAGGTGTAAGGTTTTTCTCCAGTATGAATTCGCAAATGCACTTTTAAAGTTGACGCTTGATAAAATCCCTTTTTGCATACATCGCATACATGATTACGATCTCCTAATAAAATATTATTAGTTAAAAACATAAAAATTATTGTATTTATTTATTTAACCTGTGTGAGTTTTAACATGAATTCGGAGGTCTTCGCTTCGTGGAAAAGCTTTTGGACA
Organism: Cantharis rustica; assembly: GCA_911387805.1. Lineage (NCBI taxonomy): Eukaryota > Metazoa > Arthropoda > Insecta > Coleoptera > Cantharidae > Cantharis > Cantharis rustica. Next base: position 118,503,642 of record OU426877.1, read on the forward strand.
AAGTGTACACTGATAAGGTTTTTCCCCTGTATGTATTCGCATGTGCTTCTTAAGTTGAGATGAGCTAACGCACCCACGACCACAATACGAGCAAATGTATGGTTTTTCACCACTATGTGATCGAGAATGAACTGTTAATCTGGATGGATCTGGAAAACCTTTACCACAGACGTTGCACACATACGGTCTTTCACCTGCACAATTAAAATTTAGAATCAAAGATTGAGTTTTAGCAAAATTACACTGTATAAAAAATTATAGAATCCGAGTCAAATTATTAGGACAATTAAGACTAATAAAACTAACAAAAAATAGGCCCTATTGGTGGGTATTCAATTAGTATATCAAAACAGTTGTGCTACAGGTATGCATACTTTCCTAAGGTAAGAAAGCTAGACGGATTAGTTTTGATCGGTTCCGAATTGATCATTTGTGTAAAGTCATAATGTATCTTAATAGCTATACTAGTATTTATATAATGCTGACTCGTCTGCCATATTGGAGCTTAATTTCAATTTAAAACATGGCTTTTTTTCTTTAACCTTTTGTTTTATTGATTTCACCTGGTGCCAATTAAAATCAGCATGTATTTTCCAGAATTTATTATCGTAGCTGAAAAAAGTTGTCAATACATTTGACCAAATTGCTAACCAATGGTCATTGAACGGATACGGTACTCTACGAAAATAAAACAGCACTGCAGATGTTGTTATGAACTAGAGCCCATAATAAAAATCTTTAAAAACACATCTTTATTTTTGTTGTTATTTCTTATTTAATAAATATATAAAAAATATCTACATAAATGCAGTTAAAGCATTGTACGATGACATGACTGGTTGAGTGAAAATTGGAAACAGAATATCTAAGGAGTTTAGAGTTACAAAAGGATGCTGCGTAGCTCCACTATTATTTAAAATCTACCTTAAAGTAGTATTATCTCAATGGAGAAGGAAATGCCATAATAAGGGTGTGGATATACGAAACGGTAAGCTTTTTACTTTTCACTTTGCAAACGACCAAGTCATAGCACATATGAACAAAATATATAAATAAAATCTAAATAAATTATTCGAACGTTTCTAAGGCCAATAGGCGTAAGCTTCAAAATTAATCTATTACTTTTTTAAAAACTATTATAATAAATTAATTATTAATAAAAAAATATCATTTTACATTTACGTTCCGTTTTTTATGCATTCGATTCACATTTATGGTTACGTGTATATTGTATATTTAATGAATGTTTATTTTATCAACCTCCTAATGGTAATTATAATGGAAATGCAATGGCACATTCATTAATCAAAACTGGGAGGAAAAACAATTAGTTGAAGGACACTTAAGTCATCCGTACTTGAGTTATTTATAACAGACTTTTTGCTGGAAGTAAAAACAATCACTACAAATTACAGTGATGTTTGATTGTAAAGAACCGCAAGAGGCCAACTAATTTGGTCTGTAATGACCAAAAACTTTTATAGTTAGTAACACTAGCGTACCTAGGGGGCGGGGGAACCTTCCCGGGCGGCATTTTGCTTCTTTTTGTACAAACATATATTTATATAAAAAAATATTTTTATTTTTGAGCAAGATCACGTCAAGTGGACCCCCCATTTTCCACTTGATCATCGAATTTTGATATTAGTATTTTTTCAGGAAGTATTCACTATCAACAATTAATCCCCAAAACAGTTTTCAAAAATTTTCATTTTAACAACAAGTTTTTTGATACTGAAAATTTTTATGACCTTTAGTTAAAAAATCATTAATTAAAAAACTATTAGAGATATTTCAATGAAATTTTCAGAATGTATACTTCAATACTAGTATTTTAATAAAATATCTACGAATTCAAATTTTTTATATATTTTCATATTGTTAATTAACTTTTAAGTTAACAAATGAAAATTTAAATGACTTCTCCCTCAAAAATCAAAATTTTTTTTTCTCGGTATTTTGCATTGAACATTTAAGTAACGAAATTCGTGAAAAAATTTGACTGCTCGCGATTAGATTAAGCAAAAAAAAAATTATTTATGACGGGCGGTGGGCGCTGTCGGTACAGTGCGTTGCCGCGTGTCATTGATTTACCTTTAATCTACTCGGTAATTACAAATAAGAAACAATACTTTATCTTTAAAATAAAAATTATGTTATTGTTATGGTTTTATTTAAACAAATTCAAAAACAAAAACAATTATTATTATATAATATTCATGAGTTACACAAAAAATTAACTGAAGCTTTTCTTGACGAAAAGATTGGACTCACAAAATTTCAAAACCTCCGTCCTCGTGAATGTATATCTGCTGGCAAAAGTGGGACTCATAATGTGCGTGTGTGTAAAATTCACCAAAATATGAAATTGCAGTTAAATGGATTTAAAAATGAATTAAAAAGAAAAGGAACAATTTTTTCGGACAGTTCAAATAATTTAATTAAAAGGTTTGTTTGTCAAGAATCTAAATCATTGTGTTATTTTTCAAAGTGTACTAAGTGCCCAGGAACTGATAATGTTATAAATAAATTAGAAATGTTGCTTGATAATCATGAAATAAATGAAATTACATACAGCCAATGGAAAAGTACCGACAGGTAAGGAAAAGTTCACCCAAATTACTATTATATTTTAAAATTTTAATAACTACTCTCATAAAATAACTTTATTCATTTGACTGTGTAATAAATACTTATTATATTTTGTTTCGTAAAGTTACAGATTTATTGTATCGATATATTAATAATGAAATTATTAGATTTTGTCCCATTTAAACTGTACATTTTTTTGTTATCCGTTTTTCTATAAATATTTTAATTAAATTAATTGGCTTGAAATTTACAGGACTGAAGTAGTTGAAGAAAAGAAGAAGAAAGAAGATTGTTTTAATGATTTAAGACAAAAATGGCCTGAATTATTGAGACATGATTTTCTTGCAAAATCTCAAGCATCATATTTTACTGATAAAAAGAATTCTTTTGAGGATGGAGAATTTATCGTATGTCTTGATTTTTCTGAAAATTATAGTTTTTCTGTACAAAACGCAATCCAATCTTATCATTAGAATAACAACCAGGCTACAATTCACCCTTACGTAGTATATTATAGAGGGAATGAAGAAATGAAACATGAAAACTATGTAATAATTTCAGAAAAAGTTAGTCACGATGCGAGTTCAGTTCACCTCTTTAATTCTAAATTGATTGAATTTTAAAAAATTAAGTTTGGAGCAAATATGATTAAAAAAATTTCTTATTTTTCGGACGGAGCTGCTTCTCAGTACAATAATAAATATATGATTAATTAATCACAAAAATGATTTTAATGTTGACGCGGAATGGAATTTCTTTGCTACTTCGTACGGGAAAGAAGCATGTGATGTAAAAAGACAAGCTTATCGCGCGAGTCTTCAACGATATAATGATAAGCACATTACTAATGCGCTTTCATTATTTGAAAGGGCTGAAAATTCTTTTAAAAAAATTAATTTTGGTTTTTGCTGTCAAGAAGATCATGACTTTCATGAAAAAAATTATAAATCACGGTATGAACAAGCTGTAACGATTAAAAATACACGTCAGTATCATTCTTACATAGTTTTAAACAATATATTACTCGAGTGCAAGCTTTTTTCCCAAAGATGTTACAATTACTATAAATAAAGTGTTTAAATAAAAATATACCTATTTTCATTTAAAAGATAAAGTATTGTTTTTTATTTGTAATTACCGAGTAGATTAAAGGTAAATCAATGACACGCGGCAACGCACTGTACCGACAGCGCCCACCGCCCTTCATAAATAATTTTTTTTTGCTTAATCTAATCGCGAGCAGTCAAATTTTTTTGCGGATTTCGTTACTTAAATGTTCAATGCAAAATACCGAGAAAACAAAATTTTGATTTTTGAGGGAGAAGTCATTTAAATTTTCATTTGTTAACTTAAAAGTTAAATAACAATATGAAAATATATAAAAAATTTGAATTCGTAGATATTTTATTAAAATACTAGTATTGAAGTATACATTCTGAAAATTTCATTGAAATATCTCTAATAGTTCTTTAATTAATGATTTTTTAACTAAAGGTCATAAAAATTTTCAGTATCAAAAAACTTGTTAAAATGAAAATTTTTAAAAACTGTTTTGGGGATTAATTGTTGATAGTGAATACTTCCTGAAAAAATACTAATATCAAAATTCGATGATCAAGTGGAAAATGGGGGGTCCACTTGACGTGATCTTGCTCTTTATTAAATAATATAAAAATGTTGCAAATCAACAGAATCGAAGAACAGTTCTATCACAGATTAAATATACTACAGATAGCTTGCGTAATGTATTTTACTCATTTCTAGTGGGCTGCCTATACTTATAATATATTGCTGGTGGGGTACTAGAAGGAAAATTCCGTAAGTACCCGATCATCCCACGCTTTTTCTCCAAGACGTCTTATAGAAAATGTCTACGTGTGATAATGAATGACTGGCAGCACGATTACACCTCAACCGTGGCTAGAAGAGAAATTAAACGTACTAATCACGAAAAAACACGAACAGCCAGCGCATCTACAATATATAGTGAATGGCTTCCATGCTAAAATAATTGGCTTCCAAATACATAATAACGGACGCCCGTTCTCCCATAAGTGCGAGCTATCTGTAGTATATTTAATCTGTGGTTCTATATTGAAAGAAGAAGGATTCAGAATTTTATGTCTGTGCCTGCTCTACAAGAATAAGCAAAATTTTGGGAAAACGAGAAAGAGCCTCTTGAACTATTAATGTTTATTCAAAAGTATAGGTTAGAAAACTCTGTTCCCAACATAGTAATATTGTTAAGAACTTTTTTAAACAATAGCCATCGGTGTTGCTAGTTGTGAATGAAGCTTTTCCAAATTAAAATTAATTAAAAATTATCTTTGTTCCACAATAAGTGATTCAAGATTGCGAAATCTAGCAATACTTTCAATAGAAAAAGAACTAACGGATGTTATAAATTTTGACGATATCATTCGAGAGTTTGCAAATAAGAAGACAAGATAAATAAATATATAATTTTTTTATTTTTTATAATTATATTTATATTCAGTAATATTTATATGAGGAGGGGTAGGGGGCTGCAAATTTTAAGATCGCCCAGGGTGGCAAAAGCTCTAGGTACGCCAGTGGTTAGTAAATATTTACCTTCGTCATATAATTGGATTTTTTCATAAGACATTTAGTTTCTGCTTCATAAGCAGAAGCCCTTTATAGCAGAACAATTTAACTTAAATTCACCCCAAGTTATCTAAGGTATAAGTCTTAGCTAATCTAACTTCCCTTCAAAAAATTTTGAAGTTAATTTTTTAGTAAACGCCTAGATACACATGCTATTAAAAAAGCATGCTTAAAGAGCATGCTATTTAATAGCAGGCTTGTTGCAAAATACATTTGCTAATGAAATAGCATGCTTTCTCATAGCAGTCTATCAGATAGCATGCTATCAAGTCTGACAGGAATACACACAACTTGTCAGCTAGAAGTTTAGTCTTGTAGTACCTACGTACTAACAAACCTGACAATGGAAGTTTCACTACAAAATGAAATAAATAGTGTATTATTATTATTACTGGTTATACAGTGTGTAATCAGAATGTGCAATATACCCCAAAGAAAAAGAAACCGGAAAATTTGGGTGAAAAATTGGCTTAGTAGAAAGCAAACTGTTTGCTTGCAGAAGTGAAAAATGAAGATAGATGCTTATTGTTTTTCTATATTCCACAGTGTCACCCAGAAAGGAATGCATTTTCTCAAACCACGGTGTTGTGGGTTTATATATTTGAGCTGCATCAGCTCCAGAACAGATCGAGTCTTTTATTTTTTTTAATTCATGATGACTGATGATACACCGATTGCAGATTTTTTATTTTGGCTTTTATCATTTTCATAGTTATATTTTCGTCACCTATAAACTCGAATAATTCTTTGTAGGCATTTTCATGTGCAATTTTATTCTTGTACAAAGAAGAATCTATGTTCCATAAACACTCATACTCTCAGTAGTGAATTATAAAATTTAAAGTTTTGCTGTCACCCCATCGAGACATTTTGACACATTGACAAAGCTGATAGCATGCGACATAGTAGCATGCTATCTGTGTACGCATTCACACATGCTTTTTCCACACCCCCCCGCCTACCCGGTCTTGATATAGCAGGATAAAAATCAAATGCCTTGCGATTTAGTAGCATGCTTTTTAGTAGCAAGCTTTTTAATAGCAAGGCTGTATACACATGCTACTAAAAGCCATTTGCTACCTAGTGGCATGCTTTCGTGCTACTAAGTAGCATGTCTATTCCCTGCTTAACCAAAGTTAAAAACTAAGGTTGATCAACTGTCAACTTAAGTTAGATTATCTTACATTTTCAGTAAATAGAACGTAACAATTATCAGTCTCCACCACTTTCTTTTAACCGTGCACATTACAGTTGTAGTAATAATAACAATAACATTCAGATTTTCAAGTGGTTTACTTTTCTGTCTTCGACAAAAGTAACAAAGATTTCCTAACGTTAAAACTCAAATTTAAAATTTGAGTTTTCCATTTTCTACAATTCTGGAAGGTCATGGTAATATGAAGGCATATAACTTTAAAACACTGAGAAAAGACACCAAAGATAAGGTCAATGACTTCAAATTATCTTTCGATATCTCTTGCTAAACGAACAAAAAGTATGGGTTTACATACATAAACTTAGTAAGTGTTTAACACCTCAACCTTAAAATTCATTTCCGCCCAAAAGTAAGGAAGGAGAAGGCCAACAGATCACCCTGTCAATTTTTTCAAAAGTCACGATAAAGAAATTATGTAAGAATATGAAGCCCAACATTGCAAAGGTAAGTGTAGCTTACTTCTATTCCGTCCGATGTATGTATTGGTATGCGTTTTATAAATTAAGATAAGCATGGTTTTTCACCACTGTATGATCACGAATACTATTAATGTGCCGAGAAAGCTTTTACCATATATATTGACAATTACGTGCAATATTTTATTATTAAGGTTTAATTTGAACCTTAATGGGAGTAATAATGTAGAAAAACGGAAAACCCAAAAAAACAATTAATGTAATATTTTCAAAACAATTAATTACCTGTATGGGTTCGTTTATGTATTATAAGATTGCTAGGCGTTGTAAAGCCTTTCCCACAGTATGGACATATGTGATCCTTAAGCCCCGTGTGTGTCTTCATATGCATCGCTAAAGAACCAGAACCGCATAATCTAAAAAATAATGTAAAGAAATCCATTCGAAACCAAGCAAATCGTTCACCTTTTTCCACAAACCCCACAAGCATGACTTTTAATCCCGCTGTGTGTTTTATTATGGGCAGCTAAACTGGTGTACCTTGAAAACGCTTTCCCGCATACAGAACATACAAAACTCTTTTCATTTGCATGAGCTCTCATGTGTTCCAGTAATCTAAACGACTGGGCAAAGGCCTTCCCGCACAATTTGCATTCAAATGGTTTTTCTCCTGTATGTATCCGCAAATGCCTCGTTAAGTCATCCGATCTTGCAAAACCTTTACCACATTCACTACAAAGATGCCTTTTGGCACCGTCGTGAACCTAAAATAAAACCAAAATTTTACCTTTCAACCTACTTGCTAGCTTCGGACTTACTTTCATATGTCTGCACAATGTACTTGCACTTGCAAAACTTTGATTGCAAATTTTGCAAGTATGCCGAGTTACTTTCGAATGAATTTTCGTGTGCACCTAAAATACACCTAATTAATACTTTTCTGTAAAAATAAATTACGACATACTTTTAAATCAACTGCCGTCGTAAAGCATGCAGTGCATTCTTCACATGGATAAATTGGTTGATCCGTTTCGTCTTTTGATTTTTTCTTTTTGATAGGCTCCTTTTTTGATTTTTCCAATATTACTGAATTATCAGTCTTTTCTTCTGTGATATTTACAACAGCAGTTTCAAGTTCCGCATTAGTAATTTGTGGTACTAAATTCACACAGTTACTTTGAAATAATATTCCTTCGTTTCCGATTAGTTCGATTTTGAGATCTCCGTCATCAAATACCTTTTGTTCTTCGATTGCTATATCTTGGAAATTATCGCTAGTCGACTTTAATTCTGACATGTAGGTTGCCAACATTGGTTTCCCTAATAATTGTCTTAATGTGGAGTCGGATCTCTCGCATAATTGTTTAAAGGAAAACGCCTGAGTGATGTAGTGAACACATTGCAAACACATTTGTCCTGGTAATCCATCGTTTTCCATAATCTTAAAAAGTAAGAAAGCTTGGATAAGAAACAAAATATTTTTAAATTAAGGTGGTAGCTTTGTAGGGGTAATTTCATATTCTCAAGAATTAAATGCATGCAAAACTATCTCTGCTATTCACAAACACATAAATCAGTGTAACAGTGAAAAACAATATATCAGAGGCTCGGCAACAAATTCAAGGATATTCAAATTTATGTAGAAGTACATAGATAGCCGAACCTAATAATGAACGACAAAGAAAGAAATCTTAAAAAACAAGAAAACTTAATATCAAAACCTAAATTATGTAGAAAAGATACTACTTCATTTTACCCGATTTTAAAATGTTTGCTAAATATGTAGGTACGTAACGGCCACAGACCACCACCTAAATAACCTAAATGCAGCGTTCGGTGTTGGTTCGAAACAATCAAATAATTTAAAAAACTGCTGCCTACTATTAATTTTATGAAACAAATGTATTTTTATGTAGTATTACCTGAACAGCAGCACAAGACATCAACATTTCAAATAACCTAGCGTTGTCACCCGAATTATCGTCTACACCGAACACAGAACGCATTATTCCTTCTTCTGATAAACATGTTCTACATATTTTATTAGTTTCTAACGTATGCAGTTCCATTATAACAAATAAATTAAATAATTAACACAAATTTTCTAAAATAGTAAACAAGATCACATTCACTGACAGTTGTCATTTCAATAGAAATCCAGAGGTTCCCAAAAGCGAATACTAGCGTAGTGCCACATGACACTAAAAATTAATCTATCTACTACAAAAAACTACTGTTTTGTTAGTTAGAAAAACTGGATAGGTTCGATAATAATTTATAATAATAATAAAATAAATAATTTATTATGGGGAATAAATTCCTTCCTTCACATTTTTCTTTAGAAGGGTCAATTAATAAATATATTAGAAAAAAGAAGTCTGTAAAAGTATTGCAGTTTCATTGATTACTTTTTAGTCTACTTATCAGTTACGACCTTTAGTTTCCGACAAAATTGGGTCGGAAATATCAAATAATGATATTTTATGTGTTTTGAATATTTTCTAGTGTACAAAATGTAAAATTTGTAAATAAAATTGAAACAGTGTCCTGAACCCCATTTAGCTTTTAATAATATTTTACACGATGGGTTGAAAAAAACAGATTTAAACATGATCGCTTAAGTGAGTGCGCAAAGTCTTCAAGTAGGGTAGACCTTTTTCACAAGTGGTGTACTTCGAGTGACTTAAACCAACTTTGGTTTGCCAATCCACATCTTCAACGAAGTTGAAATCTAACCGATGTTTAAATTGTACATTGAAGTTGAATCACGGAATTCAAATAACATTTGAATAATAAAAAACAATGATAAGTACAAACTATATTTTTGAATAAATACAATTTTTGCATTGCGACAATACATAACAAGTTATGAATAAAATAATGAATGACCCATTACATTTAAACAAGTATTTTATAAAATATTTAATAAATATCGATACAAAAAACGGTATATACATATTACATTAAATAAATACATCTTTGAATTGGTCAAATTAATTTTAACAATGCCATAAACATATTTTACGATATAATTATGTATTCTAAAATATTGTCTCAAACTGTCTCAGACAAATTTCGCTAAAAATTAATATTTAGCACTATATTTTGGAATGTTCATGACAATTAAGTTTAAAATTAAAAGGATAAGAGGGAATGTATCGAGAATAAATATAAAATTTAAAAAATAAAATTAGTGTATCACAAGTTTGGACGGTTTTAAAACAAAACGTTTCCAAACTCTTTTACTGTTAGCAACCAAAAGAAATTAAACCTTTTTTTAACAATCTCAAACTTGACTAACAATTCTGTAATCTACGTTACATATTTTGTTTATTACATTATTTATTACAAGAAAAATCTACAAAAATTTGAAACAATAATTTTTATTATAAAATATGCTCCAAGAGACGCTTCCGTAACAAAAAAAATTAATGTATAACAAAAACACGTTGAAATTCAATAGCGAAACAGAAGTTTCAATGTTAACGATCTAAGACAAATGCACAACTCCTATAATTATTTTGTAATTAAAATGTGATGTATTAGAGCTAAAAATTATATTCTTTATTAAAGAATAAATCTCTTTATATTGCAAAATTAAAAACTTTTAAAAACGATAAATGTAAAATAGCAGCCAAATTCTATTATCGTAAACCTAATAAATACAAACTATTTAAAAAACAATTATCACAAAAAATAATACAAATGCCCATTTTTAAAATGGTGAATTTTTTGTTTTGTCATGCCTCTTTTTAGTATCTAAGTATTTTGGAATTGTAAAAAGAGATCAAAGCAGCATACAACGTGACTAGGAATGGACTAGCAATTATCGGAAGTTACATTTTTCCGATAACAGTTGGTTCCTCTTTTAAGAAAGTGTTGGAACGAATCATAACAGATTCGTTACTTTTACTTTTGGTTTTGATTTGTTCTTCCTTTTTGTTAGGCGCCTTCTCCATTTTTGATGCTTGTTTAGTGGTGGATGTACTACTACCCACACTTTTCTTGTCACTCTTTTTGGGGATATTTTTGGTGGAGGCGTTACTTGCACGATTTAAATTTGAGATATTTGAACGCGGTGCCGCGGGCACTTTAGCAGGAGTTGGTTTAGTGACCGTCGGCTTTATATTTCGTGCCTGTAACTTTGTTCTACTTACTGTGGTACTTTTTGGTGCTAGATTTTTAGCCGCGCTACTCTGTGTCGGTTTGGTGAGAGTGCTGGTGCGCTTATTAACGGACGAATTTTGCGAAGAAGATTGTGCTGCCAATAATAAACTTTTACGTAGTAAAGGACTGCGTAGAAGTGGACGTGATCCGTTTTTAAAAATTGGACTAGAATTTCTGGAAGATTCAGACGAACTGCTAGGAGGGAATTCAATTTTTGGTTTGATGGCAACTGGAATGGATTGTTTGTGTCGAATATTTAGATCTCGGAGACGTTTCTTTAAATTTGGTTCTAACTGTAACCACACATTGCTGCGTGCCATTTGACTAGCTTGTCTTACTATGCAACCTTCTAGTTGTTTATTAATTTTTCGTAACAAATTTAGATAAGTTGTGTTTCCCGGCTTCTGTAACAACTTATGACAACTTGTGTAACTTCGACAGGCTTCATCAAATTTTAAAGTACTTGCCGCTCTAACCAAAGTCTCTTCTAACGAATTTATTGCATTTGTTGGATTTTTGAGCAACGCAAACGTCGGTGAAAGTAACACGTCCGAATAATTTTGGCAAAGAAAGCTTTGACAATAATCCGTTAACTGGAGCGCTAACTGAGCTATCGATTCGGCCCATTTTCCTGTGGGCATGGTGGCCAATAGTTTACTACAAGCCAGCGTCGTTTCTAACACAGTATTAGGAACCATATGAACCGTATGCTGTCGGTAACACTTGTCCCTTAATTCTCGTGAAAGACTTGCAAACATCCTATTCGGCCAAACCTCGGTAAAATTTTTAGTTATCCATTCCAAACTCGACTGATAAAGCTCGTCTAATCCATAGGTTGCACAGATGGGAAGTATTTCCGGCACCCCGTTAATGCATCCAGCACAAGGTTTATGAAAATCATGACAGCATTGCGTTTCCAGCGCATTGGATACCACTTCCTTCAGTCCTTCCAATCCCAACATGTCTGCTAGGCTGGCCAATTCGAACAAACTAATAGATTCTGGAATGTGTTGAGCGCCACTATAAATGTGACATAATGCAAAATGCACGGCAGCATAAGAATAACCTTCGATAGACACCATCTCCGTCGACGAATTTCCGCTCAAAATAGCGGCAAAATAATGACAACGAGATGACAAAATACACTTGTGACCACGTAAACGACGACCTTTTACCTCCAACGTTATATCCGTATTAATTTCTTCCAAAAACATTCTTAACAAATCAGTCCCTAGTTTACGAACCGAGCTTTTTGGAGGTGCAGGCTCCGTAATATTTTTAATGGGTTCTGGAATGCGAGACTGAAACGGTCGTGGAGTGGTACGATAGCCAGACGAATTAAGCATGGCCAGTGGACTTTCTAACCAGGAAGTTTCAGGAATTGAACGACTCATGCGTGGCATCATAATTAATTCGGGTCTTGAACGTTGCTCCTTTAAGTCCGATAGTCTGACAAACTATAAAACACAATAAAAACAAATTACAACACAAAAATTCACTATAAAAATGCAGCTTCACTCTCAAAATTATAAAGCGTTTAAAATTTTAGCATGTTAATTATTATGTGCTGCACATAATTTAATAAATTAAAAAATAAACTTACGGTTAAACAGTTTTAACATAAACAATCTGTTAAATTTCTTATAATTATTTATATTAAAGTTCAAGTTCTGTGTAAATGTAAGTAAACAAATTAAATGTGTACTTGATAGCTACAATTAAAAAGGAATTTAAAAAAGTTATGGATGAGTAATAACCAATAACTAATAAGAGTACTACTTATGCTTTATTTTGAACACAAAAAGTTGTCTTAATTGTAGCAAATTTTTTTATTTAAAATATTGGTAATGAAATTGAAATAAAAGGCGACAGGAAAAACCGAGGGAAGAAGTTTAAAATAATCAGCTGTGCATTTTTAATACAGTAGATGAATTACAGCTTGACCAATTTTATAAGTGGGTTATTTGAGATATGATTTGTTACTTAAAAGATAGTTTTGAAGTTACATAATGGTTGAAAATATTTCTTAATGATTGAAACACTGCAATGCAATCTGTGGGAATTAATTCTGGTGCATTTCATGAGAAAAAACAAATTTACTTGGAAAACTCAAAAAAATTAAAGTGTCAATGGACTAAAGTGCAGCCTTGATGCTGTGGCAACCCATATATATTTATAAAAATGCTTTCACAATACAGCAATAAATTAAAATTCATTAGGTTTTGGAAGATTAAAAATTAAAAACAATTAATGGGAATTATATTTGCATTTTTTCTAGTGCACCCAGTAATTAAAATTCAATATTAGAAATTTTTAATTACTACACTTAAGAATATTTTATAGCTAGTGAAACAATAATATCAACATGTTTATGAATTCAACACAATATTAATGAATAAAGCAATCTTATATGAAAATCGCTTAAATAAAATCAATGGCAGTAAGCTAAGAAGCATACCTCAACTGTAAACTTTCTACCAAGTGAAAAAAATCAATATATTTTTGTTAATAAACGTAAAATTAATCTTGAGTTTTAGAAAAACATACTCGCATTAAATTTACCCTATATTGAAATAATAAAATAAAAATAGTAAAATATATAATATACAGGGCCGGCTTTACCGGTTAATAACCTGAGTTTTAAAAAACACGTGAGTTAGAAAAAGAAGTCTTACCAATACGAACCCTTTTAGGGGAAAGTCAAGGCTGCAAGCCTACACGTAGCTCTTCAAAATGATGTCAGTATGTAAAATATAATGAATGAGTAATTATGATTAATTTCAGTGACCCCCAATAAACAGGTAAAATTTATAACTATCAAAAATTACATCTCCTTTAATTCGTTAAGTGAGAAATCGCCACTAAGAAATTTACTTTTTGGCTATAATTTTTTAATATGATGTAGTTTCAGCCAAAATAGACATCAGACTATTTCGTTGAAACGCAATTAACGCCTACCTGAAAACATCAGTCCAACTTCCTATAACGTAAAATTAAAATGTTTCTGAGTAATAAGTAAAATTACGTCTTCTTTAAATCAAACTTTTTAATTTCTCGTACCACCTCTGGTTAATATTATTTATTAAGCATTTATTTCGTTGTTTTAGTTCCGATTTAGAAGAGAAGGCCCTCTCCAGGTAAGGCTCGAAAGATTTTCCAAACCTTACTCCCAAAAGCCTTAGAAATGTTTTCTTTCTCTAGGGAATACTGTAAACTTGAAAAGAATATAAAGAGTGAAGACAGTGCTAGACAAGTGAATTTTGAACAAAAAACATTTCTGGAATGAACCTAGATTTTTGATGCTTCCATTGTAATAATACCGCTGATAAATTTTCAGATATTTCCCACAGGCAAATATTCTATGGCTCATAAAGCTTGTATGAGACAACCTTGTGTAAAAATAGAACGTAAATTATGAGTACTAAGGAAGTTTCAAGCATCCAAATACAGGAAAATATTTTCATAATTATTTAGTTTTATTCAATTAATTAGGTAATTACAATATTATGTTTTGAAGAAAAATAAAATCGACGTATTGTTAAGCATACGCTCTCAACCGGATATTTGGGACACAATACACATAAAGCCGGAAATAATTTTATTATCAGACAATAGAACACACCAGAAGGCTACCAAATACATATATATATATATATATATACCATGAAAAAAAAACAACTAATAAATACCTGCGTTTTCAATATAATTGTTCGACACCTTTACTTAAGTTAAATAACAACTTGGTTCAAAATTAACATAAGGAATTAAAAAAAAATGTATACAAAGGAGATGTGATTACTCATAACTAAAAAAAACTTTGAAAAGATTGAATTAGGTATTGGTAATAATAACCACAGTTGCAGTGGATTGATGTGATTACTGATTGAGTTATAGACGGGAAATTCTGAATAGATTTCTGATTTAAGAATCGGTTCTATATTTACATAAATCTGTCAATTTATATTTATGGAACATTCAATTTATGCTTTTAAGTCGATGAGTTTAGGTATTTAGCACAGGATCTTACCCAAATTAAACATTTATGCTATTAGGCTAAAGAAAACGAATTTTCCTGTAAAAATTTCAGAAAATCCCATCTTATTGAGATTTTAACTTAGGATTAAATGATGAAATTTAGACAGAATTAAATTTTATGTTAAGTAATCTCTAGTAGTCAAAAATTACAGATAGCAAAAAAGGGCTATTATTAAATAAGATAAAACTCGGTTGATCACAATTACCACAGTAGTAATTTGCGGTTGCTAAATCATATTATTATATAAGAAAAAAAATTATTCGGCTACATTATTAAGAAATTATAAATCATAAAGCTTCCCATTATATTAGGTATAGTAAATAAGGACGATGTATTTTTATGATAAAAAAGACCTACTATGAGTTGTGAATATGAAACAATACAAAGCAAATATATGATAGACGATTATATGTATCAATAGGTAGAGATAGACCAAGTAAATAAAGGTTTAGTGTAGTTATCGATCATCATCATCAAACGATTATGTCGTCTAGAGTTCAACTAGAGTTGATATCAGGGTTCGGTTCAAGCAAGATGAGTGCAAGGTGATATATTATTCAAAGTTAGAAACGTGAAACAGAGAAAGAAAAATAGGCTGAGATATGAATTTAATTAATTTAATTGAAAACAGAAGGAACTAATGCGTTCTCTGTCGAAGGTCACCAATTTCACATAGATGAACATATTAGTTCGCAAACTAATATGTCTGTATTAATTCATTTTTCTGATGAGTTTCTTAATTTGAGCTAGAGTCGCTACATCATTCATAGTAGGATACACAGCCTCCTTCTCCTAGAAGAGGTTTTCTAACAACCCTGTTTTATTATTAATGGTAGCAATCATTAACCCAAAGACTTTAGATGCCCTCCGAGGTGCAGAGACGGTCATAAGAAAATTGTCTTACATTAAAAAGAATGTTATTAGGGGCTTAACCACGTCCTCTAAATTTTTCGTTTTATCACAAAAATATATTGCAGCTATAAATAAGTGGTCGCAGCATTTTAAGGCAAAAGTGGTGATTTTGAAATTTGAATTCAAAACACACGCAAATTTTTAAAATTTAAATACTATGTTGTAACAGTATGGAATGTATGATATAACTAGGTACCACATGTTTACTTACTTACACATATTTCTTTAAAAGGCAAAATCTTATTCTGAGATTACTGGCATTAAAATTAAAACCGAATAACTGCATATACATATAAAAAATCAAAAAATATTTAATTTACCTGCTGTGTTAAGGAAGGAGCGTCATCCTTTTTCTTTTTCTCAGAATTTTTTATTGCACAATTGGGATGAACGACAGGCAGATCAGCAATTTGATCAGAATCTTCTTTAAAATCAGAAACTTCACTTTCCTTGTGGTCACCTTCGGTATCACCATCGACCGTTACATCGGTGGTAATTGAAAGGGTATCGCACACGCCACTATCAAATTCAACTTTATCATCGTTACACTCAACTTCAGTATGATTTTGACTACAATTGTCGGCATGATTTTCAGAATACTGGTTACTCGACGAATCACTAATATAACCACTTCTTTCGCTCAAACTGGAAACCGACGAAGAGAACACATTTTTTGTTAACGCAGTTGGTCTTCTATTTTTATATAAAGAACTATTCAATCTACTTGGCATATCACGTTTCGGTGCATTAAAATCAATAGTCATGGAAAATATATTTTTCTTAGGAGTCAGTTGCGGTGTGGAAACTTCAGAATTCTCCACTTCGCCCAGATCGACATAAAACCTAATAGGTGTCTTTTTTGCTGCATCCACGTCTACGTGAACCATAGAATTATGAGGCGTTTCGGTGTCATTTGTTTGCTCGTCATGGAAGTCGAGGGAAGATGCTTCTTGTTCGTTAGACATTTGGAGCATCGAGTATTGTGGTATAGAAGATTGAAATATGAGAGCACCTTGTCTTCTTTCGACATCACGTTGATTTTCGTTATCGCTGTCTTCTCCTAGACTCGTCGCATCAATGAAACAACTGCTGAATAATTGTTTTTGTTCGTTTTGCAATTGTTTTTGAGCTTTGGTGCGGTTCCTTTTTTCGTCGTCGCTACCCAAACCGGAATCCATTTTAATATTTTGCCAATCACTCTTTTCCTATAACACAACATTCGGTAATTAACACAATTTTTCATGTGCTTTACGTTAAACTAAACATCTCGCGTAAATAGCGGTTACATATCAAGAATAAAATTCCGATTTCTTGCACGCACGTCGACCGTTCGGTGCAATGATACGCCTACATAATTATAAGTTAATTATGTTTTGTTATTCGTCCTGTTAAAATTCTCACAGCTGATATACTAGACACTCCATCATTTTTTTATAAAAAGTGCCCGAAGTGACAGCTACTGTTGACGGCGTTGCCAAGTCTGACTTGAATTTGCGAAAAATTAAAATACACCAGGGCCTTAATAATTATCGTCGCATCTGTTTGCGTCCGTCGACGTCGTTTCGATTTGAATAGTTGACTATTGATATGCGCCGGTATAATTCAATATTATGCGTCCTTTCAGTTAAAATAGAACGATTGTTGTTTTTTAACAAATGATACTCTTCGCGGCACAGCGGCGTCGCCACAGGGTAAGGTCAGGCCCACCTATAATTTGTCTGGCCCATCTTTCTGTTTACCCTAGTTTAATATAGAAAAGATAATATGTTCAGTTTCGATGAAAATTGGTAGGCCAATTCTATTAAGCGTATCTATAGTATTTGATATTTCATCTAACTATAATATTAATAATAAATTTTCAGTTAAAAAAAATTTCTTAAAAGCTTGCCTGGCACCGACTCCAAAGATTACAATAATTGGCCGCCTGTGCCAGCTAGTTGAAGTAATTAAATAACGTAATTATTTTTTACTTTTTAGTGCATTTTTCCACAGTAGCTTTTTTTGAAGTCGGTTTTATTTTTTTTTTTTTTTATTATTTATTTCATGCTTTTTAGTGCATGTTGCGTCCGTAACTATTTCTCAAAAGCGAATATGGGTAGACCGCCGTTTAAATGAAACGAGCGAAGAAAGAGCGGAATGCCTATCTCAAACGGACACCGTCATTTCGGCGATTCCAGCTCGGCAACGTCATTTCGGCGATCCGATATTCGGCGATTCCAATTCGGTACCGGCATTTCGGCAATTCCGATTCGGCGATAGTAAATTCGACTACGTCGATTCGGGGACGGGAGATATACTTTAGGTTTATTCAATTTATTCTTCTAAATTTGAAATCTAAACTAATGAAAATCTTAGTACGAACGCCTATGGCTTTTCGAGCTTGTACCGTTGATTAAAGAATCAATCAACGCTTGTACTTAAAAACCCGGCGTTAAAAGTTGGTTATCTCCCTACCTCCCTGGATCCCTTCTTTTGTTTTTTGCTCCTTTTCAATATTTATTGTATTAATCTTTCCTTAGTTTTCCCCATTTCAATACAATTCAGCCTTTTCAATTAAATAATTTTTTTTATATTTTTATTAAATTTTCTGTCGCCGAATGAGAATCGCCGAAATGCCGGTGCCGAATTGGAATCGCCGAAACTAGCATGCTGAATTTTGAGTCGCCGAATTGACCGTCGCCCAATAGACGAAGCCGAATCGCCTTCGCCGAAACGACGTGTACTGATCTCAAAGTAGGAAATCTAGATCCAAGGCTATTTCAAAAGAGGGTAGTAAACTACGTGAAAATAGACTTTCGCAAATGCGGGCCTACAATAAAAAAGTATTGAATAGTAAAAACATCGAAAGACGTGGCCACTGTCTCGGCTTAATCCCCGATCGCCTTTCCAATGAAACGGAAAGGCAATGTTCCCACCGTTTTCCACCGGAAACTCCTCAAAATCGATTTAATCCGCGATTAAGAGGATTTTGAGGAGAAGTTGAGGAGAAGTTTGAGGGTTTTCCTGGTGTATCTTCGAAGTTCAAGGTCTAATATCATTGAAATTATAATGGGACCAACTTGGAACTATACTTGATTCAACGCAAAAAAAACTTTAAAAATCGGTTTATAAATGATATTGCGCTTGTCAAATTCGACTCTCCGCGCCCTCCGCTCCTGTGCGCTCCGAGCCGTTTTGACAAACGCTGTACTATTAAAAGATTTAAATTCCCTCTAAATGATCAAACTCGCTAAAGATGGATAGTTGAATGATATTAACCTCGGGACGGTCGATAGTCGACTACGGTGCTACCCACTTTTGAAAGCGCGCTTCTGCTCATATATACTTCTATAAAAATAAACCTATGTAAGAATAAAAGTGTGGTTGGTATGATAAAGATTTTTTTATAACGAAATTTAAAAAAAAAATTTTTGAAAGAAAAAATTACGAAGTATTTTCAAGAAATAGTGAAATGCATTTTTGATAATAAACAAACGATTAAAAACAAAATGGTTGCAATGATGTAACAGAAACTAATTTTATCTTTTCAAATTTCAATAAATTTAATTTTTAGTTTAAAATTTAAAATTACATTATTAAATGTACCACCGTAGTCAGGAAGGGGGGAGGGGGCATTTTCTATTCGAAATTAAATATTTTGAAATAAATGTAAAAAAATATTGGGTAATATTTTAATATCTTCAAACCGTACGTGCCCCATTTGTAAAGTTCCCCCTCTCCATTTAATTCTGCCACTTTCTAATGATTTATTTTGTATAAATAAAGTACATAAATATTATTTAATAATGCTAAGATTTAATTGCAAATTATACCATATATCTTTCTCCTGATTTTTGGTTTGGATGTGGAACACAGATTCTTGATTACATTGTTACACCACTGACTATAATAACAAAATTTCAAAATATTTTTAAAATAAAATTGGAAATTTAAAAAAAGAGCTACATTCGAAGTAGGAATTTTAATATTTTATCCTTTTCAATTTTTGGAAATAGTAAAAAAAAATTTGGATTTTGCTACGTCTACCTTTATGAAGATACAATTTTTGTTTTCATCTCGATGTTTCCCAGTACTTTTAAACCTTGGTAATGGCCACTAGTCAAAACAAAACCACTAATAAATAATAAAAAAATTAACTTTCAGCTTAGGTATTAACTTACAAAGCACATAATATTACGTAAGAATAATCATATTTTATGTTGTATGATTTATGTATGTTAGCTTTCTGCATGCTAATTATCATTTTGTTTATTATTAATCTCATCAGACTTTAACCGACTTCGAGATAAAGACTACGTATTATTTAAATGATGAATAATTATGATTATGTATCTATTTTTGATTGCTTACTTATATAATAATCAAGAGCGAATCCGGTCCCCGTTTTTGGGGAGGGGGGGGGGAGTAGTTTTCAAAAAATTTGTTTTTTTAACATTAATTATTAAAATTTATAATAAAAAATTAACTTTAAATAAGCCTCCGGAAGAGAGGTAATAATAGTGGAAATCCCAGCACGGGTGTACTCCGGACCCTACAATTTTAATTATAAATAGAAGCGATAAGAAACGTCTGTATTGTAGATAATTCAATATAAATAATTTATTATCATATAGGTTTTCTATCTGCCTAATTGGTCTTTTTAAACTATAATGTTAAAATATAAATTTTTCGCTACATCGAAAGTCCACTGTATGCGATCGTTTGACAGAAAAGTTTGAGAAACGCATTTGTGATTTTGATAAAGATAACAAAGAAAAGAATACTAAAAAATGTCAGTATTGTTACGTTGAATTATTATTATATAAAGAGACAAAATAATTAAGTGAAATAATTACATAAAGTAGAAATAAAATTACTTCGTCTTATATAATTAATTTGACAACTATGTCATATGATGATACACAATTTGACATGGTGAGCGCGTAAAATGTGAAATAAATTGAATCAAATTGTTGTGTTCGATATATTACTAATATTATCGTGAAAGATAAAAACTCGAATTTTGAAAAATGTATTGTCTACAGTGGCTTATTCCAGTGCTCCTCATACCAAAACCTGTCAACCCCGCTTTGATACAAACGCACGTCTGGTTTATGGTGCTATATTTAATAGGATTTTTTTTGGAAAGAAAACCTTGTACGATATGTAGTTTAGTATTTTTAACGGCAGTCTTCTTGGTGTGCTACAGTGGCATCGGAAATTGTCTCTTTTGGGCTTCGACTTGTGAGAATGGTTAAGCAACGAATTCTACCACAGTTACACGTAGCTGTGCTTGTGAATATTAACTTTATCTAATTATAAGCTATTGACTGCAATTTTATATTTATAATTTGGCCTCACAAATACGTTAATTGTTAAGTATTTATTGGCTATTAGCTGTAAGGACCTATGTATTTAATTATTGTTTATTAATTATATGGCTAATGTTGTTTTTGCTAGCAGAATTTTTCTTATTCGAATTGTAAATATTACATTTTACATGTAACAGTGATAATAAGGTGAGTTGTTTAATATTTGACTGTTGAATAAAGTGTCGAACTTTAATCTGCCAACTCTTGATTTCTAACCCCTCAAACGAAATGAAATCTTGTATTTGTTTTGAATCTAATTATGGAATTTCATTCGCCTAACCACTAAATAGATTAATTTCAATCAGAAGATAAATTTTTGCAATCTGAAGCGTTCGTGCCATTTTTTGAATTTACTAGTTGTTTTATTTTTTTAAGTTGGTCACACTTCCAACAGGCCGCCATTCTACAGCAAACGTAACCTTAAATCTGTCATTTTGTAGTGCTTTCTCGACTGAAAAGTTTCGTAAACACGTGGTTCGAAAATTTATTAGAATATTCTTAAAAAATGGATAAACCTGTTGTATTGGCACGCGTAATCAAAGTTTTGGGTCGTACTGGCTCCCAGGGACAATGTACACAAGTAAAAGTCGAATTTATTGGAGAACAAAATCGACAAATCATCCGCAACGTAAAGGGACCCGTTCGTGAAGGCGATATCCTTACCTTGTTGGAATCTGAACGTGAAGCTAGAAGATTACGATAATTTAGGATTATGTAAGTTCTTAATTATTATTTAAATGAAATATTGGATATTAATCTATATTTTCCGTTTAGGAATTCGTTTGTATAAAAATGGACACTTTCAAAGGACATGGTGTATTCGTTTTGTGGATATTCTGTATAGTATTGATAAGAATAATACAATCTGTCTTTTGAAATATAAATTTGTGTTTTAATTAAGTATTCAAATAAGACCAGCAGTGTGGTGCAATGCTTAAAATTAACATGATTGGATGCGGTTCGCTTCTCAATTATGACCACGCTACGCTGCTGTGATTTAAATAGGCCCAATATCGATCTATGGGCTACGGAACATCAACGGTAGTGGTTTGATATGATCGCTGGTTGAGTAACGAGCGGGAGTTCCGTGTTCGAATGGCGAACTCACGGAATATCTCAGCTCGGCCTTCCTGCAAGTATCAACACTCCGTGATGGGGTGCACAATAAGCTTCAGTGCAGTGGAGTCAATACCACAGCCCGTTACAGTAATAATAAGTATTTAAATGATTGGTAATGCTATAATTGATCAAAGGTGCACTGGAAGATCTAACATTTTTTTAGTGCTTTGCATAAGTTTACTTGGGGGGAGATCTTTTTAAATTGCTGTTAATATTGTAAAAGAAATTTTCAACCCAAATTAATCATACATCCTCAAGCCTGATAACGATTAAGATCCTAACTTCGAGAAAAATTTCATTTATAGTTTTAATTTAGTTCCATTAAAAAAGATATTAATACTATAGATCAGTGGCGGTTTTAAAGAACAGGTTTTTAAACGCCAGATACAGCAATACTATAGTTTCAATAGCCAGCGCTTAGGCCCGTGCCTACCAGATACTTGCAGTTATGATACCTCGCCATAAACAGTTTTTCTTATCGGACACATGCGAGCGGCATTTCAAAGCTGTTTAGATGACAAAAAGAATATTTATCTCAAATTAAATAAATTAATTAAATAACAAAAAAAGAAATTAAGCGGTAGGTATTGTCGCCTATCTTCACTTGCACTGTTATCAATACAAGAAGACATTCTTGATGAATTATTAAAAACGAACACATTTCACAACAATGTCATAGACAGATTTGCAAAGTCATTGTTTATAAATACTATAACATAATGTACAGTTACTCGAAAAAGTATTTGGACGTTCCTGTGTTAGCAATGTAAATTGCTCTTTTTGGACACTGTTTTTATTATATAAAAATTGTTTTTACAGCAATACTTATTAGACATTTTTTGTCGCAAATTTCATTGTCTTCATTTTTGTTCCTATAATTTTTTTATTTTGTCGTCTCGTTTTCGACTGAGTGACTTAAAGCAGACTCGATAAAACTTTTTCATAAAATTAAAAATGCACAATGGTTTTCTCGAGGGATTCTCATGGAATTTTTACCGAGACTGTTTTAAGTCACTCCCGATCGAAACCGAGGCGAAGAATAAAAACATGTTTAAAAACAAAAATGAAGAGAATGAAATTATCTACAAAAAATGTCTGAAAAGTATTTTTGTAAAAGCGATTTTTATATGCTAAAAAGAGTTTTCAAAAAGTACAATTTACATTGCTAACATAGGAGTGTCCGAATATTTTTTCGAGTAACTGTAAGTAATTCTATTATTTAAATAAAATGACTTAATAGAGCATATTATTATAACTCAAGAAAATATTCACATTTTTCGCAGATTTTATCTATTTATAAAATATAAGATCTGGTAAAAAATGGGAATAAATCTAGGAACTTCTTTTAATTTTTTAAAGAAATCAAATAGATTCTGAGTTCCCTATCTCGTTGCTAATATAGTAGCACGGTCAACGTACAAAAAGATGGTTTTTCGACTATGTCTTTTATTTTTGTAAGACTGCAAAAATATACAAACTTCAAAGTAACAAAATTCTCGAGGATTCAATATTTTCAGAGCTGTGATCGTTTGAAGTTGTTGACTTTCCGATCATTTACATAGCTATCGAATTATGCCATGATCAAAATACTTTCATAGCACATATTTAGTGAAAACGTACTAACAGTCGACCCTGATTTTTTTGTTCAATATTTTATTTGTCGAAACCAGGAAATGGGAAAATTCCGTAAAAAATTTACCCAACTATAAGTTTCAAATATTTTGATGAAATAGAAGAATACCCAATATTTCTTGGGCAGAAGAAAACAAAGTATATCGAGCAGCTGTAGAAGCCGAATTCTTTCCAAGCGGTCAAAGCTCTGAAAGTATATAGAGAAGCTGTTGGATCGTAAGATAGATTCGTCGCTGGCCAAGGAAATTACAGCAATTGAATCGGTTATTGTTGAAAGGGAATTGACTTTAATGTTTTGGAATAAAAGTTGATTTCTATATTTTCGAGTTAAACATGTAGTCAACATCAAAAAGTAACTTATCCCCTTTCAACAATAAGCAATTCAATTGGTTTATTCTATAATCTATATTTATAAAAACAATACAATTATAATTACTTAAAATGTTCTTTAAGTATTTGCATAACTTTGGAACGATTTTCAATTTTTGAAACTTTTCCTTGAAACCTGTTACCATTACCAGCTCCTTTTCCATTTAATGTTTCCATAACACTAAAAATTATCAACTTGTGATTAAAATTTTACCTCCGAGTAATAAAAATTTACTTATTTCCTAACTTTTGGATCACTGCGTTGTCTCCATACATCATAACATTTCCACTTCCCTTATCTTCACCTACCGATATGAAGAAAAACGTTTTAGTCGACCCAACTTCTTTAATAAAGTTATTCATGAAGTCAGAATCACCCTCTTTACGGTGCAAGGTATAATATACAGGCTCAGGTGAAATACTTTTAAATTTTTGTGCCTCAAACACTGCCAAATCTTTTAAAACAGTTTTAAGATCCTTCGAGGTAACTCTTACATTTTTCTGTAACTTTTCGACCAATTGTGCGTGCTCGGAAGGATTATTTCTGAAAGTTAAAATATTGATTGCAAAAAAATAAACCACTTAGAGAAAACTCACTTGAGAAGAACTGTAAGTTGCTGTTCCCTATCTAAACATGTTGATAACCGCTGTATAACTCGATTTCCAACCAAAAAATACAGCAAAGTTTTATTTTTTCGTTTGCTTTTTTCCGTGCTCAATAATTTTACTACTTGCAACTGTCCTAAATTGGTAACATGGGTGCCGCAACACATGTTGCTTTCGATACCTTCGATTGTTATAACGCGAACATCACCAACATGATCATCAGGTAAACCACGAGTGTGTACCTTCAAGGGAAATTTTGTTAAGGCATTAACTTAGAAAATCAAATGACGTACGTTTTTCAATTCATCTGCAGATTTAAAAACTTGAACGGAAACGTTTGTGTTCAAACGAATTAATTCGTTGATTGTGTTTTCTGCTCTCGTTATCTGATCAGTAGTTAAAGATGGACAATCTGAGAAAATTGTGCAGAATTAGTAAGTAAATTATTCGTGCAAAATAAAAATGTACCCACCCAATTCAACATGAGATACTTGGTCACCTAACCACCAAGATACAGTGGCGAATCCAAAATCTCTTTCCAAAATTGCGGTTATCAAATGCTGACCTAAAAAATAGCTTTTACAACATTACAATTAAAATTGAACTATGTAATGTACCAGAATGTTGTTGCATGTGATCAAAACGTCTATTCCAGTCAATGGTTTGCTTCACATTTTCTTTAACATTTAGAGGTTTGTCGACAAAATGTATGGCATCTTTACCACGCCTTTTAACTTCGTATACTTTAGATTCGTTTAGGAATCCATGATCTGCAGGCTTTAAAACAAAATATTTTATTCCTCCGATCTTTATTACAAATATGTATTAGTAGGGCTATAAGTTATTACCAGAAGGTATTTAATAAAAAACGTATATTTTTAGATCTAAAATGTACAAATTTTTCACAAATGTATACTTAAGCACTGTATATTCTATTTGTGAAAATTTATGAAGAGAAACCTCCAAGTTAAAAGCTTATAGTGCACGATACATTTATTGTAATAGTAACAGGATAAATATGTTCAGGGCCCGATCTAAAGGGGGACAAGCTGGGCAATGCCCAGAGCAGCAAAATTGAAGGCGCCGGTCAGTTACACAAAGTTCTTATAAAAATTAGCATGTTTAGCAGCCCGACAAAAATGTATTTCTTAAGGTTTTTTTTTTAAAAATGCTACTTAAGCGGCCGTAAATCCTTAGACGAACCAACATATTTTAAAGTGCAGTATTGTCTTATAATTTTTTTAATGCTGTCTGCTAAGAAAATTATACGACAGCACTTAAGCAAGCCAAAAGAAACCAACTCTTTCGATATGTAATGATTTTTGAATTGTAAATATTCCGGTTTGTTGAATCAAATTAAACAGTTTAGATTTTTATGTTCTATAATAATTTGGTACGAAACTTTGAATCGGATAAATCCTGTTAGTAAATTAATGCAAAGTATAGATTTTGACTTAGTTTCTGTCATTAAATTACTTAAAAATAACAAAGATTTCATTGAAAACTCACGTTCAAATTAGTATTTTACTCAATTTCTTGAAGACGTCAAAGCCTTAGCTGCTGAAATTAATTGCGAGGCGTTAGAAAACCTCGTGCTCGATCCAAGAAAAAGCGATTTGGTTACAAGTGTGGTGATGAACCAATCATTGGGTTCATCAAAAATATAAAATCGAAGTATTTTTTCATATTATAGATACAGCTGTAAACTCCTTAGAGTTAAGGTTTTCTCAAATTACTGAGCATAAAAAATGTTTTGCCTTTTTGCTTAGTATATGCCTTAAGAAAACTGCCAAAAGATGAATTGTTAGAACAATATTGTAAGAAACTGGAGACTATTTTAACCCACGAGAACTCATGTGATATAAATGCATTAGAACTATCAGAGGAGTTATCAGTAATTTTTCTTTTCAAGACGTTTTAAAATTTATAACAGATTTAAGATTGGTTCAACTATCAGAATTGCGCTCAGTATTCTTTCAAATTTACCAGTAACAGTTGACAGTGGTGAAAGAAGCTGTCCTAAATAAAAAATTATCTGCGATCCAACCATGACACAGAATAGATTATCTGAATTGGTCATGATTTCAATAGCACATAATGTTTGCGATAGTATAAATTTATCAGAAATTATTAAAGAAAAACCGTGAATATCAAGTGTAAATTTGGTATATCACATGGTTAAAAAACAGGACGTAGTCCTAGATTAAAAAAAAGAAATTATTAAAGGTTTTCCAGAGCAAAAAGTGCGAAGAAAATTATTTTAATTATGAGGTAATTTTTTTTCGTAACGTTTTTATACGTAACGCATGAACCTTAACTTAAATACGTATGAACCAACTTCATAATTTTAACAGGTTAGTCCTAATCTAAATTAAAAGGTCATACTTAGGCAAGATTAGTCCGAGACAGGGAAAAATGGCACAAGAGAAAAGAGGCCTATACCCAGCAGTGAGTCGAAACAGGTTGATGATGATGAAGTTGAAAGATACATTATCTCAATAAAAAAAATTCAATCCATTCAGTAGTTTCTGAGAAATATTTTAACAGACATACATAATACTTATAAATATACATATATATTGTGGTGTTACAAAATGGTTCGCACCCACCCTGTACATTTTTGTAGAAAATTTCATTTTTGTAAGTTTGAATAAATTGTAAGATTAAACTATTAGACAGGTGGGGGCGAATCAACGGAAATAGGAAGGTCTTTTGCCGATAGCAACCGCTTGAGCCTGTTGTGCGATTTTGGCTCGAGGCAGATTTTGAGATTTTTTTGATTTAAAGTTTGAATTTATGCGAATGCATTATTGCGCCTTTTTTGAAGTTGTGAGTGATAATTTGATATTGGATAAAGTGAGTTTTATGCGATTGCATTACTGCGTATTTGTGAAATTTAGAATTGTATTGGATTATTTTTGATAGTTGCTACCAAATGATAGTATTGATTGGCTTGGTTGATTTGAAGAAGGAATAAATTGAAATTGTTAAATTAGATTTGAATTGCATTTAAAATTGGAAAAATTAAAAGTTAAATTCGTAGGAACAAATGGTGCGATAGATAAGCCGACGTTTTCGATAAGGTGGAAATTAAAGAATCCCATGCACGGCAAAATGTAATAATTTATAATTGTATAGTTTTTTGGATACAAATCTTGTAATAAATTATTTTTTGATAAAATTATATCATTACAATATATTCTTATGAACTTTTGTATACTTGTTTAGGAGCCCCTGTAGAATAACATAATATGTGAATATTATACAATTCCAATAATATTACATAATGCATAACATCCCATCTTTGGAATAACAAGTTCATGACTTATACGGTGTTAGTGTGACGAATATTATTTTTACCTGGAGTCGGAGCGGCTAAATAGCTAGATCGAGCCCCGAATATGTTCTATTGTGGCATAGAAGGACCATATTATTATCTAAAGCTAAACGCTATATTGCCCTATTTAGAAAAAACACGATCTCAATTTTTACTTTTTTCAGTTAGATGCATTTTTAAACTAAGTTTTTTTCCTATTTTCATTGTGCCTCATCAGAAATTCGTATTTCCATTCCACTATAAATATGTTATACTTATAGCAATATGCAGAATCACCCAATGTGCATAAAAAGTGTAGGATAGGTAGATATAATACTGTATCTAGCAAAGCTTGCATAAAACACTGCATGTATAACGCAATTATGGTGATTTGTCTTATTAGTAAAGACGCAAGTTAAAATACCATTTATCTAACATTGAACTTTGTGTCAGTAAAAATTTTTATCTCTTACGATTAGTTATTATTAAAATATATATAAATAGGTAAATACGATATTATTCAAATATTCAAATTTATTAATGTAATTATGATAATTATACAAGTTTTTAAATTATAAATTTATAAGCTTTAGCTTTTACCTTTCCAGATGTGTTTTAAAAATCTGTTTATTGAACTACGACGTTCCATCTTAAGGTAACCTTCCAAACATCGCGACAGCGACAGGCAGTAAAGACACGTGTCTCACTGCAGATCGGGATTGTACTTGTCGCGGTTTATAGTCAACACTACCGCTTCTGAACCAGTAGTATCTGTCTCAAAGAGTAAAGATGGATTTTTATATTGAAGACGACGAAAAATTAATCAATTTAGTATGCATTTACCCACAACTGTATGATGCAAAATTAGAATCAAACAGAAATACTTTAGTGAAAGATAACATATGGAAGGAAATAGGGAAAGAGCTAAATAAAAACTACGTATTCTTTTATTCTGGAGACTATATCTCAACGTAGATCTAGAGACACTACTGTTGTGCATGATACAGAGCACGATGAACAACCTGTTGAGCAATCTCAGAATGAGAGTAGTTTGGCTGACAGAGAGCTGAACAAGAAAGTGAATTTTAATGAAACTGCTGCAGACCATGAAATCTGAAACAAGTACTGAGGAAAGCGTCACCAAAATAAAAAAGACGATACCTTTTTGGATTACTATAAGAGATGAAAATCAAAAAACTTTGTTAAAAGATATAATGCAAAAAAAAGAATTAAATAAGTAGCTCGATGGCTGCAATGCAGTACCTCGTAACTGCAATAAGTAAAATGTCCAGAAAACATAGAAAGCATTTATTTAAGGAACAAAATTATTCAGCAATAGTAGCAAAAGTTTTAAAATGAACTAAAATAGGTTTTAAAAGTGGTTAAAATCTACAGTTGGAGAGGATAGAGGAACCCGTTCTTTAACCGTTAATAATATAAAACTTCAAAAAATGTGAGTTACGAGGTACTGCGTTGCAGCCATCGAGCTGTTGCAATCATGTCGAGAAGATTTTGAAAAAACTTCCACAGGTTTATAAAATTCAATATTTATAATGGGATAATAATATATAAACTGAATCGTCTGCCAAATCTAAACGACACACTGTGAACGAAACAATGCCGCTGGCTATGACAATGTGTCTCTGTTGCCTGTCGCTGTCCTCGGAAGGTTACCTTTAGTGGGGCAGTAAAGCGACTATAACCTCCTCTTAAATTTATCGTTGACCCTACCCTTAAATCAGGTAAGTGTAATACATTTTTGGATAAAATGAGTGTAAACGGTCACGAGTAAATTGTAACTTACTTGACCACCACCTTCTGGAAATAAAATTGTTTCTTGTAGTATTACTTCATAACCATCAATGCTGGTATCTTTGCCATCAATATTAACAGTAAATTGTGATTTTTCACAAGAAACCACCTCAGATGAATACTAAAACCAAACAAAAAGTTCAGAATTGTCAAAGATTTAAATTTACGAAATAGTTAGTCAAGATTTTGGCAGTAATAAAATAGATGACCACATAAATAATCATCTCATAAGGTATTACTTCATAGGCATTTATGAATGCGAAGACATTACCAAAATCTAGTTTTGTTTTAATAATTATTATAAAGAACGAACTTTTCATCGAGAATGAAATTTATAATTTCTCACCTCTTTCAAAAAGCTATCCTCTTGACATTTAAAAACCATATTGGGGCCGTTAAATGCAAATATCTTAATCTACGTTTATAGATTATCTATTGATAATTCTCACGTAACTACTGAACAAATTGTAGTAACTATTATATTTGCAAATATGAGGTTAGAAATCAAACGTCAAAAAATTATTAATAAATGACAAACTTCACGACCGGCTTTCACGATAAATCGCTAAGTTCATTTGATTCCAAATTTGTTGTGACGTGTAAACACAATAAGTGGGGATGCAATGCCATGTGTAACACCACAAAGTTCCACGTAACGCAGGATTTGACCTAGGTGGAAGAAATTCGGTAAATCGGTGTCAATTTACTTAGCCATTTGCAGTGCAATAGACAGTTGATAAAATACGTAAATAAAATTAAAATAATTCAAGAAAAATGAAGAACATTTTTATGTTACTGCTTTTGGTTTTGCCAGCTGTTCTTTTTACCTTAAACGGCGGTAAGTAGTTTAATTTCCTTTATAATAAAAAGAATCGAATTATATTGACGTTTACAAAGTTAACATATGATAACTTTGATTCAAATTTTTGTACGCCCGCTTCAAATTTTTAATTTCATTAGGGAACCAGTTTTTATGTAAAGCTGAAGATTTAACTGAAGACGAAGGCGAAGCTGAAGTTGAAGGTGAAGCCGATATCGAAGACGTTTCAACTACCGAAGATGACGAGGATGAAGTTAAGGTCACCTCATCTCCAGATGCTGACACGATATTAAAGTTTGTACGACCAATTTCTGTAGGAGCCCCACAATTTGGTAAGTTTTATTTTTGTATTACCTTGATTTTTAATTTAATAATTATTCTTTTTTGTTACAGAAATTCCTGCAGGACTTCCTGTTGAATTTTTGGTTGGATTCCGTAACAAAGGACAACAAAATTTTGTAGTCGAAACTATCGAAGCTTCTTTCCGGTATCCAATGGACTTCACTTTTTATATTCAAAACTTCTCTGCCATTGCTTACAACAAACAAGTTTCACCTAAACAGGAAGCCACACTTGCTTACAGTTTTATACCATCTGAAACGTTTGCTGGAAGACCTTTTGGATTGAGCATCAATCTTGCTTATAGAGATGCGGCTGGTAACAGTTTCCAAGAAGCAGTCTACAACGAAACAGTACAAATTGTGGAACTTGAAGAAGGTGAAATAAAACCCTTGCTTTTAATTATGTACTTACATAACAATTATTTACAGGACTCGACGGTGAAACATTCTTTTTGTACATATTTTTGGCTGCCGGAGTAGTTTTACTATTGGTTCTTGGTCAACAAACTTTGCTAACCGTAGGACGTAAGCGAACAAGTCGAAAAGCACCAGTAGAGACTGGCACCAGTAATCCTAATAATGTCGATTATGAATGGTTACCACAACAAACATTGGCAAATTTGAGTAAGTTGCTTTTTTGGACCACTAATAATTTGTCGTTTTAACTTTTCTTTTATGGTGATACAGATAGAGAAAAGAGCAAGTCTCCAAAATCTCCAAAATCGATAAAGCAGAGTCCTAAGGATAAAAAAGTTCAACGTAAAGCCAAATCAGCCTAATGTAATTTTTATATTTGATATCATTTCATTTTGATCCATCCACAGAAACAAGTCATTTTTGTTATTGTTATAATTTATATAAATAAATGAACAAAACTTTACAAGATTATTTATAACGTGATTGTCATATTAATAAGAAATTCAGGTTGTGTATTGTAGACTACTAGGTTGATCATTATTCTTGTAAATATGCATTCATATTTTCTTTTTCGATATTGATTTTCCTATGGAAAAGAATAAAGAATGAAAGCGTTTTTCTAAAATGTATTTTATTTAATATCAAGATGATTTTGTGATACAATGATATCCTAAATTTATTTTTTAATAAAATTTGTTTGCCACCTACATTACAAATGAAACCTGTTTAAATAGACCGAAACAAATTAAAGAAATTGATAGTTATAATGTATGTAGGTCAATTACTAAAGAAGTAAAGTTCTTTCTAATAGAATGAAAGTAAAACTGTTCATTTTGTTTAATTAATTACTTTTGACTACTTCAAAATATAATTTTTTCTTAAAATTCAAAAAGTTTTAAATTTCTAGAATTGAGGCACTGACGATGGAAAAGAGGCAAGTGCCAAAATTTTAAAATTGCGTTTTTTCACTAAAATTATAGTTTATTCCAATGCCGATGGCATAAAAAAGAAAGTAAGTTCCTATTCCGTTTAGTTTAGTAGTTATCGATACAGGAACATAGCACTGGTAGGAACTCCGTTATATTTAGCGTTTAAATTTAAAAATAACCTATCCAAAATTTTGAAGTGTTCATTTATTATTTTTAGTAATTTACATTAATAAAGAGGTTTTTTTAGTCGAAGAACTACAATTTTTAAGTACTTAAAACGTTTTTACCTTCTGTAAAATTTACTTTTTGGCACTTACCACTTACATAGTATATCCGTGGTGTTGGGGAGAAAACTGATAAGTGCAAAAGTAACGTTTTTCAGTATAGCTGTTTTAAAGTTCAACATCGTTTAATAAATAGTAATAATATCAAATTTTATCAATTCTACCAAATTATTATGCTCATATCTGGTAGTGCTAGAGTTATCGTACAATGAGCAAATGAAAATATAGCACAAATTATTCACGTAATTGAACTTATCAGAAAATTACCATATTTGCACTTATCAGTTTTCTCCCAAACACCACGGATATGTATTTTAAAAGTTTCTAGAAAAGTTGATCGAAACTGGGTGTTTTTGATAACGTAGGGCTTTAGCTTGCACTGCCAATAAAAAGTGTCTCTTAAATTTGGATTGTAATGAAGTAGCAAATTATTTGACGATGTGGAAGCAGAAAATTGCAATGAACTTTTCTAAATTTATTAAATTAACTATAGAAGATCTAATTGTTGTACGTTGGTTAAGAGTTAATGTCCTATATAAGTAGACTGTTGATTTTCTTTGTATGGTATTTGTATGGAATCATTTTTTTATTTACTATAAATCTAAAATTATATGGTAATGTTTTTAAAAATGTTATATTATTTCTTAATTTCCAGTTATTCTATGAACAAAAAAGCTTATGATATGTAATTTTAGGGCGGTCTTCCCAACCTCCTTTCATTAGGTCTGTGACCTGTGTTTTTTACTAACAGCAGCGTCAGTGATGTTCTGAAGTCATTATTAGTGCAGTGGGAATATTGTTTTACATTCAAAGTAGCTTGCTAGGCTTATTCCAGATGTGCCCGTAACTCTGGATTTTTATTGTCGATGAAGGCAAATCATCAACCCAGAGGGACCGCCGGCTTTACGTGCCCTCCGTAGCACGGAAACGATCATGGGGAAGTTTAGACTCGTATTCGAACCAGATAACTTATTGTCAGCAGTTATTTGGCTAACATACTAAACTAATAACCGTTTTTCCCCTACCTCATTTTCTTAAATTTCCATGGAAATTATTAAAATTCCTTAGAAATCTATTGAACTTTAAATTCTGCGTATACTTTTTTTTTTAAGATGTTTAGGGAAAACAAACTTTCAAATTCAATTATGTCAAACCTATGATTATTGACTTAATGCATTTTTGCAGAATACCCACGATATGTAGTAGTGCAATAGTCATGAAGTTCAAGGGAGACTAAGCCTCTTTTGCCTTCTCTGACGAGTCACCGCTGCCTTCAGCTTAATGTAAACAGAACCGTTCTAAGATATTTAAGTATCGTTGGACTTGGACAGCAGGGCCACTTTAACCACAAGGATAATGGGCTATAAGCCCGGGGCGCAAGCCTTTTGGGGGCAGCAATTTTTATTTTGATCTTTTTTAGCTCTAAAAAGAATAAAAAAACTATTTAATATCTTCTTTGGGACAGAGCAAATTAAATGTATGAGTATTTTATATACCTATAAAGAATGACTTATTTAACAACTTAAATAGGAGTGATATCTTATATCTTGTTTTTTTTTCAAAACTATCTTTTAATCGAAACATTTTATATTACAAAAATTCTGACGTCCCATTTCGGATAAGAAATTTAACGGACTACAACTTCGGCCTAGTAAAATTTTTTGAAAAACCAATCCCTTTTACAGAAAATACTAAACAAGGTAGCTACAAAACAAAAAATTACATTAATTAATTTTATTGAAAAATTATTTTATTAATTAATACATCTTTTAAAAGAATCACGACTGTGTATTGAAAATGAGGGTAGTCATTTTGAAGATTTACTTAAATAATGTAATAGTTTAACCTTAATAAAATAATTTTTCAATAAAAATAAAAATTTTGTGAATTTAATTTTTTGTTTTGTAGCTGCCTTGTTTATTATTTTCTGTGAAATGGATTGGTTTTTCAAAAATATTTACTAGACAAAAGTTGTAGTCCGTTAAATATCCTATCCGAAATGGGGCGTCAGAATTTTTGTAAAATGTTTCGTTTAAAAGATCCAGGGGTTAAAAAAAACAAAATGACAAAAAGCTCAAGTTTTTCAAAATTTTTTACCTACTTTTATTCATAACTCAAAAACCGTTGATTTTAGACAACTCTTTAAAAAAGCACTTTTCCATTAAAAAAAAAATTAATATTTTCCGGGCGATGATAGCCACGTGAAAGTGAAAATTAAAAAAATGCTTTAAAGAGGCTTAACTCTCGAAGGCTTGAATTTATAAAAAAAAAATTGATTAAAATGGTCTCTAAAGTGTATTCGGGGAGACCCTGTTACATATTTTATATTTTTGTATGAATTTTATGTTTTTGTTTAGGATAATAGTAATAAATTGAATTTTTCCATTTTGTATTTGTGTGTGTTTTTTTTAAAAGGGGCGCATTAAGTATAGTAGCACAGGGGCGTCGTATATTTTAGGATGGCACTGCTTGAACATTGGACATACTAACAATATTAGATGCCCTAAATATAATGTATATTAAAGTATTATTTAGTGTGATCTCAATTATTTTACTTTAATACTGGCGAAACGACGGGCGGCACTAAAGTAGATATTTTAGTGCCTATGACGAATTGCACCAAAGTACTTTTAATTTAATATGAAAATAGTTAGTTTCATTAGCAGCAAATCTTTAACTTTTTAGGGCCAGCTTGTAGCATTGATGGTAATAATATAATAATGATGCTGTAACCTAATCTGTAATATTGTAAATAGTCTAAATTCCGAAGAGTATTATTTTTTACACATTTCAAATCTCTAATACTCTAGTTTCTGATTTGATCTTTTGTATTCATGGTAGATGATATTATGAGTAACTGCCGGTTTGATAAATTTTAATCAACATCAATAACTGAGGGGTGAGTCACAAGGTTAATTTTTGTATGCTAGATTTTCTTTTACGAAATTTTTGAGATATTTTTCCAGATTTGCTAAGATTTCCTAGATAAAAACAAAAGAAATTTCAAAATAAATAATAAAGTGTAGTGCATTACGGGGGAATTATGAGGGGGGGGGTTACTTACTCTAAATACCCTCTCCACCCTGTATTTGTTCTTGTTGTACTCATTCACTTGTTAACAAAATCTCTTCAAAACGATAAATCTAAATCTGTTTTTAACTAAAATTATGAACCAATGGAATAGTATTAAACGCGGAACGTGGTCAAAATTTCGTAGTTGTAAATTTGTATTATAATTTTTTTTAATAATCAAGCTGTAAAAAAATAAAATGCAAAACTAATAAAAAGATAATCAATCTCTAAAAGAGTTTTCATTCGGTCACTATCCTAAAACAAAAAGATTACCTACTGTCCATCAATGCAGTCCACATGACAGGTTATGGGACCATTTAACCATCGGTAATTTCATGCAAACATTTCACAGGTGCATTATAAATGTGAAGCTTCTGTTCGATAGAAAATCAATTTAATCTGCATTTTTATGTATTTTTTTATTTTTAATTTTATAATAATTTTTTCAGCTTTACATGCTTACAGATGTATAATTGTCACGCTTACCATACATAGAAAGCCGTCAGTGCTGCAAATTTAACTTTTAAACTAACGGTTATGTGCTGGGCATTTACTGAGATAGGAAATTTAATACCCCCAGTATTATAACAGTAGGCACAACTTTGGCACGAGTATGCGACTAAAGTACTTTAGTGCCTCTCTTTATCGGCAGTAAAGTAAAGCAATTGCTTTTACAAGAAAGTGAATCTATAAGTTTGACGATTGAATTACAAAGTCAAGTTTTTTCAAATTTTCAGTAATAGTTATTAATTATATAAGAGGATTAGAGGCTTGTTAATTTCCGGAATGTAATTCAATGTTTTATCCACGACCATGACTAAAACCACAAGTAAAAATTTTGGTTTTAAGAAACGTCAGATTTGACAAATTTATTTTCATCAAGAATACTGATTTTGAGCTGAAAACTAATCCACTAGGAACAGAGCCGTATTTACGGGGAGGTTTTAGGGGTTACAACCCCCTCCTTTCGAAATTATTTATCAATTAATAAAGTATTGGAAGTCCGACTGCAATCGTAAAAAAAATCAGAAAAAACAAAAACAATCTTTAAAACTATAACAAAAACATTAAATTTGAAGTTAGTGTTTAAATAAAAATTAAAACTAAAGAGATATTTCTAATAAATTAAATCCCAAATTAAAAAATTGGAAATTCGTATTTAATATCCGGCGATTGGCGACACTGGAATTGAATACATCTACTACTAAATTGCAAAAATATAAAAACTGACGATGAAGAATATAAAAAAGCCTTATATATTTATAAGTCTGCGGACACTTAATTAATTGTTAGTTATTACTCCTATTAATTAATTTTCAATTTTTTTTTTATATTGAAATAAATGAAATATGTATTTTATCTTAATTCTTGCTATTACGCTAAAAATTTTAAATTGTTATAAATTATTTGAACCAAAAATTTTAAAGCAACCACAAATTTTAGAACCATCATGAGCAGCATAGCTTAAAATAACATTTCCGTAATAAATTAGAGTGGGCATTGTAAACCCATAAATTATTTTATATTTTGGTGTGTATTTTAAATATAAATGTACATTTGCCTAAGATTTGTGAAATTTTCTTTCAGTTTAATTTAGTTCTTCGTTTTGACAACATTATTTTACCATCAGCATCGGTAAAATAAAAATTTAGTTTGTGATTTTTATCAAAAATAAAATCTTAATTGCAAAAATACTTGCACAAAATTATACTCAAAAAATCAGCAGAGCAAAATCTGGCCTCCGTCGTTTTTCTGCAAACATTACATTTCAAAAATTAATATAAGAAAATTTAAATTTAAAAAAATTACCAAGGTCTAGTTGTTCAGTTGCAGGCTAAACCAAAAAATTTAGATTAACTAATAATATTAAAAAAAAACAGCTTTTCAACGTATTTTACTGGTTTAACTTACAACTGAGCCGAAATGTTTCAAATTAATTCAAAAATTACAACTGAGGCGTTCAAATCCTCCTTTCGTAACATGACAATATATAAGCTTCTACAAATACTGTGTACCCTGCCAGTGACAACAGCCACTCCGGGAAGAAGTTTCTTTTCTCGCAAAAGAGTGAAAAGCTGTTTAAGAAATTCTACTGGATAAGAAAAAGAAGAGTAGCTTTTATGTGCAGTCATAGAACTATGCCAATCCCCAGTGACCTGGTTTTAGGATAAATTTTCATAGTGCAAGACAATTTCAGTTGGTACTTTAATTTTTTTTATATATATAGGCGGGGTTCCTACAGCCTTTGCAGCATCCCGCATTTCGATCGCCACACTTCTCTATCTTGCCAGTCTTCCTCCTTTATTGCTCGATCCGCCATTTTCTTTCTTATCCCTTGCATCCACGATCTGTTAGATCTTCCTCTTCTTTCCCTTTTGTTTGTTGGTATATAATTTATAGCTCTTTTTGGTCACCGATTCTCGGACATCCTCATCACATGCCCATACCATATTAATTGCCGGGACTCTATTCTGTCCGCGGCTGTATACGTCCTGTTGGTTTGTCGTCTAATTTCTTCATTTGGGATGTGTTTCGTTCGGGAGACTCTACATGCTCGCCTTAGGTAATCCATCTCGGTAGCCTCAATAAATCTCTTGTCTCTGCTCGTTATTTGCCAGCATTCTGCTCCGTATGTTAAAATTGGTTCCACTACTGCTCTATAGATGGTCATTTTTGTATGTAACCTAATCCTGTTGGACCATAATAAAGAATTTAAAATCCGAATACTTTTCCGACCTTATAGGGCTCTACTACATATGTCTCTTCGTGATATTCCTACTTCTGAAATTATGCTGCCCAGGTATTTGTACTCTCTGCTTAATTTTTTTTTAAATTGCATTTATTTTGCCGATTTTAAACTTAAAATAAACTTTTTTATTTAGTTATTTATTTATTTCTCGAGTTTCTTCTATTTTTAATTTTATATTATGTTGTACATTATACTTTTATTTTTTGTTTTGAATTTTAGTTTCTTTTGTATTTTAATAAATTAGTTATTTATTTTTTAATTTTTTTAAAACTCCCCCCCCCCCCCGAAAATCTAGTATAAATACGGCCCTGAATTCTAATCATCTAGTATAAAAGGCCTCTAATCCACGGAAAACGGACGTATTAAACCTTCCTAATATAGTGGTCGTAGATGGTAGATAAAATATTTTTTGAAGCTTGTAGTCGCTTAAAGAAGTTGCTTGGTAACTAAATTATTACTAGTCTGGGCCTGCTTCAATGATTAATTCATTTGAATGTTTTAGTTCATTGGTAATAATTCTAATCTTAAATCTACAGATTTTGCTCAGTCGAAAAAGTTTTTGATAGTATTGTAAAAAATATTAGTATTATAATTATTGCGTAAAATGACTGATTATAGATTATCTTTTAAAGTGTTATTACATAAGTAAAAATAAATGAAGTTTTCCAGAAATCGCTTGCTATATCCCATTGATGATATTTAATAAAATCAAAACATGAAACAGTTACTCGCAAAAGTATTAAAGTTATATAAAAATTGTACAATTTTTGTTGTAAATTTCATTCCCTCCATTTTTGTTAATATACATTTTTTTATTTTGTCGCACCGTTTTCGAGATACAGTGCCTTAAGGGGTAACCCTAGTGTAAATTAAAAAAAAAATTAAATTTTTTGCTTTAATAAATGGCTAAACATCTTAAAAACAATGTCTAAAAATTCCTTGTCAAAAATTGTAGTTTTTCTAAATCTATAACGCTTTAAGCGGATTAAGATGGAAAATGGAGGTAGACGGAGATATAGAGATATTCTCAAGATTTAAAAAATTACATGATGAAAAAAAAATGTCATATATTGGCGATG
Source organism: Cantharis rustica (assembly GCA_911387805.1). Taxonomy (NCBI): domain Eukaryota; kingdom Metazoa; phylum Arthropoda; class Insecta; order Coleoptera; family Cantharidae; genus Cantharis; species Cantharis rustica. Next base: position 118,543,502 of record OU426877.1, read on the forward strand.
AAGATAGTAAAACTTTTTACTATTTCACGGAATCTCATAATGTTTTGAAGACAATCACTCCTGTGTACAAAGAGTTAAGCAAAGACAACTTGCTAGAGCGTTGTTAGGAAGATTTACTCAAATCAACAAGAGTCTGAACGCGCTTATATGATCCTTTGCTCCAATTAAAAGCACGTCTTATATTGCAGCTGGCATTTTTAATAAAGGCTATGCAAGTGCCCTCCAGGTGGTGCATAATCTGATATTGAAAATAGTTTCAATACAGCTTCAATGTGTAAAAAACGAGTTGAAGAATCTCAATAAAGGCAAATTGAGCGACGAAAGGCTCTCGTCAAGAAGGTTTCTAGAGTGAGAAAGGTTAATTGTATGAAACAGAAATTGGAGTTTAACGAAAAAAAAATTATTAGTTAAAGTTTAAAAATTATTTACTCGAAACTAGTTTTAAAACGCTGTACGCGATTTTTCGGTCCGTAAAAGACGAACCGACTTAAAATTTTGCATACACATAAAAAAAATACTAGTTTCGGCGTGACGAAGGATTTTAAATTTTTATTTAAGTAGCGTAGAAAATAATTACGCAACTTTTACAAAAATAAATTTAATTTTTTTTCAACAATTAAAATACTTCGTCACGCCATACTCCATAATATATTGCTATGCTCCCAACTTTACAATTTTATGTATTTTCACTCTTTAGTGAAATTTGCTGAGGTAACACAGATTATTTAATAGCTATGAGCTCTTAAGTAATATCAAATTGTAAATTAAAATACTCTTTCTTTTACCTTATATATGGTATTGGATATTTGGTTTCATGTGCGCGCTCGCTTCGCATGTGGTATTCCAGCTGGCTTCAGTACGCCTGGGTAAACAAATTTTCTGCAATATAATTTTACGCATCGACTAAAATTTCACTAAATTCTTCACTTTTCCAAATATATTGGCACTTCACTTTATTAATTAAACAAAAAAAAACAACTTAACTTAATTTATTTTATTGATTTTCAAACAATTAACAATTTAAATTTGTATTGCGGGAACGATGTTCGTCCGCTCGTCTATTCGACGTGAAGGCCTTAGCCCAAGTCTCTCTATCCAAGCTCCTCTCTTTTCTAGTTTTATTCTCTCCACCTTATTTACAGCTAAAACCTTATCTACATTGCATTTTTAGAATAAATAATTTAATAATTTATAATAACAAAATTAAAACTTCAAAATAATTTTACAAAATAAATGAATTAATGGTTCTATGGTTTCGAAACACGACAATATATTATATTGTAATTAATGAAAACAATTTTTTCCGATCAATCAATTACCAGAATCACTACATAAGGCCATCCGACTTTAATTTTTAAAATTCACATTGCATTACGCTTGCTCACACTAGGTTAACTCCTTAAAAAGACCCTGTAATAATTTTAATAAAATTGAAGATAATGAAATTTGCAAAAAAATTCTTTGATGAGTATTGAACGAAGAAAAAAGTCTTTGTACGGTTACGAATTTACATTGCTAACAGGAACGTCCGAATATTTTTACGAGTAATTGCATGTTGGTGAAATTCAAAAATTTTAATCAACTACTGAAACGTAGGAATTCGGCATTTAAAATAGATATGGAATTTTGATAATTATAAAGTGACAAAACGGTTTTGTATACGAAACAACATATTAAGTTGATTAAAATAAATTGAACAATTAAGTAGACACATAATATTTAATTACAAGATGCATCACATTCTTGTCGCCTTGAGTAATTTTGCATTAACAAAATTGAAGAAGTGCTTTGTTTAATTGTTCATTGTTATAAGGTTTTATTATTTCAAACGAAATAATTCGAAAGCGCGCCTAATTTTTAAAATTTTTTCAGAATTTGCAACGCAACACACTTTTGAATTTCATAAATAGAATATTTAATGGATTACACCTACTTAAAATAATTTTTGTTTTGATTTATAATTGCCAATTGACACACATTTTCCAAGTAATCCCTCTAAATAATAATTAAACAAGTAATATGGAATGCAATAAAAAATACTGGTTGCCATTTGAAAAGGCATTTACGAGGAGTGCCGAACGAGAGAAGCAATAGCAAAACATTAAAGAGTAAACGTGCGATAAATTTTATATTCCTTTTAAAATGTAAGTGTTCGTATATCTAGTAGATAAACATTGGAGATAATATTGAGGTTATCACTTCTACCCAGATTGTAATATTTCTCAAGCGGAATAACGTTAGCATGCATTTCAGTTTGACATAAATTGTAGATAGACAAAGTATTTAAAAATTTTATGACTGTTGTATTTCAAAACACCAACATTGGCAGAGCACAGTTTGTAAACGAAGATAGTAATATAAATTAGAACGCGTGCGCGATCGTAGGCGCCACGACGCCGTCGTCAGCTGTCACAGCGAACCTCGACGCCCAGTCTCAGCAGGTGCGCGATGCCTGCAGTAGGCTGCCTCTACGGCAGTCCTAACGTGAATTTAGTTCATATGTGATGTATACGTCTCAGTTGTATAACCCAAACCTCCCGCGAAAAGCGTGCAGGGTGGGTGTTTTTATTTTTGTGTTTTTAATAATAATCGAACACACACATTGTCATGAAACCACAAATTCATTACCGGCCGCCGAAACCCTTTCTGGGTCAATGTGGAATTCAGTGCCTCGAATTAAAAGGGAAGAACATGCGATCCCACTGGCAGCGGAGACGACGACGACGACGTCTGATTCTTCAACGTCTTCGACACCACCAACAACAACAAAAAAGCCAATAAAACGTTTCGAATTTGCCTCGATCGAATTCCATCGGGTCGAAACCCCCTTTATTATCGGTCTTTGGATATTTTGTGCAAGTCTTGCTAAAATAGGTAGGATATTATTTTTACATAAATTTTCGGACGCCACTTTGCAAATTTCATTAACTGTCAAAAAATAACCACATTGTTTTTCAAATGTCGAAATTTTGATTCCGTAAAATAGGCGGCGGTTCTTTCGAAAATGCTCAAACAGTTTGTATACATTTTGAGAGATTATATTCATAACATGTTTACATCCTCTTTAATTTATCGTAAAATATCATGTGCGTAGTGATCACATTGAATGAATCGACCAATTCCTGTTTCGTAATGATTTTTATTTAAATTTTTTCACTACAAAATGTAATAAATATGCATAATTAACATAATTCTTAATGCTAATTCATTACCGGTTGTCTTAATTTGAATGATTTTTTAAAAGCGCAAATCAATTCTAACCTTTTCTATAATTTTTTTTTTTTTAATTTACTTCTATCAAACTGAGCGTGGTAGGTACTCTGTGATTAGAATATAAGATAAAATACGTATACACTTTTACGATTTAAAATATAAAATTATATAAACGTGCTTTGAATTTTTAACCGGTATGCTCAAAAAATTGTTCGATAATGATATCAAACCGCGATCAGAAATTCAATTTTGTATTGCCTTCAAATTTTTTAAGTTTTTGATATTGGTTTCATACTAATATCGATTTATTTTTTTTAAGAAGTAACTTTATCAATAAATAAAAATAAAATAGGTCAAAGTAACCAAAGTCGATAAACCAGTCAGGTAAATTAGTCCTTATAAGTTTTTTACTGTGGATATAAATTGCAGACTAAAACAAAAATCAGAAGTTTTTTCCAATAAATTTATGAACTTATTAAATTAAAACTGATAAGTTGATTTGTAATAATCAGAAGATAAGGAATATTACAAAATTTGTTTAACAAAATTTTAATATCTTCCCTAAATATTATCTACTAAATACAAAAATTTTACTAAGCTAAAAATTTAAAATAGAAGCGTCAGGATCAAAATGTTCTAGTACGAGATTTTCTTATCTAAGTTTCTCGTTATCAAAGTTACGGAAATTTTCCAAGTTAATATGAAGTTTTAAGAAAGCTATCACCGCGAAGTAATTAACTGACTAATTGGAAAAACTTGGATTTGGAGATTACTTCTTGGAGTAAAGCGGCTCACATTTTTGTAATAGTAATATTGCTTGATTTAGGAAGAGTGGAGAGTTAGATTAGATTCGGTAAAATTTGTCAATTCGAAACCGAAAATTCTTTATGCTTAACCAATCATCCCCAATATTCTCTAAAGCTTAGAGATTAATACATATTTTATACTTGGAAGCCAATTTGATAATCATGAAATGCTAGTTGAGATGCTAGCAGATCACTTTAAGGTATTTCGCACTTGATAAAAAACTTAATATATTGAAATGTGGTTATCGGTGAGTTTTTGAGTTTAGCCGGACAAGCAATTTTCGCTTTGTGTAAGAAATTATTGATTTCTAATTTAAGAAATTAGAAATTTTTTCCCAAAGATATTTTAGGGATGTGATAACCTAAGTATTTATTTATTGTCTAAATGTTAGAAGTAATAAGTGTTATGTTCCAGTTCGAACTATTTCATTAATATAGTGAAATTAATTATACTAATTCAAGAAGTTATAGTATAATTCTCTTACGTAGATTAATTGGATTAGGTTGGATTATTACGGGTATTTACAAAAGGCTGTAAATACAACTGAGCCGGCAGCAGTTGCATTCTAGGAGTGTAACAGTTAACATCATATTATATATTTATTTTAATAAAATAGAAAATAACTTAAAAAAGTTTTTAGAATTTTTTAACTATTTATGTGGTCTTTAGTAGTATTTTTTTTATTTTTTCAGATTTTAATTTTTTGTTTATTCAAATATTTCTAAGTTCAACCCTGTTTAATGTGAATTATTGTTATTTTGGTTCCTTTAAATATTATGTTTCTTTGTAGTATGTAATTATTTACTTAACAGTTAAAATTTATTATTTTTACATTTTGTTAGGTTTTATTATTTTATTTATTTTAAATTGAATTTTGTTTCTGTATTTTTCAAGTTCGAGCGGCTTCGGGGATGTTTTTAATGATACCAACACAGTAGCTGTTTTCAATTTTTTCGGTTTTTAGGCTTTTTTATACCGAATTTCTGGATGATCTATAAGGTTTAATGTTTATATTTATATTTTAAACTACCGTAATTTCATTAGAAAATTGTTGAATTTCGGGTGAAGGTTTCTGTGCTATTCCCTATTAATTTATCAATTTAATACTTTAATGTCAGTCTGGATTCACAATGAAGATAAGCTTAAGAAATATTTCAACAATATATCAAAGAAAAGTTATCCTGATATTAACAAAAAACCATTCCAGATCGTACAGCTTAAGATTTCAATATTATTGGATACTTTATAAAGCTTTTATTTGTATATTTTTTATATTTCTTACATCTTATGTATTTCTTAAGCTTATGCTTATTGTGAATCTATACTTAGTTTCAACCAACTCACAAACTACATTTTTGGCCCATCAACAGTAATCGATTTTTCGCACTAAGATATAGATTAGATTGAGATCATTGAGATGTTGATTTCAAGATGTAAAAAAATAAAATACATTCTATAATTTTTAGATATTAACGTTCTGTGCGATTGGCAAATCAAAAAGCGATATTTTTTAAATTGTTTTTTCTTGATTAATTGATCTAAATCGGAATTAAGTTTAAGATGAAGGACCATACGACGACTAGAAGAGTCTGCCAGAATTGTCTAGCCAACAATACGATGATTCTCCCATTGCTTGATTGTTTCGCGCTATATCCTTGAGAGTTCTGTTCTGCACCTCAGAAGCTCATCCCTCATCACCACTTTCGTCCCAGCTTACAGTTCCGCAGCATTTGAGTCATATTGCGCTGTTTTAAGATGATGTTCCGTCGATGTTAAGGCGATGTCACGATCACTTCACACTTTGGTCTGGAGCAAGTTAACAAGGACGATCTTCCAAGAGTCACCAAGCTCGTCAGTGAATAGTGGTTATTCCAGACTTTGGTTTTTGAAGTAGCTGTTTTCTTCATCAGATAATCTTTTTTGTTCTCTATATCTACCTCGTTATGTTCTATGCGACATAACTTTACACTTTTTCCAAATTCTTAGAAAATTGTAGATTTGACGAGCACTAATATCACCGTGAAGAGTGATCGTTGCTCAAAGGGAGTATCACACAGGATAGCTTCTTTCAAAGTAATGTCTCAATGTTTGTTAATGTAGGAGCAGAACACCAAGGTCTAGAACCTTGTATAGCAACACGACGTTTTAAATTAACTGTAAAAACTACAGTATTTATGAATTTTTCTCATGTTAAAGTACAATAAAAAGTATCAACGTAATAAATTTATTCAAGTTATTTAAATAATAATTAACTCACACACATTTTTCTCGCATAAAAGTGCTAAAAAATTTTGTAACGAGGTTCTTTAACACCGGGGTGGAAAAATCAATCTATTCATGCGCGTCACTAATACTGTTTAGGAAGCTTTTAAATCATGAAAAAAATGTATTTTCATAAATTTATGTTTCTATGTCCAAAAATTTAAAAAAAATAATCAATATACATTGATGATGTTTAGATTATACAATTATATTTTAGTTTATATAATGTAAAACTCAATCTATTTATTTATTTATCGATTATTTAAATTATAATAACTGGAGCTTGTTTATAAAATTTTAATAAATACCATCCGAAAGATAATTCAAGAGGCCGTAACAACACTCAAATAATCTTATAATAATATAATTTTGTTATTTATAATTATCTCAAGTTAATTTTAATAACGATACCTGCGTATAAATAAATTATAAAAAATTATCAAGGTGTAATTAAAATAATAAATTTTAAATTCTACATTTTCTGTATTTTTGCATCAGAAATATGTATGTATAGTCAACCTTGATTAGCTTGGCAGCAACTTAGTATTTTTAACTGAATTCATCAAAATATTTTTCCTCCTTAAAAATTTACGTAATATTTGTAAATTTAGTGCTTTCATCTTTAGTAAGATTAATAATTAATGAAGGTTTTGGTTTCGCTCGTGTAGATTTGTCTCTAGTTGAACACCAACGTATTTACCCAAGAGGGTTCAGTAAATTTCGGCATGGTTAGCCGAGTTATTAAAATGAAAAATTAATTGTCTTGGATTTATTGAATTTCAGATAAACAATATTTACTTTTTCGAAAAGGTCAGATAAATAGAAAGAAATAATAGTTCAGTATTTGCAGAAATCATTATTGGAATTTTAAGTGAATCAGACTGACATAAAACAAACCAAGTGTTTACCTACTAATAGCACTTTATTATTTTTTAAAATTGAAAAAATCACTCTAATCCGTCTAAAAAAAACCTTGGTAATCGATCACAGTGTGTGAGATTGCAGGATTATTATAAGTTATCAGTTTTTAATGAATTTTTTCTGAAATGCCGCAGTAGCACTCGTCGACTACCAGGTCTCGCTTGCGGCTCGTTCTTGCATTTGTAGACTTGCTCAAGAACTTTTGCGCAGTGCATTGAACGATCACACCATGCAAATATTTGTCGCACTGTGATCTGCAACAACCGGTTAAGCCACAAACATTGTTTTAGATTCACGTAATCACTTAAAAAAAGTCATTGCAGTAAAAGTTCTTTAGTTATATGCTTATAGATGACACAATTAATTAGAATATGCGTAGATCACAATAACTTTTTAAAATAAAAAACTCATTTTTAGACAAGCGAGTTAAACGGTTGTTCCAACACCGTTTAGATAACCATTAAATTTGAATAGAATTTTATTATCTACGAAACTTGATAAGTGGATATAAAATACTACTATTTTTACATAAACAAGGAGCTTTTATTTAGATATTGGAAGTTTTCTAGGTCAATACAGGAATAATAAAAGTTGACCGGAATGGAAAACCGCAAGAGGAAAAGTAATGGTGAATTTTGCATTATTAATGATGAGAATGAGAAAATTGGGTAATAATATGTAATTATATAAAAAGACTTGTTATCTAAGCTTTGAACTAATTAATTACGTTTCTAATTCCATTTCTTCAAGTAAAAATAAAAATCTACAGCGGATCAGGGGATGGCGATTACATGATGTAATCTGGGCACCGATATAATTACATAAAGGAAATTCTTAGTTCGACTTTCTGCTGAATATCGGAACTTTCTGAACGGAACGATAGAAAAATAATTTGGTAATTGTATTATAAATTAGTAATTTTTTATTATTTATTTCTTCGATACTTACACTGCGTGAGAGAACGTCATTGTTTCTCTCAAAAATTACACCTTGAGAATAATCCTGCAATTATCTCCCTTGACGTGCAATATACTATTTTTATTATGAGTGAAATTTTCGCAATTTATTTTATTTATTAAAATATTTTGTCGAGAAATATTGATTTGAAGTTCGAAGTCAATGTTTTTGACTAAAAATAGGAATCTATACATTAACACAAATCTTATTTATAAGTTATTTATTTCGATTATAGAGCTTTCGTGGTTTTTGTTGTAGTGTAAATCGATGTATTCCTAATAATAAATGAATATAAATAACAGCTGCAAATCAATTCAATTTGATATTTAAATTTCTATCAGGGTTTACTAATTGTACCCTTATAGAAATTAAAGTTTTAATTTAAAGTTTTTAGGTCAGACGTACAGGGCCATTTGGAGAAAGGGAGCACTGTCCCCAAGAAAAAATTTTATAATTTTATTAATTAGTCCATGCCACATAAATGGCATCCTTGAACTTGAATTAACAATTTATCTAAAATATTGAAGCAATTTGCAAGTAAAGCTAAGAAAATTTTCATCATCTTTCATCACGGTTATTGGTATTTCGACGAAACGATTTTCCAATGAGGACTGAATGTTCCACTCTACTGGAACTCAGAGGGAAAGGGCTAAAATTGTTGCTTAATTATTCCTAATTAAATTAATCTTGTTTATATAACGTATTGGATTTAACATTTATAACATTATTAATCACATTGCTAAATTGCCACCTCAGGCGCTGTATAGAGTCGTGCAAAATTTCTAGATAAGAAAATGTTTCCAAAAATTTCTTTACAAGATTTAACAATTGAGACGATCAATTTTAGTCTAAATAATCTTTTTGTAAGAAAATGTGATGTATGGCATATCTTTTCTAATCGAGGTGCGTCTTCGTTATCATTCATCATCATATAGTCAAAAGCGGATTTTCTATCTTGAACGAAACTTGTTCGCTCACTTTTGTTTATCTAACCCAGTGGAAAACTATCTTACGAATTATATTCACAAAGCGTACTAAATTGGATAGGTTGATTTATTTAATTATTATAAATTTGCTTTTACATTGTAGCTCATGCAAATCGTTTTGATAAAATTCTAACATATCAAAAAAATGGTTTTAGATTTGTGATCCTTAAAAAAATGTACGAAATGACTGGACGAGCTAAGAATTATTATAAAATATATCCCGATACCCATTAACAGTTTTATGTGGACCGTTTATCTTTATGTCGTCTGATGAATTTTACTCTATCCTCATGAAGTAGGTTTATACCTTTCAAGACGATATATATTTTAGTATTAGTGGAATTTATTCAATTAACCGAAAATTAAACTAATTTGTATGTAGACAATGAATTAGTAATGTGTACGTAGTAATTTCTACGTTTTTTTGACTAATTTTATATTTGGAAGGCGAATTTCAATCAATTACTTTCAAAATTTTACATCAATATAATTTTTTATTGTGTTTTTTAGTTTTGTACACCCAGAAAAATAATTTGTTGTCGTTACCAAATATTAGTAAGCGTAGCAAATAATTTTTGTTGTATCCTCAAACAGAATTAGTTTTAATTACTAATATATTTCAAGTTTTTTTTTATAAAATAAATAATTCTGTAGCATTCTCGATAATCATTCAAGGTATTTTTTACAATTTTTGTTATTGAAACTGTGCGTAATTCACAATTTTTACATTTAATTCTCTATGGATCTGTACGTTAGATATTCTTTTCTTGTTGTACACCCTTTCAGAGTTGGAAAAAACCGCATTTACGTGGACTGCATATTTGATTCGGCATTTTTCGTAGTGCAAATTTTTTTATTTTTGCAACAATTGCTTATTGCTATACAATTTTACGATATAGGCACTGTATTACTTAATCAATCATTAATTGTTGTCGTAGGTCATAGTATAAGTTTAATTTAAAGAGGATTTATTTTATCTGTAAACATTAAATTACGATTTTTAACTGTTAAGTAAATATAACATACTACAAAGACAATAATTCACATTTAACAGGGTTGAATAAACAAGAAAATAGAATTCTGAAAAATGTCGCTATAGAAATGATAAAAATTACTTAAAAATAAAAAACAAAAAACTCTGTAACATAATATAAAGGCCTCTATTTCACGATTATTTTTGATCTTCAGTGATGTATAACAGTAAAAATAACAAGAAGTGAGAGCAAATATACCAAAAAATTGAAAAAATTTATAAATTAAAAAATCAAGAAATTAACCAAACTTTAAATGTTGCGCTTACCAAATAACCAAACTGAACGACGTCATGTGTCTAAATGAAATTTTAGGTTAAGTAAATGTATATGAATTCTAAATCCCATACAATGGGGTTGAAGCAGAGATTACGCTATTTCTATAGCGTAATTTTTCAGTATTCTATTTTCTTGTTTATTCAAATATTCTAAGTTCAACCTTGTTAAATGTGAATTATTGTCTTTTTAGTTTGTTTTTTTGTAGTATGTTATATTTACTTAATAGTTAAAAATTTTTTTTTAACATTTTGTTAAGTTTGATTATTTTAACATCACATACTACTAAATACCACAAAAATACTTAAAAAATTCTAAAACTTTTTTAAGTTATTTTCTATTAAATTACGGTTTATATAAAGCGGTAAAATTCAAGTGACATAATTTAAACAATGCCATGTGTAGAAGGTTTTTGAAAACCGACTATTGTTTTCTCAAAAACAAAGCAAGTTGACAGAATTTTTGAAAAAAGTGTAAACAAACTACTACGTAATTAAACTAGAATAATGTTGAAGTTGGACAATTCAAACAGTTGGAAATTTATTGTGCTTTTTTAAACTTTTTGTTTTCCATTTAATATTTAATAATTTTATGTCAATATGTGCTATCAACATACATAATATCCTTTATTTTATTTTTTCATAATACGAATTTTCTACACGTCGATTTACAAAACAATGGAATATAACCAATTTTATTAATAATTCAGTCTACTTTATTTTTAATTACATAGCAATTGCTCTCAAGTGCACCCAAACTAGGCTATTCGTATACATAATTTGTAGTACAATTATACTTACTCAAAAGAAGATTGTTATTTTTAATGACTAACCCAAAAATAAACTACATAACTCTGACGATGGGTATTCAACAAAAAATTATGAAAAGATTTGTCACTCGAATAGCTTTCAGAGGGATAAACAAATCTGCTTGAATTTTTTAGTTAGCTCTGATATAACCAAATCGTCTCTTTTCATTAATCTATTTTTGACAGATGACAGGGGGATCCAATAGTCTAAAATATTTATATTCAGTTTAAATCTCTCACAAACGAAATTAAGTAATATTTTAAAGTGGAATGCTAACCACGGTATACATAATTTTTCAGACCTACTGGGATTACAACACGGGACTTTTAGATTCAAAATTTAAAATCATTATTATTAGACCGTTTATGTATGTCGTTAGAGGTTCTAATATGATAATAAAAGTTATTCCAGTTCGCCCCAATTATTTTCACATTAAAACTCCTATCGACTGATCGGATAGTAGAGCACAAAATCGGTGTACATTATTGGATATGAAATAAATAACTTATTAGCTTAACTTACTGTAGATTAGGTGTTAATTTAAAAATAATTATATTAAAACTAGATGCAAATTCAACAAATATTTTTGTAGCCAATTGGTTTTTCTGAGTGTATGAATGCGTTAGAAACATAAAGTATGTTTACATGTACATCATAATTTTTGTATCTCTTAATCTGCTAAATTTAACTAAATCGTCATACAATGAGAGTAATTGTGAAAATGTTTATTTACCATTGATAAACAAATTTAAAAATTTTTCAAGTCAAACACAGTTATCATATAATTATAAAATACAAAAATATATGTATAATTTGATCTTATCAGGCAATAAATAATGGTCGTTACTACCAAAATAACTTATTCATATAAATTATAATACAATAGTTTACAGTACAACAATCTAAAATTAAATATTAATACTAAATAAATATTTTAAATAATTGAGATTTTAAAAATAGTATATTATACACCAAGGTTGATAAGATAAGGCTCTAGGCCTGAGATTATATTCCGCGTGGTGTGAAATGTTTCAAAAAACTTTTTTAATTTTCTGAATCTTAATAGGTTGGGAAACACTTTCTTGTTTACTTTCATCTACCAACTAATCGGAAAGTGTTTTTCTTTGTCTGCTCTGAACACATATTTTAGCGCTCGGTTGTAATGCAGCATTTTTCACCTCGGTACGTAATATAATACACTATTATTGGTATACGAATTGAATCAGATAAAATAAACCCAGTAATTAAGTCTGGGTACTGTACAAATATAAAATAATATGCATTGCAATATTTTGATGTTCCTTGGAATGGGGTATATCGTGAAAGCTTTCAGTTTACAGAAAGTTTTATGCAGACCGCAGAAGTGTGCTAAGAGAAAAACAAAGAAAATTAAAAACACAATACTTGATTCGAAAAATAAAGTAACTGAAGCATAATAGGCAAGCTGAAAACCCAACCCCAAGACAGTAAATTGTTTTATTAACTAATTAAGTTCCTAGCAAAAATACAATTTAATGGTCCAAAGTTACTGATCCAAAAAGTACGTTATCGTTAGCGATGTATTGTTTTTATCATTATTTTATAAATAGGACAATATATAGCGCAATTAATTGCGATTATATAATAAATTTTACTTGTAGATATAATTAACGTGTGCTTTAATATTAATTAACCGAGCTAGGTTTCAAAAAACCGGAGCCAACGTACATTAAATATTGATAATTTCTTCATTGTTACGAATGACCGCCATGAACTCCACAAATTCATTAATTTCAAATTTACGTCGTGTTTACTCAACAGCTAGGTTGTAATTTTTTACTTTTATTATTTTTTCATTCCGTCAAATTATTTCAAATTCAAATTTTAAAATCGTCAAATTTGAATAGAAGTGGCCAGTCAGTTTTCTGTTTAAATATAATTTTTGGTGTGAAATTGAGTGTTGAAATTTTGAGAAATCTCATAGTGTCATGAAAGTTATCTTTTGACCAGGAAAGCACTGCGCCTACCTCCAGAGAGCAAGAGCATGACCAAAAATATTGTAAAACATTTAAATAATCAATTTTTGTAAGAGTTGATTAAACGATTAGGGAAGTTTGTTGAAAACGAGGCTGAATAATAATGATGAATTAAGCAAAAATAATGCGATTAAAAGTTTGGTAATTTCTTTATGTTCACAAGAGATTTCGTAATTAGCATACACAAATTTAAATATTTGATTGCTGAGGTTTTTGCGGGGTGGGCGATATTTTGTATAATTTTTAGAATCTCGTTATGACAAGAATTAATTCTAGGGTAAAATAATTATTATTCCAATTAAAATATACATAGATTCTATTGTTATCTTGTTTATATTATCTGAAGGAGCAGTTTTTGCTGCAAGTTTCAAGTCCATCATTGTGCGCGTAAGAGTTGGCAATTTAATTTCATAAATTATTATTTAGTACTTCAAGGGAAACCCAATAATAAATAATAACGTGAGTTATTTTAGAAATAGATGTTTTTGTTTTATTTATTTCTCAAAAACAAACAACTTGTGGATTAATATGTAGTTATTATTAGCATCTATTAGAATTTACAATATAATAGCTAAAATTACGTAGTGGTTTTTGAAAATATTTTTAGCATTAATTTTGTATAAAAATTGGCAAATCAGTAACAATTGAATGTTGAGACATTTAATTCTATGAATTTTAGTCACAAGGGCCTTCATTCATTAACTTTTCGGATTAGACATTGAAATTTTGAGTTTTCCTGTAAAAAAATATATATACAATATAATTCTGTTATTAACTGTATTCTACCAACATATACCTCGTCATTTATATCTATAGCTTTGATTTTAGATAGCAAAACCGCTTACCATTACAAACCACAACCATTTAATTGGCATAATGAAGTAATGATGTTATTTTATCCAAAACATAGCAGATTTGTCACAGATAGCTTCAATGGCGTAACAGTGTAGCCAAAAAAAATTTTAGGTAAAAACAAAAGCCAACAGAAAATACAAAAAAAAAGATAATGAAACAAAAACAAGTCTAATCTAAACATCTGACTGGATCTTTTGCTGAAGTCATCGAAACGATTGGTTTAACACCATGACAAGTTGGATGCAGGACTACACTATACTATGGCCGTTAATTCCGATTGTTTCCAATTCCAATTTCCAATTCAACAAAACATCCATTGCATTAAATCCGTATTTGCATTAAAAAATACCGAAAGACCCCTAGTTACGCCACTGGATAGCTTCCTAAATATCTAAGTGTTCGCAGTTTTAAAACCAAGGTACTAATATTACATCATGTCAAGAAATCTACGTTTTGCGTTAACCTTTCATTATAAATATCTCGATAATGTGTTTTCTAAAGTCTTGTCAGCTGTCCCACGCTTTGGATATGAGTTTAGATTGCATCCTTGTTGCTAATTATTGTTTTCGATGTTTGCTTGAAATTACTTACAAATCTGCATGTTGAATCACTCAAATATAAAATTTTTAATAGCTACAAATTTTCCACTTTTTTTTATAATTCAACATAAGCGAAATAGCCAAGACTAAGTTTACAAAAACAAGTGGCTAAAAATGGTTTGCTTTTATTCGAATATTTTTATTTCTGAATTTTGAAGCTCCATTAATTTTCTTTCCTAAAATAATTCAAAACCAGAATGATATTTAAAAACATTTTAGAAAACTCTGCATCGCATAAAATATTGAAATTTTTGGCACAAATTACACAAAAAAGTTTGAAAACTCTCAAACGGTTGAATTCGCTATCCTCTTATTATGCTAAGAGTTTTTCTAATTTGTACCTGTAAGCAAATTTTGTATTACGCCACTATGCACAATTTAAATATCGAAAATAAACACCAAATAGAAAAATAAATACAAGTTGGCAGACAGGCTTTCTGGAGGGGGGGGGAGCTGATCCTCCTGAAACGTAATTAATGGAGGTTTCCTAGGGAAAAAAGTTAAATGACTGTCCGCCGCCAGTGGACATTTATATTATGTAAATATAATAAAGCAAATACTAATACAGGTTATCTGTTTTCAGTATTGCTATCAGATGTACATATATGACGTAATATCCAAATTTAAAGGTTTATACTATTATTGTACTTAATAAAATTATATAGGGGGGCATAGAGCAATATTTAGGCTTCTGTGGGTTTTTGTGAGGCAAGTAAACAATAGCTTTTATTTGAAGAAGTATTAAGTAAGTGTAGATAGCAAAATTATTTGTTGGGGTCCAAACATTGTGCATTCTGTGTTTACCCCACACCCCTTCTTAAAGATAAAAAAATTACGACCGTTTTATAACTTTGTTATTAATAAAGCTAAGCTAATATTTTTTTAGCAAAATAATCTCCTACTCATCATCTATAAAAAAGTATTTTGGATTATGTAAAATATAAAAAAGTTTTTTTATAATCTTGAATAATAATTTTTTTTTGAAAAACAAGTTTAAGTATATTAATTACAGGTTATTTAGATATTTATAAAATGTCAAAGATAAGAATAAGAGTTCTCTAAACCAATACTGATAAGAGAATTGCATTACGACAAAATATATTAAGAGGTACGAAAATAGAAATTCAAGTATAATAATAATTATGTCAATTACTATATACATGTATATGTTACGGAAAAAGGACGTATACTAGTAAAAGCACACAGCAAAAGCACTCTAATTCAAATTATAATATTTTATAATACCCCCTTATTAGATATTTCTTAAAATAAATTTAAATTTAGAAAAATTAATTTTTAAGTTTTAAATTAATTTTATTAAACCAATTGAAAACTGAAAGAATTCGATAATTTTGTAACATTTGGATTGATTTTTACTTGATTTTTAAAAATATAAAAATTCCAAAAAAAATTCTCAAAAAAAAACAACTTTTTTTTCTAAAAATTTAATATGCCTTGGTAGGGATATTTCCCTATATACCCACCAAATTTCAATATCGATTAATTATTATTAATTTAAGAGATAATTAATTTTTAAAATTTTAAAATTATGTAGTTGTATTTTTACTATTATGAATCCCATATAAAATTATTTAAAATAAAATTGCTTAAGAGTTGTACGTCTTGTCAAAACATTAGATTTTTAGAAAAAAATTACACGATTTTTCTTGAGAAAAACAACTGAATTTTTTTGTACCGTTTTGCAAATGTTTTTAGAACAAAATTATTTATTTCGAATCTTAAAATACCGCTGTCAGGCGTTGAAATGGATTCATATCACATTTGATATATATTTTATTTCAATAATAAATGTACTGATTTTCCAATTGGTAGATAAAAAATAGAAAATATATATTTTAATAAGCTTATTTTTGAAAATCGAGGAAATATGTACAGCACATATTTAATTAAATTTAAATAAACTTTGCCGTCGTCGTTTTATTCATTATTTCAGTTTTTAATATCAAAATGAGCATCCAGATTAGTTTTTTCAAAAAGTGAGAAGCAAACTATATTTTTGTTAATACACAGTAGATATAATATAATATTACATTAAAATAAAAAAATTAACAACTTATTAAACAATAAATTTCGAATTATTTTTATTGTTGTACCCAGAATTGTAAGTTAATTTTAATTTCACCTATTAAAAATTTACTACTTTTACATAATTATCAATGCTAAAAAATGGTAAAAAGGTTTAACATTCTGCTCAAATTGTAAGCTTTAGGTAGGATACAAGGTTTTACTCTCATATTGAATTCCCTAATTTTTGGTATTTTTTAAATGAAAATATTTTATAAATTTTCATCTTTATATTAAACCGAAATAAATAATACGAACGTAAAAAAAGTTTTATAGCCATCGTGTATTGCGATGGCCAGATTGTAAAGTACAGGCACATTTCAACGTTTTATTTTTATTGTTATTAAATTTAATGCAGTAATCTGTAAAATTCCCACTTGTTACTACACCGAGAAAAAAGATTTGTATCTGTAACTAAATTTTAGTAATGATAACTAACTATTTACGCCAACTAACTACGCCAATAGTTGCGGGTACTAAAATATTTTAGTTACTTATTTACCAAAGTAACATATTTTATTAGTTACTTTGACAAATAATTAGTAGAGAGAAATAAACTTGGCTTTTCATAGTTACTGAAATGCTTATTAACAAGAAATAATATTTATTAGTTAATTGCCATAATACCTTTTTGTGAAATTAACTAAACTTTACTTATTACATTTTACTAAAATAATTTGTAAGAAGTAATATTATTTGTTAGTAAATTGCGGTAATATCATTTTGCTAAATTAAATAACATAATTTGTTTTAGCAAATAATAACTTTTGTACTTTTCAATAATCTACCTTTGATATTCTTTTAAACCTACTTGAGATATTCTTTACCATCACCGTTACTTAAATTAAACAAAAACAACATGTACCTATAATATATAAAAAAATTATATTTATTATTAAAATTTATATATACATTTATTAAAGTTTATTATATTAAAATACTAAAAATACATAAAAAAAAAATAACTCGATTATTGAGTTAAGATAACCGTTTATGGCGGATTTCGCATAGCAACAAATAATTTTTCACTCGCCATCACACATAGCATTGCAAATACTAAAATTAAAATTTCCACAATAGTGTCTCGCATAGATTCTTTTAATTCTTCGTTCGTTTCGTAATAATTCAAAATAGCTTTACCTTTAATTGACAAGTTAAAAATTTCCTTCAATTTTAATTTTTCAGCGCATCTCTTTTGTTTTTCTTTCAACTTAATTAAAAATGGTGAATTTGTCAATTCACTTTGACTGACATTCACAATAGCAGTGTGGAATTCGGCTCTCTCAAAAAAAAAATGGTAATAATAATTTTTTAATTACTAATTCTTTTAAAACCTTTATTATTATCGTCGAAAGATGCCAGACTTAATGAAGAAATTTCGCTGCAGTTGTCGGACAAAAAAAAGATGCTTTGTAAATATTGTATCTTTTTAAAAATAAAATTCTAGGACCTACTTTAGGAATAAGTTCTGTTATTTTCTTTTCCGTTAAGCTATCAAACGCCTCCATATTAATTTCATGTTCTGAAATGAGTTGAAGTACATAATTCAAATAAATAATAAGTATTATAAAGGTAATATCCTGAACTTTGTGTTAAAATTTTTAAAATTTCCCTTTGTAAGCAGTTAATTTTACATAGGAGTACAAAATTTTGCTTTACGCCTACTCTTTAGAATTAAATTTTTTATTATTATTTAATGAATTGATATTTATTATGTAAATATTATTTAAGAAAGTTTGGACTGGTTTTCAATAATTATGAATTATTCTTATTAATATGTATAAAAAGTAATATGTGTGCGACTTCAAACAAAGCAATTAAATTTTGTAAACTCCATTCGGTTAATAACTTGGATAGTGTCATGTGTTCTATCCCACGATTTTAACTTTTTCCTATTGACTATTGGAAAGAGGACAATTTTCTGAGTATATTAACACAAAAATTTATTTGGATTATGCAATAGTTGTCGAAATAACGGCATTTTAAAATTACGAAAAGCAGGCTAATGTAATATGATATACCCGATGTGTGACGGTCGGTCTCACGTTGAGGTACAGTCTCGTCGGTGACGGTCTCATTTTGTTGACGGTACGTGTGCTTTGATATACTCTTAATGTTGAGTCAGTTGCGATTGACACCCGGACGAGTTCTATGGCTTCGAGTTCCACCCTTGGCGAGTTCTGTCATTTTTCAGGGATATTTTTAAATTTTTTTGCCTTACACAAAATGGGCTAATCATGCAGCCGTGTTAAAAGGTGTATCTAAAATATATGTAAATTTAATTTTTTCAAATTCGATTTTTTCGAGAACTAATTTATAATCCAACAAAATTTTTGTTCTAGTATGCTTAGAAAAGTGTCTTTTCACGTATTTTCAATAGGAAAAAGTTAAAATCGTGGGATAGAAGACGTGACAGAACCCAATAACTTTTCAAGGGATAATTCCATCATTATAAAATCACCAAATTTCTCCAATTCAAATCTATTCACAAAAATTTTAATATCACAATGATACAGTGGCGCAGCCAAGGAGGAGGAGGGGGGGGGGGGCTATAGCCCCCCCCCCCCGACACTCTTCCTTTTTTTAATGACCATAGTCGCTTTTTTACCGGTGCAATGAAAAATTTAAAAAAAAAAAAAAATGATGGTGTTCGACTGTTCGATATGATTGTAGTTAGGTACTGTTTTTAGTGTGGGTACTTGTTGCTAGTTGGTGGCTAATCAGCCAAACCAGTTAATTTAGATCTGGCATCCTCGGGCTCCCAGGGGCGGATTTACCAAATTGTCGCCGATGGGCATTACTTTGAGATACCGCCCCTGTTATACTTAAGGACTAACAAGAGTGGTCCGTCGCAAAGGGGGGGGGGAGGCACAGGGGGGGGGGCACAGGTAGGGGCGTGGTCAACGGATTTTTAGTGTTTACTAAAATTTCAAATACAAAATAACTTCACTGTGGATAATTAGCAATCAGTTTTAATTCTTAATCTTAATGACTGCTATTTATTAAAAATAAGGGTAGGTATATTACAATAAAGAGATTGGCAACAAAAATCAATGATAAATCTTTCGCTTTGAGTTATTTCGGAAATGCCGTTCTTTAATTCTCACTTCAATTTAAGGTAGGTAACAGTGGTAACACAATAATTATACTCGAAAATAAGATGACCACGCTCCTTTTTCCGAAAAATTTCCGCCTGCGGCTCTCGCCTTCGGCACAGCTCGCTTCTCTCGCATCCTTTAGCCCCCCCCCCATAACAAAATCCTGGCTGCGCCACTGCAATGATAACACTTTTAAAACTTTCTTGTAGGGTAGGTACATTTAAATTCAACGACTTCTATTTTATTATGGCGCAATTGTATGCTGAAAATGCAATTTTGCGGCATTTCTATAATTATATGTTATTTTGCAAAGGAATTGTGAGTGCCTATGTATGTAGTACATACAAATATGTTTTTTTAATTGAATAATTTTTTACTACTGTTAACTAAATGTAATAAAATAAACTAAATTTTTAGTACATATTTTTACTTCGACTAGCAAATTATTTATGTAATCAAGTTCAATATTATAACATTTACCAAAACATTTACATGCAAATACAAAATATTTTAGTATTGATAACAACTTTTATTATTTCATAATCATTACAAATTTATTTTTCTCAGTGTACAATCAGGTTAATACAAAATTTTGAAATTATTAGCAATCAATTAAAAAATTAAATAATAAAACTGTTAAGTAACAACGATTTTTATAATAATGAGCTTAAAAAACGAAACTTATTCTTTCTTTTAATATTTTTAATTTTTTATATTTCAGACTTTTAGTACAAAATAAGTAGTAAAGATGTTTTTTTTACTTTTATAACTAAAAGCCAGGTTGAGAACGACAATTTTTTATTTTATACAAAAAGAACAAAAACTAAACAAAAAACTACAATGTTTAAATTGATTTGAAAACTGAAAAGTACTATTACATAAATAAAAATTAGTTTCTACTTTGTGACAGGGTAGGACTAACAATAATAATAAACGAATGAAAAAAACGATTTCTTTTCTAACAGTAAACTTGTATATTATACAAGTTTTACTATCACCACATCTTTATTTATGTGGCGCCGTAGGCGATTTTATGTAAGTTTGAAAAATAATCTTAACTTTATGACGACTGAATTATTATTAACCATAACTTTTATATACTACAACAATATTACTTCATAAAATTATTTTACAAAATTGTTCTGCTAAATTAATTTTAATGAGAATTGGAAATGCTACCTAATGAACATTTATTTTTATGAACGCACGATTTAACATTTAATCAAATGCATAATTTTATAGAAAAAATATGATAAACGGACGATAAAAATTTCAACAATGCGTTGTTTGGCGAACTATACGTTGAATGCACTTATAAAAAATAAATTTAGACAAATCTCAATGTAAATTGCGCTGTACCGTAATTAAAAATAGCGCGGTTTTGTATTTAAATAACCTATCATATTCATTCAGAAACTACAACCCGAATTTTTAAATTGCCCAAGTTTATAATAGGTAATTATGATTTATAAAACCGTAAACTAATTATTTACACTAAAATGACCATATTATGTTGACCGATATTTTTAATTTGTCTCCATTTAATAAAAAACAGAACGAAACTACTGGACCATTTTGTGGTTTAAGAATAAAATTGCTTATTTACAAAAAATTTAACTTTTACGCAATCTGTCCTTCCGTAAAAACAAACAACAGTTCCTGTTATCCAAAAAATTTTAATTTTGTTGGCTATACCCTCTCGATCTTCTTACAATTTTTTTAGTCGTTAGCAGTTTCCGATGTAACTTTTAAACTCAATATTATAAATAATTGTTTCCGAAACATGACGGTTAAGCGATGTGAATAGAAATTCAAAAATTTATTGTTAAATTGGCGGAAAAGTGCTTTCGTGACAATACAATTTTTGAATATTTTGATATGTAAGTAATTTTAAATTTATATCAAAATATTTATTGAAGCAGATACCTTTATCGAATTGCCAAAATATTGAACATTGGTTGTGGTCAGCCTTCCAAAAAAAAAAAAATTGCCGAGTATTGTATATTTTTTGTAAATTAGAATTTTCAATTACTGAAAGTTATTCCATCAGACATTTACAAAATATTTATTTTCTATTCCATGCATTTGATGAAGACCGAGGATGATGATTGAGTCAATAGCCAAAGACATTTAAAAAACCTTCTCTATTACAAAGCTATAATAATAGTTTGCTTGTCCAAGTCATGGTTAATGTATTAGAAGTTGATCTAACAATAAGTAATGCCGAAATTCGGTGAAGTGGTACACCAAGATGAGAACTCTAGTGTCGTAGGTTCAGCATTTATACTGAAAAATCAATACCTTTACATTCACTTTTCTGTCCAAATAGGTGGTTCACGTTGCGGTATCACAACATTTATTATGTTATTTCAGCTTTTTATTTACTTGCTTGTTTAAAAATCTTTTAATTTTTTTTAAGATTTCAGACGAAGTCGTATTTTGTAATATACTTCTGCCACCCACTACCTTTCTAAAATTATATACGTAAATTTAAAATAACAAAATATGCTGCACCATAAATATTAACAAGAGTGAACATTCGGAAATTTTTTGTATTCAAAGTAGGAAATTCTCAAATAATATTATTTTAAATATTCGTCATTGACAAAATGAAATTTTCCATTTTGGCGATCACACCAGAGAGTGGGCATACGTCTGCTTCGAGTCTAATTTAAAATTATGCACTGTGATATTAATAAATCCAAAATAGAAGATAATATTGAAATGCATAACTGTTTTGAATTGCTTGCTATTCGAATAGAATTATCCGTTTCGTAGACTTAAAATAAAAAATAAAAACAGTAGCGACTTTAACGTATTATATGACTGGGGGTTTAAAAATATCGATTCCTCCTACAGAAGTTGCACCCCATATTGTGTCCTTCTCGTACAATGCAATATCGCAACGTCGCTTACATAATCGAACTCATATAATATTGTCGTTTTTAAACAATTTTCTTTTCAAACATTTTTGCATTTACGTATTCAATGTAATATACTTATTTTCTTAAATGCAGGAAATGTAATTGGAATTCCATTACAGTGACTAACAGTGAGGTAACCATGAATAAATAATGATTTGCTTACAAATAAAAACATAAAAACGAATAGAGTAGATTCCCTTAACTATAAGAACTAGAAAGGGACAAAATGAGGGTGCCGTGTTATTGATTGAATTACATTAATAGAAACTAATAATGTCGTAAGTTCACAGTTTTCCACGGTCTTGGTTAAATCATGTTTTCTGATAATTATTATTGTATAACTTTTTGCGATATTAAACAAAAATTGCCAAGAAAGCTTGTGAAATAATTTGAATTTTATTATTGTACCTTATATTCATTGTTTTATAGCTTCTTCATTTTTAAATTTTAATTTGATAATAATATTCATGAAATAAAAATATAACCCTTGAAATTCATTTCTTTATCATACAAATAAAATATCTTAGAGAAAACAAGAAACCTCTTAGAAAACAATACGGTAGGTAACTTTCGACATTTAACTCACAGTTCTCGAGAGCATAGTTCTGAAACAGGATAATTCGACTATTTTGGATTCAAAATGCACCCGATAAAAGCAATAACACAACAAATGCACCAATCCAATGAACTAAACTACATTTAACTAACAAAAGTAAAAAATTGTGAAAGTAAATAATAATAATATAATCTAAATTGTTGAGTGTCATATTTTATTTTATATTATGCTATATATTTTAAGTTAACTTATATTAACAGTATTAAATTTTTTTATATGAGCTTCACATCATTTAATTCTCACATTAAATTTTAATGCTAGATTAAATTTTATTAGAAATCGAATAACATTTTATATAATATTCCTTGACTAAATTATATCAAAATGACTTTGATGCTTGTTTAGTTGCATAAACTGCATCATGGCCGTTGTAACTTTTTACTTATTTTTCACAGTTTTTAAAAATCATGATTTAATTTAATTACCACCATCCACCACGGTAATCTGCCATGAAAACCGTTCTCAAAATAAAGTGTATCACGATTCCTGTGGTTTAGAGTCCACGTTAACACTTTCAACACATATTACAGACTTAGAAAGACTCTTCTGTCACGAGGCAAACGATAGAATTGAGTACAGCCCTCACGATACGCTTTCGTGCTGTACTCGAAAAAATTGAATTTAAAAATCAAAAATTTTAGGTAGGGAAATGTTCGCTTAACGAAACGAAAGTTTATCGAAACAGACTCTTCGGGCCTGTATTTTGACAAACACATAACGAATTTAAGAATATCCCTGTAGAATGACAGAACTCGCCAAAGATAGAATTCGAAGACAGAACTCGTCCAGGTGTCGAACCGCAACTGACAGCGAACAGTAAGAGTACATCAAAGCATACGTACTGTCAACAGAAAAGAGATCGGGGCGCTTAACGTGCGAGTTCCCGTGGTGCGACTCGTGGCATCGGTATGTATCGTATTACAACTCCCTGCTTTTTGAAATTTTAAAATGCCGTTATTTCGACAACTAATGCATAATCTTAAAAAATGTTTGTTCTAATATGCTCAGAAAATTGTCCTCTTTTCAATAGTCAATAGGAAAAAGTCTAATTTTTGGAATGGATTAACTGACAGTAACCTTATTTTATGATACAATTATGTTGATTTAAGACGTAAATTACAAATATAAACATTACAATTTGTGGATTATCCAAAAATTCCGGTAAAAAATACATAAGAACGTAATGCGAATATTCTATTGCTTGTTTTTATATTAGGTACAGAAATGTTTTTTTACATAATTTTGCAATTTAAATGTTATAACCGAAGCTGTTCAGGGGCCATTCATAAATTACATCACACGTTAGGGGGAGGTAGGAAGTCAACGAAATGTGACATCGTGTGACACGTGCAGCGAGGGGGGGGGGGGAAACTTTGTGACGTCACATGTTAAAATTTAAAATATTCAAACGTGAAATTTATGTGAAAAAAAAATTTGATAATATTACTAACTTGATTTATATTTATAAGGTTTATGTAGGTTTAAGTCATCGCCGAGTGCACGCGGTTTTACAGCTGCTTTTAAAAAAGATATTTTAAAAATGTGACCCACAACCACAAAGACCGGGGGGGGGGGGGAAGGGTTTACAAATCGTAAAATTTGTCTGACGTAATTCATGGGTGGCTCCTAATTATTTAGGAAATAATGACAATTAAGACAAATAAAATAAGCCTAGAACAATATCTAGAAACACTGAGCTCATAACTTTTTAAAAACATCCCTGAAACCGTTCAAACTCAAAAAGGAAGGGTCTAGAGAATGGCAGGAAATTCGGATATAATTAGCGTAATCCAATTTAAAATAAATGTATTGCCGTGTTTCGAAACCAAAAAATCATAATTTTATTATTTTGTAAATTATTTTAAAGTTTAATTTTGCGTTATTATTTATTTATAATATTGTATATAAAATTGTTGATTAAAAATTTTTGCTATGTAAATAAGGTGGGGAGAACGAAAAAGATAAAGTGAAGAGAGTGGGGCTTGAATAGACAGACTTGGGCTGACGCCTTTGTGTCGAATAGACGACCCGCAATAATAATTCTTAATTTTAATTGTTAATAAAATAACTTAAGTTGAGTTGATGTTTTTGTTTAAATTAATTGTGGTAAACTGCAAATTGTTAAATAAAAGGAAGAGTTGAAGAATTTGTGATAATTTGGTCGATGCGTAAAAATTAAGTCGCAGCAAAATTTGTTAGACCAGCTGAAATACCACATGGGGAGCGAGCGCGCACGTTAAGCCAAAGTCCAATACCATATGCAAGGTAAAATTTGAGCATTTTTAATTTTTAATTGACGATTTTAAAAACTACAAGAGCTCATAGCTATAAATAATGGATGAATCCGATCAAAGCACTAATTTTGCGATTGAGCAAATTACATAAATATGAATAGCTCGGGTCATCTCAGTATATTACTATGATGTTAACAGTTGCACAGCTAGTAGACCATTGTCGCCTTGGCTTTGAGCGAAATACCAAGTCTTAAACCTCCACGGAGCGGGATCAGCTACTGATAATATAATATACAGATAATATGGCAGATAATAGGCGATCGTTAAGATTCCACAATGTTTGCCGCGAATCTTTTTTGGGCGTTCAGAAAAGGAGCCGATTGGCGCTGCCGTGGACACCGGACTTGGGATTTGCGGCTTGTGGTGGGGTTTGCGCGTCGCGGAGCCGCCTTTAACGTTTTAACAGTTTAGCACTATGCCATCCGTCATTGGTCCTACCTCGAGTGATGGGTTTTGTACTTCAAGTGGTCCTCCAGCTGGTAATTACCCAGCTCTTGGACCAGTGGGTTTTCAGAGTCCGCCGCTGCGTCGTAGAATTTTTCCGTCATATCTCGGATAAACTCTTCGATGGAATCGATGGCGAACCCCCAGGCAGGCGCTGCATAGGTGAGGATAGGCCTGACTATTGTTTTGACCAGCGTCAGTTCGTTTTTGACGCTGATTTTGCTGTATCTATTTAGCAGGGGCCCCAGCGCGGCGATGGCGCTCCTTGTCTTTGTACTTACCTGCTTTATGTGATGATTCCATCACAGACCCTTGTCTAAAGTCACCACCAGGTATTTGGAGGTGTCGTTCCACGGTGGGCTGATTTATTGATTGATCGTCATTGCAACTATTTATGTCGAGTACACGCACCGTCAACAGATTGGAGCAAAACGACGACTCTTATATGAAAAATCGATTATTTCTTAAATTAAAGGAAAAATTGATGTTAATCCTTAGTTTAATTGCTTCATTTTAATGCCATCTATCAAATTCATCAACAATTTTATTTATACATCGCCGCGCCGTAAAGTACTTGTATATGTACTACTTGTTACTACTGTTACTACTTATATTATATAAAACTATGGATACTAAGTCGTAAAAATAAAATTGTGTTTATTCTTAAATTGATTATTTTATAAATGCCTGGAAACTTCGTTTATCATCAACTAATAGCGTAGTACGTAGCTAGCAGTGACAGATTTATCTAATAAGTAATATAAATTTTTATAAGTAGATACGAATATTTTAAGACGTAGTCATGTGTTTTTAAAGTTAACTTAATGTTTTGGTTAGCTGCTAAATAAATCATGAATTTATCAATAAATAAATAAAATTGATTTAAAAGGTATTTACATTAAATAAATAGTAAATACTACTGGAGAGACTCAGTTATATAATATCGTTTCTTCGTAACTTTTAGAATTTGCAAATTAATTGCAAAGTTTTATCGGAATAATATGCCATTTTTTACTTCGCAATCAAAAAGCAGGAAAAAAGAGGGAAATTTATTCAAACAACGTTTTATGTTTTTTCCAAGCCAGTTAATTTTATTAATTAAAAGCAATAGTTTGCGTACTTTTCAATGAAATAAATTACTTTCTTATATCTCTGTAAAAACACCGCCATCTCTAAGTTAATTCTATGCTAGTGTAAATTGTTACATAGAGATCACTCTGTCCACTAGGGGGAGTACAAAAGCTATCTATTGCATTGAATAGTACTTAAAAATGTTTGTTTTTTTCTCTACAGTTATAGTTTAAATTATAATAATATGTCCTATTTGTTAAGTGACAGATATTGAACAAAAAGAATAAATAAATAATAAATGGTTACTTGGGAAATAAATTAGAATTTTTTTCAAAACTAAAGTTTACATTCATTGTTAAAACTTCTAAAAGTAGATATAAAAAATTCATTAAGTTTATTTTCAGCCAAACTTAGCTTAAGCTATTATTATAAAACTGACTTTATCTAGATGAAATATAATTGTAGGTTATGGGAGTGTGGACAACCCTCCAGTGCAAGCTTTGCTTAAGTAATTATTCGTTTAACAAATGTATTGTTATAGAATACTAGAATTTGCGAGAAAAAATTAGACATGAAGAAAACAGGAAAAATCAATGGTCCAAGTGTTGGCTAATGCAGGACAACCAGGTTGATCACCTGGATTCAGGGCGACCGAGCGCCGCTTAATTATTTATAAGAACCCCGAAACTTTTACCTTATTACTTTCAAGGTAGATCTAATTTCTTTTAAAAATAATTTTGGAATTGGTATATTGTATTAATTTATATTAGCAAATATAATAAAATAAATCAAATTTAAATTTATAGCTATAACATTTTTCATATTGATACTTTATAAATCGCGTCAATTAATCACTTCGATACTATTTACAATAATAATTACTATTTGGTTTATCATACTAATCTAGTACGTAATAAAAATTGTTATTTATAGTCGAAAACGTAAAAAGTTTAAAATAGTGGGCCAATTGAAAGTTTATGTACTATGTAGATACTTATATATTATAAATGCGTAGCTAATAATTTCCTTTTTACGTTTTATAAATTGGAGAAAAAATATTGCGACTTACGGCGAAAACGGCGTTTATCAATAAAAAATTTATAACTCTTATTTATCAAGTTCGTACTTTTGCTTTCCTCGAATGAATTTTAATCAATTTAATATTAAATATTGCAAAAGCACCTAAAAAGCTTGGCAAAGCAAAAATGTGAAGTTTTTATTTCGACACAGAAGTACATTTTTAAATAACTAATTATTTATATAAGTACTACAGCATACAAAGTTACTTCAAAAAACTTTTTTCGCTTTAGAAGAGCAAAAATTGACTTTTGTCATCAAACGTTAAGTAGAATCTTTATAACTTGAAACAGTTGAAAGGCTGAATATTTCTCAAGTTTCTTATTTGATTAAAAATTTTATCAAAGTAAATACTCCTACTTGGTAATAGGATAAGTCAAAATGGCAAAACTATATGAAATAATGAGAAAATCTTGAAAAATTTAATATATCAGTCCATACGTAATTCTGTCAATAATAATTGCCAAGTTTTTTCAAAAAGTCGACGTTTTTTCTCTGAAGCTTGCTGTTGACGTAACTCAATTCTGATAAAACATGACATGTTCCAATTGACTAGTTTATCCAGATCTAAATCCATCCAATAAACTGTAACGACGTAACATACTTAATTTATCAAACTAATTTATCGTTATCGTCATAATTTTCAATTATACAAAAGAAAAATCATAATTTTTGTGCATTCTTCGTAAGAATTCATTATATTGATGTGCTTGCTGGTTATAACGTATAAATCGCCTGGTTCGTTCCTGATATTAAATATTATACAGGACGAATCAGCCGTGAGCATCTTGTCGATATCTACTTTATATATACATTTTTAAGGATTTAGCTAAAGAAGTACAACTGATTGAAATTTCTTCTTCTTCGCTTCGATAGAAAAGTCTCATAAAGAAGGCACTTGTTAAAAAAATGTATTGGATGTGTGAACTGCAACTGTCTTTCAGGCCGTTACCTGAATAGTTAAAATTAATTTTAGGTGTATTATTGATTTATACATATACGGGTATTTCAGTTTTTATTTTCTGTAGGGAATAAAACGAAGGTTAAAAAGTTAAAATAGCGTCTACTATGAGATCATTAACTAACCCAACGAAAATTGCAGGATATTATAATGATCTACGTATTATATAAACTTTGTTTTCTAAATTAAGCTTCTAAAGTTGTGGGTGTTTAGAATAACAGTTTTTAGTTGCTTTATTGAAGGAAACCTTACCGAGAAATTTGCAATATTATTTTTATGTGTAATATTGTAAGGTATTAAGGTCATTCTAATTTTTGAAGAAAAAAAATATTTAGAATGAGATTTACAACTTGAAAAATTTTCTTCCGGGTATATTTTAAAATTTTGAGTATCGAAAACTTTTTCGGTTTAGTAAAAAGATTATTAAACAAAAGCTGTAAATTTTTAACTTTGGAATAGGAGATGGATGATTCTTTTCAATTTTTTCTCTAAATTTCTTACAATTTCATCAAATTGAAAATAGGATGAAAGCACAACAGCAAAATGTTTTTGTACACTTGATAACGGTTTGTATTTTGTTACAAAAATCAAATAATGGAAATGTAGTTGTGCGAACATCTCTGTCAACTTTGATAATATACAGTAAGAGCGATTATTATTTGAAGTAGGTACCTACATATTGAAAATAAAGTTTTATCTGTAAACATGTAGTACAAACAGTAGTGGATATATTTCATATTTGGAAAAATAATGCTCTTAGTTTATTTATTGTTGGTCAATTGCAATTAAAAGGTCAAGTGTTTATAAACTATACATCAATTTTAATTTTGGTTCATTTAAGAAATCTACAAGTTACAAGTAGTCGAATGGACTTTCGGCTATACAATAAGATATTTTAGTAAGAAATAAAACTTACTGTACTTTGAAACTATTCAAATATTACTTGTAACTTGTAAATTATTAGTCTAATAAACATTGTGCAACAGACCCTAAATGAAAATTGGTTAACATTTACTTACATTATCGCAGATACGAATAACAGATATTTTTTCGAGTTAAAAGAAATAATTAAATTATAATTGCGAATTTTTGCAGGTTCAGTAAACAACGTACAAATGTTAATTAACCAACTCATGCGAATATTTTCACTGAAAATTAATATGTTTGTAATGCTATAAATTATCATTACACTACTCATAAGCATGCAAATTTTGTGGTACCGAATTATTTCTATTGTATGTAGTTTGTGTTCAAAGTTCCTTAGGTAAATTAATGACCAAAATTTACAAGATAAAATATATGCTAAATACGTTCAGTTTGTTTTAAGAATATTATAATGAAGAGATTTAACATATTTCAACTAATTATTTAAATCTTTTTGATCTGAAAACCCGCAGTATAGCATTCCGAAAGGATTTTCCAGGTTCAGGCTAAATAGTAAACTTTACAGTACTTTGGTTGAAAGGCGTTTGATGTCGATATAATGATTTTAGCTAATAATTATGAAAATGATAAGTTACGAAGATACCGGAATATTCCATAGAATGTACAATGTTCAATCAGACATTATTGATTTTCCAGGGAAACAGTAAATATCCAATAGCTTGAATAAGCAAAAAAATACTTTTCTTATTTGTAGGAGTCTGTAGATATGCTCGATACAAGAAAGCAGATAAAAATGATCAATAGGTAAATTGACAGCATAGTACAAACGAGAAATATAAACTTATTTCAAAGAATATGAATTTCTAAAGGAAACTAAATACGGACACAGAGTAGTCGTGGGTTTTCAAACGTCGAAACCCACACCTTTCTGTTGTTAAAACGCAATATATAGGTCTTAGTTCCAATTAGGCTGCAATTTTTACCTTTTAATTTATTTTTAAGTGATAAGTTTACTAAAAACTTTGTTTTTATGTAAAAAAAAATTAACTGTTTGGGTTAGAATAGAAGTTATCTGCATACAATATATTATGTAAATGTACCAAAATAAATAACTTTTTCCTTTATTGCCTACTTTACAAAAAAGGTTTGCATATATCAATTTTTATATTTAAGGTAACACGTTTTAAATTTAATATATTCTAATACTTTCGATATTCAAAGGAAAGGCATTGTTAAAATTTTTTTAAACGGAAATCATAGGTTACTTTGAGTATGAATATTAAAAAACTCATTTTTTCCTTTTTTTCCCGTCTGTATAAAAATGAAATATATTACTACTACATAAGAAAACTCTCTCGAGAAATATCCAGATTAAAATTTTATCAAGTGAATCTGTGATAAAAAAATACAAGTGCTCAGTGGCGTAACTATAGGGTGGCAGAGCTGGCAAATTGCCACGGGCCCCATGAAGGCCGGAGCCTCCGCCGAGCGACTACAAACTCAGAAGTACAGGGCGACCCTACACACAGGGCTAAATGGGCTATAGCCCTGGGGCGCAAGCCTTTTGGGGGCGCTAATTTTATCTTTATCAGTCCTAAAAAGGATAAAAACTTTTTTACGTTTTCTTTGGGACAGAGCAAATTAAATTATAGGAGTATTTTATACCGGATCTCACCGTAACCGTGGAAAACCTTTGAGGTGGCGATAAAGTTTACTTTACTTACTTTACTAGTAAGTTTACTGAAAAGTTTGTTTCTGTTCAGTATATAACTATTTTAAATTTTATATGAATTTAATGTTTTGTTTAGTGTAATAGAAATAAATAAATATTTGCGTGTTTTCTTATGAACAGGAACACATTAATTTTAGCAGCTCAGGGGCATCGTATATCTTAGGACAGCCCTGCAGAAGTAACCTAACATTTTAAACAAAATTTAGTTAAAATTAAAAATTTTATATAACAGGGTTCCCACTTGTATGGAAAACCTGGAAAAGTCATGGAATTTAAAACTTTACAGGGAAAGTCAGGGAATTTAAAATATTTTAAAATTTTTTTTAGGAAAAAAACATTTTTGTCAAGGAAATATTTTTAAATTTTAAGGTATAATACTGTTGGGTAACTTCTTAAGTAATTTATTAAAATTCAATTACAACGTGACGATTTTTACTGATTCAATGAATTTGCCACCGGCCTCAGATGATATAGTTACGCCACTGCAAGTGGTCTATATTCTTATTTAAATAACTTCTTTTTTTTTGGAACTTTTTTGAATAGAAACATCGATTCTAAGAAAAATTTTCGAAAAAATTTATAGTAAATTATTTACGAAAAGAAGGAAAGGAACCGGATCTAAAACAGACCAGTGCGGTATACTAATGGCGATCGATCCTGATAATCCTAATAAGCGATCGATAATCGATATTTTCCAGCAATATCAACTCAAATTATGTTTTTAAAATTCTTGCACATGTTGAATGATAAGTAAATGGCACGAAAATTAGAGAGACATCATTGGAGAAAAAACCCCCAGAAAAAATAAATTGGCAAGCAAAATCAGAAAAACTTTCAAAATAGTGAAAAACAGACCATTGGGACCATATGACCACATGGCTGGAATTTATGTTCATATACTGAAAAAATTTTTGCCTGCCAATCTATTCCGTTTTGAGAAATATCATTAAATGAATAGAAAGTGCGCAAAGGGATGCAACTTCATTTTGATGATAAAATAATATTAATGAGAATGTCGCAAATTTCTTCACTGTCATAGAAAATTGTGAATATTCAGTATGAAAATTTTGCATTAAATGCAAACTCTTGGCTGACCAATAACTTTAATTTACTTTCAGACAGAAAGTAACTACTAACTCGACAACATATAAAATGCAAAGCGATATTTTGTTATAATTTAAATGGTTGACATAATATTATTTACAATGATTTACGCTTTCCAGTTAACATAATTTGAAGTGCGTGCTATACTTTTGATATTTATCTCAAAATTTAAATAAACCACCAAGGTTATTATTATACACTTTATATCCTATTTTAATTTTGTATTTTGATCTACAAATAAAAATTTAATTGCATTCGATAAGTATATTTTACAACAAAGCAATTAAATATACAAAAATTTCGTATGCAATATTTCTTCTGAAAATGTAAAAATTTAAGTGCCATTATCTTTATTTTCGGTTTAAACATTAAAGTGCTACTTTAGTGTTCGGAAAAACACGATTTTCATTTTACATCTTTAGTTTCATGTGCCTATCCTCGTGTACTTCTTCTTTACGACTTCATAATAATAAATTTAATTAAATATCAAGCAAACTTCATATTGCAAGTATCGGGGCATAATTGCACATACTTTTGTTACCTAATTAGTTCATTTTGTATCTCAAAAGACTTTTCGTACCATACAACATCCGTTTTAATTAAATGCTTGATTCAATAACAAACTATAACTACAGGATAGCAAACTTTGCAAGATTCCAACAAATTATTCGACTGGGTTTCCATTATATTTAAAATTAAAATAAAGACTTTCTAATTAGTTAGATGGCGACGCTGTTACATTAAATTTTCAAATGTTACGACACTCAAATAGCAAATTAAAATTGTAAAAAGCAAATTTGTTCTACTCGAAAGTTTCATGTTTTGGATTAAGTATGCCCGACTTAATGATTTAAAACTTTTGCCACGGTTTAGACTTGCTCGACTCACTTTACTGAAACATGGAAATTTGGCTTCAGAGTAGCTTAGCTTAGCTTTCAAACGTCTAATGTTATTATACTTTTTGTTGTATTCTATAAGCTTCATACACACACTTGGCTCATTAACAATAATTATTAATTGTAATAATTGGTTTAAACAACTGTACTGTAAAGTAGAAGATTGAAAGCTGATTAAATGGATTATAACTTCCAAGTCTTCAGGTATTCTACCTACCGATAGTATTTGTTTTTGTATAAGTATCAATTTTTAGAACAAAATTCAAATAGAGAACGAAGAAATGTTGGTTTTGCTGGGCGCCAGGTGAAGTTAATAAAACATACCAAGAGAATTTATTTACCGTTTTTAGTTAAAATACGAATTTAATAATTTTCACCTGATCAATCTGAAAGTATAAGTAATAAATAAGAAATTACGTTCAGTCAAGATAATATAAATGTTTTGTAATGTTGCCCGTTTAAGTTTAATTTAAATATGTAGAAAGATATATGTACATATGTATGTACTTATTATTTTTTCTAAAGAAAAAAACACATTCTCGCAATCTACATAATTATTTTGCTTTTTGTTCTGCTTAATCATAATAAAGGATTAAATTAATCGCTTAATGTTAATTAGCTGCGAAATGTGCTTGTTTGATGCTTGAAATGAATTTTGTGTAATATGATTATAGTGTTGTTATTATAGGTATTACAACTGTTCTAGTAAATATCTAACCAATAACACGTATCATGTGAGTTTTATATCTGCACAAACATTTATTAATGACTGTTCATAACTATTATTGATATTTAACAATAATTAACGAGAGTTTTCAAATAATGCATGTGCAACAAACATGTGATTACTGATTTTATTAGATATAACCTTCATATATGTAGTACAATGGCGGATTCAGCTTTTTCGGGGCCATAATAACAAGAACTGTTAAAAATTTGCAAAACTTAGTTACGAATTTCGTGTTAAAATGCAACAAAGTAACTAAATTATAAAAAAAACTAAATAACAGTAGATAGCTAGATAGTAGATGTATTTTAGATAATTTTTAATTTTCAATATTTTTGGGTAAATATTACCAAAATTTAAAAATTTACGTGTCTAAAGTCTTGATTACTATCAAAAACCAATGACGTCGACGATTGCAGTCTTGGGAGTTTTATAGTATGTTATTCAGTAATGCTAACAATCACTTAAGCCAATGTTCAGGATTTTTGGGCTAATAACCCTTTCCAAAACTTTTTAACCATTACTGTATATTATTATATTATATAATAAGAAAGTGCAATACCCGATTTTGTGACAAATATCTCGAAATTTTCATATATATTTTTATATATAATATTATTATAAAATATTGAATAATATATTATACCCATATCAAAAAATTTTTATACTCTAAAACTTTTTCTCGTAGAACGTTCGCATCAAATAAAATAACTTTCTTAAAAATAAGCGAATTTCACGAACCTATACCTCAAAAAGTGAAACAGATTCGTCCAAAATAAATAAATTTCTTGTAGGAAATTTTAACACCTTCAATTTTATACAGAACAACTTTTTGGCTAGGACTAACTGTTTACGAGATATAGGTAAGCAAAAAATCAAAATGTGGCACTTTTTTTGGGCTTAATTTCATCACCAGAAATATTAAAGTTCGAAGACTTTAGCGTGTTTACCTCCTAACTAGTCTAAACACGACTTCCTAAGAAGTCAAAAATTAGGATCTCGACATTTCTCTCTAGACCGCCGTTTTGAGCGTTCATCGCCTGAACTAATAAGTAAATTACAATATTATTTAATAAAAACAATTCAATCCGCAAACAACTAATATTAATATGTAATCCCTAAAAACTTTCATAAAATAAAATTATACCTATAATACAAAGTCCTTTTCTCTAAAAATTCTTTAATGCAAAATTAAAAGCTTACATACTGGTTTTACAATAAAAGCTTTAAGCTCATCTAAACTTAAGCTGAATGAATTTTAGAAGTTAATGATTTAATTTAAGCTTCCATCATAAAACTGGCTCTTAAAGACATAAAATGTAGAAAAATGTATCATAATCGTATGGCATATGACCGCCATGACCGCCTAATACGTAATTGATATGGCATACAGCTTGATAAAGAGAAAATATATTTTGCAATAATGTGTTTATATTCCAATTATATATATGCTTTATAACAAAAAGTCGTAATTTTTGTACCATCTTTAAAGAGCAACATACATGCGCGGTGACGCTAAACTGTATCCAAACAAAGCATGTAACCAATCATATTAAATTCTGGCCATATTTATGTATATAAACTCTGACATCACACTAATGACGCTTATTGTTTGTATTCGTTAGCAATCCAATAAAAAAACATAAATATCTGTAGTTTAATGCAAAGAATGTTTGTTAAAAGTGTAGGTACAATCAAAAATAATAAAATCAAATAACAAGAAATGGCTTACTTAAAAAGTATATTTTTAATGACCCAAACTCTATAAGTTAGAACATAAGAAATCTGTAAAACAAATAACATATTTTTTTTAAATAAGTTTAAATTTAATTGGAAACCTTGGATGTAAAAAACTGCTCTATGAAAACTTTTTTATCTTTATATTTTATTTTATTTTGCATTAAAATATTGTTATGTAAATTAAGTAAAAGTTTTCACTAATTGGTATACGTTTTTTTGCCGATACGAAATTGAATTTATTATGTTTTCTCATAAATTTTCTGTAATATTTCAACTTTTATTACAAACTTACGTCAATCGTGAAATTGTTTGTTAGTTTATGTTATTTGCGAAATTCTAGTGAAACTGTGGGAAAAGTTGCGAAAATCTATAAGTTTTTCGTGAAATGTACATGTGTATGCAACCTGACATACCCTAATGTCTAGACATATTTTATCACATAAAGTGGTTTCTCTGTAATAACGAGCAACTGAAAGCTTTACAAGTGAAAAGTGATGTACCCTGTAAATAAGGTTTATCATGATATTGCCAGGAAAATTTTCGTGTTTAAACGCCATGTTTTTCAGTTAATAGTCAATAATTTGTTTCGGTTCAACTCCACAAGTTGCAGTCTGATCACGGTTGTGTAGAAACGGTTAGAAAAACTAGCTAATTTTCAATTTCCCTCAAAAAATGTTAAATTACATAATTTCTTTTTTCACGATATAATTTCAATATATCGTGGAAAATTTACGCACCAGGCATTCTGGTGTATTCCCTAAAGAATGCTTTATTAATGGTCTCTTAAATTGAAATTTAGTTTCCTGCAGAAAATAATTAAACTTCTCGCTCCTTTTTTTAATACACAAAATGATTTTGTAAACTTTTAAATCAGAACTTTATTATAGGCTTTATCGAATAGCATATATTGAAGCATATACCCAGTATATATCATTATATGCATGGTACATAGTGTGGCGTAGGCGTTCAAATTGATCGACTACTTTTTGAACACGAAAAATAAAATTGGAAAATGTTTTTCAATCACGTATTTAATAACAATAAATAAGAAACATTTTTTAAGTTCACAAATATCTAATTATTTACACTTTTTTTTTAATTTTCTCAAACACGTTGAATTCCATCTGCGGGTTCAGTGTTTGCTTTGCATAAAATAAAACGATACATTATGATGTAGTCTGTTTTTTAATATGGTATAATAAATATTTTGCAATTGCGGGGATAAAGTAGTCACTTTCCACCCCGATTTGCGGGTTTATAATGGAATTTTTTACAAAAAAAGTAGTCACGGCGGGCAAAAAAGAAGGCTGGTGGGCAAAAATGAAAAAGAAGGTTTTATATTTTTACCTGAATTCACCTGAATTCCTGAAGGTATCACCTGAAGGTATTCAGGTATTCAGGTGGCAACACCTCGTGGTGTTTTAATTTTTAATTAAAAAATTAAAACTTATGCTTTAAGTTTCGTAATTGGTGGAGTTCCTGCTTTACCTTTCGCAATTGCAAAAAATAGTATATGCACCTCGGGGATAAGGTGACTTTTGACCTGAGGGTAATTGCTGTTCTCGGCTAAAGACACGTGCAAACAAACCTTTACTCTCAGGTCAAAAATTGGTCACTCTATCTCCTTGTTGCATAATATACTATTCTAAAGAACTTTTTAAAATAAAATTTTTTTGAGAAAGATCAATTCTTGACATTGTATATTTGCGATAAAAAAAGTGTCAAACAAAATAAATGTGAATAACATCCTAACATCTCAGTATACTTCTGAAAGCTTACACTGAATATTGCAATTTAAGGGTTCCTCCCCGGTAGTTACAGTAAATTTTCTCGTACCTACATTTTATGCTAGTGCTGTCATCATCGCACACGCAACCGGTTTTCAGTTCAATTTTTGCATTATATTCATTAAATTATCAGTGAATCAAAATTATTAACCACCATTTGGAGGTTAATAAATTTTGTTTATTAACGAATCACTTTTGATGGTTTTATAATATGGAAGTATATCTTGAAAAAATCCCATTGGAAAATATTAAGATTAACCTCTCCGAGGTAAGATAGAGAAAATAAAAATTTCCATATTAATAAGTTACAATCATTTGTTTATGATTTAATTTATGTATTACAAAAAATAATGGGAAAAGCTAATTTGGAATTCAATACTGCAGTCAAATTTTCAGCATCTTTTTAAGCTATATTTTTAATTTCTACCTTCAAATAGTTATAGTACCGAAACTATTGATTTTTTCAGTGTAAATTAAAAACTAGCTTTTAACTCTGTATTGTCTAAAATTAACGAAACAAAAACTTGATAAGACGAAAGTTGCCTGTTAAATTTCTTGTCACGAGCGAGGGGTCAACATTTTTGTAAAACGTTTTGTTTTAAAAGCAGCGTTTTCAAGAAAAACCGAAAAAAGCGCTTGGATTTTTTATTTAAGTAAATAATTTCACGCACTTGAAATTAATAGTTTCATTTAATATATTATTAATTAACATCGATTGCTGGGACACCCTATACAGGGCCGTATTTAGACTAGATTTTCGGGGGGGGTTTTAAAAAAATTAAAAAATAAATAGCTAATTTATTAAAATACAAAGGATAAAAAATATTCAAAACAAAAAATAAAAAATAATTAAAAAATAAAAAAAAACTACAATAAAAAACAAACATAAAATATAAAATTAAAAATAGAAGGAACTCAATAAATAGGTAAATACCTAAATAAAAAAGTTTAAGTCTCAACTTAAACCGTCAGTCATGCTAAAATCGGCAAAATAAATGCAATTTAAAAAAACTTAAAGTACCAACTAAAATCATCTTGCACTATGAAAATTTATCCTAAAACCAGGTCACTGGGGATTGGCATAGTTCTATGACTGGACATAAGAATAAGAGCTAGTCTTGTTAGCCTTTCTTATCCAGTAGAATTTCTTAAATAGCTTTTCCCTTTTTTGAGTGAAAAGAAACTTCTTCCCGGGGTGGCTGTTGTCACTAGCAGGGTACACAGTATTTGTAAAAGCTTATATATTGCCGTGTTACGAAAGAAGGATTTGAAAGCCTCAGTCCCTCAGTTGTAATTTTTGAATTGATTTGAAACCTTTGGGCTCAGTTGTTCAGTTATAAGTTAAACCAACAGATTTGGATTAATCAATGAAATATTACGTTGAAAAGCTGTTTTTTAAAAAATATTATTAGTTAATCTAAATTTTTTGGTTTAGCCTGCAACTAAACAACCGAACCTTGGTGATTTTTTTAAATTTAAATTTTGTTATATTAATTTTTGAAATGTAATATTTGTAGAAAGGTGAGTAGAAAGAGATTTTTTTGCCAAGATGACGGAAACGACAAAAGCCTAGATTTTGTTCCGCCGATTTTTTGAGTATAATTTTGTGCAAGTAGTATTTTTGAAATTAAGATTTTATTTTTGAGTATGGTTATTGAAAAATTTTGTTTGAATGCTTTCAAACTTTTGGTCGAAAATGACCGCAAGAAAGTTTAAATTTTGTGAGAAGATTATTTAATTAAAGTGATTATATTTTTTAAGCAATTTTTTTTTATTTGAGTTCGATATTCAGAGAAAATTTCGATTTTTGTGAACTTTATTTAAAGGGTGAAAATAATTTGTCGAAGGAGCGACAAATTTTGATTACAGATTGACTTTTGGGCGTTATCGCGGATAAAATTTTGTTTGTGCCATTTTAAAAGTTTTGTTTACCACGATATTTTTAATAACTTTAACCTTATTCATATTTTTATTTTAAACTCTCTTGTAAAAAACCGTTGTAAAAAACGAACACCAAAATATAAAATAATTTATGGGTTTACAATAACCACTCTAATTTATTGCGGAAGTCTTGTTTTAAGCTATACTGCCCATGATGGTTATAAAATTTGTTTGCTTTAAAATTTTGGTTCAAACAATTTATAGCAATTTAAAATTTTTACCATAATAGTAAGAATTAAGATAAAATACCTGATTTAATTTATTAGAAATATCTCTTTAGTTTTAATTTTTATTTAAACACTTCAAGTTTAATGTTTTTTTTTTTTTTTTAAAGATTTTTTTTTCTGATTTTGTTACGATTTCAGTCGGACTTCCAGTACTTTATTTATTGATAAATAATTTCGGGAGGGGTTGTAACCCCTAAAACCCCCCCCGTAAATACGGCCCTGACCCTATATAAATATAAGGGTATATAAATCAAGAATTTAGCAATGGACAATTTACAACATTGGATAGCTTTCAAACAAAATTATTTGTTTTTAAAATTGCTCATATCGATTTTATTATTATGACAGCACTTGTTCGACAGCTGCCTAAACATGATAAACAATTTATTGCATGCAATATTGCAGTAGGCAAGTATATCAGCAGATAACGGAAAACGGAGGTGGTAATATTTGTCAATCAATTTTCATTAATAATGGAACGATTCCTTAGGACTTTGAAACTATTTTTATTCTTTTTTATCTCCTCCCCCTCAAATATTGTCTATCGAGCCAAACAGTTTAAAAAAAGTTATTTTTATTTGTTTACAAAATACGTTCATTACTCTATCTTATTCGTTGCTTTGCTTCGGCGGTAAGCGAGAGGCGTGAGTTCTTTCAGAGTTCCATGCAAGTTCATATATTTCATAAGAATTCAAATGTTCTGCTTGTTTATCGCGTTTATGATAGCACATCGATTTCAGAAAACTGATTAGCCTTAAATCAGTAATATTATAAATAGTAAAATGGCATCAAACTCTCAATTAAAATGATTTTGAAACAAAAGTTAAGATTTACAAAGAATTCAAAAAACAAGAATAAAGTGACTAAAACGATATCCAATGTTAAAATTTCAGAAGACCACGATGATTAATAATTTAGCTGTAAAATGTCGCAGCCGATCAATTATAAATTAACAAACAAAATTTTGCAATCACCTATTTCAAGTTCTGCAGCCTCTCGAAAGAAAAAATATAAATTTCAATACAAGTATTTAACGTTTCAAGATTTTAAAAAAATAATAATTTTCCACTGAAAGCTGCTAAAACAAATTTGATTAGCACTATCTTTGATTATATGCACCAGATAAGCAAACCTTATGGGAGTTTTGGAAATTCCTTTTTGTTTACTATTAAAAAAATTATTTAATTTATTACATTATGTAATATTATGCAATAGGTATAAAATTTATATTAACATTTCATACTGTTGTAAAAGCTAAAATAAAATATTATATTGCTGCAAAGCCAAAAAATAACGTTTTATAAATATATTCATAATCAAAAATGAAATAAAAGGATCGCAATTGTTCTTGAAGCTTTAATTTCTTTTTTGTCAAGTTGACCCAATATTGCGCAATCAATTTATTCCAAATCTATTAATAAGAGGTTTTTTACTATAAAATCATTAAAAAAGACCACAATTAATACTCACACCCACCTAAAAGCTGGTAAGCAGCCGTATCAAAGTGAGTAATATTGTTAGAATCTCAATTAGATTAAGCTTTTTCGTCTCGACAACAATTTTGTAGACAAAACGTATTAGCCATTAGATATCCGTTCTTGATGGTTGCCTCCGACAAATATCCGAAGGACCACTTTATAATGCATCTCATACATGTAGCAAATAAAAAAAAATTTGATTAAATTGAATACCTACAAAGTATGCTACTGTAATATTCATTTATTAAATGCGAAGGCGGTACTTTTATTTTTGCTCACAATAAAGCATGAAAACTGCGTGACGTGAAAATGCCCGAGTCTCCGAAAAAAGAAAATTGTATTATTAAATCTTTTGGTTTAAGAAAAGACGAGCATAACGCATTTCAGCCATAAAAGATAATCATGAAAGTACACAAATTATGTTGTGCAAATTTTGTCAACTTTAGTAATGAACATTTACAATTTTTCTTGTAACTTTACTTAAAATGTATGCATGGTTAATCAAATATAACTAATTGAATTTGTTTGATGTTAATAAAACAAAATTTTTTATTATACAACCTTAGTAGAGAAATTAATTAAATGTTTTAATATTGGTTCATGTATGTGGAAGTCTTCTATTGATGTTTTTTATTTACATTGTTTTTTTTCCAATTTTTAACTTTGGGATAATTTAAAAAATTCTCTTTGTGTTTTTATTATTTTTGTATTAATGTAAATAGCAAATTTTACGACGAAATATGTATTGGGAAAACCTGATTCAATTTATAATAAATTTGGTTAACGAGATCATCAAAATAATTTAATTTTGCAGTTTAATATTCCTTTTGAGTAGGT
Organism: Cantharis rustica; assembly: GCA_911387805.1. Classification (NCBI taxonomy): domain Eukaryota; kingdom Metazoa; phylum Arthropoda; class Insecta; order Coleoptera; family Cantharidae; genus Cantharis; species Cantharis rustica. The sequence goes on from OU426877.1 coordinate 118,586,157, forward strand.
ACTTGTAGTACATAATACATTTTTTATTTTTTATTATTTTATTATATAGATACTACTTAATTTTTGTGAGAAATCCACTTTTATCATTTCAAGTGCTAATAAAATTTTAATTAACTTATAATTTAAAAATTAATTAAAAAGAGGAAAAACTAACTACTTTAACAGATTTAATCGGTTTTGTGAGCATTGAATGTTTATGCTTTTTTTTTAATTAAAATAATAGTAATTTATGATGTTAGTTTTGAAAGTAAACTATTGTTGTTTAGAAAATGCACTTTTCTAAACAGTAGTAGATAATTTCATGAGTTGCATCAGTTGGACAATTTTTTGTTCCACATACGACTTCCAACAGAAAATATTGCAGTTGATTTATTATGAAACTTGACTTATTAACAGAGCCCCAATTTTAAAGGGTGGAGGGAGCTAGCTTTTCTTTTCGGTAGGCTAATGAAACAACACCAAGCTAAATTGAGATTTAAAATTAAAATTATAAAGATATTCAAAAGTAAAAAAAATTATGAACATAATTCTGTGTTTACTGCTCGTCATTTACTGAAGAAAACGTAAACATGACTACGTGAAATGACTTGAATCTGCTTGGTCCCGAAGGGCAAGGTTGGCAACGAGACGAAAACATTTACAGGAGACTCTGAAACTCCTAAAACATCAATCTTAATAAAAAAATTAAACAAAAAAAATTGAATCATCCACGAGAAGTTAAATTAATTTAAATATGTCTGAGCGATAATTGAGTTAAATGTGGTTACTGTTTTTTTCTGTTGTAAAACGAGTAAAACTTCTATAAAACTTGATTAAATGCATTTGGACTACGAATATAATTTAAAAATAACTTGAGAAATGGTAATTATGTACAAATTAGATGAATATCTATTACTCCATATGTTATTAGGATATGCGATACAATTAATTTTGTATCGTTGCATGTACATTGGCGTACCTATACTTTTAACTTAAAATTATTTTCACGTAGACCACAAAATGTAATCCCACGAGAGGTAAAAACGCACCCAATTTGCTCCCACGACTCAGTCAATCTTCAGCCACTGGAATAAGTCATTAGAACTCATTGCATTAGATTCACAGAACCGCCGAAATGTTTTACCCAAACAAACATCTTGGCAGTGGCTTTCTTAAAACATATTTACTTTCCATTTAAAATTTTAGAAGCATAAAATATTCTAAACGATGTCGGTTTATTGTACTCGAGAGATAGGAATCGGAATTTATCTGTAAATTTGAATTGCCTATGTTGTGTTGAAAAAACAGATGTTCAATGCATGAAAATCCGGTCCATGTTCATTAACAACTATTCTTGGCATTGTAACCTTTGTGATGTAAATTTCGTTTTATAAATAACATTTGATCACAAAAATAATATCTTTATTTTCCATTCAACTTTACATTATCCATTTTAAAGCTTTAAAATTAAAATTACGTTTTGCCAAACACTGGCAATACACAATACCGAACATTCACTGAAAAAAATTCAATTAAAAAATAATTATTAGTTAAGTTTTTGTCGGAATTTCTAAACATTAATAATTTTACGTATGCCTTGTTTAGATTTAAATTTAATAAAAAGATATAAAAATTATTTATTGGCATCAATAACAAATTAATTATACCAAATAAATAACTGTTGTGCTTTTATAAGCTTCATTTTTATTTAGAACATTTGAAAAATATTTTATAACATTTGGTTAATTTGTATCGTACAAAATAAAAGGTGTTAATCAATTTTCCGAATTGAAGTTCATCAATAAAGATCATTTATAATTTTCGATTATTGTGGAATTATATCGAAACCGTTTGTGCCAATTTTATTAACGAGAAGTTTTCTATTAACTGTATTACGAAATTGTTTCATACATACAGATGAAATTTTTCTTGTCAGTTATCAGAACATAGCACTGGTAATGTAATTGAATTTCTACAAAAACAAAAGTTACATAAAGATTCTAAAGTAAAAACCTAAAATACAAAACCTTAGCCAATCAGGTGCTTAATCTTCATTTTATCCTGAAAGCTTCGTGTATTGAATTTCGAGATAATTTTTTTGCTTTCTAAATTGATTTATCTGTGTTTACATTAAATTTGTCTGATTTCCTTTAAAGCAAAATATTATAATTATGTTAAGAAACAAAAAGAATTTTAAATTTATTGATTCTATGTCAAGAGAAAATCTATCTTAAAATATGCTGAAAAGCACGTCTTAATATGTCAATAGCATTATAATAATGTGCAGAATATAAAAAAATTGCATGACGGCTTTTAGATAAACGTGATTTATTTCAAAAATATTTTTTTCGAAACATTAGGGTAAAAATTCATGATTACATGACACCTCCTTCACAAATAATGTGGGAAGTCAACCAAGCTCTCTCGTAGTCGATCATATTTTACAGTTTGCTGGTTCCTTCAATTTAAACTTCTAGATTTAAAAAAACACTTCTAACCAAGCCAAAAATTGAGTTTGTTAGAATGCAAATAACTTTTTGCAAAGTGCAAAAAAAGCTACGTGTACAGGAGCCAGAAGAACGAAAAATTTAATTATACTTTTAATTAGCGTTCCCGACAGAAGAACTACAAGGAGAATTAAACCAATTTAACGTCGAAAGCTTTATTTCTATAAACTATTGCAGATATGTAATTAAATCTTTTTGTTTTATCCGATTAAGTAATGTGTTTTAAATTTGCAGTCTATTTGCTAACTCCACGTTTTTAACGCCAATGATGGCGAACGCGTGTAAAAATTAATTATGACGTACCGATTTTAAAATCACCTGGCCAGTGATTTATCAAAAAGTACAGTTTTATTAGTTTTGATTTGATCAAGACATCGTGGTGATGATGGTAATTAAAAGCAACCATTCAAATATTATAAGTACTACTATTTATCTGGCACTCTAGGAGCATCACAGGTTCGATTATTGATATCTTATTATTGATAACATCTCGTATAAGATTTTTCTGTTTAGTATAATTAAAACTTAATTTATCACCTATTTTCAAGTTTCAAATCTAGAACAAATTCAATTAAATTTCTAAATCTACAGAATTTCAACATTTAAATAATTATTTAACCAATCGATCAAAACTTTTAACTTACAAATTAAATTTTAGTTTATTATTACTTTAATTAAATGTTCTCATTTGTCTACTTCATTAAAATTTGTAAATCCTACCTCGTAGTACCTAATATCTAAAGCTATGAAATGTAAACCTTTTATAAAATAAATTCGTATAAGGCTGCACTACAATTGATGACGTGAATACATTTAATTATTTGTTTGGTTTATATTATTGTCTCTTAGTGTTTTCTGTTTGATACTTTGGCTTTACCAATAAGAGGGATTGCAGCTTTTTAAGACTCTCATTACAAATATAGGAAAGAAGAACGAAACAATAGTGGAAGTATAGTTCCAAATGTTTAGATTCTCATCAAAGCTTTTATAATAAATCAACGAGCGTCAGTTGCCTAAATAAATAGTATTTAAGACATTACCAATTATAATGCTTTCAATTCTCTCTAAAATTTTTGACACCAAAAATTAAATCTTTGAAAATAATTATTTTTTCGACTAATTATGATGTATTTTCGTGTGAGAATTCTATTTACCAACTTTTCAAAAATTTAGTAATGATTTGCAACAAACCATTCAATGAGATTTATTTTAATGCTCTTCTGTTTGTTGTGTATAAAAACAAACTTTGCGACTCTAACGTCCACTATATTTATCTCGGCCTGCGGTCTCGTACCTTAAGGAATAAGGTCTCATCGGTCTCATTCGGTGATTCAAGATTAAATTACTATCGAAAGTGGTTCTTTTTTTACATTTAACAAATAAACTAAATATAGTAAACTACAGCTTATGTATAATATAAACACGTATATGCACAGAAAAAGTTATATAAAAACTTTAAAAATGTATGTACTTCTAATCCTGAAACCTTGACATTGAACGACTGAATTTATTCAAGCTTTTTATCATAAGCACCTATTTTATTGATTCTGTAAGAATGAGGTTTATAAATGTACATAAGATACATAAATTATCCCTACATAAAAAATATGTAATTACTTAATAAAAACAGAAGCAAACTTTTCGACCATAAAATTTCCCGACAGAATATTTTTTCCATTTCTCAATTATGTCAATTATCCCAACATCCACCCTAATGGTCTTAATGCTGATGTATGCGGCGAATACAAATAGATCTGACTACTGCGTTCTCCAAATTCAGTGAATTTTTTTTACAAAATAAATAATAAAAGCAAACAAGCATTACTAAAATATTCCGCTAATGCTTCTTTTTATTTCACGCAAGGAAATATCAACATTTAAGTTAGAATTACATTTCTATACTTCCTAGATAACAAATCGAAAACATTAAATTATTTAAAGAACATTAGGGTGCCTCTTGTAACTGCTCTAAAAATAACATTTTCTCTCCATTTGGGTTTTATCAAATTTTTATGAAATGTCGTTTAAAATAAATTGGGTTACGATGAAGTTGCAAGCAAAAATAATAAACCGATGATATTTAGAACTCTTTAAACTTTGATGATTGTGAAATCGTGAATTTTTAAAGGGTTTTCGAAATTGTTAATCGTGTGCACTTAATGGATTTTTATTGCAAAACGAGGCGAAATTAATAAGTGGTTTTAAATATTGGCTAGGATATGCTTTCGAAAAGCTTTCAGTATTTTTTATATGTCGGATGAATTGTAATAATCTAATATTTTTTTTTCTTTCAGGATTTCATATGGCACCTAAGCTGAGTGAAATTTTTCCCGAATCTTGCCTTTTAATTGTGGTAGGTGTAGTAATTGGAGTGATTTTGGTCCACGTAACTGACAGTGTTCCGGTATCGCCATTAACACCCAGTACATTTTTCTTCTATATGCTGCCTCCGATAATATTGGATGCTGGATATTTTATGCCGAACAGACTATTTTTTGATCACTTAGGAACAATATTACTTTTTGCTGTAGTGGGAACTATTTTTAATACATTGACTATAGGTAAGTTTAAATTACTGCAATGCAGGGGCAGACTGGGAATTTAAAATATTATAGAATGACTAGTCCGCTCCTGCTGCGATGCTTGAAAAGCTCTTACTGGAAGAAAACCCGTAGGTTTATCAACGTTATAATTTCGAATAAATTAAGCTTTACAAAGTTACTTGCAGTTAATTACTTTATTATTACGTCGTCAATTAATGGAATGCGAAGTGATTTATTCCGGTATTATACTAAATGCGACGTATAATAGAAGAGCTTGGTGGTGCGTATTTAAATTAAGATTTAATTTTTTTTGGAACTTGCATTATAATTTTGAAATAGTGTTTATTTTATCGATCCCGAGTGTATAAATGTGGCTAACCTTATAAGCACCACTAACCTTCATTTTCACCTAATAATAAGATTTAGGTTGCGCATGTTTGAGAAATTCAATTTCAGAATAACACGAAAATTGTGTACTTTTTTTATTAATTGAGGCGAAACTATCAATTTTCAGCACTTCAGAGAATTGTTTGCCAACTGTCAATGTGTATTAATAGTCGAGAGGTTGAATTATTATATAAAAGTTATGTAAACTTTGGTGTGGTTTACTTAAACAAGAACAACAAATTAGTGATGTTTAATATGAGATAACGCAAAATTGGGTTTGTAAAATAAAATCTTTTGGTTTGTATACTTTTATTACCGCACCTTGTATACATCCAATGCAATCATCTGATATTAGCCGAATAAATGAAGGACAAACGCACCTTGTTTCCATCATGTGATTCTCAAACGAGATTCGAAATCAAGTTGATCACTCGGCAAGTTTATGGTAGCTACCACTCGCCGGTTTGAAGCTACCACTTAGCAGGCTGTTGCATTTCAAGATTTAATTTTTCTAGAATAATAATCCTTTTCAAACTAAGTATATATTATATTTCTCGTGACGTGGAGTTTTTTTAAGTTAAATTAAAAATTTAATGTAAGATTAAAATTTTATAACAATGAAATTGTTGTGAAATTTTAATCATAGATTAAATTTTAATTTGTCTTTGTGAAACCGAGTATAAAAAAATAATAAGCAAATAGAAATATCTGAAGTTTCCAAAATCTTTAAATCAATTCAGAACTTACTTTCAATGAAACAATTCAATGTTAAATTTTTATGCAAATAAATAAAAATCTCCCATCATCGAAGGCCTTATAAATTTTTGTTTTTGTTAGATACTTTAATTCTTGTTAAAATTAATGTTCATTTCATCAACAATCAAATAAAACCATTTTTAAATTTTCTTTTCTATTTAAACCCAAAATTATTCACACCTTAACACAATCACGGCAGACCGGGTAAATTTCCACGGTTCAACTTTTACCTAATATTAAATTTCATAAAACATTCGCATTTTTAACAAATTTTAAAAATAAACAAAAATTCAAAATTAACACTGCTTGACATTCCAAAATATACAGCAGTATTTAAGAACTAAGAAAAAGAATTTCCACTGGAGGAAGACACAGATTTCTTAATTTGTTCTATGATCTCTTATATCTCTTTTTTTTTAATTTATACTGAACCTGCTTTTCATAATATCAATTTTCGGAGTTTTTTAGCCAGGTTAGCATCCAACTAGAAGAAATTATTAGTACATATTATAAAACTGAAAGTACCAAGAGAACATAAGATTATCAAAATTTTTAGAGATAAAAATGTATATTATTTTATTTACTTAAAAATTTCATAAATTAAAAGTTTCATAAATTCCCGTTTATTGTTAATAGTTTTTCTTGCAAGCTGGACTAAATACTAGAATATAATTTTTAAAAATATTTTTTTTCTATTCGCAAAAAAAATGTTCCTGATTCGTCCCGCTGAAAATAGTAGGAAAAGTATGCGATCAGTCAGCTTGATGCTATTCATTACAGCCAGTTACCTGTTTGGTGAAGCTGTCAGCCATCTATTTGAATATTACATAAATTATATACAATACATTATATCGTAATAAGGAGCAGAAATTTGCATCAACTGGGGCATAAACTTAAATAAATCAAAAATATTTATGGAAACCAGCACATTTTCCGATGGCTACAGGTTTTTTAAAGGTTTAAACATAAACCGTGGTTAACGTTGCTATTTTATTACTAACTATACTATATACCAATAATTTTTCGGTGTTAAAAATCTAAAATTTATTATTTCCTGTCTCTATCAAAAATTCGCACGAAAAGCTTTTGATCTCACCTTGACTTCCACTAAATTTGCATAATCATGTTTCAGTGGCCTTTATTTTTTACGAGAAACGCCTTGAAATTTAAACTTCGTAACTTTAGATAATCCCAAAAGTTACTTCTCTAACGACATTACATTCTTACCAAACCACACCAATTTGATAAGTATGAGCATACGTAAAATTTTCAAATTTGTCCGGATATATCGTTTACATCAAATATTTGAAATATACAATAATACACAAAATCGATTTTAAAAGTTTGCCAGTTAACGGTGAGAATGTCTACAAATTTAATTAAATTTAAGCTACCGGACTACCGGTGTCTGAATAACTTAAACTCTCTTCTAGCAAAAACTAGAATCCTTATTTTTCTGAATTTTATAAAATATGCATTCACATCGATCGTCTGCACGTCTGACTCTAGACGGTAAAAAAGTTACGAAGTGGTTAACTGCCCAAAACAAATTCAGTGAGATATGCTCGTAAAAATTCAAAATTCTCTTTTATATGAAAATGTATTCGGCAGGAGCTTTTTTAGTACCTTTTTGAAAGCTTAACTCATTTTAAAAAAATCTATATTTCAGGTGCTTCCTTATGTGCTGTTGAATCGACAAGTTTATTTGGAGAAGAAAGAATTCCACCTTTGGATATGTTTATATTTGCTGCATTAATTTCTGCAGTGGATCCGGTAGCGGTGTTGGCCGTATTTGAAGAAATCCATGTTAACGAAATTCTGTACATAGTTGTTTTTGGAGAATCTTTGTTAAACGACGCCGTCACTGTAGTTTTATACCATATGTTTGAATCCTATTCTGAAATGGGTTACCAAAATATTATAACGATGGATGTGGTAGCTGGCTGTGGAAACTTCTTTGTAGTAGCAGTTGGAGGAACCGTGATAGGAGTGTTGTGGGGCTTTGCAACAGGTTTTGTCACAAGATTTACAAACGAAGTTCGCGTTATTGAACCTATTTTTATATTTGTGATGGCCTATCTAGCGTACTTATGTGCCGAAATATTTCACATGTCAGGCATTTTAGCGTAAGTATTTTTTAATCATTTATCATCACCATAAATTTAAGGTTTCCTATAAAAACATCTATTTTCAACTACCTTCCACTTTGAAACTCACACGATAAATTACAACGAAATAATATTTTGACTGAACGTTTAATTATAGTTTCAATATTATTGATGCCGCAATGTTTTTCTTTATACCTATATGAGCCTCCACATCAACCGGCCAATTTTCTTTACGATGTTATTTTATGGCTTTATTATCGAACCGCACAAAAAATTAATTTCGTACTGTAGAATAACTTTAAAAAGGAGGAAAATACTTATAATTATATTTACTCACTGAACCAACTCGAGAGTTTATTTTCTCCAAAAAACTTGTTTTAATGCTAGAATATGCAAAAATGATTTTCGGCATTGTCTGGTTAAAAAAACTTAGCGATATTAAAAAATTTAACAAAAACTCAAGGCTGTAATCAACAAGTGCCCAGAACCCTAACAAACCCCCGTTGTTCAACCCCGGTTGGTGGTCCAAATATATAGTGACAAACAACTATATTATGGAATGTTGAAATCTTTAGATTTTATTGTTTCATTTGTTATTTATCAAAAAATAAAAAAGGCACATTTCGTCTCTTTGTTTTCGTCCCGGAATATTAATTAAAAGTTTTCATAACGTCAAACCATGAATACTACTATTCAATTATTCAGGAGAACGTTTTTTGCACTTAGGGTTATGAAAAACTTAGATTAATCGACTTTAGCATGCACTACAATTTTATTATGATTTAATTGCATGCTAATATAAAGTTTTCCTGTTGGCCTTGTTTTTGGTTGCATTTATTAGCATTTTATTTATTATTTTACTTCATATTATGCAAAAAAAATAAACCGAACAAACGAGCAGTGGTGGAGGAAGAAATATGAAGGGATAAAGTAGATCTGAGAAAATTCAAGCCAAAAAATCAGAAAGAATGCTAATTGGTACTTTGCTCAGCACCAAACAGAATTTTCATCGAAAAGAAAATTTACTGAAGGTGATCAAAACTAATAAATTTGGCTGCTAGCCGCTTGGCTAACAATATTGAAGATGTCTTTAATGAAATAGGTTTGCTAATCTATCATATGCATGCTAATAGAGGATGTAAAGTGCTCGAGTATTTCTAAAAGTTTTTGGTGCATATTTTCATGCGTAGGTTTTATTCGGTGCCCCCCCCCCCCGCAGTGCTATATTATGACATACAGATATATTTATTCTGAAAGAGTTAATGAATAATCACAGAATCTGTACACAAGCTTTCAATTTTTGAAACCAAGGGAGTTTGGGATTGTTGAATATATTGTCGTGTTACAAACGATTTGAGCCCACCCTGTACTTTTTTAGTAAAATCTGGTAAATTGTAATTTAATTTGGTCATTTTGGAAAGAGTGCAAGGTGAGGAAGGAAAATGTTAAGAAGGGGGCTTTTTGGGCTAACCATGGCCGACAGCGGGTGTAAAATTTTGTATTCTCGCTGAGTTGTGATTTTTGATATGAAAATTTGTTTTGAAAAAGTTTTTGGTATTGGAATTAATTATTTTCTTTAAGAACCCTCAACCTTAAAATTTATCCCAACTGCTCTTGCACATCAGGGTTACTCCAAGCAAACAAGTGTGTGATATTTTTTACAAAATTATCAGTACAATACAGTGATAGCGTAATTTTTGTATTTTATTTTTATATTATTATTAAATAGATACATTATTATTCTTAATCGGAAATTCAATAATAATTTAATACTCTGTGTGAAAGGGCAGTGCCCCATCGGCCTCCCCGTACCAACCGCCACTGCATATAACTAATAATAACATATTGGAGAGATGAAAATTGAATTAAGTAAAATTACCAAAAAGCTGAATACTGAAATATTTTAACCGCATTACTTATATTATAGAACAGCGAAAGATACCAACTCCAAAATAAAGTTTTAGGTAAAAAGAAATCTGGGTAGAAAGAAAATTTTATTGTTCATATCGAAAGAAAAATTACAAATCACTTCTAATAGGATGGAAAACGAGGGACCGACAACTTCAGACTTAATTGTACAAGTAGTCGAAATTTAATCGGAATTAGTGAAATTGGAATGAAATTATTGGAATTAAAATGGAATTAAAATATAATTAACAAATAAATTAAAATGATAAAAATATTAAATTAAAAAAAGATACGAACAATTCTCAGGCGACCATTAAGGCATGAAAAAGTCTACATAAGTAGATTTTAAAAAAAGGCTTCATCTAATGTAGTTAGTTTTGGTTCGGAGATCTAACCGATCGGTAGAATATGTCAGGCGTCTTTACGGTCGCCCTGACTTTCTAGTAACTAAACGATGTGGAAACTGGATTGGTGACCATTACTTTAGGTTTTTAAAAAAATTTACCGACAAGAGAGAGTACGTAATTAATTTCATTATTTTAATAATGAATAGTATAAATTTAAACTAAAAAAAATTTTTTTAAACTTTTTTTGTGCACTGCTTTGTTAAGTTACGTGTAAGTTATGTTAATTACGTCAAATACCGATATAAATTTCAATTACCTACTTACAGTTTTATAAATACATTTTTCCGCACTATCAGTATAATATTTGCATACTTATTAAAAACATGAAATTAAATTCGATTTTTGCACAAGAACGTACAGTAATTTTATTATTTTTAAAGTTATAATTAAATTGCACGAGATAACCGACATGGCTCGTTAAGCGAATGTGGCGCGTACCAAATTTAGATATGAAGAACTTCCTACTTCTAAATTCTAATGTGGCCATTTAAATTTTGGGTAAACCCATGGGTTGAAAACTAACTTAAGTATCTACTAGAAGTATTTGTATAATTAAATGTAAAGCTTTCAAACCGTAATATGAAAGCATGCACTTTAAAATATTAACAGCCTTGGAACACTTTAAATTTATAATTTTATAAACATTTTAGCAACTTCAGATCGTCTAGGCTAATTTGTTTTCGGTAAATTAAATTATCACTGGTTTACGTAAAATATAATTATTTTGAAATTTTAATAATTAAAATGCCAATGGCTTTATTATATTAAGTTTTAGAATTTACATACAGGACCGTAATAATAATCACAACATGCCCGGGGTTGTATTCTTGAATCATAAATTTCATGGACGTTTGTGACGTCATGAGCGTATGAAATAACAATACCGGCTTGAATAGAATTGTTCAGAAAATTACTTTGAGTATAATCAATTTATATAAGGTAAACTTCTCTGACATTAGAGGATGCGGTACAAATAAAAACAAACAGGAAACGTCTCTTTTTTGTAGTCTTGAGGATGATTTGATTAAAATCGAAACTAGTAGACGTTTCCCGTTTGTTTTTATTTGTACTGCATCCCCTAATGCCCAAGAAGTTTACCTTATATAAAATAATTTTGGGGTGATAATAAATCTTTTATAATAATAAATTTATTGTTATTCTATTTTTGAAAATACTGTAATCTATTATTGTACTTATTGAGAAGGAAATGTAAACTAAACCTCTTCAATATGAATCACGAACGTATACGTTCACCAACGTATGTTTCGCGAATCGATCCATATCTGCAAACAGAAAAATTCCTATGTGGATGCAATTAAGAAATTTTAAGAAGAAACCCATTCTTCATTTGATGTCTAGTAAAAATTTTCCATAATATGCGATTTATATTCTACTTGCCTATATTTCGATTTTCGTAGGTCGAACCGTTACCGTTCTCTATAATTTAAACAATATATAAAAGACATTTTTCATTAATAATATCAGAAAATTCTAACAAAAGTTGATTAAAATTTGAGGAATCTCGGAAAAATGTTTTACAAAGTTTTGTTTAATTGTTATAAATTTCACCTCGCATAGTTTATATTATCTAGATTTTAATTAAGCCAAACCATCCGTAACAAATGAAACTTTAAATTTATTTTTATCAGAAAATTAATTAAAATTTTTGAGTATATCTAAATGTTAGTTTACCTCTTAGTACTTTGCATGTACCTGGTTGATTAGTTTGATTGACGAGTAAACCACGGCAAATGAATTGCTAATCTAACGTGTTGGTACTTGACTGGTTCATGCAATAAACGAACATGCTTAATTAATTTTTTTCTAATTTATTTTCAGAATTACGTTTTGTGGAATAACCATGAAAAACTACGTGGAAGCAAATATATCGCATAAATCCCACACTACGATTAAGTATACCATGAAAATGTTAAGCAGTTCGTCCGAAACTATCATTTTCATGTTCCTTGGTGTTGCAACTGTTAATAAAAACCACACCTGGAACACGTGGTTTGTTGTTTTGACCATTTTCTTCTGTTCAGCTTACAGGACAATAGGTGAGGACATTTAAATTATTTTTTAGTTTTAAACACATCACAATTGGAATTATTTTAGGTGTGATCATTTTAACCGCACTAGCGAATCGGTTTAGACTTCATCAGTTGGACAAAGTAGAGAAGTTTGTCATGTCATATGGAGGCCTAAGAGGTGCAGTCGCATTTGCTCTAGTGCGTCTTATAAATCCAGAAATTGTGAAAAAACAACCAATGTTTATGACTACGACAATAGCGGTCGTGTATTTTACGGTTTTCTTTCAAGGCATCACCATTAAACCTCTAGTAAAAATACTTAACGTTAAGACTGCCAATAAGAGAAAACCTACCATGAATGAACGAATTCACGAAAAGGTAAATTTGACACCGCAGTTTTTGAAATTACTCAAGTTGTTTGCTTTAGTTAATGGATCATCTAATGGCTGGAGTGGAAGATATATTAGGGCATCATGGAAATTACCACGTTAGGGATAGGTGTGTACCGAGCGGGATATTGTTTCACCCCAAACATCGTTAATTTATTTTATTTTGTAGATTTAAACGATTCGATAATAAGTACATACGGCCCTATCTTTTGAGGAATTATCAAGGGCAAGAACCAAAAATTTTGGAAACTTACTCAAAATTAGCTATGCGAGACGCTATGGAGTTTATGCGTCGAAATGCGTCGACTATAGGAAACATTTCAGGAACGGAAAGTATGTCTGGCATCTTTAAACATTATAATCCAGGAAATATTGACAGCAGGTGCGAGGAAAAATTACTAACCTGGTAACTGCAATGTGGCACAGACTGCCATCTCTTCTATTTAACCGCTTTTGTAGCTAATTAATACTAACATTTTATTTTGATAAGGCTATTAACAAAAGTGTACGACCTTTTCAAATTATTTGTATGTACTAAGTTCTCTGTTGCTTTCGTGTTGCTATACTAATATTTTATCTCACCGGAAAGTAGACAATCATTAACACCTTTCGTTTTTAGTACTAGCTTTACCCAACTCGATAATAGCAATTGGAATATAGATATGCAAGAATTGGAATATAATCCATCTAAGAAAGATCTTACGGATGCAAAAATTCATCATCTTCTTGCTGAAGAACTTTGTCAACCCAAACGGGTAAGACTTTTTGGATTACGTTTTCTCTATGCTAGAAAAAAGCTTCTATATTTTTTATTCTTTTTGACAGCATCGCCGATTAAGCTATAGCAGACACGCAGTCAACGATAGGGATTTAACAACTCAAGTCAATTATAAAATGCATTACAATATGAGAAGACTGGTAGGTGATAATAAGCGACATCATCACAAACGTCACAGCAAGAAAATGCATCAGAAGGTAACTTTTGCCATAAAAACCATAAAGAAAGTCGATTATCATATTTTTATAGGACGGTAAACAAAATCATGTCAGTTTTCCCGAATTCCAACAAAACGGAAGTGCAAAACAGTTTTCTCATGGTAAAAAATTTTTTTTTTATTATATTATGTTTTAACTGGTTTTTGCCTTAGATTACATTAATCAAGTTTTAAGTGAGGAAGAAAATATGGATCCCAAATCAAATAGGGAAGATTGGGATAGTCCAATAACATTTACTGCGAAATCATCACGTAAGTCGAATTTCGATTGGGGTCTAACCAAGTCAAAACTAAATTGTTTTTGAGTGGGATTTTAATTTTTTTGTGTTACCGTAGAAGGTAATTTAGATACTGCATGGTGATAATAATACCAAAATTTAAACTAAATTTGCTTCTTAAGTACTTGACCGCGGTTGAAATTATTAGAAAGTGATGATGATAAAAAGAGTGGTGCTATTTTAGCGAGTGATGAGGCTCCTTTAAGCACGGGAACTGAAGGAAGTGGAGGTATTCGTTTTGACCTGTTAACAAGATCAAAACCACCCAAATCTACATCGACCGGGGGTTATCTACCTTGGCGACCAGATAGATTCCAATGTGACGGTACATCACTGCTTTTTTGCTTTTCAGATACGATATAGCTATAGCGTAGTACAAACGAAAAATCTACTACGTATGTTAGAGTAGGTAGTAACGGTTACGTGTAAATGTTCAAAAAGCTCTCTCTTTAAATAGGTTTATGTGCATTATAGTTAGAATTACAAACAAAAACGATTTGGGTCCTAGAGATCTCGCATTTGTGAAACATTTCTACTATTGAACGCATAATGCCAAACACTTTTTGCAACCAGTCATCCAAATTGATAGGTCCACAAAATTTTTTATCATACATAAATGCACAAAAACGTATGACATGGTTATGGTTAGCAGATAATTTCATAAAAGTTTTGCACAGATCGCTTTGGTTATTGCCTTTTGGGATTTTTGTTGGTCAAAAACCTCACCGAACTTAAAATATTTCCGAAATTATCAATTAACCATAAACGCAAGCATATTTTATTGTAATTAACTCTATGTTTCCCCGTAACCCTAAGTAATGCAATGTTGTGGTTAAATAGTTTAGTAATACCTTTAGTAAAAGTTCGATCCTATTGTCGATTTATTGCGGAAGCTTTTGAAGCAAATAATAACACCGCTCCAATTTTTTGCATGGCACTGTTTTGAAATAATAGCAAGTATGTTATATTATTGTATATTAATCGGTATTGTGTTTTAACGTTAAACGCCAGTTAAAAGTATTTTTGAACATATTTCCAGTTTTGAAGAAACAATTTTAAGTAGATTCCAGGCAATGGAAGCCCAGGGATATGTATTGTCGCCACGTCACATTACATACATATCCCTGACTTATACCATTGGCTTGAATTTAAAATACCTTCAACTTCTGCAACTATTTTTTGATGATGATTTTTTGAAATTGCAAGAGCTTATACCTTGAACAATAATTTTTAATTTAGAATGTAATTTATGGTAGGTACTTATTTAATTATAAACAAAAATGTTAAAAATAGAAAAATTACTTAAAAAACACGTAACATGTTTAGTTTTTGGTTATTTGGTAAGCACACTCATTCATTTTAAAGTATAATAAATTTCTTGAATTTTTGATTTTTAATTTTGTCAATCTTTGTTTGGTATATATTTTTCTTACTTCTCATTATTTTTACGTTTTTCTTATGTTATATACGACTGATGATCAAAAATAATTGTGAAATAGAGGCCTTTATATCGTATTACATACTTTTTATTTAAAAAAAATTTTTTTATCATTTCTATATAGTAACGTAATTTTTCAGAATTATTTTTCTTGTTTATTCAAATATTATGTTTCTATGTAAGTATGTATTCTTTACTGAACAGTTAAAATTTATTATTGAGAAATTAAACAATGAGAACAACATAGGACGTTAACATTAATAAATATAAAGTTCCACATTGGACTTTGTTATTTTTTGCATTCCAGAGTGTTTGGCACGAGAAAAAAAGGCCTATAGGCATGTATTGCATAAAATATACCAACAGTTTTGTAACAGTTCAAGATATAAACTCTGAAATTTTTATTTCAATTCAATATGTTATATAAATCGTAATGACGATTAACTGACAAGAAAACACAATATCGATTGAATTTTTGCAGTAGTATTGTGAATGTTTTATATTCAGTTACAGATGACAGTATTATTTACTCAGATAAGGAAAAACGCACTTCGAGGATCTCGTTAGATGGTAAGTCTATTGATCGAACTCAAGATTGATTACGATCTAAATTTATTTGCAAAAATATTACTCGTTGGTTTTACAGGTGGAGAAATGGCTCGAGTTACGACCCCAACCGCAACAGAGACTATGTTACCGTGGAAACGTGACGACGAAGACGAATGTTCAGCAGCTTTACAGCAATGCGAGTTTCCTGCATGGGCTTCCAATAAAGAATATTTGGCTTACAATTCTCCGTCTGCTACATTTTTAGGCAAGAGTGTTCGTTGGATGTAACCTTTTTCTATTGTAATAACCAAAAATTTTCCTTCAGGTGGTTTAGAAAATTCTCGCTCTTCTGTAATAGGATTATTTAGAAGAGATAGTATAGCTTCCGGACAAATTAGTAGTTGCGATTCTTCTCCACAAAAAGAGAGACGTAATTCATCAGGACCAAATGCTGTTATTTTAATAGAAGATAGTGACGATCCTTTGGGAGCTGCGGCAAGAGAAGCGTCAACGTCGCAAGCACCAGAGACGCCAAACCCAAGGCGTCAAATTCGTCGAGGTTCCATGTTGGAGATTACGGGGTGTGTTGATGATAGCAGTAACAGTAATACACAAACAACTCATGTAAGGAAGTTTTATTTTGTTTCCTATGTTCTTCTGCATCTGCACCATTTTTGATTGGAACTATCTACTAACTTGGTTCGGTATTGGTTTGTGGCTAAAGTTGACAACTAATAAGTTTTAAAGCTTTTTTTGCTATTTTCTAGCTATTTATTGTTGATGTTTGCTTACCCAATGGTATGGTACCTACAACAACAAAAATGCTACTTCATATTTTACATTACAATTTAGTTTCTTTTTACATAATCCCATTTAGTTTGTAGAAATGTGTAGCACTTTTTAAGTTAATCCATCATATCATGGAAAGGATAGAGCTTGAGAAAAATCTAGTAAAAATCGTTTTACTTTGGGTTTGAAATGAAAACTAATCAACTTTTTTATTACGATTGCTTTTCTCGTTAACTTTTTTATGAGAAGTTAGATTAACAGTTTACCTAGAAATATAAAATATAAAAATTTTTATTAATACAAAATTGTTTCGGTGTTTGAAATGTTAATATCTCCCCAAAGGCAAGATCTCAATCCTCATTTATAAAATAACTACTAATTTAAAGTTTCATTTATTTTGCGAAAAGAATTTACTGCTTCTGGCTTTGCAAATATACATCAATTTCGTTCGTATCATATCAATAATTATATAGTGGCAATTAGGATAAATCAATACATTCAACTAAGTCTTCGTAGTATTAACCCTTTCGAGGGTTAACGTTGCTTAACGGTTTTCTTTCACCCTTGAAATTTTTTCTTCCTCGTCTTTCTTGGCCCTTACTCAACTTCAACCTAATCTAATCCGATCTCTGCAGTGGAATCCATGTTGGTTCTTCAAAAGTTCTTCTTTGCCTTAAATATTCTCCGTGATCAAGAAAGCAAACCAGCAGTGGCGCAGCCAAGGGGGGGGGGGGCTAGGAGGCTATAGCCTCCCCCAGACACTTTTTTTTATATTATAATTGTATTACAATAAAAAGATTGGCAACAAAAATCAATAATATATCTTTCGCCCTGAGTTATTTCGGAAATGCCGTTCTTTAATTCTCACTTCAATTTAAGGTAGGTTTCCCTTATCTTTCTGTTTAAAGAAAATCAGCTTCGCTATTTTCTAGCTGATAGGATAATCTCCATTTTAATCCACACGTGGATATCAAAATATTACGAGCATCTAATTATGAGCAAACGATGTCTTCCTTATTTAAATAACGAGAAAGAAAGATCGTAAGCAGCGTTAGTCCAACATGGATTAGTTTGCCAAAATGGCGTTTAAAAACGCGGAGCCTTCACAAAGATTAAACGAAACCTGATTCTTTGCAAATGTAAAATATCAGAAACAATTTTTTATTAATTAATTTATAAGTTAAAAAAATATAGTGCGTAGAATTTCATAAAACTCTAAATGTATTATCGATGTCTTTCATTAGTCATTACCATTACTAAACTAAATTCATAAATTCATGAAATTACTGACAAGCAGCACAACTTATACAAAAACAACTTTTCCGTAGTTTTAGTTTGTATATTTTTGCATTAGTGTCCAACGAGATATTGTGATTCGATTTTTTTATATTTAGAACGCTGACACGTGACACCATACCTGAGGAGGTGCAAAACTCTTCCCATCGACGTCCGTCTTGGCTGCCACCACCTCCTCGTGTGTCACACAAGCACCGTCCAAAGGTTAAACGTCACGGAAGTATAGACACCACCACAGCATTAATGTCATCCCCTTCTTCGACATTATCAGACGAAAGTTCGATGGACGAAGATGAAGACATCAAAAGTCTCATGAAAGCTGGATTTTAAATATAAGAATCCAATTTATTTTATTTTTATCGATAATTTTACAAAGAATTTCAATATACAGGGTTTTTGTGCTTAACGTTTTAATTAATTAATTAATTAATTAATAAGGAAATATATAATTTTTTAGAGCCATATTTAACCAGTAAAATAAAATAATTTATTGGTAAATCAAACTTGATATTAAGAAATAATTTACCTATAATTGAATGGAACATATTGTTAAGAAATACATACATTATTTGCCATGATTTAGTTTAAGTAGTTAATTGAAATATTAATTAGTTCACTAATGATTAGCATACTAACATTAGATAAATTAATGATAACGATAATTGATAGCGATAGCCATCGCACCCTCTAGCGAAATATTGCAAGTAGGATGAAAAATCAGTTATAATATAATAAACCGTACAGGGTGTTCCATCAAAACTTTTAAAGCTTTCCCGACAAAATGGATTTTTTGGATAAACAGACGCATCAGTATTAAAAAACGATTGGGCACCTTGTATAAAATGTACTAATTATTAAATTAGTGTAAATCAAAACAAAAAAGCAAGTATATGGTAGATTAAAATAATCTTTAATCTCGTTCCAACACTTTATCAATTAAATGTTCAAAATTTGATACATTAATGCTTGCCATTTTTCAATTTTCTAAAGGGACATTGAAATTTTACTAATTCGTAACCGGTCGTTTGTTGTTGACTTTTTAGATTTTTAAAATCCATATCTAGGAGAGATCACTCTCGCTACAATTTAATCTAGAAACTCGAGAGTGAACGCGAGACCTTAGTTGGATCAAGTAGCGAAAATAGTTGTAAATAGATCATTTTCGTTGCCTAATTTCATGCTGCATCAATTTATGTGTTCAAGGAACATAGCTAGAAATGTTTTTAGCTATAGAAGCGCTATTTTCCAGCAGGACACGTAAAGGCCAGCACATAAAAAAAATTATAGTACCTCAGCTAATGAACTTTTTGTAGATATTTTTAAGGTATGCTAGTTTAGATAGTTAATTAATTCATTAAGATGTCAATAACTTTTAGGGGAGTGTAATTAGAGAGAAAACGATGAACCGTGCCTCATAAAAGCAAATTTCTTAATATAAAAGTTTGTATACAGTGTCATTTTCTTGATACATTTTTTAAAATGTGATTTTTTTAAATCTAAACATTGGTTGTTTAACATTGCATAAAAGATACAAACAAGAAATGTGAAATAGAATGGCGTAAATTTACTTCAAGTGACATTTGCAACAATTTTAGGAAATAATAATTTTGTAGATAATTAATTTTATGTTCTTTCGTTTTCCTCTTGATTCAATATTTCGAGTTTTGCTCGAGGTTGATTTTATTTTTTTAAATTTTTATTAAACATGTAAACTACATTCTCGAAATATTGTAAAATAGTGATGATTAATATTTTTGCAGCCAGACAATATCCTATGTATTTAAGCTCTGTGATTGTATAATGTCAAGTTTGACCAGAATGGAAACTTGTTAAACTTTAAACCTTAATAAATAAAACTGTTTTACTGCATAGTTCTATTTTCGTACACCGCGTTTCGGAAGAACACCTCAGTCACTATTTAGAGTTCCTACTCTGACTAAAGTCACAAGTAAGTTTTCCTTTCTTTCACGCATGCCATGCAGACAATTTCCGATGCCATAATTTAAATCGTGATAATTTTTAGTTTATAAACTCCAGTGATATCAACCTACAAATTTTCCTATACCTACAAGGAAAATACTCCCATAACTGATTATAACTTTAAATCATACGTGGAATAAGAAATTAATAGTTGAGATAGAGGTTATAATCTACAAAGTAGATGAATTTCAAAATACAAATTTGTAGCAGGACATTGGTTTGGTAGTTTGGTGAGATAACAGACTTGTAAGTTTAGATATCCCTAGTGGACTCTTACTAACTTTCAAAATACATTTTCTTAGTATGGCATTCGGTTAGTTTAGAGCACGTGGAAGGTTACATGATCGGTTGAAGGGAATGGTAAGTTTAATTTTATATTTTCTTTGTCAATATGAGCCTGATGAGGGCAATTTCGTTGGGTAATACCACGAATAAGTCCGAAACATGTCGTTCGTTTAGGCGTTTTGAATTTAATAATTTTTTTCTTTCTATTTTTTTCATTCGTTATTGATTCCTAATACGGCCCTGACTACCGATGTCCTGCTAAAAATTTGTATTTTGAAATTCATCTACTTTGTAGATTATAACGACCTCTATCTCAACTATTAATTTCTTATTCTTAGTTTTTACGGTCAACAATAAGGATATTTGAAATTTTATTTCATTTACCGTTAATTATTTCATACGTGGAATACTCCAAACTACTATTGAGTTATTTCGTATCAAATCAACAAACAAAAAAAGTTTTTGACACCCACCATTACAGATGTTGATGAAACTTGCCATGGTTATTCTCTTAAATTTTTTGGATTATTGCAATTTTGATCGTTTGGCATTAGAGAAATAATATTTGTCTTCCGATAAAAAATAAATTATATTTTTTTTTGTTTACCAACCAATCTAGAAGAATTTTTTTACGTATACATCAATATATCAGCAATAATTAAAACATGAACAAAGCTACCAAGTGTTTATTTGAGACCAGAAAAATATGTTACAACTTATAAACTAAAGTGTAGGCTTCAATTACAATTTTTGGTTTTGAGGTGAGAAAAAATAATAAAAGAGTAAAAAAACTCACTAATTTTTCTATTTCATCTGGTAGAGCATATCTCTTAGAACAAAACTAAACAAAAGATTTCATGATTATTTTTTTCTCTTTAGGAGATATTTCATTTATAGTAGAACTCTGAATTTTGTTTCGAAAATCCTACAAAATTTTTTTCTGGTCCCAAATAAACACTTGGTGACTTTGCTTCTTTGATCGATTTGAAACAAATTTTGTACACTTACTTGGTAGGAGTCGGGTTAGATTTTTGTTTAAAAAAAATTTTAATTCAAGAAAAGATGAGGATTGCACGTAATTAGGGACTAATAACTATCAAAATATCGTGACAATACAGTGAACCCTCTCTTGGGCGAACATCAATGGTACTGGAAAATATATCCGTTTAAGAGGTGTCATTTGAATAGAGGGGTATGTAATATTATTTAATTATTTCAAATTATGCATTAAAAACAATATTTATTAATGTCAAACTTGTAATTAAATAAAAATATTATGCAAAAACAATTTCAAGCTTGGTTTATATCTTTCATAAAATAATCCAATATTGTTGTTTACTTTGTTCTTCTAACTAGGAGATTATACGACCTCCGAATTTTTGTAATTTTTGCTACTTATTGTGCTGAAAGATCAGACCTCCAATAACAATTGCTCAAAGCTATTGGGCCAGATAGCTGGAAGTTTTTTAGAAAATCGACTTTGAAATATTACCGATAGAGTGTGAAGACTAGATGTAAAATAATTAGCAATAAGTTTCGTGGCGGAGGCAACAACCAGCTAGGCTAGAAACCAGTAGGTCCACGGTTCTATTCCTGTATTCACACGTCATTTAATTGTAAAATTGATGAAATTTATGCTTGTAAACTAACAATATTTATGACACAATTTTTTCTGCACAATTTATAACATTGATTTTATCTTTTAAGCTCAAAAAATGTTTTTAGGTGGCAATATTGGTTGCACTTTCAACTGTGGTATCACAAACAAATACAAAAGCAAAAGTAAATAATCTCGAAAAATGCTTATAAAAACTTAACACAGCTATATATGCATGCGCTTGTGATACAACTAAAACTACATTAAATCGGGTCCTAACACGCAAATATGCTTAGAATCGGGTATTACCCTTGCGTTTTCTATGATTCCCCATGTTTTCTGAGATTCCCCGTGTTTTCTATATTTTTGCGTTCGTTCAAGATTGCTGTCCGCGACCGTTGAATAGCGGTGTCCGGTTAGGAGAATCAGATTTACATTAAATTTAATATTCAAATCATCCGTCATCGTTATGTTGTCCGCATGAGAGAGGTGTCCGTTTATAGGAGGTGTCCGTTAACGGAGGTTTCACTGTATAAAAGTTACAAAAAACATTTCTGAGAGATGAAATTAAATACGATAAGATTTGACCGAAACTATGCTTTTTTGGTTTATCTCAATTTAAAACAAAAAATTTCAATTCTTGCGATTTTGTTAAAAGCATCATATAATGTATCTTTTATATTATATAATTATTATTATTTTAATAAGAATTCGATCGATAAAATACTACGTATAAAAGAATTCTATAATTAAACATTTAACGGAAACTGTCAGACAACTATCATCACGAATGTCACAATTTCAACTGCACTATAGGAAAGGGGACACTTTTCTAAGCATATTAGAACAAAAATTTTGGAGGTTTATGCATTAGATCTTGAAAAAATCGAATTTGAAAAATTTAAATTTACATGTATTTTAGATACACCTTTTAACACGGCTGCATGATTAGCCGATTTTGTGTAAGGCAAAAAAATTAAAAAATATTCCTGAAAAATTACAGAACACGCCAAGGGTGGAACTCGAAGCCATAGAACTTGTCCGGGTGTCGACCGCGACTGACAATAACATTAAGAGTATATCAAAGCAGTCGTACCGTCAACAAAATGAAGAGCAAGGGCTCGACGTACTAGTTTACCACGACGCGACTCGTTGCAACAGGGTGTATCGGGTTACCACTACCTGTTTTTAATAACTTTAAAATGCCGTTTTTTCGTAAACGAATGCATGGACCTCCGAAATTTTTGTTGCATTATACTCAGAAAATTGTCCTCTTTCTTATAGTGCAGTTGAAATTTTGATATTCCAGATGATCGTTGTCTGACAGTAACCCATTTAACTATAAAAAAATTGTGGTGGCATGTTATTCGGTTATACGAATATGCAGTAATCACGTCACTCACTACATAGGTAAATTAATAAGAATTTTAAATAAAGGCACGACTTCTACTAAATCTAATATTAAGGATAAACATCCCTAAAAAACAAACAAGTTCCTTACCTATACAGTTTACATTTAAATAAAAATGTAGTTTTCACCCTATTCCACTATAATTCACTGCTACATCACTTGAGAAAAATTGTCGACTAACCTTCATTGTTGAAAAACCCACGAAGTGGCCCCTACCTATAATAATAAAAAAACATTTATTAGTAATCATATCTTTCAGTTTGTACTTTTAGTCTAACTTACCTTTATCACTGCAGTCCTTTCGCAATAGTCGTCGTTTATCGTCCAATTCTAGCCTAGGGCACAAAACTAAGTTCAAACACTTACACTATTTTTTAACGGCCACGAAAAAATTTTTTAATGAACACTTGCCACTACTATGAAACCAAGAATTAAAAAAAAATTGATTCGCGATTATTTAAAGCTTTCATCAAGCTTTCCCACAAAAATTCGTACTCGACACCACACTCCCGACCGCGAAAACCGACCGAAGCAATTACGACTTTTGCATATGCGAATACCGGACAACTTTTCTGTAATAAAAAATTGAAGATCAAGATTACTATAAGTCAATTCTCCACAAAATACTGCAAACTACTTAGAAAATAAAACCGCTGAACGGTAATAATTGTATGGGATTTCGGTTGTTCCTATAATATGGAATATAGCAGAATCAATCAAACAGCTAAAATCAAACATTTATTCAATCACAATTCAACTTACAAAAGTTAAGGCAATTATAGAAAAACAAACAACTTCCTTACCTTAACCGTCTTAAACACAGTTTACATTTAAACAAAAATGTAGTATTTACACTATTTCACAATAATTCACTGCTACATCACTTGAGAAAAATTGTTGACTATAGTCTGTTTCTTTTAAGAAAAATATTGGAATTTGTACTAAAGCAACAACCTTAAAACGTAAACCAATGAAATTGCTTTAAAGGTAGACGCTATTACAATAACAAAATTTTGCGATTGAAGTGCTATGCGTGTTGCCTAAACTGAACCGGGTAAAGTCATAAATAAGATAGATTTGAACAAAGTTAAATGTAATATCGAATAGACGTAGTTATTTGGTTATAACATTTCGCTTTTTTGTGGTGAATGTTCAATATTATTACAAGATTAAGTACTATTTAAATTATCTGAAGTTTCCCGATGTAAATTAGACTTTGCAAACGACGCGCCACCTATATTATTTATATGTTAGATCGACTATAACTTTCATTGTTGACAAACCCAGGAAGTGGACCCTACCTATAATATAAAAAAAAAATTTGTTAGTAATCATATCTTTCAGTTCATGTTTTTAGTCTAACTTACCTTTATCACTACAGTACCGTCGCAATAGTAGTCGTTTATCGTCCAATTTCAGCATAAAGCACAAAACTAAGTTCAAACACTCGCACACTGTTTTAACGGCCACGAAAAAAATTTTTAATGAACACTGATCACTACTATTGAAACCAAAAATTAAATATAAATTGATTCGCGATTATTTAAAGCTTTCATCAAGCCTTTCCAAAAAAATTCGTACTCGACACCACACTCCCGACCGCAAAATTACAATTTTTACGTACACAGATCCCGAACAATTTATCTGTGATTAAACTAATTAGAAGTGAAAATTCCACGCACAAAATTCAGAGGACTTCTGTTATTCCTAAGTAAAAACTGAAGAGAAACGATTAATTAGCTGAATCCTGACCTGCAACAAAGAAATAAATTTTTGCTATAAAAAAATGAATGTTTCTTGTAGAATTGTGTCTTTAAATCCTAAAATAATTATCAAGCAAAGCTCGCATTATGGCTTAGTTTGACATTTCGCATTTCAAAACTAAATAATTGTTATATTTTTTTTGAGACAGTAGCAGATCTTTTAGTGCCGGAGGAGTACAAGTAAACCAATTGGTTTTACGAGAAGTGGAACTGTAACCTTGTTAAAATTAAACATAAACTAAACAGAAACGTTAAGATAATAATTTTTAACCGTAAAGTAAAGAATACATACGTAAAAAATTATTATTTAAAAAACAATAAAAAATATATTAATTTACTACATTGAACAGGTTAGGACTAAGAATATTCGAATAAACGGAAAAACTAAAATTACGTTATAAAAATTGATAAATTTAAAAAATAAAAATAGGCTTAAGAATATTTGAATAAAAAATTACAGTATAAAAATGTTTGATAAAATTCAAAATAAAAATTCACAATTATTTTCGATCTACAGTCGTAATTACCACAAAAATTTACTTGAAATTCATTATGATGTTCATTTCTTTAACCTTCTTTATTAAAATGACACAAATTTGATTTTTGTCGACGCTCGAAGAAAAACAAATTTTTCATTGTGTTGAATAAATTTAATCTAAAGTTTTTCAATCAAAATAACGCTAATATTATATTTGACTATAATTCACATCAAATAAATTTGCCGATGCGTAATACTGAAAATTGTATGACGTATGAATCACCACAACTTGAAATAATGTAAATAATAAAAATTACTACGTGATTCAAAAATTTTCTACATTACAATGCAGTATAGTTCAACCATACTAATTCTTCATTGTATGTTTTTATAATATACAATATAGGTAACGTACGACTTTTATTGGTTTCGGTCAGCAGACATTCAAATATTTTTGAATTCTTTTAAATAAAGCTAAACGACATCCTAAATTACATTCGGTAGGTCATTTCTTAATCAAAAATTCGTAACATAGAGGCACAAATATTTGAGTCAAACTTTATCAAATACTAAATGTTCTACGTCATAAAGCCTGAATAAAATTTTGCAAAAAGATTACGTATATGAACAGGATTGCAATTTTGCAAAGTTTCAATTATGGAAAAAATCTGACTGGTCATACAAAATTTCTACCTAAGCTGAATCATTAACAAAATTTTCTTTTCTATACAAATACTAAATAGTAACTTTTAACTTACATTTTTGTTCCCTTCGCGAAGTTTTTCGGAAAATTTGCCATGTTGCCAATTTGCCAAAATTTGCAATTTGCCATGTTAACCAAATATTTTTCTTCGAAATGACGTAGACTGCAGTTTGACAACGTTCACGTCATGAAGCAAAATCGTAACAGCCGAAAAGAATTCTGCAAAACGAAAACCTGTATTAAATTTTCTAGATAGAAAGAAACCCGTGGAAAGAATACTCAAATTTGAAAAATGCCAACAAGTTTATTCTTGTATAATTAAATTTGTCAAATAGCTGAGCCATACACAAACTTTCTTGAACATGCAAAGTAGAACATTTTTTAACTTACTCGTTTCCAAATTGCTGATATTCAAAAAATCCAATTTCCACTTTGATGGAGAAAAACAAACTATGGCAAATTGAATTGAATCGACAGAAAACAAAATATGAAAAGTTCTATGTCGCAAAATTACCAAAACGTCCAACCAAAATCTAAAATAATATTATGTTATTAATTTGTTATTAAATAAATAATAATAAATGAAAGCTAAACTTGTAACTAATTTATAAATTTTGTTCAACTTCACCATCTTCAGGCTTGATTCTCCAAGAAAATCTAGTGAAAATTTGACCCAAAAATTTCCACAAAGGTGAAAAATAACAACGCAATAAGAATACATTTTTGAAGCAACATACTTCGACTGCGTTTAAAACAAAAGTGAGTGCGATGAGTAAACATTATTCGATAGTTCATTTTTGCTCCTAAAATTTTTTGTAATTTAAAAGGTGATATTTACTGATAAGGTTTTCAAACACGTGTAAACCGGAAGTTAAAAAAATTGAAATGATTTGAGTCTTCTTGAAACACATTTAAATATCTACAAGCTGAAAGTAAAAAATTAATTAATAATTTTCTATTACTAAAATACTTGACAATCCAAACCGGCCAAGTACGCTTAAAAATCCGGGTGAAAAAGTTTTTGGAGCCCCATGGTCTTGCAAAGAACAAATTATTTAATATAGTGTCGATTACAGAATCATTCACACAAACCTGTGGTCTCTGAAACTGTGGGATCTAGGTGAGGGAGGGAAGAAGGTTTATAGAATAGAATATCCCCAATAGAGAATTACAATAAATATTTGTACATCAGATTTACATTTTTGAGATTTATTCAGATTTTCCTAAAATTTTCGCTTAGTCGCACCAACTGCACTGCTGTGATCTAAAGCCTCAGTTTGATCTAAGCGCCATGCATCTGGCAAGGTTAGCCCTCTACCAGAATATTAATGCAAGTGCTCACAGACCAAAAGTGCCAAGTGTAAAAACTTGGAGCGTTAATGGTAAAAAACAGAACAAAAGTTCTAAAAGTTAAAGAAGAAGAAAATTTTCAGATTTTCGTTAACTTCTTCTTATAACATCAGATTTGCCAATCTGTTTTAAGAATTAAGTATTAATTTTAAGAAGCTTTTCTTCCGTTGAAAAAAAATTGAGTGGTTAACACAGTTTTATATTTTGAGCTAAGTAATTGCACTTGTATAATAATTAATAGGTACATTGTTACTGCACCATACAATTAGAATTGTTTACCCAATCCCCAATTTTCACCTGTCTCTATTAATTGCATGTTCTTCTTCTAAGTTCGTCACGGTCACTGCCATAGCTTTCTTTATCTCCTCATTCGACGATCTTCTTGGTCTGCCCCGCTTCTTTTTTCCTGGGGGCACCCACTTGAGCAGCCCCTTTGACCATCTATGATCCTCTATCTTTAGCAGATGTCCAAATTAACGTAAACCACGTTTTTTAAATTCTTTGGGTTTCTTCTTCATGTGCGTGCATTTGAATTCTTATCTGTTGGTTTTTTACGTGTTTTAATTGCGACACTCTAGCACTTTTGCGCAGGTAATCCATTTCGACTGCCTTTAGGCTTTTTTGCATGTTGACTCCAAACTTAACACCCATAACAAAGAACCAAGTCGACCATAACCATTCCTACTCTTTTTTAATTTCTATCTGAAATATTTTTGTTTCACAACAAGGGATTCAGCGCACCTATGATTGTTCTGGCTTGTTGGACACGACTTCAAATTTCCTCCGTCCCTATTAATTGATTGATTGATTGATTGATAGTAGCTTCCAGATACTTAAACCGTTCCACCTGTTTAACCCGCACCCCGTTCTTGATAAAGATCTCAAACTTAGCTTAGGTGTTAACTGCGAGATATTCAATCTTTTTAAGATTAACTTGCGGTTCCCATATTTCATACTCGGTGTGCAGCCTCTTTATCATGTACTCGAGGTCGAATGAGTTCTGTGCCACCACTACCTGATCGTCTGCAAAATGCACATTATTTGTTGGAACCCCCATATCTTCAGAGTTCTGCAGAGTATTTTCAACGTACAGATTGAACAACAATGGTGACAGGCTGCGACCCTCTCTGAGACTCTTATTAGTTTTTATTTAGTTAGATAGTTGTACTACTTGCCAAAGTTTACATCTGGGTACCGAGTCGTAGGCTTTTCTAAATCTACAAAGGTCAGGTGGACCTCTTGCCCCATTGAAATTCTTTTTCCTATTAGTTATTGGAGGATAAAAAGATTATCTTTCAGAGATAAAGCAACTTTGATCTTCTACTATTTTTTCTTTTACTTCTTCTCTTAACCTGCTCTGTAGGATTTAACTAAACAATGTACTCAATGTGCCTCATTCTCTCACTCAATCCCCGATAATTTTTTGGGGTCTTGTTTCTCTCTTTAACACTTTTAACAAATTGAGACGACATAGGAAGTTTTCCATTCATTCGATACCTTAATGTTCTTCCAGCAGTTGTACATTGTGCTGTTCTATCCCATAGATCAGCGGTTCTTAAATTTTTTGTAGCCACGGACCACTTTTAGAATTTCAAAAATTCTACGGACAATTGTCGAAAAAAATTTTAGGAAAATAAAATAAAGTATAATATTAATAAAATTATTTTTATTAATTAGTTTACATTAATTCTTAATTAAATTATGTCAAAAGTAAGTTAATGAGAAGAATGTTGTTAAATTGAGAAATTATTTTCGATAAGGCAAGGGGCATTTCATCTTTGACGTCTAATCGATTATGATTTTTAGTTTTTAATATGTTAAGAGTGAAAGGAGTGGCTGTGTACCCTTGGCACTCACGTTACGGACCCTAAGAGATCCGTGAACTCAACTTTAAGAAACCCTGTCATAGATCTATTTTTGATTATCTATACTTAATTAACTCCATGGGTATTCTGCTCTGCAGATTTGTCATTGTGTTCGATTTTACGTCGCCTGGGGTGATTTTGTCAGTATGTTTGTTTGCGGAATGGTCAGTTTCTTCTTTTGAAGAAGTATCCCGTCAAAACGTCGCAGATATTTGAACTCGCGACATTTGGGCGCGGCTATTTAGACGCGCGACAATTGGACGAGCGTCAATTAGACGCATGCAATAATTTGGAGATACGACAATTAGGAGCAGATATTTGGACGCACGACATTTGGACGCACCGAAGATTAACATTTAGTTTACGTAAGTTATAACTCTGTATCTCACCAACCTGAGATTTGTGAACACTGTGAATACATTTGTGAATACGCAGGAGTCTCTGTATTCATAAAAATTTTAGAACTTTACAACAGATTTACAAACCCTTTATATGTGTCATAAAAAACCAATCACAAACGCCCATTAGTCTATACTGTAAGGTTTTCATTAGTTGTTTAATTTTAATGAGGGTTTTCATTAAAATTGGTTTACAACACTCTTTAAATGTTTTTATGAATACAGAGGTTTTATTTATAAAATATAAGAAAAGAATAATTAAAATAATAATATTTATTTAGCAAAAAACTATTGCATTATATTTAATAAAATTATAAAAATTTGAAATCTGCAGCTGGAAGTTATGGGCGATTTCTCGCAATTCGCAAATAATCCAAAAGTAGCCTATTTTCATAGTCATTGACAATTACTTTTATTCTTTTTGCAGTATCCTCCTGCGATATATTGTTTTATTTGCATGTCATTAGCACCATCTTCTTTCCTAAGAGCTATAATCAATTTCCAGATATTGGGATAAGCAGCACTAAGTAGATACTTAAATCTATTTTGCCATCCTTGACATAAATGTTAATCTTCGGTGCGTCCAAATGTCGCGCATCCAAATATACCCGCCCAATTGTCGTATCCCCAAATTGTCGCATGCTTTCAATTAACGCTCGCCCAAATTTCCGCGTCCAATTGTCGCGCGTCCATATAGCCGCGTCCAAATATCCGCGACGTTTTGACGTAGATTCTTTGAATGCTATAAACTATCCATAGATTTATGTCAATCTCTACTTTCACTGTATTCATATTGTTTTCTTTCAATCTCTTTATACTTCTCCATATCTCCGTCGATCTCGAACCACTCATTAAGCTATCTATTTGAAGACACTTTTGTTGCCAATAATTATTTTTTTCTTCTTTAATATTTTTATTTCATATATTTTCCTCTTTCCGGTCTTATCACATACTCCCAGAACCTGTGCTGTCGTTTCTTTTCTTGTACTGCATTTTATATGTTTTTGCGCACTATTTCTGTGTCATTGCTTTCATTTCTCTTTCTAAGTTTTTCTCTGTGTTATGCTCAGGCTTAGCCGCAATAGTATAATATAAAATATATTTATTAATATCTTTTTATTTACATTTTTTATTACAGTTTTTAATTTGGAAAACGAAAGTTGGATTCGTGATCCATTTTTTCTTTCTGATAAAAATTTGGATGCATTTTCAGTGGTAGAAAGAGAACAGTTAACAGACATTTCTTGCAATGGTGATTTAAAACTTGAATTTAAACAGAAAAATTTAAGTGATTTTTGGTACTAGCGACGATCTGACTACGAAGCAATTTCTGGTAAAGCTTTAAAATTTTTGATTCCATTTGTTTCATCATATTTATGTAAAGTAGGATTTTCGGCTATGTTGAGTATTATTAAAAATAAATACAAAACGCGTTTAAATCTTAACCCCAGTTTAGGTTTTTTTGATATGTTTTCTTTATATTATGTATTGCTATGATTTAAATGATCAAAAACTTATATAGTAGGATTCTATTTAAAAAAATTTTCGATGTAAATGATTTTTAAACTTTTAAAAATTTTATATTCACTCGAGATTCGAACTTATAATTTTAAATTATCAATCCAAATAAGGTCTCTATCAATCCACACGTCGCTCTCTTAAATGTAATTTTATATTTCTAATATTTATTCCAATTAAACCAATACTAACTTCAAAATTATAATTCCATTCAAAAAATTAGCTCATCAAAAAATAAATCTTCTTTAATAATAAAATCAAATCTCCAACTTACAAAAATTATCAATTTCAACTACGACCACGTTTGACTAAAAATCTCAAACAGTATTCAAATTACAATAATAATAAAAAAACTTCACTATTTCAAAAAACTACTTTTCAAAAATTCAAGAGCTAAAAATTACATGTCCGCCCCGGCGGCCATGTTGGTAAAAAAACATTAAATTGTCTGTGATTTATCCCCACCTAGCAAATTTTACATAGTTACAACTTAATAAGCAATACCAAAATTTTACTAAATTGCCCAGGGTGGGTCCAAATCTCTTTGAAACACCACAGTATATTATGTAAATTTTAAATAAAAATAATATTAAAAAAATTTAGCTTATTATTTAAATATTTTAAAATTATTGAAGTTTTTATATGAAGAAAAGTATATTGGTGGTACAATAAAGAAAAAGTTTGAGAACCGCCGCTGATTTAGGGACCGGTTGTACCAACCTGATTCAAAGGTCGTTCAAGATTAAAGCAAAAATCCCGTTGTAACAACCTCAGTTAAGTTTGAACTACAGTTCAAATCGACCTGATCGATTTCGAATCGACCCAAAATTTTTTAAGCGAATTAACGAACGACGAAGATTTTGTAGAACTAATTCGTTTTAATTCAAATAAAATACAAAAACATATAAATACATGAATGAATTAATGAAAATGGTTGTCATTCCTGACGGAATATCACCGTACTTCTTATAGAGGATTCAAAACTTGATGTGAATCAGTTATCTTCTTTTGTTTGCTTTTGTTTGCTTCTTCAGTTATCTTTTTCCATGAGCTTCTGCTCTGACACTTAAATCTTCAGTTCTGGAGATATCTTATTGACTGATTGAATTTTTTCATTTATGTCCTCGCTTCGTTCGTTTTAATTATTCATCACGATTCTAAGATATTTAAAATTTTCCTTCTCTTCGAAGCTGTGTTTCTCTGTACTCAACGGTTGCATCATTCTTGGCGGCCCATTACAAACCATATACTTGGTCTTCTTTTCATTAATTACTAGATCAAATTGGTATGCTTTGTATGTTCATCTTTTGACACTTGATGACATTGTTCCCCATTTCCTTATTTTGTTTTACTAGCGTTATTAATTGCTTTTATTTCTTGTTGTTTATAAGACCACAATATTTTAATTGTTAATATGTGATGGTACAATTGGCACCTTCTGTAACGCAATAGTCCCTGGGTTTCAGATAGGTTGTAAGTCAAACTATACAATAATCAATGATCGCTTTTTATTGTAGCGATGGTCTCTCCCATGTATATTTATGAATATCCTTATGTTGAAAGAAAGCGTCTCTACTTTCACGTTTCACCGTATTCATATTGTTGTTTGCTTTCAATCTCTTTATACTCCGCCATATCTCCGTCGATCTCAAACCACTCATTTTCTTGCCTTTAATTCATTCTGCTTGCAGAATTCTATAAGCAATTCTCCAGATTTCTTCACAACTCTCTCCCCAAATTGCCCCATCGTTTCGTCAGCTCGTCGAGATCTCACTCTAGCATTAGGTCTCCTGCAATGATTAAGTTGTTGTGTCCCCCAACCTGATCCAAGGCCCGTTGTAGTTCTTGATAGAGCAACTTCTTGGTTATTTGATCGAAGTCATCTGTTCGCCCGTATACTACGATAACATTAGTCGTATAACCGTAATCAGCTATAGTTAATAAAATAATCCGTTAGTTGTTTCTTGATTAAAATTGATACGCCAACCTTCGCCCTATATGATTTATTTACACCTGATCAAAAGTGTATATAATCTCCCAGGTCTTCACTTCCTTGTCCTTTCTTTTTTGTTTCGGATAATAGTGCTATGTCGATGTTCAATTTTTTGCAGCTTCTCAAGAATTTCCGGTGTTTTATACATATTGAAATTTTGTGAAATTTTCTAAATATTAATTTCACCACAAACCAAAAAAATTGCCACGGCTAGCTGGTTCAGTCGTCGTGCAAGTATCGTCAGGGGTGAGTTCACATGCAAGCCCTCATTAACTACGGAAGAAAAATGCTCCTCCAAAAATAACCAATTCACAATGTAAAATACAATTTAAGTTCAATGAAATGCAAATATTAAATTGTTATTGGGCTCGTACTTTTAACTTTAACGTTTATCTAAATCGCCTGCTTATCACTATCGACATTCGTTCCTACAAATGCAAAATTAATTTTTCAATTTCAAGTATCCAAATCGAATTTATTATTCGAAATATTCTTTTTTCCAAAATTTAATCATCCAAATCAAGCCAAGTCGATACACTACCGTTCGGTAGCAAACCATCAAATAATCCAAACCAACTTCAAATCTCAAAATTATGCCTCCAAAATAACAACGAAATAATGCACACGCATCAAATCCACTTTATTCAAATCAAATCAAAATAAAATATTACTTACAAATATCAAAATTATCAAAACTTAGCGGGCATACAAAGTCACGCACCCGCTGTCGGCCATAGTTGGCTCAAGAAGCCCCGAATATCCTCTGATTGGTCCCTACCTAGTCAATCTTACAATTCTACAACTTAATTATTAAAGCCAATATTTCACCAAAATGCATAGGGTGAGTCGCAATCATTTTGAAACACCACAATATACATTGAAAATTCCACATTGACCAATTCATTGTCCTGTTTCGCGCTAATTGTCGTCTAAGATTTTTCTGTTGCCATTTCCGAAGCTTCGTTTGAGTATTTTTAGCAGTTTTGTAATTTTTTGTAGGTGATGAGGAGCTAGCCCAACAACTTAACCCCCAACTTGAACGACCAGGATTTTTTATTTTATGGTTTTCTCCATTATCCAAGTTGTCCCAGTTTTAAGGTACCAGGAAGGCAGGAACTCGCCTTTCGTCCTTTCTTGTCCGCTCAGTCTATTACGACTACAGTCCGGGGGTACGACGTAAACGTAGAAAGAGAACTTTTGGCAGAACTGCATAGCAGAAGAGCTCTTCTATATTTTTAGTAATGCATCAACTCGAGACGCCTTACCATGATTTACTCCCCTTTATGAATAACATCATGAAAATAATATAAAATCTACCTCTGAATTTTTAGGCTTAGCGGAAAAAACTCTGTCGATTTGAGTTCTCCAAAGTTTGTTCTTACGATTATATATTTATCCACCATTCATGGGTTTATCTGATTTAATCCGACGAGTACCTAGAAGGATGTATAGTAAGCCTGTCGTGATTAAAATATAAATTACAAGCATTTGTGAATTTATCTCAAGATATTTACAGAAATGGCTACAACTAATACTTGAAATCTTAAAAATCAAATTTCCAAGTTAAGTACAAATGGCCGACCACCAACCACCAACCAAAATTTAAAAACCTATCATATAGGAAGGAAGATAACAGTCAATCATGAGTACTACGGAAAATGCAAGAAGTTTAGTTCTGTTTAGCTGATAAACTCATGACAAGTACTTACAGACCTAATGTAGCTTCATTTCCTAATAATTAAGTAAATAAAAACAGTCTTTTGCATATTATTATCTTTTTATGTTAAAACATAAAATATACATTATATTGATCGAAATTACCCTTAAAGTTACTTATAAAAAATACCTAATCATTTTAACAGTTCTGTCGTTCCTATTTTAACATTTCCTATTAGGGTGGAAGCGGAAATTATCAAAAGAGCCGACATGAGCCCACAAGTGTCAAAATTTCGTCGTGGGGGTCCTAAGTGTCAAATAAAAATTTATCATTTTACCTGCATATGTTGGTAAAATTTTAAAATACACACGGTGTAAGCGCTTTGAAAAGGGGTTAAAATAAATTTGTGATTTTTCAAAAAGTTGTGGGCTCTTTTAATAGTATGAAAAATTTTGGCATGTGCACTTTGTTTGTGATAAAAAATTTAACGATCGAGATGTAGATAACATGTTTTAGTTTAAATTTAAATCATCATTAGCGACACAGATTGGGCAGGTAGATATGGCTGAGCATCTCGACGATATGCGTCACGGCGCAACGTTATGCCTCATGGACGACATGTGTGGCAACTTCATACGATGGAAAGTTATGTTCATCTTGAATTCTTCACAAATTTACAGACTGTCGCATTTTCAACAACTGGTATTAATGATGTATTGCAGACAATCTGTCAAAACCACAACTGAACTACTCGTAAATACTATTTTAAAATATTACCGGGTTTTCTTTTTATTAGAATTAATTTCGTTTAAAGTTTTATCACTTTCTTGGCATCGCCAATTTATATTGCATTAATTCTAAGAAGATTTACATAATTTTAGCATCACCACTCCCATATATTTTCATCAATTTTAAACAGTAGTATCTGTAATTCAACATTTTTAAAGCTAATACCTACTTTTACAAAAATATATAATATGAAATAATTGCATCAAAACGAAGATAATTTATTTAGATTAATTGATCCTTAATTTGTTATCAGGGAAAAGTACAACATTGTCAAGGAAAATTATTATTGTTACCCAAATAGAGGATCAAATAATCGTATTTATTATTAACAATATAATTCCGGGATTCCCCGAAACTCCACATTGGAAACAACTAGAATATAGGAAAAATGCGATTTTTATTTATTAGGGATTTGCATTTTCCACACAAATTTACTCTCTTTAATACATTGATTTGCCAATAAATTACCTGATTATTCAATCTGATGAAATCGAATAAGATGGATACCCGTGTTATTTCCGGTTGTTAAAGTTCTATACTACGTTCAAAGTTTAATAAAAATAATAATATGTAGGTTATAACTCGAGTAGTAGTACAATACTCAGAAAACACTGTTTGCGTCATTGGGTCATTTATTAATAGTAGTTTATGGTATCAGCATTCAATGGAAATTTTTATCAATAACAGTACATTTAAACACTTCTTTTATACAAAATTTTAACTTCAATCAGATTTACATAATATGTGGAAACCAAAAAATTTTCATTTGAACTGACATTTAATTTTTGATTCTCTTGAGTGACTGTTCCGTCGCTGTTCTGTTCTGGTACAATGTCAGTGTTTCGTAAATTGTAAACATTTACATTTTGGCTTTGAGTTGTGATAAATTACTACACATACAGTAAAATTACTATATGTTTTTCAAAATATGTTGCTATAATCTAAAAAAATTATTTTATGAAAACCGACTCAAGGTAGACGGATTTCCTCTAGGATAAAAAATTCTTGTAGATTAAAAAAAGACATTAAAGTTAAATTTTACGATGAAGTTCGTACAAACTGAATCATGCATCGCTATCTACATAAATCAACAATCCAAAACAGCAGACTCCACATTAATCAATATTGTGTATTTTGATAATAAAATGTAAAACTTCCGTGTTTTAATTATTTGTTGTTATAACAAATTACTGCAAATTTTGTTTGGAAAAATAAACAGATTATTCAAAAAAATCAGATATTTCTTCCTTTTTAAGGAAGAAAACGACTGCGTGTAAGGATAACTTTAATAGTATATTATACAACAAGGGGTACAAGTCACTATTTTTTGCATTTCCAACCTCAAATTTTAAAATGAAAATAATCCCAGAAAATAGAGTGTCCTTTTATTTACCGAAATGCAAGAAACTTGCAAGAAAATTAAGTTGAAAATACCCTGAAAGACTTTAATACTATAATTACAATTTTATTCCATTTAAGTTCGATCATTGGTAAACTTTTATATTGTCAGTGTCAATGTAGTAAAAAGTTAAACATTTTATTTATTTATTTTTATGTTCCCTCTAACAAAGTTCCGACTAATTAGACTAATTAAGTCGTTAAAACGTAAAAACTTTATTCTTTGATAATTATTTTCTAACGAAATACGTATAAGATTTCCTCAATTTTAACCACATTTGAAATTTAATAATTTTATTACTCCAAATTTAATTGGCGCTATTTATAATTTGGTATTGTAGGTACATTATTGATGACGTGCATCCGGTGTTTAATATTTTTTTATGTGCAGTGATCTTGAACTAAGAAAAGGTCAGAAAACTTCTTATCACCCAATTAATTTGGAGTGTTCCACATAATTTTAAAATAAAAATTATCAAGCATATTATATACATATATTGACTAGAAATTTATATTATATTCGACTAAAAGTTAAACAACGTAAAAAAAGCTTGACCAAACAGGAAAGTAAAGTAAAAAAATAAATGTTTAAAAATGAGTAATCACAATGTAATCTCAACTGCTTCTAAATTAACGTTTAAATTATTCAATGAAAAAAATGTTAGTAATGGAAATTTTATATTTTATAAACCAGTAAAAGCTCCTGATTGTTTATAAGGCTGGAGATTTCTACTTGATTAAACCGAAGGATGAATAAACCACCCTCAAAAGTATAATAAATGCTTAGAGAAAATTTAAAAAAAACACCTGCAATATCAATTTGAAGGATATAAACTCACCTATTATGAGGTAAACATTGTAAGGACCAATCTTGTTTACTACCAATTGCTTGTTTATAAGTTAATAACGTAGTTACTACTTATAATAACTTATGATAAAAGAAAACATAAGTGCCATAAAAGTACTAATGAAAATAATTATATGATAGCCTGATAGTAGCAGGTCCTTATATGACTTGGGAGAATTTATAATATTTAACAAAATAGTAAATACATGAGCAGAATCATACCGGTTTCTAATCAAAATTCTTTGATTAAAAATTAAAAAATAGAAATAAGTACAGTAGAACCTCGTTATACCTATGTAATAAAGTTCCATCAAAGGTCATGTTGTAAATAGGTAGCAAAGAGAAAATTTATGATAGAAAACTACTGTGAAAACACATAAACTAAAGACCATCATGAGGATGAATCTATCGCATAAGTCTTCAATTTGACTGTCTCTAATAACTATCTGGACAATTTATTTTATAATTAATTATTTTATAAATATAATAATACACATAACCAGCTTATTATTCTAATATCTATCAATATCACGCATGAATAACTATTTAGTGTTAACTTTGTTAATAATTGTAACGACAAACTTCAAATAACTTGTAGGAAATGAAGTAAATCTTACAAAGGAAATAGATTTGATAATTTATATAAAAACTTATCAAGAAATAAAAAAATTATCCTATCGATCATTCTAATTGCGTTAATTTGACCTATTTTAAACTTAAATTACAGAAATAACCATTCAACGAATACTTCACTGTAATAACTTATTAAATAAATTAACAATTTCATAAAAATGTGAATAAATTCATTCAGAATGTTTTGAGAAGATTAATTCAATTTATTAAATTAATCTGTTTTTCTTAAAATTCCTGGGTAAATTTACTTGAATGGTGTAATTTTCCCAAAAGAAAAATGGTAAATTTACCATTTAATTTTAAATCTCGTCTGTGTAAATTACCAGGTAAATTTTTTCCGACGTAAAAATAAAAAAATTTATTGCGACCAAATTTAAGATGCAAGTTAACCTGAAATAGTACACTTTTTTTAGTGGATAAAAACACATTTTTAGGAAAAATAAACTCTTATTAAGTGGGTAATTTCATGGGTAAAATTCCATACATTTTTGTTAGAATTAATTCAAGTTCATAAAAGATTCACACTATAAATTTTAAGTTTTTTATTTTAAAATCTTTTAAAATGTGGAAGAAAGGGCAGAGTGCCGATGGTAAAATTTAAATCATTTCATTGTAGTATAAATAAATAAAATTTACAAAAATGTCTGCTTTACTAAAAAAAAAAGTAACTATAAAATTATATTGTCAATAATTAAATAATTTTTAATTGCCATATTGCAATAGTACACTGATCATCAAGGTGCAAACCGTGCAAACTTCTTAATATACTTTTAAATAAAATAATGAATAGGTAAATTTCATGAAACGATAAGTTAATATTTCTGAAATTTTGTTATTAAAAATTTTCTATTTTATTTCATTTCAAACAAAATAGTATATTAAACCTTCTTGAATAAATACAATTATTTTGTAATAATACTTTAGTAAATAATCAAACACTGTATCAAACTGCTTAAAAAATAACCAAATTCAATCTAATCAGGTAAGCTACCAATTGGGGTAAGTTGGGGAGAGATGGTGAATAAAACTTTAAATTGCTGTATTTTTTTGAGAAAATTTATATTGGCAAAAGTTAATACAAAAAGAGATTATTTATATATAAACTAAAGCTGAAATATAATAGAAAATTAACCTAAAAAATTAATTTTTAAGTCGATAGTGTTGTAGTTAGTAGTATGTAATTTTAAATAAACAAACTAAACAAAATGTTAAAATAATGAATTTTAACTGTTAAGTAAAGAATACATACTTACATTGAAAAATAATATTAAAAAAAAAAACAATAAAAACAACAAATATATTATTTTATTTATGTAAGTATATATTCTTTACTTAGCAGTTAAAATTCGTTATTTTAACATTTTGTTTAGTTTGTTTATTTAAAGCTAAAATAGTATAAACTAAAATTTATTTGTTTTAACAATGTAAATATTAAATTTTAAAAAATAGCAGTGATTCGTCATCTTACCCATAGCACTATGAGTTAATTGGTGAATGACATATGGGTGAGATGGTAATTAAAAAGTAAGGCTTTTCACATCTTCTGATGGTTTTTAAGTAACAATTTTCCACAAATATTGCACTTATCTCCATATTTCGTACAGTCTTCGTGCATGCAACGCTGGCATCGCTGACACTTAACCCAATCGACACTTTTTTTATTAATTTTATAGTCTTTGCCACTCCCTACACAATAGTCAGTATCATTATCGACACTATCTTCTTCGTCGCTTAATTTTGGTTCGTTTTCTTCATCTGATGAAGTGTTATGCTTTATTAGTTTTATTTTAGGTCATGTATTGATTAATTTGACTCTTTTTTTTTTACTTTTACTCACTTCGATTTGGTACTTGCCTTTAGATTTTTCTTTTAGAACCTGAATATTTTCCCCAGTATTTAATGCCTAAGCTAGACTTCTTCTTTTTTTGCAAGTTGTTTCTATTCTAGGTAGAATAATACTAGTGAAATTTAGAAGATGTAATTTCACTTTCTAGTATTTCATTAAAATTCGAATTTGATGATCCTGGTTCAACAATAATAGAATTTTGCCGAGTTATAGGTGACTGTTGTGAAGAACTTGACTGCAGATTTTCTATTTGGGTTGAAAATGTTGGCATGGTAATCTATACATAAAATTGTACGTAATATTTTCTAGTTAGTACTAATGGTCAGAGTTCACCATTTATTCCATTTATGAATTCACCATCTATCCCAATTCTATGATATAGATGGTGAATGCTCTCACTTAAAAGCCGTTATTTTTAATGCCTTATATTGAGGTTAGAATACGTGAACAAACATTAAATCATAAGTATACGCACAAATAATAACTTACCTGTTATTTTAAATAATAATTTTGATCGTAAACCAATCACACACAATAAATTTTAGGTATCACTAAAAATTTTTACTTAACTTTCTTCGTTAATGCGTAATATTTCCGGGGGTTTACTTATCACTTTTTATAAACATTAGTAGTAGACTGTAATTACACTAACTTACCCTAGATGAAAAACGACATGTGACCAGAAGGAATTTACTTACCTCCATAAATTACTATCAAGTAAACTTTGTATTACAATACTTTTATCAAGTAATATCGCCACAATTTTGAATTTTACTGAATTCAGTGGCGTCAGGGGAGTCTTTGAGACTGTGTCTCCCCAGAAAAAGTCAACCACCAAAAAGAAAAAGAATGTTTTATTAATCATAATTTCCAGACACTATTTTTATTGAAAAAATGATGGTGTTTTAATTTCTTAATTATATTTCTACATAATTATTATCTAAAAAAAAAGCTTTTAAAATCAACACCTGCAGTTAAAATTTAATAGTGATCCTGAATTGCTATACGATAAGATAACGACGGCTGCCAGTAGCAAGAGACGTCTTACGAAAGACTCGTACTTAAAATGCACCTATGCTAAATGCTATACTACATAAGATATACAAGCGTAAAGGAGTGGAGAAATTGCATACAGCAAATATTCCAAACGTTGAGCCTAGTCTATCTTCTTCGAAACACTTAGAATCCCGCGAATCATGGAAAATTATCTCCATAGACCAAAAACCTAGCCCGATCAAGCTTGGCGCTTCAAATG
The DNA here is from genome assembly GCA_911387805.1 of Cantharis rustica. Classification (NCBI taxonomy): domain Eukaryota; kingdom Metazoa; phylum Arthropoda; class Insecta; order Coleoptera; family Cantharidae; genus Cantharis; species Cantharis rustica. The sequence goes on from OU426877.1 coordinate 118,628,282, forward strand.
AGGAATCACACCTCAATAAATCCCACTGCCCACATCAGATGAAGGAGATATACGGTTTCACCGTGGCACCTCCATATTGCCAAGAAGTTCATCGTTCATCGTCCTAGTCTATTCACTCTATCCAAAGTTCATGAAATGTAATTTAAGTATTTGCTATTACAAGTTCTACGTTTTTGTGCATTTATTGCAGTATTATACTTTTTAAATTTTTTTCATCGATGGAAATAAATGATAAATTAAAAAAATAACATTCAATAATAATATTTTCTTTGAGAAATCAAGAAAAATTTCATGTTTTGGGTAAATTCGAATTAAATATGTGATATCAGAAAGTCGATGACTTGCTGCCCTAAAACATTGAAAAAGTCAGTATAAATAGACGTTTACTAGCGCGTTTAATCCATGTTGTTTGTTTTTTAAGTAAGCAAGAAATTGCTTTTCGTGAACATCGAGAAAATAACGAATTTTTAAATAAAGGGAAGTACCTATCTTGAATTACTAGCACTACTTGCACAAGAAGAGCAGTTTCTTAAAGAACACTTTTTGTTATCAATAATATTTAAAAGAATATCTTTTTTTTAAAAATTAATTTTTACATGTTACATGAAATTGAAATAAAGTTTATTCACAATCAGTTAGTAATCGACACATCTCTGACTTTTAAAAAGTTGGGAAGCAGTTTATTATTTACTTTCACTTGACAACCAATCAGAAAGCTATTTTGTTTTACTTCCCAACCTTAGGGTGGAAAGTGGTCACTTCCCGACCTGCAATGTCGCATTGTCGGTAGGCAAAAAATGGAACTAACAAAAAATGTGCGTTAATAAAATGAAATTTGATGATCTTTAATTATTTAAAAACTGATTGTGAATAAAATTGTATACATACCTCGGTGTCAAGCTTCATTCCAGCCTCGCGCTTACAGTTGACTTCGGCGCTTCGCGCCTCAGTCAACTAACTTAGCGCTCGGCTGTAATGAAGCATTTTCCACCTCGGAACGTAATATACTATTAATTCATAACTTATGTAATATTGTTCAAAAACTATTTAAATGAGTGATATAGCTTGCTACATAATATTATAATTTTATGTTACGATTTTTGGAATCTGGTCGGGCAAACCTGGAAAAATTATTAAAATTATTGAGAAGTTATGCTATTAAATTCAAACTTGATTAAAAGTCAAATTGATTTGACTTATGTAAAAACAAAAATTATACCTACTTGAAGCCAAAATGAATAAATAAACTTGTTTTGAAAAATTCTAAACCGGAAAACTAAACAAACCCAAATAAAAAACCTATATTGAAACGTTAGTAGTAATTAAAAACTACAATAGCTTTTCTTTTAAAGGAATATCTAAGACGATACAAAATCATTTAATGAAGTGTGTAACTTCAGTTTTAAACTCAAGAATTATTATGTACATCATTTACATACATTATGTATCTACATAGTTAATAAGTAAATTAATACTGTTATTATTACTTTTTAATACCTTAGATTTCTAGTCTCCCCAAATTACTTACTCGGGGACCGCCACTGCTGAATTCGATGATAATTGTAGAAAATTACCCTGCTGAGTAAATTTACCATAACTTAATATTCCTGCTTTCTGGGCAATTCTACATTTTCTTTTAGGCATAACATGAAATTATACAATTTTTAGGGTAAATATACTTTTATAAACTGGATAATTCATATGAGTTAAATTTTTATAGTGTAAATTTATTCTTATTAAGTGAATATTTTTACGGGTAAAATTAAACTAATTTTTAACCTAATTTCAAAATTTTTAATTCCTGCTCTTCCTTAAAAAGAATTTCTAAAACTTTAATGATCATTGCTTTTTCTTCCTTAAAAAATTTTTTTCAAATTTTTTTCCTGTCTTTTAACATGGGGGTTTGTATAACACATTAATGGTTAGGTATTTATGTCATAAGATGGTGGCAGTATCGTTGAGGAAAGAAAAAGAAACCCTTAACACTACGTGGAGTCACCATGATCGAAAAATTTATTTATATACCTAATTAAAATCAATGTAATTTTTGTGTATTTTTGTCTTCCGGTCTCGTCAGATATACTACTGAAGTGACATAAACTACGCCCTCACTACCCCACATCGCGAGAAAAGGCAAAAACTTGAAAGATCAACCATAACTGTTTTTAAATTTTGTATCTCATACAATCTTCTATAATTATTTGTATAAACAGTAACATACTCAGAAAAGTCTCAAGTCTTTTCCGTCCTTCATAAAAAAAAAATCGTAAAAATTTGATAAAAAATATAGAATTTGATTACATTTTTACTTATAATGTATATTAATTTTTAAAATTAATGTTATCAAATCGTTAAAAATATACACACTTCCGCCCCCAAAGAAACTATGCCCCTTCCGGTCCGAAAAGCTTGATACGCCACTGCGCATAAAGTAATATAAGTTATTAAATTAAGCATAAAATAATATAGTTATTATTTTATGCGCAGTAGATTTTCATAATTAATAATTTTGATTTCATGTTAAGTATTCCAATAAATTTTAATGTTCATTCAATATTCGATGAAAATCGTAATAATAATTAACGACTATAACCATTGAGTACAACATTGCATAATCAAAAGTTAATAACGTGTATTTTGCACTGAAGGCAGCTAATAAACCAAAAACACGGTGTCTTAAACGTTCATTTCTTAATTATGAAAATTTATCGTAATAATTAATAGTTTTCTATTAAGTTTTTAAACGTATAGAAATACTTTAAATAAAAGTGACAATTAAAAATTGTGAAGCACTCAATTCTGCTGAATTTAATTATTTAATTCTTACTTTAATTTAAATTAATTTAATTTGATTTAATTCTCCTAATCCTATTTAAAGTTTGAATAGTTTTCTATGCGGAGATTTACAAAATATAATTCAAATGAAGAATAAAGAAAAGAAATATTTGCTACTGAAAAAACTGAAAATTATGCGTTTTTCAGATAAATTTCTAAAAACGTGCTTTAATTTAAAATAAGGTTAAATTAGCTTAGGGTAATTGCGGTTTTTTGATTATAAAATTTCTTCGTTGCATTATTAACAAATTAATTTTAATAATAAAGCAATTTTTAAAATTTTGTTTTTTTTTGATAGGGCTCATCGGTGAATGTTTTGGGAAGAAGAAGAGGAAAGCAAAGTTTTCCAGTATGCCACTGTAGATACTGCTGTAATGTTGGACACCCTGATATCAAGTCCAACATTAGTCTGTGGGCTATGACGAAAAAAGTACTTTTAAATCATCGCAGTACTGAAAAAAAAAGATTTTTTATTTTATATACGATAACCAGTGGCGGATCTAGCTTTTATGCGTCCCGATAATAAAGATTTCATGAGGCCTTGTTGTAGGTCTTTAACAACTTTCCACGTTCCGTACACAAATAATGGAATAACTACAAAACTTATCTATAATAAAATTAAATTGATGAACTTTTCGGCTTCCATAAGACTTCTATTGTATCGCACGCTACGCCACTGTATACGATTTACTTTAATAATGGATAGATGTAATGTAATATTATGTAATATATTACATAACTGTAAAAATGAGAAATATTTATATCTAATGTCTTAAAATAAAAATTTGTGGTGTATCAAAGTGCTTATTAGTTGAAACATTGCAGAATAAAATATAAATTTTTCATGAAAATTGTAACTTTTCAAATGATTTTTCCGGAAATATAAATTTATTTATTTTATCAGTATTTAGTAGTAATAAATAATTTTACATCAAAAGCGTTCAAACTTTTCTTTCGGTATACAATTACCCCCTTTATTATAGCTTACAAAGTAAAAAAGCATTTTCGGCGCTATAAAACATCCTGACTGCTTTTTGTGTTATCTTTGCAATACTGCATACTGAAGATGAGATTACATCTCGCATCCTGTAAATGTAAACTTATAAGTAAGCAGCTATAAAGACATTGTAAGTAGAAAGATATTATCAATAAATTAAATACCTATGTAATTTTTGTATTAAAATTTTTAGTCATTTTTTTAATAATAATAATTTAATATAATAGACCTTAATACTTTAGTATCTTGAACAATAACATTGTTATTTTAAATACCTCTAATACGTTAAAAGAATAAAATATCGTTTCCACAATTCGTATCGATAAGAAGTGCGATTTCAAAATATTCCTGACATGATTAGAAAAATGTTGTTTTTTAGACGAAACCGTCTAATGGTCACTGATCAAAACTAACACTATTTGTACACTTCTTTTAATTTTAAAGATAAAATATGTACAAGTAACGAGAGAAATTAAAAAAAAATTAAAAAGTAAAATTAAATGCCTGGATGAAATCCATGATGAAAGCAAGTGGGACTATCTTGCGAGAATTAATATTAACATTATTGCCTTTAAAATGCAACTAATAAAGTAAAATAATAAAGAATATTGGATACCCTCACCAATGAAAACGTTCTAGGCGTACTTATAAATAGAAAGCTTTCTCGTCATTGGCAGAATCTTCAACTTCTTGGCATTAACATGTGTCACTGTCATACGAGAAACCGCAACATCATGCACACTACTCCAACCAGTTCCAACGACAGAGATAGACATAGAAACTTGAGTGTATGAAAGAAAGACGTTATTCTTTATCTCTAAACTGGCGCGTGGTATATGGGATTGCTTCAGGAATCTGAAAGCACTCTTTCATTATTTGTGTTTGTGGTTGGAGGTGTCAGAGCGATACAACTCAAACAGACGCTTACTGTTTTTGACTAATTTTGTAATCGCAGGTGCTTTTATGCTGTTCATTCATAATTATTTAAAAGTAGTGTATAAAAATTTATCAATCGAGGACTTGCCAACATTCAGCGCATAAAGACCAAATTGTTTTCGTATTAATTAATTGTTTATACTTTGCGACGAAGATGTTATCTTCAACCGGTGGTTTAGTGCGTTCATCCACAGTACCACTTAACGCGACGACGGCGGCGTCGGTCGCCGCTGCGGCGGTGGCGTCCATCCATGGTGAACCTTCTACACCCTCAAAAGGTCAAAGTGGTAGTTCCGAAAACTTTCAGTTAGACAAGACGGAGATCAACGCTGCAGTTACCAAAGTTTTAAGTGTTTACGATTGGTCTCTTGTACCTGTTGCTACCAAGTAAGTTACAATTTTTTTTAGTCGGATGCTTTTTGTTCATTTATTTGTTGTTCTTCGTGCAGTAAATATTTTCCAAAATTGTGTTCAAATGATGGTTTACATTTTAATACAGTGATTTTTGAAAGGAAGTTGTCGCATAACATATTTAACTAATTACGCAATGTTGTGAATGAGTAAACTACCAGAAAACTCACAAAAAAGACACTTGAGTACATCTTGAAAATTTGATTCAAAAAAGACCACGGGACTCTTATTTTGCAGTTGTTAGTATGACCAATATCCTTCCATTCAAACTTCATAAAAAATATTTTTTCGATACCCAACAAATCTACCATGCGAACGTGTGGCACTGACCCATGAAAATTGGGCTTCTATTTATTTTTTTCCTAATAAATATGAAGCAGTTAAAATTATCACATGAAATTTTTCCCTCCAATTGAACCGGAAAACAATAATTAATTGCGATAATTTGGATTACAAGAAAATCTTTCACTAGTTATCTTGACTATAACAGCGATAGCTATAATGTGTCATATTTTGATAAAATAATTAAAAACATTTCTGACCATAAAATATCAAAATTATTGGTAAGTCGAAAAACATTTCGTGGTCCCAACATTTCATACTTGAGTAAATTTCTTGCATTAAATGTTTAGCGAAACGTCTACGAAAAAAAGGCGGTTTACGTGGGCATTTTTATTCCAGATAACAGTAAAGAATTTAGTCGGTGGTGGAAAAATTCGCCAGCTGAAGATAAAGCAGTGTAAATTCTTTCTAGTAAAAACAATTTAGTAAAATGCGATAAATGCAACAAAGTATTTAATCTTTCTTCATAATGCCGCTTCATATCACTTGGTATATGCGGCTAAATCATGATACCGCCGCTCCCAAGAATGTTAACTTGATACTTGAATGCCTACAAGGGATGATTACAATGTATGAAAAATTACAACTGTAATTTCAGCAAAAAATTTTTCAATTTAAGTTTTTATTTTTTGAAGAGAGGCGCCTCTCTCTAGTTTCGGTTGTCCTATATCGTTGTTTATTCCTGCTTAGCAAGGAACGAAAATTTTAAATTAAAAAAAAACATCAATTTGATTTTAAAATAAATTTAAATCCACTTTTATACTAAAATTTTGATAGCGCTATCTTAATTGATTATTATATTATGTTTATAAAAAATGTGCCCGCTAAAATATTGTCTAAAAATATGATAATTTTATAATAACTGCGATGATGACAAACGCATTAGTTTTTGTTCATATTTATTGCTTTAATTCTTGATTATTAAGCACTTTAGAATAATTAAACATTAATTGTGGATTTACAGCAGTATAGACTGACATTAATTTAATCTATTAAAGTCATTATAATAATGTAGTTTTCCGTAAATATTCGTGATATTCATAGGATTAGGTGCTAGATCCCCGACAGACACATAGGCACCATTCAAGTTCATTTTTTGAATTTATCGATAACAGTACTAAACTCCATTCCAATATTGAACTATATAATTTGTAAATATAAATTGTCGTCTTGCTCTAATTTCTAAATTTCAGTTTGCCTTCTTATATTTTTCTCTGGCTTGTAGATGCAATGCTATAGCATTGGCAGTAGTTACATGGCATAATAATTAACACACTAAAATAAATCTTATATCTCAATAAACTAATATTTAACGTTAAACTACCTCACGAATCAACGTTTTTAGGTTAATACATCATAATAGTTTATTATAACAAAAATGGGCGTATATAGCACATTACATAAATAATAAGAAATTATACACGTTAAATTCACGTTAATTTAACCGACAAGTGCTTACTGGAAAGCAACGCAATAAGTTAGATATACCACATTAAAAAAAAAAGAATTATAGTGAACGCACCAATATACTATATATAATAATTGCCAGCTTTCAAGTTTTACTTTTGGCGAAAGCAATTGTTTTACTTTAGAGCCGCGTCGGTGCTAAATTGTCGACAGTAAAAGTATCTTCAGTGTCAACACTATGCAGTGTGTAGACGATCAACTTGGCAGAAGCAAAGTTGAATTATTATTGGAGTGGTTTCCCGTTGCCTTCTCCATAGTTCTCCTTCTCGCCACAGATCGATATTGGTCTTTTTGGATCACAGTCGTGTATTTAAACCGCGGTCTCCCGCTTTTCAATCCGCCGGTGTAGGCTTTATACCATACTGCTGGTTAAAGTAAAAGTATAATGTTAATTAAATTTTATAATTATTTTTTGTGTTGTAAGATAAAATTAATAGCATACTTTATTTGGAGAAAATTACTTTTTGTTCGCTAAATAAATTATTTTAATAAATAAAATAATACAATGGACGCCGCACTTTCGCGAAGAACGGGCTGAACGAATATGATTACACGTGAAAAACATTGTTTATTATAATCAAAAATTCTGGTTATGTTATCAATTTTTTTTACACAAACCGGGGAACCACCCAGACCCCCAGACATATTCATTACCCAGACCTGACTCAGGAGTATTATATTATAGCAGAAAGTTTCTAGTATGCTGATAATGTACGATTTAAATCAATTCTATTTTATAATTTCATAATAACCGACATAAAAAAATTTTATAACATTTTTAGATAAGTTGCCAAAAATTAGCCAGCGGAATGCAGCACTACAATTATTGAGCATTTCGTAACCACTTTTGTGTAAAATTAAAAAAAAATCTTTTCGTGTATTGTTATCAAAAATTGTGATCACATTAAGCGGCGTTCACTGTATCTAATAATTACCGTCAATCTTGGAAACTCTACGATTCCGTCTCACCTCTTAATTTAAAATATTGCATTACCATATTTACAGAGGTATTCACTAACGTAACTAAACTAACACATGGGCTCAAATCCCCCCCCCCTCACCTCGCCTCTTCCATAATTTGAAAAACACCAAGGACACAATAAATGTTGACTACTTTTCTATATTTAATATGTAATAATTATGTAAATCAGTCTTCTCCAAGCATGTGTGAATTTACAGAGAAAAAAAAGTTAATTTCCTTTGATCTTGTTGTTTGAAATGAGAAGGCGAAACTGAAAATAATTGATCGAAGACACTATATTATTTATCGAATCTCAATAAATTTATCAAACTGTAATTTTTTTAAATTAAAAGCTTCTAATGTTCTTAGAAAATATTTACTAATTTATTTGAATTCAAAATAGAAATCCATATTGCGCATCAATTTTGAAATAAAAACTGATGTTGATCTATAGTTTTTTTTAAAGAGAGAAAACAAACATTTCACACATTTTATTTGTTTTAAATATTTTAATATTCAGATTTATTATTAACTTTAATGAAATAGTTTTAAGTTAAATTAATTTTTTGAAGTCGTGGAATTATTTTAAAAACAAACAAGAAAATTATTTGTTGAATCGACTAATTTATGTTAGATCAAATAACAATTTTCTGTATCCATAGCAAGTAATATAAGTTAGCTGATATAGAATTTTATTATTTCTACCAATTTTTCTTATTTATAGTCCAGGTGAATAATATACAGGGGCGGAACTACCGGGGTGCGGTGGGTACCACGCAAGCGGGCCCCCAGGCTAAAAGGGTTCCCGGTTCTGCTGTGACTGCTCAATTTAAAAAAAAAATTAATATAATACGTTTTTTTATTTTTGTTTGCTTTTATCTTGTTACAAAAACAGGGTCCCGGCCCCCCAACTTTGCACACGGGCCCCTCAACTGCTTGTTACGCCACTGATAATATATAACAACAAAAACGTTTTGTGGGATTGCCTTACCGGGTGTTTAATTTGAATTTGTAGTAGATGGCAATATGGGCCTATTTACTGGAAATAATCGATCATAACTACTTTCATAGTTGTCTTTTGAGAAGTTTATTCAATCTTTATCTTCATTATTTGATTGGGAATTTGTTTTTTTTTTTAATTTCCATTTTGATAGTAGCATTGTTGTATTTTGCTCTACCAACAAAAAGCAAAAGCCAAAAGGGGTTTATACTATCTACGGATTCAACCGGGTACCTTATAGTGTCAGCAGTTGATCCGCGGCATTCTAGACTAATAATTACATTTCAGTGACTAGGAGTAACAGTAATTTTTTGAAATTATTCTACTTCCTATATAAACTATAAATAACAAACTCTGTTAATAGTACCGAAACTAGGTACAAATAGGGATGCCAACGACGAGGGATTCTGGGGTGCCAAATTAATAAGCAGAAATTGTAAATTTTAAAAAATGCAAAAAATAAATTTTAAATAGCGACTACATGACATTATAAAATTTATTGAGCATTTGTTTACGTTTATTTATATTTATTTACTTATTTACGTAACAGATCTGAATGTTTCGGATTTTTGCCAAGAAATTAAAAGTTTCAAATTTTAGACAAAACATTTTTTTAAAAAGTTAAAATTTTTTTGATAGTGAATATTATTTATAAGTCGAAAAATATTCCTAATTTGAAAATTGCATGTGCGTTGTGTGAAAAAAAATGTTTTTAGGAAATTAAGTAGATCATCATAATCATTAATTAATTAAACGTAGATTATTAATCGTTCGTGTGGTTAACATCTTACTCGAATAACTACTTCACTCTCATATAATATTTACTGTTTTATATGTTGGGAAAACATCGATCTGATTACTTATACAAATTTAAATAAAAAATAAGATAAAAAAAGTTTAAAATATAGACTAAATTTAAATGCTTTCAATTGCTTGTTGTACATAATATACGGATATCAATGTAACATAACTCAATTTATTATAAACTAAATGTGCAGACGTACAGAAAATGATCTCAAAGGAAAGCTACAAAATAAGTTATTTTACTAAGATGCTAATAAGCGCAAAGTTAAACATTATACTGAGAAAAAAATTTTACTTTTGTTATCGGCGGTCTAGATATCTTGGCGTCGAGTTTTCGCCGTCGCCATCTCGCCGGCGGCGAAATTATTATAAATAAAAATATTTAATGTAGAAGGTAGGGGCGCTTATCGTGATTTCTCATATTCAAATATTTCCTTGTTTCGGCACTGGATATTATATAAATAACCCAGGCTAGGGTAAATTCTGATTGATTTGTTGTCTAACAGATAAGTTATCTGGTAGTTTAACTGGAGGTACACTAGTTGACCTTTGGTGTTTTTATTAAATTTTTTTTGCATAGAATAAACATCATAAACAGCATTAGAAAGGGAAGAAACATAGTCCTACTCGAGGAATTTTACAATTAATCACATTTTTTCTTTGGGATTCAGTATTTTAACGAAAAGTTTCAAACTTGAAAAAAAAACTATTAAAAATTTTGGCAGTTTCGCGGTATATCGAAGTTAATAATTAATATATTTATTATTCTGCCAGAATAAAAATTACTTTCATTTGGTTTAAAATATGAAAGAACTTCGTTTAATATTTTGTTTATTTGTCAAATCCGTTAAATGATATCTAATCTTCCATTCTTAAAATTTTATCTGTAAATTTTGTGATTTCGCTTGAAGGTATTGTTTATTTTTCGGCGGCGCTGTAAAAAACAAAGAACATAAATCGAATTAGTGAACCAGTAGTTTATCGGGTGTTATTTTAATATTATTCGATAATATGCTTTGAGCTTTCAAGGAGTGCTAGATAGCAATACAATAAATAATAATAGCATAATAGAAATATCATAAAAAATAGAGAAAACATATTAAAAAATAATAATCACAATATACAATATACAGGTACATTATAATAAATATTAAAGTTTTAATTATGCCACCTTTTTCTTGTCGCTATCACTTGAAATGTACTTTTCTATGACATTTTTATTGGGGTTGGGGGTTCACGTTTTCCACCTTTGCATCAACATACACCAATTTTAATTTTTACGACCAGGAAATTAAATTCTTTTTGAATTCTAAAGCTGAAGCTTCGCGACCACCTGGAGATTTTGAATTTTTAACACTTAAGCAACTTGAGTAAATAATAAATTTACTTAGGATGATTAAAAATTAATAATAATTGAAATTATCTTCCACAAAGTGGTGTGAAAGTTTCTAGTTAAAATGTTCTTAAAATATGTTAATTAAGATACACCTACTAATTATTCTTAATTGGCGGCTCTCTTAGTGTTTCTAAATTTTTACATGTGCCATAATTTGTGTGCTTTCTTAGTTGCGAAGCAAATTATTTGCGGCAAATAATTAGGAATAACTATTAAGTGTTTTAACCATAACACGTTGAACTAACTTTAACTTATTAGTAAGTTTAATGAGTAAATGTATTCTAATATTTGCAGTTTTCTTTAAAAACCTTCAACAGAAATTCCTTGGCAAAAGCACACTTATTAAAAATATTTAAAGGAAGTGCGTTCGAAACTTGAACCCGTTTTATTTGCCTGACTGACTTTTTTGACGAATGTATCAAATTTTTCATTATGGAAGTGTCAAATGTGACGCCTCGTCAGAATTAGATCCTTTAACATAACCATTTTCGAAATTAATTGGGGTTCTGAAACCTATTTGATTTTTTACTTTTATTCTAAAGCAAAATTTTTTATTATTTTAGGGCATCATCAGACAAAAGAAAATTGCATGTTAAAAGACCAATGAACGCATTTATGGTTTGGGCTCAAGCTGCCCGAAGGAAATTAGCTGATCAGTATCCACAACTTCATAACGCAGAATTATCCAAGACTCTTGGAAAACTTTGGAGGTGAGTCAAATTTTTTAAGATACCAAGTTATCGATAACATCTTTGCCCAATTATCTAGATAAACACCTTTCTTAATGTCGATGCCTATCTCATGGCATCGTACGAACTTGTACTAACGAACCATCGAAATCTTGCCGGTGAAAAAAATTTCTGTTTACAATAAATTCTGCAGGGCGACTTTAGTTTTCAAAATAATGTGGTCAAATTTTTACATTATGTTTTGCACATTATTTCAGAAATATGCATAATATACAAGTTTAAACATTTTTTTTTATGGGAAAAACCGCAAATGGCGTATGGATCAATAAAGAGTTTCTTAAACAAAGAAATAACGGATGTCTTGCATATTGCGTACTTCATTCTACTCGGAAAGACAGAAAAGGAATTTTGTTTCAATATCAAATAAATAATTATATAAACATTCAATTTTAGATTTTTTTATTAAATGTTGTTCCTTGGTTAGGGTGAGCTCGCCTGTTGACGGCCTTTGCTGGTTCTCGTCCACAGTCTAGGATATAAAATTAAATGCGCATAAACATTACAAAATAACAAATAAAAAATTTGACCTAAAACAACCGATTGCATCCTATTTAATTTTATATCCTATGGTAGACGAGAACCAGCAAACACCGCCAATAGGCCGAAAACAAGCAAACTCCCTTATATATAATTTCTTTTTAACTGGGGCCTCTCTGAGGAGTTACCCGGGAACTAGTGCGGGACTGGTTAAAAAGTAAATATTCCGGTGTTCGAATCTAGATTGAGAAAGACTTTTTCAGCACATTGTCTTGTAAAATGGTGACTCCGCAGTTACATCAGCCTGCTTTTATTGTAATTTCCGGGGAATATCCCACCGAACTTCCTCTTCGTATCATGATTAACATAAAATTTATCTGCTCGGTAGCGCAACTTGGTGTGCGAATTTTTGAATTCAAATCGAAAAACATTTTTTCAGCACATCTTCTCGCTAACGACAATATAGTTTGCTCTTTCTCTTTTTTCTCATTCGCTTATTTTGATATTTAGTCAAATTTTTAACGAATTTTTCTGCTTGATTTATTCTGTCTAGCACGTACGACGTACTATTTTTTTACGTTGTCAACTCAATGATTAATTTGCCGCCTTTTTTGTCAGTAAATAAACATAAGAGATAAAGCGAATATACCAAACGCGTCACTCAAAATTCGATGTAATTTTACAGAATAACTAATAAATTTTTATAATCTCATGACTAAAAATGATAGTGATTCGAATCACATTTTGGTTAAAAATACATACAGGTTTTTGAACCGACTTTTTAAAAGTGTATGTTGTAGTACCGAGCAAAAAAGTCGTACCCACTTAGCTACTGTCGTTTATTTATCAGTGATAAATGAAGCAAGCCGTTATCACTACATTAAATTGTCAAAACTATTTCACTAAAATCATAAAGTGGCACAGCGGCGTAACCATCATATCCGCTGCTAGAGAAAAAACCTTGTTTGATTTGTCGAATTTCTAAAGAAAATTTAAAAAAATTTGTACTTAGGAAAAAACGTTCCGAAATTTTTTGATTTGCGGCGAATGTGATGGAAGGATGAGTATGACTGGAGGTGATATTTACTGGGGGTCCAGAAATAGAATGTACGCTACTGAAGAAGTAATAAAAAAACGGGGCAAATTTTTGTAATAGCATGTTGAATGTAGTGTGAAGTACAAGTGCTCCATACAAAAACGTGTGATGGGATAATTGTTTAAACAAAAACAGGAGTTAATTAAAATGACACAAACCATCAAACGCCCGATTTACGTTTATGAATTTATTTGATCGCTATTGATATTTTTTATGAATGAAAGTTATCTAAAAATTATAACTAAGTAATAAGCGGCGGAAATTGTAAACGATAGGATGGTAAATAAAAATCATAAAGTCAACCCGAGTCGATCGTTGACCGCAAGACCGCATTTGTTAAGAATAGGACCTATCGTTGACCCCTAAGCCGATAGTGCTCATTTATATTATTTATATTTTGTATGGTATTTTAAAATTTTATAATTAGAAATTTGAATGATTATCGGAAACGGATAAAAATGATTAACTTTTAATATAATCACTTCCTTCCAATTATAATTTTCCAATATCTTCGTTTCAAACTCGGACGAGAGTTCATTTTTTGTTTACACTTTTTAATGGCATTTTTTGAATATTTCAAAATTTCGAAAAAGACTAAAATTGTCACACTCGTTAAGGAATTTCTTGATTTTCTCGATTATTTCCTTTATAAAAATATCTACCAATGACAAGAGCACCATTTAAATTTCAGTAAAAATTTAACTACTTGTTTATCAAACTATAAATAATTTAATTGTTTACATCTAGAAGAAAATATTTTTCATACATTTTTCACCATTTACATGGCAAAACTCGTTTTAACCAAAACCGTCAGAATTTAATCCGTAATTTTTATAAACTTGTGATATTTACTGTTAAATAAATTTTGGGAGACAAAATTTATCAGGGGGTAGGTTATCGTTAAAACTTAAATGTAGTATAATCAATGGTAATTTTTTATAATTTTATTAAAAATTTAACCTATCAACTGAAATTGAAATTGTTTTTTTGATACATTTATTGCCATACCGGATATTATAATAATAATTTAACAAATATTTTGTAAATATCCGACTGTTAATTTTTAATCGCTACATAGCTTTGAAATATTATAAATATTTATAATTTGTCAGGGTTTTTATAAATTTGTGTTGACGCTGCATTAGTTTTAACGTTTTTTTATCAAATTAATTGCAATTTAAAAAACATCTTGGTGATATCAAAAGTCACATTTTTGATGATACCGAAAATATTTTTAAGGTTTTAACCCAAACGTAGCCAATTATAGTTAAATTCTTCAAATTTGTCATTAGATGACTTAATTTTTTTTATTTGTACTAAAAATGTTTTAGTATGAAATAGAGAATCTCGATAGTTCCATCATTACGAAACCTTGCGCCAAACTGAAAAATTCAATCTCGATACGAAGAAATAAACTTTTTTTCATCGAGTTAATTACAGAAAATTTCCTCGAAAAGCTGACTTTTTAATTCTTTGCCATTTTAAAAAGTAATTAAAATGCATGCTAATGAAGATTTTAAAGTTAAATTTTGCACTTAATTTTGTGCATTTTGCTGATTACTTGTTTCCTGAACAGCTGCTGGCTTCATAAAGATTATAGTTATCAAAAACATCTTATCCATGTTAGGTTTGTCAACAAAAAATTGTAAAATATTGCCCGTATAATTAGATATGTCCACATTAATCGTAATATTGCACTTGGATTCGGCATGCAATTCAGGAAGCTCCCATTTTTCTGAGTTTCTCAAACGGAAATAAATGGATGATTTTCAATTTTCGTAACCCGTGGGGTACACCAAAGAATTTATCTTGGTATGAGATGCAAGACCAAAATTATGTCTCAGAGTATTTGCAATGTAAGCAGTAACTCACCAGGGGACGCCGCCAAAGTCATCGTCGACGCTGGTTAATGTGGCGTTTATATTAATTTGACTGATTATTGGCGCTGATAGTCTTTACTCGATCATTAGAAACCATGACTATTATAAGCTTACGGTCAATTATCGTGCTGCACGTCAAAACAAACACGAATTAAATATTTGTGCTATTGCCAAATATCGCTCTTCAATATTAATTTCGAACATGTGTTCGTGAAACAAAGTGAATAAATGTTGGAACAATCTAAAAGATTTTATACCTCGCGATTAAAATTTCAACACTCCGCGTAAAATAAACAATCGTTGGATATTCGAAGGGGTTATACAAAAAATATAAGAAGTTTAACCAGGTGTATAAAGAGGAAACGAAGAATTACCAGATAAAGAAATACAAATCTTAAAAGTAAACGTCAAGTATTATCAGAAAAAGCAACAAAAGGAACAAATTGATAAAAATAGGGGGACTTGTGGGGGAGATAAGCAAATTTACAATTTATGTTGAAAAGTAAAGTTTTATGACACAATACACGTGTTTAGGGTAAACCATCAACTTCCTGCCAAAATTATTTTTGAGTACGTTTACCTACCTTATACAACACCGCAAGTTTCTATATTAATTTTTTGTTTTCCTAACTTTCGATCTCAACTTTCTTTTCTTTTGTTACAGATTACTGAGCGAGTCGGAGAAGAAACCTTTTGTCGAGGAGGCAGAAAGACTACGGGTAATTCACAAGAGGGAGCATCCAGATTATAAGTATCAACCAAGACGACGAAAACAAAACAAAGGAGACTCTAATCATCAGGTTCCTCACGGCCAAAACGTCACATTTAGTCGCAGCTTGAAACTGGAAGACTCGCCCTGCAGTCCGCGAAGTCACAACTCTACCTCACCGTCAACGTGTTCATCTCCTCAAAGTCCACCCGTTATGCATCCCTTACGTCATTGCGGAGACCAATCTACCAGCAATATCGATTTCAATCGTTTGCCAGACTTGGACAACAGTTACATACCCGAAGACTGCTTAAGCAGTCACGATTTGGATCAGTATTTGACATCGGATAACGTACAAGGTTATCAACCCTCATCATTCCACCAAGAAAGCTACTCTAAACGAGAATCCGAAAATGAAGAAAGTAATAATAATCACAAAGCCAAAGTATTATGTGGGAATCATTCGGGACACGCACCAGAAATGTTCGATGAAAACGCTTTATCGTTCGTTCGTTACCACGAACTACAACCCACCATCAAAATGGAAAAATTTACCACGTCTTCAAATAATACGGTGTATGGTGGTTACCAACCAACTTTATCTTTGACTCCACCCGGAAATGGTTACTACTCCAACAA
This sequence comes from Cantharis rustica, assembly GCA_911387805.1. Classification (NCBI taxonomy): domain Eukaryota; kingdom Metazoa; phylum Arthropoda; class Insecta; order Coleoptera; family Cantharidae; genus Cantharis; species Cantharis rustica. The sequence continues at coordinate 118,644,981 of OU426877.1, forward strand.
CCCACATCATCAGTATCTTCCACCATACCAGTACTTACCCCAAAGGTCTTCCGTTTTCGGCAATTCGACAAACAGTTCGTACAACGTCAACGGAGGTGCAAATGGCGACACGTGGACTGGTCCTTACAGTATGTAAGGAAATACTAAGTGATCTGTTTGTAAAATTGAATTAGTGATCAAATGTACATAGTTTCGGCATATCACTGCTAGTGTCTTAAAATAATACACCATTATTTTGTATTTCACGATGTTACTTTTTTTACTTATTATTTCTAGTTTATACATAAAGTTATTATTATTATACAAATAAAACAAAATAAAATCTATTTTTAAAACACTTTTCTTGCTTTATTATTTACAAAGCATGTGAAGTCTGAAGTGGCAATCGTGGGGAAAGCATATTTAAGGATAAGAATGGTATGCTGGTAAATCAGCACAAACTTACTGTTTGCAATCGAGAAAGATACAAGGATGTGCAACCTATTAGCATAGTTGCATAATTTTCTACTTTATATCTAAATGTAGAATTATAATTTCTACTACGCAGTTTGATAATTTTTTGGAATTATTTTCAAGTCGCAGTGAATTTTTAATGTTCTTTTAAAAAAAATATATAAAAACTAAATATCTTACAAAAGAAAATTCTGGGAACCCAATCTTTATCATCTGACTATTTTAATACATATTCCTTTTCGCCTGACCAACTGCTACTCAGGCAAATAATGGAAGTCTGCCAAATTGATAGTGAAAACGAATATTAAAGTAAAATTTAAAAATCAAGCTAAAGCAAAGACAATAATAAACGTATCGCTAAAATCTTATAAAATAATTTGAATTTTATAGTTTGCTTAGGTTATTAATTTTTAAATTAATAATTAACCTTCTATTAGTCTTAAACCTAGTCGAATAATTGAGGACCACCTAGAAGAAAAGTGCATTATCATTCTTAATCGATGAACGTTTCAAGTTCCGTGCCGAGTTTTTTTTATTTTTATTTAGTTACACTTTTTATCAAACCAATGAATTTGGGTTCCTGACAATGAGGCTCGTCACCGATAAAACCATGTATGTGCAAACCTTCTTAGGCACAGAGACCCTATTTAATTTAATAAAAACAATTACTACTTTTAAAAATGATGTATTCTGTATAGAAAAGTTTACGTTAAATTACCTGAAACGCCAGAAGAAAAATCAATTGTAACATTGGTGAGTGGCGTATTCGACTTTTTTGGAGGCACCTTCAATGATTGTCAATGAGATCAAGGTGACCGCAAGAATGTGGTAAGTCTTTTAATTACACATAGAACGCAATACTTTGCGTACTTTTCGATGCGATAAATCGAAACGTGGAAATAAAATTTGCTTGAATTAATATTACTACTACTTTCTTTCTTATTTGTGACGAAGAAAAACAGAAATCTTAAAAAAAACTTATTTTTCAGATTATTTTTTCTTGTTCACTTTGTTAACGACTTCTTCCCCTTTCCTTAAGCAAAGATAATTAAAGATAATATTAAATTTTATCTCCCCTATTGTGAGAGATTGTAGGTTTTCCAGTCCCCCTTTTCTCACGAATAATTTTGTATATTATACGTACTAACTATTATTAATTACGATAAATTAATAAAAATTAAGTTAATACTGCTTAAAACTACCTACAATTGAAGGGGCAAGTGGATAAAGGGGCTATGTGACATTTTTTAATGACCTGATATTTGATGATATTTTGTCCTGAATGAAAGGGCTATGTGTAAAGGCAACTCATACACTCTTTTACCATGTGAAATGTGCATTGCTTATCGATATTTTAACTTAAAAAAGGGGCTATGTGCAACAGAAAAAAAACTAAATGGCTCTTTACTCAATAAACAGTTTTTGTCACATAGCCCCTTTATCCACTGGCCCCTTCAATTATAATTAAGGTCCGGATTTATAGGCACCAAAAAACTTGAAAATATGCACAAGCATTTAAATACGCAGAAAATAACTTAAAAAAGTTTTAGAATTTTTTTTTTGTGGTATTAAGTAGTATGTGATGTTATAATAATTAAACTTAACAAAATGTTAAAAAAAAAATTTTTTTTTTTAATAAAATTGTTAAAAAAACAAAATTTTTACTGTATTCTATACTTAATAGTTAAAAATTTTATTTTTTTAACATTTTGTTAGGTTTAATTATTTAAATATGCGCTAAAAAATTTTATTATGCCTCAAAATGCGAGAGTACATTATCTGAAATAAAATAGAAATAATTATAAAATATTGTTTTATTTTTTATTCTTTAAACTTCCAATCCATATTACAAAAAAAAGTTTTTCCAAATTTTAGAGTGTCAATCGGCGTCTATTGTCTGTTAATTTTTTTTTATTTTTAATTTTTAATTGCGCCCAAACTTTCTTTAGCTTTAGGCATTTTTAATACACAAATATAAAATAGAATTCAAGAAATATTTAGAGGTATAATGTCTGAAGAAATATTTTTGAAGTGAAACTTCTTCAGCGACTTGTTATCTTCTTCTAGATACTTCTACTCTTCTACTTTTCAAAATTTCAATTTCATTTAAAAACTTAAAAAAAAAATTTTTAATTAAAAAATAACACTTCGTTTCAACCCTTGCAAAAACCAAAAATATTATTGCAAAATATATATGTCAACATAAGCATTTATAAGCAATAAACCACCAAATATGCACTAAAACTCAAAATATGCATTTATAGGCAAAATAAAAAACTACATAAAACGACCCAGAAAGACGTAGTGAAACATGTTTCCTTTTTAAAATTTTTCACGTGCCTGTACGCAAAAAAAACATGCAAATGCCTACAAATCCGATCCCTACTTACAATTGATTTTGCCGCGGCACTTTACATAATACATAAATAATTATTATTGTCAACTTTTCTATATAAAATGAATAAATTGCAAAATATTAATTTTTCTAATAAAATAATAGCGCCTATATGTCCTATTTTAAAATACATAATATTACTTAACCAATCAGAGATTCATAATAACCTAAAAAGTACTATTTTATGTAAAATTTTAACAAGATTACTGAAAAAGTTACTCAACTTAATTTAATTACCTTTCTCATTTATTTTATTAAAATTACAACAAATAGTAGATATAATATGTTGTTGTAAAAAGAACAAAAGTAGGACCTTTCGTGACGAGTTTGTAGGATTGATTCGCATTGCCCTCAGTCTTGTACCGAATAAAATATTGCCGTGTTTCGAAATGCATAAAACCACAAATTAATTTATTTTGTAAATAATTTTTAAAATTCAATTTCATTATTTATTTATTTATCAAATTGTACATGTTGTATAAAAATGTTAGCTGTAAATAAGAGTGGGAAAAGCGTAGAGGGTGTAGGTTGATACAAGTAGACAGAGAGAGGCAACGGCTTTGGCGTCGAGCGGATGACAAGCCGTACCCGCAATAATGGTTTTGATTGTTAATTGTTTTGAAAATAAATTAAGTTGATTTGATGTTTGTTTTTATTTTAATAATTAAAGTGAAGTGCTAATAATAAATTGGAAAATAGGAAGAATTTGTGATAATTTTAGTCGATGCAAAGGTGCATCACAACAAATTTGTTAGGGCAGCTGCAGGATAACATGTGCGCTTTAATCACACACAAAGGTAAATTTGAGCAATTTTAATTTATAATTTTAAAACGAAAAGGAGTCTCATTATTTAAAAAAAAATGGATGAAACCGAGCTAAGGTGTAATCTTGGAACAAAGCAAAATTTTAGAAGATATGTATAGCTCGGGACATTACAATATGCTACTTTAGAAAAAAAAATCAGTAGTGTATAAAACAAATATTATTTTTACTGCCGACAACAGGCGGCACAAAATACTTTTGTAAAACAATTATTTTTACGAAACATGAATTATTAAGTTTAAAAATTGAATGACATCTTTTCATTATTTTAATATAGTCAAACCCAAATTCTGAAATTTTACGCTGTCATAGAAGTGAGGAATAAGCTCATATTATTTTCGAAAATTTTCAAGTGAAAGTTTATCCCGAAAATCACTCCTAATCAGGGGTGGAACTACTCAATCTTAAAAAAAAAATTTAATATTACTGAAAATATAATACGTTGTAGTTTGTATGTAGGTATTGCAGTGATAAGCGTAGCTCAAAACAAAATTCGCAAACACTCTTTACGTATTTCTACAAAATAAATCTAAAAAAAAATTATTCATAACATTACAATTTATTATCAAAAATAAAATAAAGTTTAAAAATCGAATAAAAAAAAGGTTTATCTCTTAAACAAAAATCAATTTATCATTTCTTCTTCCATCTTCAATCTTCTTCTGTTTCCTTCCCTTTTCTTTTCGGACCTTCCACAAAGGAAGGTCCGAAAGGCTGGCGTCGTCTTTCTTCTCCACCCCCGACTCATTAAAAACTTTCAATTCTTCTTCTTCTCTTCCATAGCTTCTTGTTTTGCGTTATCTCGTTCTTCTATTTTTGAAATTTTTTTTCTCGTATTACTGTCACTTGTTTTTTAATTTTTTCTTCCCGTCCTTTTTTTTCTTCAAAATTTTTTTTATTCAATTTTTTTTCTTCGGTGGTTCAATTCCAAAATTTTCTTTTACTTCAATTTTTATTTTTGTGGTAGTCAGCATCAATTTTTTTTTTAATTTCCAAATATTTCCTTTTATTTTCTTGATTGTATTTTTATTAACAGTGATTTAAATTTTTCATATGTAATTTTCCAGGAGCAAACAAGCTCATAATTTAAAATTTTTCTTTCATTTTCTTATCAGTTACTTTATTATTCTTTCTTTTTATGGCTTTATTCTTCTTTTTTATAACCTTTTTAATTGTTTGGTAAACCACTGATGTGGGATCAATCGCTTCATTCATTGTTTTCTTCGTTAACACCGCAATTGTGTTCACCGTTAAATTTTTTATTTTTTTCGAATTTCCTGTCATCCTGAATCCTGTCAAGTTTCCCACTCAACTCGTTCGTATGCTTGGCCTGGTTTTCAAATTTTGCGTCGATTTCTTTTGTTTGACTTTTAATTAATTTGGCTATAGCTCTAAAATACCCTTTGATTTTCCTTTTGTCTTATTTTAGTAATTTAACCGTTAATTTCGATTTTTAGCCTCACAATTGGGCGGCAATTTTAATTGTAGTGGTATTCTCTTTATGAAAACAAGAACCCTTTACTATATTGTCGTGAAACAAAATATTTCGACCCACCCTGTGCTAAATTGTAAAAATTTGTTAATTTCATTTTTAAACGTTTAAATTGGAAAAGTGTAGAGTGGGGAGAAAGGATAGAGATATGGGCTTTTTGTGCCAACTATGGCCGACAGCGGGTGCGAGATTTTGTATGCCCGTTGAATTTTGAGATTTGTGATATCATTTTGAGAATTGTGAGTAATATTATAATTTGCTTTGGTTTAAATAAACAATTTTGATGCGAATGCATTATTGCGCCTTTTTTTGGATGATTATTTTGATATTTAGATAATTTGGATATTTTTGATACGTTGCTACCGAACGGTAGTTGATTTGATTGATTTGGTTAATTTAACAAGAGCAGTTAAAATTATAAATTTCGATTTGGTTTAAAATTGGAAGAATTAAAATTACATTTGCAAGAGCGAATGTGCGAAAGTGATGACAAGGCCATTTGGATAAGCATAAAATTAAAAGTGCAAGCCCAGTAAAATTTTACATTACATTGAATATAATTCAATTTGGATAATTTATTTTTGAAGAAGATTTATTTTGGAGTATTTATTTTTTTGCATTAAAGAAATTGTTTTTAGTTGATTTTTGAAAACGCAACAATCCTTTGACTCTTGAAAATTACCAATTGCTCCCGCAAACCAGAGTTACCTAAGCAAATATAAGTGTGTAAAAATTTTCTACGAAAATATCATTACAATATACTACAAAAATTTACCTCGGTTTGCGTTATAGTCGGAGAAATTTATGAGCTTTTTTCAGGAGTCGGTTCCTGTGGTAGTTCTCAATTACCGCTGAGAGGAAAATGTCTTCTTAAATTATTATTTGTAAAATTAAAATTTCTCTTAGCAAATTTAAAACTAAAATATTCTTTTCAAGGTTCGAACTTGCGATTTTAATTTATCCAATTCTTCGGCTTATCTATCATACCACACGTTGACTCTTACAAATCTTAACTTTACCTTTCAAATTAAACTTCTAGTAATCCAAAACAAAATCCAAACTCGTAATCAAAAATAATATCGCTCATCAAAAAAAAGCTATAATCAAAAAATAAAATCCAAATTTTTAACTCACAAAGTTAATCTCAGAGGCCACATCCGACCGAAACATTTCCAATTATTCACAAAATCAATATCCTTCGCAAAATAATATTTGCATAAACTTCTCACAAAATATCAAAAATATCTCAAAAGCCAAAAACACACACAACTGGCTCGTGCGGCCATTCTTGGCAAAAAGCCTCGAACTCGAACCTCCTGTGATTTTGATCATCATCTAGTCAATTTTTCAAAGTTACAACTGAATAAGAATACAAAAATTGCACAGGGTGGATCTAAATCACTTTGAAACACCACAGTACCTATGTATAATCTGTTTCAAGATAAATTGAATAAAAGAAGTCATATATCAAATTAATATAAGAACGTATAAACCATGCCGCAAAACAGAATAGTATAAGTAGATAAAATGTTAACAATCTCTGTATTTTTTATTCGATTAATATAATTTTTTTTTGTTTATTTTCAAATTATGTGTAATATACGTTTTTTATTTTTGTTTGTTTTTTTCTTGTTACAAAACAGGGTCCCGGCATTCAATTTTGCACACGGGCCCCTCAACTGCGTGTTACGCCACTGCTTCTAATGCCTACTTGTATAACAGAAGATCAACCTCAGATCAGAGTTAACCCCCCAAGTAACATTTGGTGCTGAAAAACTTGGTCAGCAAATTATTTGCTGCCATTGCGGTTTGTCAGCTTAAATTCAGCTGATTTTCAGCTTCAGCACATTAGCTGAATTTTAAGCTGACGTTTCAAGGCGTCAGCTTCAAATTCAGCTGTTTTTCAGCTTAAGCAAATTAGCTGAAATTTAAGCTGGCGTTTCAAAGCGTCAGCTTTAAATTCAGCTGATTTTCAGCTTCGGCAAATTAGCTGAATTTTAATCTGACGCTTCGATACGTCGTACGTAATACGTCAAAATTGAAGATTATTATAATTATTATTACAAGTATATCAACTGCAAGAGCGCTGTGTCAGCTTAAAATTCAGCTAATGAGCTGCGTCAGCTGCTGATTTTTAGTAACGTCAGAAGCTGAATTGCTAATTTGGCGGCAAAAAAACAGCTGAAATTCAGCTAAAATTCAGCTGATATTCGGCATTTTGAGCAGCTATTAAAAAAATTATTTTAAATTGATAATTATATTTATCTAATTAAATTGTCGCCCTTTCAATATTTGGTTGTTTAGCGAACATTTATAACACAAATTATATTATTTGTATTTTATATTGTCAATTGATTAGTAATTTAAAAAATGGACCAACATTTAAAGTGCACAAAATTTGTATTAATTTTCATCATTTTCATCATCAATAAATAAAAATAGTGTTAATTAAAATCGAAATAATTTTCAATGTAAATCTATAATTTATTTACAAATGCAATATTGGGCTTTCGCTTTAAAACATAAATCGCATACAAAAGCGAAATCGCACAAATTCGACCGCGTGGTAAAAGAAATTCGCAAAAATATCATCAATCGAACTTTATTTTTAAATTTTTTAATTTTTGTCATTAGTAAGTCATATTATACTTTCGCGTGGTAATTATATTTTTGAATATTTTATAAAATTTTGTGCACGTTTTTTTGATGTTTAGTTCATTTTACCAAACATTAACTAGATTTTATTACACAAGAAATGTAAAAAAATATATTACTTACAGTAAACTAAAATCGTCCCTCTTGACATTATCTCACAGAGACTGTCAAATTCCTACAGGAATAAAAGGCTTATTATTATTATTATATGGTACAAACCAAATTATATAAATACATAATGCACATTGAATACGACAATATAAAAAAAAAATATTGAAATTTTTTTAAATTTTGAGACAGCCAGCGGACAAGCGCAAAATTTTGTTTCGCCATTTATGCGGTTAATATTAAACTTAGGAGTTAAATTTTTAACAATACAAATAACATAAATTGCATACAACACAATACAAAATAATTTTCATTTTCAAAAAAGAGGGAAAACATTAACACGATTCAAAAATACACCAAATTCTAAAAATATTTAGTAGAAGATAAATTTTAGAGTGCTGAAATAATATATAAGAACAGCATATAATCAACTATCAAATTTGTTTGTAAATATACAACTTGGCGTCCGCCCTAATATTTAATATTTTCAAATTGATTAAAAATGTTATTTGTCAACTTCATCCGGCCCAGTTTGGAACGGCCCACCGAGTATTACTTGATAGCTCGCCATCTCAATCTGGGCCTGTTCAGTTACAAATAATATTTTTAATTCATAAGTTAAATAAACTTTTCAGGTTAAAAAAGTTAATTTAGGTTCATGATTATAGAAAATAATAATTTATGATAAAAGTGTTAAAAGTGTTATTTTATTTTACAGCGAACAAATTTGCTCCATGAAAGAAAAGAATATCCCACTCACTAATAAATATTATTATTTGCTTTTTATTATTTTACTTGTTAGTAAAAATAATACTACCTATGTTTTGAAATTATCAATTTTTATTTCAAATAATGTTTTATAAAGAAAAAACAAAAAATAACAGATAAGTGTAGTTAAAATAGTAAACATTTTTGTTTCGTAAGTTAATTAAGTAGTAGCTTTCAGCGAATTTTTGAAAATAAAAAATTAATTTCTGTACAACAAAATAACGCTTAAAATGAAAATATTTTATCATAGCAGTGATTAATTTGAATTTGATCAATAATACAAATATTGAAGAGTCCTATACTGAGTTAGGTATTTTTGAAGTGCTAAAAAATGGATTTTGATGGTGACGCACTCGTCGGACACTATAGCGAAAATTTAATATTTTAAATTATCTCATCAGTACTAACTGATCTCGCAAACAGATGTGTGCAAATTAGTGCTAGTATATTAAGTTATCTGTGGTTCTAAGTTGGATCGAGTCAGACCCCTATTGAATTTTACAACAGCTCTATGGAGCCACGTTCTGTAAATATTTCAAAGACTGTCAGTGTCGGCCCATAATTCATAAAATCTCAAATCTAAATCATAAAAAAATTAACTTTTTTAATTTTTTGTGTTTATTATGATGTATTAAACTACAGTAGGAGACCCTCAATATTTCAGATTAACAGAACAATATAAAATAATCTTTTTATAAAATTAAAAAATTAATTTTTTAATTACAACAAATTCTTCAACATCTTTTTACAACATTTAAAAAATTTATTTAATTTTGCTCTCTGTGTACTGGTGGGTATTCAAAAAGCACGAGACATACTTATTACTCTAATGAAAATTGACAAAATTCTGAGCATAAAAATTGAAAAATCATCAAAATATGTTTATAAAACCGACCGTCTGGCATTCGTGAAGAACAGCCCAAACTTTTTTGGTTTATCTTGCAAAAATCTAAAAGTGGTTAAGATTCATGATCACCAAACGGTTGATATAAAAATACGTAAAAAATTTGAATGGGGTTAATTTAATGCAGGGGTTAAACCTAAACCTATTTTATATTTTTAAATTTTTTTTTAATTTTTGAAATATAGTAAAAATTTTAAAGCGTTAGTGTTTTAAATTTTTTATAAGAATGTAATGCCCTTTCTATTTATTTTGCTTCTTATTTTAGACCCGAAGGTGAACTTTCTTTGTATTACATTTAATTAAAGATCTTTGATATTTGAAAAATTTGAAACATCAAAATTAGTTTAAAGCCGACTAATATATAAAATATTTTAATATGCACATAAATTTTAGGAAAAATGTACCATTTTTCGAGTAGGTACTTGACTTTTATTGTATTGGATATGAAAAAAATACTTTGGGGTGGTTGGACCGCTCTTGAAAGTCGCTTTTTCATTCTCGCTCTTAATTTTATGAGAGCTTTAAACTTTTAAAAACAAAGATTTACAGCTTCTTCTAGATTTTAGTGCAACACATTAAGTCTAATCGTTCGTTACCTAAACCTAATACCATGTTTATGTAATAACATAATGGGGCTGATTAAGTTGCTTCGTTAACTCAAGTATACAAAACAGTAGCCAGATGCTTTATAAGCAACTTGAAAACTTATCGCATGGGAATAATGTATAAAATAATAAACGTCAAAATCTCTGATAGTTTGAGAAAAATTTCGTCCGAGTGAAACCATAACATGAAAAAACGAGCAAGAATGATAAATGGATTGTACGTTTCGTATACCGAAGAAATCAGTGGCAAAAACAATTAACAAATCAACTCAAAGCAATTAGCTTTTAGTAAAGTTATCATCAAAGAAGTGCAATTTACACGGAGCATTAGTTTTAGACAAGTGGGATCTGTTTAAAACGGGACTTACGCGACTTGGACGCTGCTTGGTAGCCAGTCAAGTCTAATTAATTTTTTTTTCTCTCCAAGACTATATTTTATTATAAGCGGAAACTGCGAAGAGTAAAACGAAATTTATTAAAAAGAGTGAAAGTTGATAGAAATTCGTAACATTTTGACATTCGTCTGGTTCATTTGAGCGTTTAAAAATATAAATAAAGAAAATTGTGTAAGTCATCGTTGGTGTGTATTGGTTAAGGAGGCGGCAGTTCTCCAAGTAAACAATTCTTGATATACAATGAAATGAACTAACTCTTGACCCTAAGTTCTTGTCACTTCATCAACTCAAACCCGAGATTTAAGAGCACGCGTGTGTGATGAATACTTCTTAATCAATTGTTGGGGGTGGCCAAATTCTTGGAATATATAATTTTAAATTAAGGATGGAGACGACCGCTATTACATCAACAGATTAAATTTAAATTAAACCTATATTAGAAGGTACGCTTTGAAATATTAATCTGTCATTAACAAATTAATAGATACTCAAACCAACATGTGTTTTGAGATTTTTAAGTGGAGATTATGTATTATGTTATTAACAACACGTGACTTAAATATAATTGGGTTATTACGTTTACTACAAATTAATGAAAAGGAATATTAAGTTGCCTTATCAGTAACGTACTTCATCATCTCGAAATTAAGATTAAATTTTATATTATACTTTCATATCTTCCAACTCTTTGTTACAAAATTTCATAAAATTATGTAATAATTGACAGACAACACTATAAATTGTGTTCTTTCCCCCCGCCTCAATCCCGGTACCTATATTTGTTAAATTTCTCGTGATCAGATTCAGATCAAAATAATTAAACACTTGGTAGCTTCGTTCATTTTTTTACTTATTCCTGACATATTGGTGCATATGTAAAAAAAATTTCATCCAGATTGGTTGGTAATTAAGAAAGTTATAATTTATTTTTCATCGCAAATAAATTATGTAGTTTTCTGCGGTCGAACGATAAAAATCGGAATAATCCAAAAACTTCAAGAGGCTGTAAAATCTAAACCGTTGGAGGTAGAGCAAAAAAATTTGGTATGGTTATACTTACATCAATGAATAAAATAACCATCCCAAGTTCATCAAAATCTGAGATGGTGGGTGTCATGATGTGGTTGAACTGACATAAAATGACCCCAATCAAAATTTTTGGTTTCGAACTGAATAAAGCAGTAAAAAACCACTAATTTTTCTGTTTCATATCTTTTAAAACAGAAACAAACAAAAAATTTCTTGATTATCCTTTTCGCTTTAGGAAATATTCCATTTATCACAAAACTTTGAATTTTGTTTTGAAAATCCTACAAATTACTATTTAAGATTTTTTTTAACCCCAAATAAATACTTGGTAGTTTTGTTTATTTTTTTAATTATTCCTGACATATTTATGTATACGTAAAAAAAATTTTATATAGATTGGTAGGTAACTAAGAAAGATGTAATTTATTTTTCAGCAGAATATAAATAGAGTTTTATGCGGCCGAACAATAAAAATCGGAATAATCCAAAAACTTTAAAAGGCTGTAAAATCTAAACAGTTAGAGATTGAGCAAAATAAAATTACATCAATAAATAAATAAACTATCCCAAGTTTCATTAAAATCTGAGATTGTGAGTGTCATGGTGTGGTAGAACTGATTTAAAATTATCCCAATCAAAATTTTTGATTTCGAACTGAGAAAAAATAATAAAGAAGTAAAAAACCCACTAATTTTTCTGTTTTTTATGGTAGACCATATCTCTTAAAACAAAGATAAACAAAAAATTTTTTGAATATCCTTTTCGCTTTAGGAAGTATTCCATTTATCATAAAACTCTGAATTTTGTTTAGAAAATTCTACAAATTACTATTTAAGATTTTTTTCTGTCCCCAAATAAATTCTTAGTAGTTTTGTTTATTTTTTTAATTATTCCTGACATATTGATGCCTACATAAAAAAAATTTTATCTAGATTAGTTGGTAACTAGGAAAGGTGTAATTTATTTTTTATCAGAAGATAAATAGAGTTTTCTGCGGCCGAACGATAAAAATCGAAATAATCCAAAAACTTTAAAAGGCTATAAAATCTAAATTGTTAGAGATTGAGCAAAATAAAATGGTATGGTTACTTACATCAATGAATACATAGACCATCCCAAGTTTCATCAAAATCTGAGATGGTGGGTGTCATGGTGTGGTTGAACTAGCATGGAATGACCCCAATCAAAATTTTTCGTTTTAAAGTGAAAAGAAATGAAGGAATAAAAAACCAACTAATTTTTCTGTTTCTTATGATGGAGCACATCTATTAGCACAAAAACAAATAAAAAATTAATGATTATCCTTTTCGCTTTAGGAGATATTCCATTTATCGTAAAACTCGGAATTTTATTTCGAAAATACGACAAAAATGAGACTAAGATTTTTTTCTGGTCCCAAATAAACAATTATTAATTTTGTTCATTTTTTTACTTATTCCTCGCATATTGATCTATACGTAAAAAAAATTTCATCTAGATTGGTAGATAACTAAGAAAGATGTAATAAAGAAAATTAAATATTAAAAAAATTAAAATATTAAATATTAAAATAATCGGCATTTTCTGCGCGTTCTGATAAAAATGTTATCTCATTTTCTAATAATACCTTTTTATTCCAAAACCTTTTCGAAAATAGTTTTCTCAAATTTGGAACTTTCTTCAATGGCAGGCAGGTCATACAATCTGGGACCTGCACAAGTCAGAAGATTTATAAAAAAATTCATGAAAAATTTTTTGTCTAGGATTTTCTAGCTCTGTTAACACATCAGTAAAGAATTTGATGGGCCAATAAATAAGTGCGTCATGCCGATGTTATTTATTTGCATGATATTACTAATAATAATGAATAACAATTACCAATTTTTGAATTTCCGATAATAAATTTAAAAGTTATTAATCCAAATTAAAATGAACGTATAATTTAATAGCGGACAAGTCAATCAACAACCGTGAACATGCGACTTATATTTTATTATCCAAAATTTTACGATTCCTTTCAAGTTATTTGTTTAATAGTAAAGGAGTTTTGGTTTTCGTCGTTACTTGTCAAACTGTGAAAGACAGTTTAATAGGCAGGACAATAAAAATATATGTATAATATATCGAATCTCGAGTGGTGTAACGTAAACCAAACCCCCACATACGCAGGGGTTTAAAAGTAAAAAGTTAATTTTATGTGTCAATCACTAGGAAAAGCATCACGTTTCACCCTAAAAATACTAATCCTTCGAAAATTAAATCATCAAAAATGTTGACGTTTAGTGCTGTTTAGGCTCGACGACCGTAATTAAACAAGAATGTCCTTAAAATATCGGGAACAATAATTATTGACAATTAAATTCACAATTCACACGCCAAACTTAATCAAGTCGAGGCATAATTTCATAGTTTATGTCTGCCAGCAACATTTTTAAAAGAGATAAGCGCCCGACAGAAAATCTTATCAAGATTGAAACGCCGAGTAAATAAACAGCAATAAAACTGCAAGTGCAGTTATAAATATGGCTGCATGTTCACAAAGTAAACTATCTGATGAACTTCCGGCCAGAAAATAGTATCTACAATTGTCGGCCTTTGTTTAAAATCAAAGTAATTATTTTTTAGCAAAAAGTCAATATGTCGTCGCTTCACTTTCACTTTAAACCCACAACAAATTTATTTCCTATTTTCTAATTTCAGATGAAGTTGCTCCATCATCCACTCTGCCAAAACCTACACATTCACAAACAGGGCATTGTATTTTGAATTGTTATTCTAATAAAGTTTTTCATTGAAAAGGTCTTATCCAAGCAGTTGGCATAAACTTGAAACAACGACGACCAAAATAATTAAAAAAAAAAAATAAAAAAATTTTTAACTTGGCGTAGGAAGAAGTTTTGCAATAGCATTTTTGGTCTGCGATTTAGGAACAAATTTTGTAAATTGTAACTTTTTTTAAATCATCTCATATTTTAAATTTCTCTGCATTCACGCCTGTCGCTTATGCAACTAATGTAGTTAGACCAAAACAATCAGATAATTCGGGGATTTATTTTCGTAATGATTTTCTTTTCTATTTTGAGCAGTCACAATTTGTAACTTTAAGTATGGCATATTATTCAGCATCCACCATATTTGCATTAAAAAATAAATCGTAGTTGGCATTAAAACTAGGATCGCGAACATATTTTAATGTTGCCAAAATAAATTAGGCGTGCAAGTCATTTACTTCACATTTTTGCATTAGGAAAAGTAAAAATTTTTGTTAGCATAAATTTGTTTCTAGTAAAAATTCAATCTGGAGCAAAACTTAAATTGAGAATTAACTCGATAGATAAATATTAAATTCTTGATCTAAATATTTGACATTTACCGATTAAATTTTTCTTCCGTTCTTCAATTTGTAGACCACTGAAAACAAACAAACATCGAGATTTTCGGTTTTATGTGATTGTTACAATAAAAAACCAAAGCCAATTTTCCAATTTCTTAATTAACTTAAAAACTATTTCAATTAATTAGAAGAATATAATAATAGTATATTATATGAAAAGGGCAGAAGTTTGTTAATCACAAATTATTATTAATCAACAAAAGACAATCGAATTTAAAAATAGAATATATGAAAACAGAAGATTTACAATAACAGAAAGTATTATTGATGAAAAAATCATAATTGTCATCGGTGTGAGTCTTAGAAAATGACTTTCCATGCAAAGTTATAAAAAAATTCAAATATTTTGGTTCATAAACATCGACACCTTTTGTCCATGTAGTTTGTGTGAACCAAACCTTTTTAAAAATTCTTAATAATAATAATGAATAAAAATTGGTAATTGGTTTTTGTTTTTACTCTTTTAAATTGCGTTTTAGAATTTATTAAATAAAAATCTCGATAGGCAAAAAACTAATTTAACTTTTATTTTATAATAATTCCTAATTAGTATACGATTAATTTACATATTATAGATTATCTAATAATTATTGAAAATTTTTTATTATTTTTTTAATAAATTATAATAATTGCAGTTATTATAATAAGCAATAACTACATTAATTAAAATTCAAATGCTGACTTCGAAAAGTTATTGTGCAAATAAACGATTTTCTATTTTCAAATATCATGAGAAGTGCCAAAATGAAAGATATTTTAAAATGACCTTTAGTTTTGAATAACCTACTATTACCACCTTATGATAAATATTAGTGAATCGTATTTTGGGGATGTTAAAAAAGTGCATCCAAAAATACATATGATACTGATTGCATTTAAATAATTCTTTGAAAAGACCAAGCTAACCCAATTCCAAGATTATATGCTGTGATGAACTTTGCGGTCCTTTTGTAATGAGATAGGGGTAATACTTTAAAAATATGTAGTGGACTGGTGATAGACAACAAGAAATTATGATATATAACAGCTGCTTCCTCACTTGGATATTTAAATAAAACAAAAAAAGCATATTATTTACATTCTTTATTGATCTAGTAAGAATTGCGGATTATGATAATCACATAGTGTGTTTCGGTGCAATCGTCGATAAAGTAATTGGCAATTTCTGAATTTTAATTTTACCTACCTTATTCTCCAGCAAAGCTTTTTGTCCTGTCGAGTAATTTCAAAATCAGTCCTGGCTACTTTTGAAAAAACATCTCAGACGCTTAAGTTTCTTGGAAAATTGAAATCGTGAACGATTTTGTCCAATTTGTTGGCACATAACTTCCGTTCTTGTTGAACTTCAAGGGCGAATGTCGGTCTTTCAGTTCTTCATATTGCATATTCTCGAATCTTGAATTTGAAGCTATAGATTTTTATGTTCAGGTACTTCTATTGAGCATGGTAGGATGGCAGTTGGAGAGTTTTCCGACCGAACCTCCATCACAAGGTGCTAAAAATGTATTTCATCAATGTTATAAAATTTTGGCCAAATGGTATCTGCTTGTCTGATTTCTCTCTTTAACTGAGAAGTTTCAGTCGAGATTCCATCGCTTCTTGCGATTTTTTGACTTTTAGACGTTTCTTAGGACGTTTTCTATCTCTTCCTTTCTAATCTTCACTGCTGTATAATTTTTGGTAATATATAATCCTAAAGGTCCAATCTATAATCATTCAGTTATTATAAAGAGAATAAAAATTACAATTACAAATAATTATTTCTATCCGGCGACTGAGGTATTATCCGGCCTTTGGTAGCCCTTTAAATTCATTTCCAAATGTTTGACTTGTTTTCCTAACTTTTACCCTCGAGTTCCCCCCCCCCCCCCTTCTAGCATTGATAACAGAATATCTCCTCAATTTTGGCTTATGAATACCCTCCATACCACTAAGCCTACATTTTAGCTTACGCTAAATTCAGCTGAATGAAATATTCTTTGTAATTTATTATAACTAATGTATTCCTAATAATTAAACCTAGTTAAAATGACAATAATTCACATTTAACAGAGTTGAACTTAGAATATTAGAATAAACAAGAAAATAGAATTCTGAAAAAATTACGCTATAAAATGATAAAAATTACTTAAAAATAAAAAACTTGGTAATATAATATTAAAGGCCCTTATTTCACGATTATTTTCGATCATCACTCATGTATAGCAGTAAAAATAACAAGTGAGAGCAAATATACCAAATAAAATTGAAAAAATTTTAAAAATCAAGAAATTAACCAAACTTTAAAATAAATGTTGTGCTTACCAAATAACTTTGTTATTTTTACTATTACACATGACTGATGATCGAAAATAATTGTGAAATAATATCCTTTATATTATGTTACAGAGTTTTTTATTTTTAAGTAATTTTTATCATTCTATAGCGTAATTTTTTCAGAATTCTATTTTCTTGTTTATTCTAATATTCTAAGTTCAACCCTGTTAAATGTGAATTATTGTCATTTTAGCATTTTTTAAATATTATGTTTTCTTTGTAGTATGTATTTTGTATTTAACAGTTAAAAATTTTATTTTTTTAACATTTTGTTAGGTTTAATTATTATAACATCACATACTACTAAATACCACAAAAATACTTAAAAAATTCTAAAACTTTTTTAAGTTATTTTCAAAAGCTTAGAGTAAGTTAAAATTATGAAAATGTTAAATGAAAAATAAACTTTTTACGAAATATCTATCGCGACATAATAATAATATAAGTGAAACCAATTTGCAATGTTTTGACAAAATACATAACACGTAATGATACGTAATGATGGTCGCGACAAGCTTGTAACTAAAAAAAAGAAGGTCGTAGGTGAAAGAATATTACGTACACTGCTAGATTATGCTATTTTGTTCAGTATACAGGGCGATTCGTGAGTAGACAAAATTTAAAAGTTTGTTTGGAGGGGATTTTGTGAACAAAAGTGTTTCGCGTTTATGATTCGCTGACTCACGTAGTCATAGTTGTCACACATCCTACTTTCCTCAGGACAATGGCATAATCCTTATTTTATATACTTAATCTCACTTCCACATTGATGGCCTACTTCACACCTATATTTTACGCCATACTCTGTACAATACTGCTGCTCGGGGGGGCCATTTTTAATATTCGTGAGGTTTTTAGATTTCTGTTTTTACACCTCCACTTACTATTACTCGATATTTTCACAAGGAAAATGTTTCAATTTTTACTAAATAATTTATATAGAAGTTATTTCGAGGTGGAAAAAATAACAAACCAGGTATAAGATTAGAACAGTTTTTTTTTTTAATATTATAGCAGTCAAAGCGTAAAATGTTTACAATAAGATATATTGGAAAAATATAATTATGAGACACCCCATTTAAATCATTATGGAATGAAACTATTTACTTAATTAAATATCTCGGATAATAGCGGGATAATAAATACAAAATAGCAAATCTAATTGATTAAAATTCCAATAATGAATTATGACAATCCAATAAATACCAACTGTGCCGGTTATATTCAATGCAATATCATAATGACTTGCATTAAACTAATACAACCTCAAGAGATACCATACAAAATTATTACATTTTACTTACTTTATTGTATCATAAAATATTCTTCATGCCTATCATAATTAATGGTTTGTTACCTCTGCAATAACTAATCCATCCTATTTTTTAAAATAAAAAAAAAAGTATAAGTAATAAGCTCAATATTTTTTATGAATTTATAAAAAGCGATAAGCTTGTTACCTTACCTTGTTACCTTTAATTGTTTGAAGATGAACGTTTTTGCTAAAATCCTGCTTAACCCTGAACACTGAAAAGCTGCTAATTTCATTTTTAAGAGGTAACCAGATATATTTTCTCAGTATATATATAATATAAATAAATCCGAGTTTGAATTTGAGGAAATCTTCAATGGGAATATCAATTTAAAATTTAGTATATTTGCATAAAGAGATATTGTGAGATTCTCGAATGCTAGCGATTATTTACATTTCAGTAGAATTTTAGAAATAAGACAAAAAATAACACTCTTAATAAAAAATGTATTTGATTGATTGTTAGAAAAACTTAAGCCAAAATAAGTCACGAGCTCATCCTGGATGATTCATATTTTTCTAGGAGAAATTACCTAAATAAATATGGGCTTTTATGCAGCTATTACAAAATAATTCAATGCTGAAGCAAATATTTTATGACTGCAGAAGCTTAGAAATGCAGCTTGCAGATTCAAGCTGTCTCTTTAGAAATACATTTAATCGTTTCATTAATTCAATTTCAACAGTAAATACTAACCGTAAAACATCCTTTATGGAGTCTTCTAAAACATAATGATGTGCATGTATTTAATTACTTTGAGCTGTATTTTATTTTAAGATTACCTAGTACGATAAATTATAATTATACGACAAATTACTGATAATTCCAGTACAACATCAATTTAGAAATTACATGTTAAGCTACAATTATCAGCTTACTGATTTAATTTTGTACAATATTATTATTTGCTGAGGTTCCTTCCTTATTTTGGTATCCTTTGAACTCCGCAATAATATTTAGCTCTTAACTCACTTGCAAACCGCCTTTTATTCTTAACAATAAGATCTAACCAAGATTTGATTGTGTACAGCGATAGCCAGAAGAATTCACGAATCAAATCAAGAAGTCCAGAAGCCAAAATACTCCTCGAAGATATTATAGTTATAAGTAAAATTGTACAGAATTCCATAGATAACACTAAAATAAAGCGAATTAATTTAGAAACTAATCGATTTTTTAAATTAAAGTCGGTAATTTGCTCATTCTGTTGACGGTTCGTGTGCTCAATATGAATAGGTATTACAATAATGTTTTAGTAGGCGGAGCCGACGGTAGTTAACTTCTAGCCGTATAGCATTCAATTTTAAATAAATTGAATGCTGCACGGCTAGTCTTTTCTTTCTTTCCTGTCTTTCTAGATCCGTAATTTTCCGGTTCTGATTTTTGAATCAGGATCTTAAAATAATCAAACCTAACAAAATGTTAAAATAATAACTGCTAAGTAAAGAATACATACTACAAAGAAAACATAATATTTAAAAAACACTAAAATGACAATAATTCACATTTAGCAGGGTTGAACTTAGAATATTAGAATAAACAAGAAAATAGAATTCTGAAAAAATTACGCTATAGAAATGATAAAAATTACTTAAAAATAAAAAACTCTGTAACATAATATAAAGGCCCTTATTTCACGATTATTTTCGATCATCAAAAATAACAAGAAGTGAGAGCAAATATACCAAACAAAATTGAAAAAATTTTAAATTTTAAAAAAATCAAGAAATTAATCAAACTTTAAAAAACGTTGTGCTTACCAAATAACCAAACTAAATGAATTCACGTGTCTAAATGAAATTTTAGGTTAAGTAAATAAACATTTTGTTAGGTTTGATTATTTTAACATCACATACTACTAAATACCACAAAAATACTTAAAACTTTTTTAAGTTATTTTCTATTTACCAGAATCTTATTAGAAATTTTTTATTTCGTAGCCTTACCAAAAAAGGTAGTGTTCACAATTAGAGCAATTATTGTTGGTACAAAACAAATTGTTTTACCTTTTCCGTGTGAAGATTTGCATCAAGTTGGATTTGGATTTGAATGAAAAGAGTTCGAGTTGTGGTGCTTGTTGAATCTGATCGACTTCTTCTTTACTGTCGGGAGTGGAAGGCGGCAGTGTTAAATTTTAATTAGGCAATATAATTACTCGATTTGTTGTCAAGTAAAAACACTACCTAGTAATTTTTGCTCTCTAGATGACGTTAAGAGTGGAATTCCAGGCCAGATTAACGACCAAAGCAATTTAATTGTTTAGTCGTAGGTTATGTAACTTGATATTTGTGCAATAAATTTTGTTTTGTAGTTAATCCTTTAGGGGTTGTCCATTAATTACGCGAGGATTTGGGGGAGCAGAGGGTGTATTGGAGATCTTACGGACCCTTGCGGGGGTGGGGTCGACATATTCCTTACATAAGTTTAACTTAAAATATTTTTTTTAATTAAATTTTTCTCTTTTTACGTTGGTAATTCCTTAATATACAGGTAAAAAACCAATAAACAATAATTAATAGTTATCTGGTGGAAGCCGCTTATTAGAATCACGGTTAATATTTTCATTCGGGTATTATTATCACTTTCACGAGAACGAGCCGAATAAATATGACTACACGCACAAAAAACATCGTTTATTATAATCAAAAATTCGTTTTGTTTTCAATTATTTTTCTTAAAATTGTTTTCTCTCGCTGAAAATGTAGTTAGTTTACAAGCATTTTTTTAAATTTTGTAGACAAACCGGGGAACTATCCGGACATATTCATTACCCAGACCTGACCTGTGTATTATAAATATAGCAGAAAGTTGCTAGTATGCTGATAATGTACGATTTAATTCCATTCTATTTTAAAATTTCATAATAACCGACATTTTTTATAACTTATTTAGATAAGCTGCAAAAAAATAGCCAGCAGAATTCAATGAGGGGGTCAAAAAAATTAATTTAAACAAAATTCTGACGGAAGGTGAGGGGAAGGATTACCACAATCTTACGTACCCTTACGTGGGAGGGGGAGGGATAAAAAATTACGTCCTTACGTAATTAATGGACGCTCCCTTAGTCTAAAATCTCAATATCGAGGAAAAACTGATAACGCAAGTGATGTTTAAACAATTTTTATTGCATACTGTTAAAATCTAATCTTTTTAAAACCTCCCTCATCCAACTTAATTGCGGCGATCCAAGAAGTAGATCCGTTTACCTGGCGTGGACACTCGTTTTCGTACTCATCCAAGACTAAATTAAAAAGGTAAGTGAAAGTAGAGGTTCACCTCAGAACTGCTTTTTTAAACCGAAATAAATGAAAACTCAAAGAAACAATGGACAGGCGTGTCATATATAAATTTCAAATAATTGAACTAAACAAATGTTAAAATAATAAATTTTAACTGTTCGGTAAAGAATACATACTTACATAGAAACATAATATTTAAAAAACACTAAAAATGACAATAATACATACTTAACAGGTTAGAACTTAGAATATTTGAATAAACAAGAAAAAGAATTCTAAAAAATTACGTTACTATAGAAATGATAAAAATTTTTAAAATAAAAAGTATATAATACGATATAAAGGCTAATATTTTACAATTATTTTTGATCATCAGTCGTATATAACATCATCAGCAACAGCAGCCAATTTAGTTTTTCAAGTGATATTAGATGACGCTGTGCGCCTCCACTTCACAACCTATTGTATAGGTTAAAGATTCATTTTCATTTATTTAACCTAAAGATTGCAGTCAGACACATGACATGTTTAGTTTTTGACTATTTGGTAAGCACACACATTCATTTTAAAATATAATAAATTTCTTGAATTTTTGATTTTTAATTTTGTCAATCTTTGTTTGGTATATTATTTTCACGTTTTCCTATGTTATATACGACTGATGATCAAAAATAATTGTGAAATATTGGCCTTTATATCGTATTATAATTATACTTTTTATTTTAAAAATTTTTATCATTTCTATAGTAACGTAATTTTTCGGAATTCTTTTCTTGTTTATTCAAATATTATGTTTCTATGTAAGTATGTATTCTTTACTGAACAGTTAAAATTTATTAACATTTGTTTAGTTTAATTATTTATACTTTGCATGCTACTAAAATATATCACAATAAATACTTAAAAATTTCATTTTTTAAATTATTTTTCTATTTATAAATTTCAGCTATGCATCGAGACAAATGCAAGGAAGCATTGATTCAAAGACCTAAGCTCCCAAATCTGGTCTGATCTAAGATTCTCCCGAATATCAAACAAATGCTAGAATCCTCTGAAAGAGAACCCCAGACATTCAGATACTCACAAAAGTATTCGGACGCTCCTACTAGCAATGTAAATTGTTCCCTTTGAACACTGTTTTTATGATATGAAAATCGATTTTACAGCAATACTTATTAGACATTTTTTATCGAAAATTTCATGGTCTCCATTTTTGTTCATTTACATTTTTTTATTTTGTCGCTTCGTTTTCGATCAGGCTCGGTAAAGCTTCTTAATAAGATTCAAAATGCACTGTGGGATTCTTATGGTTTTCTCGGGGGATTCCCATGGGATTTTTACCGAGAATGTTTGAAGTTACCCTTGGTCGAAAACGAGGTGACGAATAAAAAAATGTATGAAAACAAAAATGAAGGGAATGAAATTATCTACAAAAAATGTCTGAAAAGTATTTTTGTAAAACCGATTTTGATATGCCAAAGAGTTTTCAAAAAGTACAATTTACATTGCGAACATTTTTTTGAGTAACTGTAAGTGCTCTGTGCATCTAAATGAATTAAAAACGCTACTCTGAATTAATAAATCTTCATTAAAGCATGATTTTTGACACCGACTTCGATTGGTCACTCCATAAGAATTCGAATGGCGATTGCATCTCTTCGTGTTTGATGAAATGTTTTGGTCCGATCACTAAAATCGGCAAATGATATAGTAAAATTCCTCGAATTGTTATTTCAGGTTGTCTTGATAAGTGAAAAAAACCATAGGATAACATTCGGTCATTAGATTTCCTCACGAAAGTAAACCATTTTATTGAGAGTGTGTGACTCACACTCTAGCGCTCTCTCTAGCTCTATAACGAAAGTGTTAACTAATTTGGTATTAGAAAAGATTTTTCTCACCCTCTCATTGGGTGGTCAAAGAAATTAGTTCTTTAATAATTTGAGAAGGTGCCTATAGCCTAAGTTATTTATAACTACTGTAAAAATTATATCTTTATTAAAAAAAATCTGTGTACATAACAAACGAAGTGCAATTTACTTGGATTAATTTTAACGGACTTAACGGATTAAGCTCGTAGGAGTTACACTCTACTACAGCGATAAAAAGATTTTGATTGAAATCAAATCATTTTTGATTTATTAATTTACTTTACAAAGATACAATTCCATCGTATTTATAAAGTTTTTCTTTTAACTATTTCTGCCTGAGTACCATTCGTCCCTCGAAAAATGTATTTTGAAATGTACGTCCAAAAATAAATATAGAACTGTTGTTTCGACCAGGGTAAACCATGTAGGATGTTGATGGATAAATTCAATATACTTCAAGCTAGAATTTGTTCCGACATTTTTAGGTGGTGCTGCATTTTAAAAATGCCACGCTTGGCCAAATTCGCATTCCTCGACTTCTCTCGTTTTTGATGGAACACTCGAAACCGCACAGGAAGCAATGCGGACGTTTATCCACATGTGGCACAAATAAAATAATTTGAATTCTATCGAAAGGCTGAAATGCAAACTTTAATTATTGATTAAATTTAAATTAAAGTGCAAAGTTAAAAAAAAGATACAAATCATTGTTGAAATAACACAAATTACATAAATGAGAGGGCGGGCGAAACCACAACTTCCCAGACAGGTGTCAATCAAAATCACCAAAATTTTAATGGCAAATAACACAACAAATAATTAATTACAATACAATTACATAAATCGAAACAAATACATAATCACATAAAAAAACTTAAACAATCATAAAAAAATACAATTACAACTAATGATGACATCGTTCAGCATGCATTATTCCGATAGAAGGAAATAATTATGGTCGGTATCGTTGATTGATGAACAAAATCAGCTTTCACAATGATCTCAGATTCAAATACATCTGTCAAATCACTGTGAAAACCAGTTTCGTCTCGCTGACGTTACAATGACATGGTAAATTCCTTGCAAGAAAATCTTGGGGGGTTTCGTCTTCGGTAACCCCATAACATCTTAAAATCCATTTGGATGATTGGCGTCGTCTTCGATCTCGCAATAACGATCCTTCTAAATGAATAATAAAACTCGAGTGAACTTATATATCGATTTAAAAAATTATCACTGCTGATAATAATAAATATACGTATCGAGCTCATGAATGGAAGAAAATATGTGAATGGAGATTGCTAATATGTTTTTATAAAAAATGTGACCAAATTCCAAAATATGTCAAGAATCTCACGTTTGAATCATTCGTCTAATTTTAGATTAATTACACAAATTTTAATCACAACTGTGCATTAGCTCGGTACACGCAGGTCAAAAATAACGAAATAACAGAAACTGTGGAGCTGTAAATGATAACTTTTTATCAAAATTAAATGACCCAATAATAAATAATAATACGCGAGTAGCAAAATACCAAACCAACTTCTGAGTGAGTTATCCATCCATGCTTGGCTTCCACGACACAGAAAGAAAGAGAATTGGTAAAATATTCCGAGTTGCGACTATATCAAAACCGGATGTGATATGGCACAATGCATTATCAAGAGTCTTAAAACTACAAAGCAATTTCCGATTTGTTTAAAAAAAGTTACGCTTTTAAAACCACACCCTCAATTAACAAACTCCTCACAAATACAGTTAATGTAAAAAGGGGGCAATTAGCTGTGAAGAATGTGCTAAGTAGGAGGATTAAAGAAAGACCAGCCGACAAAGACCATGATCGAGTTACATACAAAAGTCGCTAATTAGTATACCCCGAACCCGAACTCGTCATAATTTTGCTTACATATGGTCTCTCCATCGTCATACACCATTAATGTTCTTGTGCATCCAATCCAAAAGAGAAATTATTATTTGTAGACTCAATCGGAATATTATTATTTGTAACTTATCGCGAATAACTGATTGAAGACGAGAATGAGAAAAAATGTGATATTCAAGAACGATGTTATCACGAGATGACCAGCTGCCACAGGAAGTGGATGATAAAATATTGATGACCCAAGACCTTATAATATTTTTAATTATTACAAATTCCACAGCACCAATTTAAATGTATTTGCTTCTAGCGATATTATCGGGGCGTTTAAAAATTAGATAAATAAGGTAATAAGAAATTAATAATGGACCCCGATCACGCAAGTTTTCGAGTTTCAATTTCCTGTTAACATTCAGTTAAAGTTACATCGTGTGCCATCTAGTCGTCGAAAGCTGCGTCCTGCAGCGGAGACGTGCAACGCCACCACGTCACTTTCGATAACAACCAATAGATGGCGGAGTTGTTTACAGATTTCTGTACTTGCAGTTTTCTGTAAGTTTTAAAAGCAACCTGTAACGTCGAGATTCCTGCCATCACCGACTGCCAACAAATTAGAATTCTGAAATTGCAAGATTTAGGAGAAAAAAACCTGTATGTAAATTTTTAGGCCGGTTTAATGGTGACGTAACTCATTATTATGATTAAGAATGCATTCCTGCATTACAAAGAACGATTCTATTTAAAGAACTGTTAACGTCATTTGGCTAATTGAAGAATTAATTACAATTGTTATTTTTAAAATGGTAGTAGAAACCAGGCGCACGAACATGACATAATATGCATTAAATGATCATAAAACTCATAACTCCATAATTTGAAATATCCCAAGAATTTCGCGATGCTAAAATCCGTGCGAGTAAAATAAATACACGAGCGAAGTTTACAGGAAATTGAATCAAAGAATATGTACAGAACTTTGACCCAGGAGCAAACTGCAGCTTATCTTCTCTGTTATGTATACAAAAAATTGCCGGAAATGAATTGACCAGTTTGTATACACAATCGTAAACATTTTAACTAATTCAAAAAAAGCATAAAATTTAACCGCTTCCAGGCAATAAAAAAGAATTGAAATCAAAAAAAAAAAAAAAATCAAAATTATTACCTTTTCGTGCTGTCGAAGTTTTATATGTGTCAAACAGGCAGGAACGTTTCTGGTTTCGAAAAAGAGCTCAGCAAAATACGGTTCGTCGACTCTGTAGGGACCACGGCTACAATAATAGGATACATTAAGAAATTTTAATATTTGGAGTAGGTACATTGTTATATCTGATAATCTTACTCTACCTACACACTCAAATGAGAATGTGAGTAAACAGCTAAACCAGACTTAGAACGAAACAGAACTTGTTTCAATGAGAGATAGCTTGAGAATCCTAGGAATGCAATACAGCTTAGCACAAATATTTACCTCGAACAACCGTAATCAACTACCTTAACACAGCAAGAGAAAATTGTTCATTAATTTCTACTATTTCCAGAGCTACGCCTATTTATTTACAGTTTAACAAGATCCATTGGTAACATGTAGCAATAACACTCAAATAATACCAGAAATTTGATATAGCTTAGCATTTCACCCATTAAAAATATTAAAATTTTCGAGATATCAATCCAACCACCGCACATAGTACAGACATTACAAGTTATAAATTATGGAATTTTCATAAAAATAAAATTAAGAAATCAATTTGCATATTTATGTATTAAAAACACCATTCGATACCATCGACATCAAAGGTATCTGTACAAACAAGAGCCCGCTAGTTGTTCATCAACTTTTTCGGTAGAAAAACGTAGTACTGGAAGTGCAATGATCCGACGAACTACTCTCGAAGAATGCAGTCACCGAAAGAATGCAATAACTGCTTAAAACTATGGTAAAACAACAGAAGCCGAAAACCAGACCAACGTAAAAGACGTAAACTCGTATGTGGTATGTAATTTAGAAACTGTAAATTGAAGAGCGCACACGAGAAGCATCTATTAAATAAAATACCCGGTTGGCCAAAACCGCCAATCAGGCGAATTTGGCAAAAATGAAATTTTTTAAATGCTAACAAAGGAAACATTTTAGTTGCGACATTCAAATGCGGAAGGATTTGCGACTTGGAGATCTGCAGTAACAAACAGCTGACCGTGGGACAGGCGTCCATGAAAAAGTCGCACGGTCCACACGCCGCAGCTTCTCCCGATATTCACCACGCAACAAGTTAGTACTCGACTAACTTGCAATAATAAAACACACCGAATGTCGAACTCTTGCTTAAACCAAAATTACACTTAATTAAGATATTAAATTTTCAGATTTAACTATTTCTAATGCAATAAAGATGGAAATAAAATTTAATATGCGCGATTTACTCGAATTACAATAATTAATGTGCTTTCAGATAAAAAAAAATCATAAAAATGTATTTAGCACGTTTGAATTTACATAATTAAAAGTCTTGTACTGCATTCTCACACACTAGACGAACTTGTAAAAAAATGTTATATAATTTAAACTTGAAAAAAATTCATAATTCTATTTAAACAATGCAAATGATGCGATTACTATGCGCTACTCGATTTTTTCGGTGTCAAGAACTGGAAATTAGGATTGCCAAATGCAGCCTCATCAACTCGAAATTTAAAACCGATAAAAAAATGTAATCTCTTTTTGCCAAACAACATGAAGCAACTGAGCTAACCTACTTACACTTTCATCAAGATAATTTCTGCATCGCAAGAAATCGTCGGGGACCCATGGGAAAATGCCGAGAGATTTTTTAAACCAAGCGAACGGACAAAATGGAATTTAAAGAAAATTTTGATCGACAATAAATTAAACCGTGCGAAAGAAATGTGGTGCATAATATTATTAAAGCGTGGGGAAGGAATGAAAAGCGGTTGCGATTATTTTATTGATAATAAAACGCAGTTAAAATTAATTTGTGAGAAAAAATAATTACTTCACTTCAAGCAACATCTCTCAAATTCTAATTAGGTTCACAGTCATAAGTGCAAATTTTATATTGCTTTAGGTAATAATTTATTAGCCAATAAACGTTTAACGTTGTACCATAAAACGATAATGGACTCGAAAACCGGAATGCTTGTCGAAAATTGCAAAAATACCACCCTCCGGAACATTTTGAGCGCTCAAGCCGGGTGCAAGGTCCCAAACCATATATTATGCACAAACATACCGATCTTATTTCAGATACAATTTTACGACAAAATTCCAAAATTTTACGATAATTCGCATTACAATGTAGGTACAACATTTATATTCAAGAGATTTTAGTTGTTCCATCAAAAATTTATTACGTTATCCACGTAAAGCAACAGTTCGATTTGCAGTTTGCAGTCTTTTCTATTTTTGCTTTCGGTTGTGCACAATTTAGGATAAAAAATGATAGAGAACAGCAACCGCAGCATATTGACAAAGGTATAATTAGTGACGCATATGAATGGATTAACGTCCATAAACCAAAGAGATTTCCTATAGTTCCTCGGATTTTCCATTTTGTACAATTTTTGTCGGTTTTCCCTTCCCTATACACCATACACCCCTCCTTTTTTATTTTAGGGCTTTTCTAAAATTTTATATGACTAATATGGAATAACACTACCTTAACCACATATCCCATTGATTATAAATTAAATTTGAGATAGGAGAATTTTATTTTCGTTTATCTAATTTAAAAACAGGCTTTTCCAAAAAGTAAGAATGCAATACTAAAACACTATTTTTAACCGAAAAAAAACATGCGAGATATAATGAAATTTTACTTCTTTGATGCCAAAAATATTTCCACCAGTATGAGGAAAATGATAATGTAATATTATATTATTTAAATAGAAATCCTCTTCTATTTATGACCTCAACCATTGATTATAAATTTTTCACAAGATACGCAACCCGATGGGAAATTTTGTGCCATAATTTATTCCTAACAACGCTTTAGACACTTTTGCACTATCAACTTACTAATACCCAACTCAGGTTTTCGCATAAGATTATTTATCACGAGGTTAAGTATTAGCTTGTTAAAATTTATAACCAATGTTTCACAGTGGATATTTGCAAACATTAAAAAAAACATTCAATCTCCTAAACTTAAGAAAACTATACATTGTTCCGTCAATGTAATTTGTCGGCAATTGTTTTTCACGACTTATTTTGTCCAAAGCGGTTGGTTGATTTCCTCGGATTTTCTATTTTCGCAAGATTTTCCCCAGTAAATAACAATGACAGTGTTAGTAACGTCGTTTCTATTGATGCAGTAATTTTTTTAGTTATTTGACGATTACATCCCTGGACCAATCAGAAAACTTGATTTTAATCCGTCCATAAAACGGCTATAATGTGTTACCTATCGTTAGTAACAACCCTAGGATGTGATAACACTCATGAACTTTCCACAATTTTTATTATTTTGAACTGAATTTAAAAACGTTTACAATTTTTTAATTTAACTTAAAATTTTGTTTTAAAAATAAATAGCATAAAATGGATAATGTTGAATAAATGTTTCTGGCGGTATGCAGCTGTCGGCTTATCAAAATGTATTCGTTACTCCAATAATTAAATATTTTATAAAATTTTTTACCACTATCGTCCAAATTGTAATTTTTAATTATAATTCACATCTTTAATTATATAAAAATCACTTTGAATTTGATTCAGTGACTCGCAAATTTACACATTCGATACATCAGCTAATTACCCATTACCCCCCTCCCGTTACATAGATAATTACGAATTTATAAATTCTTTTTCGGGATTTACATGCGTATTATTGAACAATACTGAAAACTTCCAGCGCAATTTCAATTGAGCAGATGTTAGACGGTGTTTATCTCGTGGATCGGCATCGACACTTTTGAGTTTTAAAATTCTTTTTAAAAAAATAGTTGAAGAGATACTTAACGCAACAAAAGCAGCATAATATAGTAAACAGGTTTTTTGTATTAGAACAAAATAGTAAAGCTTAATAAAACTTGCAACGTGAAAAATGTATTCTTTTCAGATTTTAGCAATCAAAATTACGCTTCATCTCTTTGCTTGTCGTTGCGAAAAAATTATGTTTATAGAAACAAAATTCGTCGAGAAAAGATGAACGGTTTGCTGTCTCTATGTCCAACCAAGCATCCTAATGTTTTAGTTCAACAATAAAACCGAAGATTCCTTTCAATCAGTGCATATTGAGGACAATCAAAATTCCAATGAACGTTGAAAAAATTAAAAAGCAATTCGAAGTACGTATTAATAAGTTGAGTAAAAATTCGATTGAAAATTAATATTTATACAAATTATACTTTTCAGTACCTATTCTTAGATTGGAATTTATAATTGTGTGCATATATGGCAGTCAATTAATCACCACAAGATTAGTTACTTGCTAAAAATTCTTAGGAACGCTGCAAATGCCAAACGTCTATAAAACTAGAAATATTACAATACGTAACTCTTCAATTTAGTTCTTCACCTTCAAGAAAAAGAAAGAAGTTTTCCATTAGAAAAAATAATTTGCAAACCGTAATTAAAAAGAAGAACCTCATAATTCTGTTCATCATCATCATATTATTCCAATTAATCAATCTAAATTGGTATACGTACAGCCCAATCTCTGACAGCCGCAAAAGCTGAAGGATGCCTGTCACGTGCCTACGGAGTTTATGCTTTTAGAAAAACCGCACTCTACCTAGCCTAATTCACACGCCACTTAAAATTATTATACCATTCAGATAATATTATGTATAATATTTTATAAACAATGTATTTAAATACACCGCACGCAAATGAATAACAACAGAGGTGCCTTGTTGGCGGCAGACACTATTATGCCAAAAATATACACCGACACCTAATCTATAATTAATTAAAAAAACTTTCGCATTTACCAAAACTTCAATTTTTAAATTCATCGCCAAGAAACAAAAGTGTTAAAACTTCAAGCCCAAATGGAAGATTCCAAACGTAGCATTTGAAAAATGCATGCGGATGCCGTTGTTGTAAAAGTTAATTAAAAGATATGCGATTTATTTGTTGTGTCCGTTCATTGCCTTTCAGTTTTCAAAACCCATTTATATAGAACTTTTAAATCAGTTCTGAAAGAACGGATATTTGATTGGGTCGTCAGATATGGAACAAATAATTGAAGTGAAAGTATTCGGGACAGGTGTCCCCCATTCAATCTGAGGTCAAATTTCTCGATTACCACCGGTGGTGGTAGATCACCAAGAGTACATTGCAACCGTTACAACATTTACGAGATGATCCCGAAATTTTTTGGATGACAAAGCTTATCCATATAAATTTTGGGTTTGTTCTACCGTTGGGTTGGAGGAATGTTTTGGAAATAATTAAGTCTTACCTTCCACATTTATTCTACGGCAAAAATTTAGATATTTATGCCGCTAGCTTACATTACCATTTTTTTTTAATTTATGCCATATTTACGACCTTGTTGTATTTATTTGATGTAAACGATTATTAGAAATTTTAACACATGCCATACAAGATGATTAAAATTGTGATCTACCGATGATAAAATAGTGGAATATATTAGTGGATATAAAATTACAAAGACGGTTCCGATGGTAATTTTAAAATTGGTTTATCACAACACTAAAAAATAAACACCATTAATTTTTTCGCCTGTCGGCAGCAGCAAATTCAATCCAATATGCATAGAAGTTTAAGGTTTGGTGTGCAAAATATTAATCAAATACTTACAATAATTTCGTAGCCGTCAGTGTAGATTTCGGAAGTCATTTCCTATGTTCCGATTAAAAATTCCCATGTTATCTTGGTTGGAAATTCTAAAACAACAAAAATTGTTAATTTTTAAATTAAGTTCAATAAACGAGTTATTTCTAAACAAATAATTACGTATTGTATTAGAATTAATAACAATATCAGAATCAAATGTTTTTCCGGTAACCTTCGTTCCTGAAATAAAAATGATTATCCCTCTCGATGAAATGACTGTTATTAATAAAATTAATTACAGTTTGTTACCTTAAAACAAACAGTAAACATCTTTCAGGTCTCCAACAAACGGCGAAGAAGAGAAAGGATGTGGTCGAAAGGTAAATTAGACCCTTGATCCTATAATCACATGTGGTGTGCCTGCCAGGACCTGCAGGTTAACGTGAGATCCGAACCACGACACCTTCTATTGGTGTGAGCTTATAATAAATAATGAAAGAATTGAATTTTTGTTGCAAAAATTGTTTGTAACAATGCAGTATGATTCAGGAAACAACTATTTTGTCGAATAGGACCTTGAATGGACGAGTTCTTATATAAAATATTATAAATAACATTTTAATATAATAATAGCATACCATTTCCAGTTTACTGGAAAACATGCATTGGGGATATAATAATAATTATGAAGAGTAATCAATTTTTTGATTGATAGATATGACAGCTTTCACTTATCTGATGTCATGGATTTGTCATCATAATGTTTCGGTCATACAATAACCGTAATTCTTATTAGATCATTTTTAACAATAGATTGAATTGTGTTGAACACACATTTAATTTTATCGATTTTTAATGTTGATAATAGAATTGGGCTATATAAAAAGAACAAGGAGCTAGATAATTGAATTTTTGGGGACCAACAAATAAAAAGCGGAACCCAAGGTAAATTAAGGTATTGTAATATTTAATATTCACTGTCCGATTTAGCAGATTCCGTATTGGTCACAAAAAATTAGAACAATGCTTCAGTGTTCGAAGCAGGTGAGAAGAAACGAGAAGCAGCTGTTGCTTTACAAGGCGAACCATTTCTCGACAATTCGCTTCTTTTGACTTGTAGATACACGCATATCAAAATATGGAGCTTATAATTAAATAGGATCCATACAAATTAATATAATAAACCAGTTACAATAATTATCTCAAGATCTCTCGACAACGATGCATCCGTAATGAACGATTCCTAAAAATCGTTTCCTACTTGACGCCTGTGAAATTAATTTTTTGGTTTTTATTATTCAAGCTATTTATAACTTTCGAAAATGGGATAATGATTCTGTTCACCTGGTTAACCTTAATAAAAACGGCGAACGGTTATTTGCATAACAAAAATCTTCGACGTGCTTAAAACAGTAATTTGAAAAAATAAATAAATAAAAATATTTTAATAATTAACGTGCAATATAATTATTATTGCAGTTGTTGATAATCAAGTACAGATGCAACGTAATTATGCCCTCGACTAATGTAAATGTTTTATTAACAAGTACAGAAGATCCACCTCAAGGATGGCCAGCATTCATTGGTCAATGGTCATTATGGCATCATTAGCCATTAAAGTTTAATTTCCGCGAAAGTTTGCACCTCGATTTACAGTTGATCGAGGGAAAAAAAAGTAAAATCCACCTGTGACCACCCAAACCCACGATCAAATTCCGTTTTCCCGCAAGGCCATGAAAAACGTGATTTTCACTCTCGTTATCGATTCTATTAGTTACATGAGAAAGCGAATGTACAAAAAGATTTAATACCATAATGAAGTGATTTATTAGTCAGTTTAGGTATTCATATACAAGAAAATTAGCAAAAAGACGTAGGTGTAACGAAAGGGAAACAATAAATTGACGTAAAAATAACAGGATGTTAGAGGATTGCGGTGAATAAAATACCATAAATTGGATAATAATGTCCGTTGAATGTATTTATTCTCGTTTATTGCATGATGCATTGCATCGTAAACTATTACTGAAATTATTTAAACAAAGCTTTTCAATATTCAATATTTTATTCTCTTGATTGTATATGTTGACAGGTACATCATAAATAGTACATCAATTTTCCCTAAATGGTCGTACATAAAATGCGCCTCCAACAGATAAAAGTTAAGCAGTTCCACTTTGGAAAATTACAAAAACACTATAATCACTGTCCAAGTTAATCTATTGCAGGTCCTTTAAAAGGTCTTTCTAGACATTAATAAAAAAAACTTAAAAAATCGACTGCTTAAAGTATTGGCTGGGTCCGTCATTAATTGGAAGGAAAAAAGAGAGAGGTTATCGTTATCTAAGTTACCAAAAGTACTTGCTTCCAAAGTGCGAAAAATAGTAGTCACTTTTTAATGGTCTCGAGTCCTCGTTCTAAATAAACCTTTTTTTTTCACTAAAACTTCAAAAGTTCAACAAGTTCATTGATGCACGTAGAATTCACGTAAGTATGATATTTAACATTTTATCAAGCATTAAATATAGCATCGTTGATTCGACTTCGAAGTTAACCGTAAAATTTTAAAGCTCGATTATAAATCATTTTTTGAAAATAATCTAATGTATTTCAAAATTCACGTATTCTTTAAAAAAGCAGAATAATGACGTTTCTATTACATATACTGTAAAAATAATTATTGCATTTGGATTTTTTTAGACAAAACAAAAGCGATTATCCAAATTTTAGTAATTAGTTCTAAAAGTAACTTTGTATTTTTCTTCCAGCATCGAAGTTACCCAATTTCAATTTGTGTGTTTGCCAGCTATTTTATGTTTTCTGCCGGAAGAGCCAAAAAAAACCTTCTACTAGATATTATTTTTTAAATAAAACCGCGATTTTATTAGTTTACTCTATTCTATTCCAACGTAAAGCTGTCTCAGATCATAAATTTTAAAAATCGTAAAGCGACCTTGCCGTGTATATTAAAATGTGGTGACATATACGTTTGCGCGTAATATTAAAAAAAAACGAATTACTATAATAGTAGTGTAAAACTTTCAGATTTCTAAAAAATTTGAGTGCAGAAATATGTACATACTTCTAGTGCTATATACCAGACCATCCATCGTAGGCCTAAACACTGTTAAAAGGGGTGAATATTTATCACACCATGATTACTGATGGACTGCTCTAAATTCCGGATTACCGATTGATTAACCCGAGAAAAACCAATGCGATCAGAATTAAATGCTGTTTATGCCGTTTTTAAATAAAGATGAGATTAGCGCCCTCAGATTCCAAGTTGTTTTTTTTTTAGATAAAAGAAAGGCCCTCAAATCTGTCTCACTTCCAAAACAAACGGCTTACTGTCATGCTAATATTGGCATATAATGAGATACCATGGTAAATCACAGAACCCAAGAGATAGCACCCCTTATAAGTCTAAAAGGCACTTAAAATTACAACATGTCAGAGTTTTGTCGAGCTTTACCCACCCGCAGCCATAATGCTGCGTTTTCAAATGGGTCACCCATTCAACATACCATGCATTACATAACCGTGATATTCTAATGGATAATAAAATTTTATTTTAAAATTAAGATATTTGGAGCACAAAGTTCAAATATATAATTATTTAAAATTTACCTGTTAATAAGCAGCAGGTGCAGAAGACTGAAAGATATTTATCCGGAGCCGAACGATTGTTTGGTTTAAGAATGCACAACTATCTTGAAGAGTCCAACTATTAATTACGGTATAACGACTGGGCAATAAAATAGAAAATATATGTAGGGTTGCTAGAAGTTATTCGCCTTTTAGTAGACGTCGGTCAATCCGAGAATAGATCCGGCGCGTCGTTACGTCATTAACCGTCACACCGTAAACGTAATGTGTGTAAAGAATGCCAAAGGCTTCCAACATGCCAATGTAATGCAAGATAATAAAGTCACAAATATAATTACATTTTAAACAAGTAATTTGATGTCGTAATTTTAGCAAAAGCACAGTTAACCTGACGCGGGTACTAATAGAGCTATGACCCACACGTAAAAGTAAAACGAGGGAATTATTGTTAAAAACTTTCTCACAGGTCAACTGCTTCCGTGAAATACGAAAATTATACGAGGACGGTACACTATTGAACACAAAATTTATGAATGAAATGGAGAAGCGAGGCCGAACCCACACTACCACCACACCACACCAAGCGTCTCCGAAAAGATCTTTCTTTGATGTCAATCAGTCGGGGATGAGAGCAGTTGAATGAATGTAGTAAAAAATAAAATAACTTCAACACAACGGAAGATTATCTATCATGTTATACTAATTACGACTCGTATTGACCAAATTATTAGGACTTCGACCTCCATTCCGATTTCAAAAGCTAGTTATTATTTTTTAGATAAACATTAACGTCTTAAGGTTGTTTGTTTAAAATTGATTAACATAAATAATTTTTTTAAAAAATTCAACATAATATTCGTAAAATTTTCTTGGCCAAAAAGCGGATAGCCGCGAGAGATTTCCAACAGCGCAAATATTTAATCTAGGTGAGGCCGAAAATGAAATCCAATAGCGTGCTTTATTTTTTTTAACATTAAACCTTGGAATACAAACTGAATTACTCGTTTTATGAATGAAAAAGATTACGTATAACCTAAATGAGGTTATTAACCTCTGCCTTTTATTTGTAACCCGCAAGAAAACCATGACACAAAATATACATCGAAGGAATGTTGCAATAAAATTGGTGACAATTTTTGACACACAATAAGTTATAATTGCAGAAGTGGTCAAAACTACCTGTGCGAATGTTCCGCGGTTTGACCCTTTGTTATGACAGCTACAGAAATATTGCCTTTTTACAACTGCGTTCTAAAAATAATGTAACTACATGTACGTAAATATATTCGCCCATAACTCAGAAACGTTCTTTGAACATGCATTAGTGGCTTCCGTGTTTTTAAAACGACAACAATACATACGATTTGTTTATTTGAGACGCAAGAATTTCTTGTCACAATTTATTCCACTCGATCGTAACGCACGCAAACCGTAAAATACGCCATTTATTCTTCGTAATTCGTAAATACATGTAAGTAGGTAAATACGATAATTAACTTTTGACGAATACAATTTACATTCCGCAAAACTTTATTTACGCACACAAACAATATACTACATCAACATTTTATTATTCTATAAACTTTTAAGTGTTTTGTAGACAATCGGTCGTTTGGCTTTCTTTGCCAAGGAAAAAATAAGCATAACTAAAATAGGTTAAGTATCGGCCAAGCTGTAAATATTAATTTTTCAGCTATAAAAATATAATATATATTATATCGATAACTTATTCCACAATCTCGGTCGCTAGATAATACACTGGGCACCAACATAAAACTAGTTCATGTCAAATGCGTATGAATGCCGACCCTTTTCAATGAAAAAACAACGGAATATTCCTAAGGGAACCAACCTGTTGACGGTGGGAACCTACCGTGGGAATTACACGACACACGCACGCACACACACAAACGGAAAGTAAATAATAACCAAGACGTCCGACACATTAAGAATTTCGTATCAACATCCCGATTACCTCACACACATTTTTTAAAACTTTTTCTCACCCAAAACTCACCAAAGCTACGATTAACTAACCTTCGTTGAAAAATTGAAAACCAGGCTGCCCCCTCCCCCCAGTTTATATCCCGACGGAAATTACAACTAATAAAACCAATACAAAGTTGTAGAAGTGGTAGAATGTTTAATGAGTTAAAACAAATTAAATCCTCGATTGTACAATGTAATTGCATTTATTCTGGAAAGTAATAAAAAATCTTTGTCGCCTTTAAAAGATTTATAGATATAATTTTTTAATGCTTAGCTTCGAAATTACATAATATTACGCATTAGCATGACGGTAACAAATTGCTATTTCCAACCAGCCATTTGTATCCTTCGATTTGCTTAATACTTGAATTTGACAAATACCCTCCCAGACCACCAGTCACCATTAAATATTGAATTCCACGTTAAACGAGACTTCCACTACATATTAGCTTGGAGCTTAATGTGGCGGAAACACAAAATAAAAAAAAATAATAATAAAAGGGGGAAGTATGACGATGGCGTCGGACTTATCACGTCGTGCACTTTACATTAATATACTAAAACGAGTAGCATCTGACTACTATTATATCTTCACAACGTGATTTTCTACCGCCCTTCCGCATACCGCTGCAATCAATATCCTACCGAAAGCCCCATGCCATCGTCGCCACGACACTTTGGCACTTTACACCGAGCCGCCATCGTATCCACTGCGTAAAAATATTAATCTAAAAATTAAGATTGCGAAAGACCTTCAAGAACTCGTGAATAATTCTATTAAACTAGTGGAGATAAATTATAGTAAATATGTTTCTGATGAACGTAAAACTGACTTTTATGGAGTAAAAGCAACTTAAATAGGCAATTAATTTATCACTGACATTTTATACTTCCTTTCAGTTTTTGTGTTGTGTTCAAGTTTATTGACTAACTTCATTTCAGAAACTTGAATTTTTATTCTTTGTTAAAAGTAGAGTAGATGTTGTCTTCGCCAGCGTCGCCTCCAAATGTGTAATTCGTACCAATCGCCACTATATCGAGATGCAACCGACTGTGGGGCTATTAACCGGGGGGTCTGGGGGGTATGGAATACCCCCCAGCGTAAACTCTGATGTAAAAGAAATGCGAATTTGGAACCACGTGAACTATAACCTTACCTCCATGGTTAGATGAGTACTCGTATGAAATGTAAAATATAATAATAAAATTAATCCTATGAAAGAGTGGCGTTGTAGAATAGAAAAGAGTTCCTCGCTGGAAGCCTCAAATTAGGCGGTGTAATTTTTATTATAAAATAGTATTTTTGACAAATGAAAACATAAATTTTGGGAACTAATTATACATATTGGCTTCGTCCACCCATTCTTGCTTTAATAGGGCTAAAAGGAAGCGGATGTGTTGGAACTTCAATGCACAACAATATCCGGTTGAAGTAAATGAAGTAGGCGAAGCTAAAATTGTGCAAAGTACTTATGACTAAGAACTATAAACAAAATGCGCTATAATTTGCATCAATTGAAGAAATTGCCAATGGAACCGTCACCGATAGGGGATAACGAAATAGTTTTAGAAGCTTTCATTGAGGACTGTTCGAGGAAACGTCGTTTGTTCTTGCATCATAAAACCGATAATTGATGTGTAACGACAATAAACTTATAATTTCAACCAGTTTGATCAAAGTACAGTTTGTAAGCAACAATAATGAAATTACGTAAGAAATGCATAGGTAATTAGAATCAACTGCATACCTACTAAATTGCTTTACGACGTTCTTACTATTCCTAGAAATTGTTAGCACAACACATTCTTTCACATTCCATGAATTGTTCTGTATACACTCCCGGTTTTTGTTCAAATACCAAACAAAATCTGAAACCATGGATGTAGCTAGCGCTACCTACGACTTTGACGAAAGGAAGGTGCCGAAGATCGATGTACCATATATGGAGAAACTGTAGTACACATAATTGGATATGAAAATTTCTAATTTTATTGTAGGTCTTCAATGCTATACAGGGTTGTGGGCGAAATCGACGTAAGTCTCTGTTCATTAGGCGGATATTACCGTAATAAATTGGAATCGCAAAAAAAGCGGTAGCAATTTTGGCAACTGCAAACCTTCAAAGAACCACTTGCGACAATTATCAACAAAAGGACAGAGCAAGTCATAAATAAATGTAAATAATGGATGTTACTACAATAAATGCATTCGGCATATCAAGACGAAGAGATCGGTGCCGGTTCGGGTGGCGCTACACCGTATATGGTTGTCTGTAAAGTGAATCACACGGCCTCCAGGGGTCGAGACCCGGCAGCTCTGCACGCACCCACAGGCAACCGCATTCCATTACTTAATTAGCCCACTCGACTAGTTACATATGACACAATACAATAACCACT
The DNA here is from genome assembly GCA_911387805.1 of Cantharis rustica. Classification (NCBI taxonomy): domain Eukaryota; kingdom Metazoa; phylum Arthropoda; class Insecta; order Coleoptera; family Cantharidae; genus Cantharis; species Cantharis rustica. The sequence continues at coordinate 118,685,363 of OU426877.1, forward strand.
AAGATGCGTACAAAGAATTTAATTGACAATCAATAACCACCAATTAAATCAACACCATTTCGTATAATCTAATCAATATAAATTGTTGCCCCCGTTTATTATACAAGATCTGACAGTAGCAATTATACATTTCAAAATTTAATAATACTACTACTACTACTCCCCATAAAACTAAATCGTTTCGTTTTTTATTGTTCTTCTTCTACTCTCGGAATTGGAATCCATCTCGGCCGCAGAAAAACTGTTTGCTCGGGAAAATGCAGTTTTAATTCCTCCAATATTCCATATGGCCACCAACCAGATGTTCGCGTTAATGCCGTTGTACCAAATTGATTCAGCACACTTTCATCGTTTTGCGATTTAGCACATTTCTATTTCCGTCCAATTCGAAATACCTCACGACATGCTAAATGGTGGATAATTGACTCTCATTTAGAAAACACTAGGCGTACTCGTTAAATCCACGTTCCACTTTGTTCCTCCTCAGCCAAGAGAACCTTCCCAGATGCTACCAATGCAAAACTTACGATCATTCGTCAATTCAAACTTCAAGTTTGGAAACTACTTATTACAACATCGTAACAGAATGTCGCAGCCGAATTTCGTCCTCGCCTCGCTCGTTTTCGCAAAAAGTGCATATCATTTTATTAGTTCGCGAAAATTCAAACTTCCATAAAATTCTTAATAGCTTAACGGTGGGTACTAAAATTGTTTAAAATAGCACTTGACGTAAGTTTATTCGGTTTTCCATTCAACAAAGTTTTGCATCTTAATCTTCAGTAAATACGGGGCAAAAACAATTAAAGTTGGAAATAACTATGTCGTCAGAGAATGTAAGGAGCCCGACTTATTATTATTGAAAATAAGTTTGATAAAAAATATTTATTATCCAAATCGCTGCGTTAATTACGTCACCACATTGTCCTCCCAATATGTAAACCAGACATTTAAAAAATTTAAAGTGCCCAACTAGGACATACACACCTGGGCAAAACGTCATCGGACGCTATTATGGCATATTATGAAAATGAGGGGAAAGTTGATGTGGGATGGAGTCGACGAAGCTCAATTTTGGAAAACACGAATGGTAAATTTGAAAAAATGTTCTCGACGATAGGTACTTACTTTGATATTCGTTCCGTGCCTCTCTCCACATTCGAATGGTGGGCTTTATCATCTTCTACTGCCGGTTCACAGATCTTGGGTCGGCAAGAGCACCTAGAAAGTAAACATATCCTTCTTATTACCCAAGCTTTGTATCCTGTCTAAGGATTAAAATTAATTCAAAATATGCACGAGGTCGTTGAACTCGAACAAGTACACACCGTCTACAATTCTAAATTGTCACACATAAATAAACCATATTAACACTATTATTCAATGACATATAGCTATCCATATCACGTTACCAATCAAAATATAAAAACAAATTTAAGTGGGTACTCAAAAATTTACTTGAGAATTGTTATCACAAAAAATCTTTCACGAGTGCTGGCAATCGACCAAAAGTTCGATACCATCATCGGACAAAAATCTCAGATTCTCACAATCTAAACAGTGGATGCTATTGCACTTGGAATAGATTTAGATTTTCGAAAAAAAATTCAAAGGCCGATCGAGCACTATCGGAACGAAAGGCAGCATATGATTGACTGGCCATTTCGGTTACTGATACAAAACGATGATACCGTTTAGTGTAAGAATGTAGTTTGTAAAAAATTGGCGAATGACTAGCGGTAATTTGATGGGCCAGACGAGACTCCTAAACAGGGCCCCAGTCTATGCTAGACAGCGCTCCCACATTATTACAATTATAATCTCGTCTATTCCCAGACCCCAAAGAACTGAAGACGTCTTGCAATTTCGAAAAAAAAAGACCTCTTAATTTTTTTTGCAAATCCATCCAAAGTCCGTCCGTTTGCGGGGAAAAGGGCGAGCGATTTTATTTCACCTATTATGTAAAGGCGATTCGTGTCAAAATTGATAAAGCAAAAAAGTGCATAAAATGTTCAACTTCCTGAAGCTAAAGTGCATTGTTATTTTAAAAGTGCAATGAAAAAACAAATGCGCAACAATCGAACTTACGATAAGAGCACACATTAACGTGTTACAACTAAAAAGACAATTATTGTTGGTGATAGCGAGGAAAGTGGGTTTCCTCACGATGGCCCGACATAAAAAACCAATAAAAGGTAAAAAGTTAGCAAAAATTCAGACATTTAATTATGACGATTTTTTTCGAAAAAATTAAGTTTAAATTCGAAAAATTTAAAAAAATAAAAGAAAAATTCAAAAAAAGTCTTACCAAGATGAAAATGTCATTTAAAAATGTTCACAGGATTAAATTTCCAAATAGGATCCCACTATGTTGCGGTGATTACAATGAACGCACACACACACTACGACAGTGAAAATACGACTAGGCTATGCGAACGGGTTTGCAAACTTACAAAACCGCATAGCAACTGGTCAACTTACGTATAGCTTCGTAAATCCGATTTCGAAATGTGTACAACAAAGACGAATCGTGAAAACGTAAGTTCCACGGTTCGTATCACATCATGAACTCGTGAACGCCGTAGTGGGGAAAAGCGACCTTCCTTATTCCAGATTTAATTTTATATACACCCCATTTACCCTCTATTTGAGTTTATCATCATCAATGACATCTCGATGACACAGTCAATCAACTTAACGTAAAAAAAACCACATTCGTCGGCTTCAAATTGCAGAAATTTAGCGACAAAAGTGCAAAAGTCGGACCATGGGCTGGCGGGACGAAAGGGGTTTTGTAAAATGGCCACCAGTCTGAAATTGTTCGGTGCGCATTAAATTTATATTAGTTTTCTTGCAAAACAATATCCAAAATAAAAACTTTTAGTGCTTATAATGGCTCTATGTTACTTCACAATCAGAAAGAATTCGTCAAGTTTTGAAAACTTCTTCTGCGATAAGAATCACGCGCCGTTTTTCACTTCAATCTGTAAATTACAATTTTCGCCTCATTTGGGTAACAGATTTCATTATTTTAACTACAATTTCATCAAGCTACGCAAAAAGAACCTAAATGCGATGATAACGAAAGAGAATAACTAAAGGAATGTTCACACGTCACCTGAAAAGTAGATGTTAGCACAAGGTTGGCTTACAAATTGATAAAAATTTAAAAAAACCAAAAGAAGTTGCCTTTTTAATTCGCGTAGTTAACTTCCAGTCGCAAGTAACACAAATTTCTTTAAAAAAGCCATATAAAGTGATTTTTACGGCTTCTACGACCAAAAAATCCTCTTTCTCTTTAGATTTTGGTCTCGAAAATTCTCACTGCAATCAAAGAAAATAAACAAAATAGCAAGTTCAAAATCCGATTCATCATAGTGCGAAGTTCAAAAAAACATTTAGGGATGAGTAATTCGATATTGCACAAGATTTTGCAACCGATAGTCCGAACAATTTGGATATGATACTCATACGGATTCTCTCAATTTTTCTTTACAGTTCATCGTCTGATGTGATGGTGTCTAATAATTATACTTTCGGTGTATTTTATTTGTGATAACTTAAAAACATTTTAATTCTGTGTGCCGTTTTTGGGTTTCCACCTAAAACACTAATCTCTTTGGAAAAAAAAGATACAAGGAAATGCAACTATTGGGGGGTGAGATGACAGACAGTTGAATTGGCCTCTTCATAAAAACTTATTAGTCACACCCGCATCGAAGAATTAATTTTGGTTTTAAAACAACCAAAAAATCTCAAGGAAAAAAAAACAAATGGATCAAATATAAATCAAAGAAAGTTAACATTTAAAGTAAAATTTAAAAAAATTATAAATATGAATGTGGCCCAGGTTTCGCTTTTATTTTAATTTATCAGAATACAGCATACAACTGATAAACATCTAATTTATTGAAACAAGCAATTTTAATTTTTTATTTAATTTTTTTTTTATTTTTATTTAATATAATTAAAATAATAATGATAATTTATCATTATAATAACAAATGTAATTATTCAACGACAGAACAAATTTGAGTTTTTGGAGCCGGGATCTGCCAAGTTTGCGGTAATATTGATGTCGGCAGCTCCCCGATTGCAACAATTTGGATATAATATATTATTGAATTGTTATTTTCGTCCATAATTTATAAATAAAATTACCATTTAAAAAAATGGCATTTGTTTGCAGTTCTTCAGAATTATAATACTAAAAATTAATTTGCACACAAGAATAAAAATAAATTTTTATTTATACTTGTCCAAGTACCGAAAGAATATAAGTTTTATAATTATATAATTAAATATGTATGCAAATGCAAATGGTTGGAATCATAATTTTGAGAAAAGCTACAAACCTTTCAAAAATGCAAGTGGTTCACCTATTACTAATTTTGCGTAAAATGAGTCAGTGTCAAATAAAGTTTTCCTGGATGTTAACTTCAACTTCAATGTGATGAAGCGGTAATAAAAACAATTCATTCGTACACTTAAAAGTCGAAATTTCGTTTGCATGAATCAAAGCCAAAAAATGAATAACCTTCACATCCTGTCGATTTAAATATTTTGTTAGTTTTATAGCTTGGATTTATTTTTGATAAAACAAATCGCAGACACGGTTTTGTCAACAAATTGTGATAAAATGTCAAGTTTATGGATTATTTGTTATATTATCATCCACACCCTTATCAATTTAAATCATTCAAAATGGAACGTATAGACTTAACATTATTTCAAGTGATCATCCACCGATAAAATTCTGAAATTTGTATTATTTCAAAATTTAACTTTATAAATGAAACATGTTGGAACAATAAACAGCCTTGATACTTTGATAGTTTTAAAGTTTACATTCAAATTTTTCGATTGTACATGTTTATTGTTTATCTCAAGGGTGGGGTCAGTCGAATACCATGAAAATACCAATTGCTAATTAATAAATTTCAACAAAATGGTTCATTTCGTTTCCGAAAGTCAAGTGCTGTTGTATTGCAAGAAAAAGCTTGTAACAACCAATCACATCGAAGTAACTATCTATAGTTCAGTTCGATTGGTTCCTGCAAAGTTGGCCAAAACCGTGAGCAGTTTTTGGGCATCAGAGAATCGTTTCGATTTTGGAATTATACAGTGCACTTCCAAGAAGAAGTAACCCCGGAGATAACGGAAAATTGACAAGGCCGAACTGTTGCAGAGAACACAGTTTATAAATATGAAAATCCAGACACTAACGATAGGCTTGGATGGTTGGTCGCCCATGCGTTGTAATGTAACGACTCAGAGTCCCGGTGCAAGCGTTCCAATTTCTTATCTAAATTAAGGTTTCCTACATTTAATTGAATTTACTACAACAATGTACAATCGTCCTTATAATATGCATCCATATTAATGTACACTACATATGTATATGAATAGATAGTGAAAACGTCTGCAATTAAACATTACGGTAACGAGGCATTTAAATGTATGGGAGTATGGGGCACACGGCGTAAATGATAAAAATAACAGCGAAGAACTAATGATAAAAATAAAGTTGTGTACATTTCAGTTCTCGAGTCTGGAAAGGTATGGCGCCTAATAAGTAAGCAAATTACACACGGAAGTCTCTAATGTACCGAAAAGCACGTTTTATTGCTGACTAACTATAATAATAAATTTACCCCCGTGTACTTGTTGGCTGGATTATTATCAATGCCATAAACCTGATATTTTCTTATCTGCTGCAATGATTAAAAAATTCGAGTTCACACGATCGAAATACAAAATGTGAAACGTAACCAAACGGTAATCGATTAGTTGCATTTTGCTGTAGTGCCACTTATAAACAAGTTAAGTTGAGCATTACAAAATAATTAGTCGACGTAAAAATCAGTTCAAAATTTGCATTACTTACCCGGTGGTAAGTGAACTTTCTAGTTTATGACAAAATTAGACCCATTGCGACACAAGAGAATGCCAAGGAAGGAGACATTTTTGAGTGGGTCTTATCAAAAAATGAAACGCTGCAAGAAAAACCAACGCGGAATGAGCGAAAACGGTGTTTGCGCGCTACAAAAAATGTTTGTATCGACACCAGTTTATGTTGCAAAGAATTTGGTAAATTTTAATAAATTCTGTTAGATAATCCCGTTTTGTAAAAAAACCTATTAATTAAATTAATTAAATCTCGGCATCACATACCACAACGGCGAAATGTATGTACTAAGATGTAAAACACTGAAGAAAAAGAAAAACTGATTCAAAGTTTGGATTATACTACAGTACATTAGAACATTTACATTTTTACAACAAGAATTAAGAAATGAAATAAAAAAAGTAATAAAATAAAAATTTTAGAAAAATGTAGAAAATTTAAAATGGAACTCGACTTAATGAAATGCAAATTTATCATCGTGCTTGATTCCCATATACAAAAAATCAGCTGCAGTTTCAGCCAACCATCAACATAGCGATAGTTAATTAATTAAAATTATAAAACACCTTTTAATTAACTTCTGCGCCATGAAAACAGGAAAAGTGCGAAGTGATACGTATCGTTCAAAATGCAAAGATTTTTAGAGCATCAAATGTACAAAAAACTGATTCCATAGGATAGGTGAATAAATATTGACAACGTGTTTCTTTATCAAGATTACAATGATGAGGAAAAAGTTGACAATGAAAGCTATCAAAAACGAAACGTCCAAGTTAAATGGTTAGGACCGTTTTTGCCAAAAAAAACAAACATAAATTGAATTTGGTTTGGAGAGATACTTTCGAGGGCAGCATTGTATTTGATTTTGTCATAACGTCGTAAACGTTAGTAGGTTATCTTGACAATCTAAACAACCTTTGTAGATCTACACAATCGGGCTAAAATAGGAGCATTGCATTGGCTGAAGCAAATCCTACTTGCTGGTGCTTAATGTTTTAGTATGAGTACCCCAGATTTACAAAAATATCACGATCTAAATTTCATATTTCATGCAAATCCATTTGTCTTTTTAAAATTTGCATCTTTTTCGTCGTAAAGTTCATAATTAAATATCAAATTTTTTTAAAAGAAAACTTAACATTTTTTTTTTATTGTCGATTCTTATCGTTTTTCAAAACTCTCTAGACATAATTAGCATTTCTTACATTTCCACAATTCAAAATTAAACAAATTACAAAACTTTCTTCAATTACCCCTGTTTATATACCCGGCAATATATTAAGATAAATGAAAATGTGGTAGTTAAGAGGCAACAAGAGATAGAGAATAAAAAAATTAATAAAATAAACCAGAAGAAAAAATGTTTAAAATGAAAAATTATGATGAGAATAATGAAGTATGGAAATAAATTACTTCAAATTCTAAATTAACAAGAAGTTGGAAAAAGATGAAGTAAAAGAATATAAAGTGAAAATGGAAAAAAATTTCTAAAAGAAAATGATTCGGGATTAAAATGTTTTGTTGTTAAAGAAAGAAGGAATTCAATTATTTGGCTTAAAAATAAAATTAATTAGGGCGGGAAAAATATTGTGTTCACTACGTTAACAAGCAAGCAAACACGCAATGGGGTTACCGGGCGATACGGGTGGTTTGCTTAGTTAAGTTTTAGTTTAAAAAGATAAATAAATATAAAGTCGAATAATAAATTATATGAATTCAATTTATTAAAACATAATTACTTAAAAATTGTATCTAATTAAATTAGATGAAACGAAGAAATTTAACAATATACGTAGGTTCTTTGAAAAAACTTAATCCTTCAGGCTTTTGAATTCATAATCTGTTTTTTAAAAATCCAACGGAAATGACAGATCTAGAAAATGGTCTACATACTCCTTTTATTTGCGTGGTGAAAATTTAAATCTGTAATTTTAAAAAACCACATGAGTTTTCAAGTGGACTTGAAAATAAAACTGATAGTATTCATTGGTTTTTTGAGCTATAATAATTAACCTAAAGAAGTTTACCGGCTTTATAATATAACTTTTCTTTAACGAATAGTAGATTAAATAACAAAGGCCTAAAGTAGGTTATTAATTAATATGTCTTTTGTTGACATATTTTTGTCATATTTTGTTGACATCTCTCAAATTTTGTAAAAGCATATAAATTTGAAAGTAAAGCTTGATATACATAAATTGGGCACTAAAAAAATTTGACAAACCAATCAAATTGATAGATCCGCACTACAATCTGATTAGTTCTTCTTCTGAAATGCTTATATTCTGAAGTTACGACGATCAAAATGCATATAATATATCTTGGGGAACCCCGTAGTTAGATCTGTTTAGTGGTTTCAAAATTAAAATAAAGCTGTCTACCAGGAATCACAATCGCACATAAATTAGACTAGAATAGTATTCCGATCAGCAAGTTAAAATTACTTCAATAATTGAAAGGCTCTACTAAAATAAATTGAATAATAATTCAAACTTCGTCTGCCCAAATTTGAAAATCAATTTATTTAAAATGAATTTAAAATTCAAAAAAATTCAATTACGATGTTCGGTGATTTATCTCCAGATATAATATTAAAGTAAATTAATTGCTATTTCTCTATTCAAAAACCGGACAAAATCAGATTTACCCTTTGGATTATTATGTAAAATAGAAATTTAAGAATGGGAATCCCCTAGTTGAGACAATCCTATGGAAATATCACAATTCTTTCATACTTGTACAAACCAGGTATAAAAAAGCAATTTTTGTATTTAAATGTTTGTAACATTCTGGAAATAAGTTGTGAAACGCAAATTCGTCAATATAGAACCCAAACGATTCGCCTATCCAAACAAAGTGTCATTATTTTAAGTCACATTTTTGTGGTTCCAGTTCCAACTTCAAAATAAAACAAAAATATTAAAATAGAATTCGCGAAATTTACAGGAAGTCAACGGTATTTAAATGAGAATTTTTCAAATTTTTCTTTTCGTGGTTTGAGCTTCTAGGCTCTTAACAATTTTTCTCCTTGGTAAACGTTGTTAAATATAATTTTTTTAACCCTGCCGGGGACGTCGTCTCTAGTAAGCATGTAAACATAAACTAATATTTATCACGAATTTATTGTTCCGGTGGATAACCCAAAAAAATCCGGAAGAAATTACAAGAAACCAAAGAATTATTAGTCGCTGTGGTTTGTAGTGCGGATTTCTATTAAGAATTCGTCTGTTTGTGGTTAAACAGCTCGGTAGCAATTGATAGTGTTTTAAAAACCTTTTGACATATTTATTCGAAAAGAATCTGCCATTATGAGTTAATATTTTAGGTCGCTCAAATGGGGATTCAAACACCCGTGAACATAAAAGTTTTAATTAGCTTTTGACTTTAGAAGAATCAGTCGTGTGTATGACAGATTGACGTTTGACCCCCGAAATGCTACAATAGAGGGAAGTCGTTAAAAACATCATACAAAATTTAGATGGAAAAGTCGATCACGACCGTGGATATTTCGTGTGCAAATTGAAAACCGCTTTTACCAAAGAGTTAATATTAAAATTTAGAAATAAAGTCATTTGGTGTTATTTATTGTTTTCTAGAAATGTGGTTATGTGGTCACAAACCAATAGTATCCAAATTTAATTCAGTAGCAATTCTGTAGAATTAAAATAATAATTCTCTCCTCCGGATCTGTTGACTACATTGAATTGGATATGAAATCATACGTCACTTGAGTATTTATCTTAATCGATTTCCAATGCATATTCTTATTCAATTTACTTATAAATTATTACTTTCGATGCCGATGTTGAATTAAAAAACTTCTGAATAGTTTTTCAATCCTTCCCAAGCTCTACAGTACACAGTTTTGCAGTATAAAGTGAAAAACTGAATCGATTTCATTTTCCTTTATTTTTGTCATGCACGTTTATTACTTTGTATTCAATTTAATGATATATTTAGCGCCAAAGAATCGATCTTCCCAAAGCAATTAATTCTGTTTACTATAAAACGGTGCGGTCATTTTGTGAAGTTAAATTCGATTGCGTAGTTTTAAAATGGAATCCAATCCAGATGTTTTTCACTATCTAAACTAAAGGTTAGCCGCAATAACTTATGTGGAAACTTAAAGGCTATAATACAATTTTATCTTGTAATATCAATTTTAATAATACTTATTAATAATAATACTACATTTCGACGTCGATTTTTTCCATAGTTTTATTGTCGCCCCTTTTTGCTGTTTATCTTTTTAAACCGTTGGCAAATTCAAATTTGTTGATTGGTTGATTTTTTAAGTTTAAAAATTAACCTGTTTTTGACCGATGAATGCTCAGTAGACTAACTACAAGATCGCGAGAATGATTAAAAAAAAGAGTTGATAAGGAAAATAAACGTTTGGCTTCAAGATTTTCTTTTTGAGCATAATATTTTATGTTGTTTACATTAACCTTGAAAATTGGACAAACATTAACTTTTTACTTACGATATGTCACGTTTTGCCAATAAACCAGGTTAGGAATTTTTCCTAAACACACCCTATTCACCCTTTGGAAACACTGCTGCTGGCTGGAGGCGAAAAAAATTGCTTGCAAGCAGAAAAGCCACTCAACGTGCGTAGCACACTCAATATTTTTTTATGTCCGTTTCTAGAAATGAACAAAAAGGTCAAGTGAAAATTTAATGTCTAAATTTTTAGCTACAAATATGCGTAAACCAGATTTTAATTATGTTTCCACCATTTTTGTTAATAAATTTGTTGCTATCGCATTTAAAAATATTCACAAACGGGAAATTTCTAGTCTCATCGATCATTTTTCGCATTTACGGTATAAAACTTAATTCTGACGTGAAAATTTAAAATTATAAATTAAGATAGAAACGAGTAGATTTTAGTAATTTTTCTCCAATGCAAATTTAATTTTAGGGAATAATCAGGTACCTGTACATCCATCCGATGAAAATAATACAAGTAAAATGCGTTTTTTACGTAAAAAAATTATATTCAATTAATTGTAGGTGCTAATCTCTGAGTTTTAAATACATATTTGAAAATTGTAAATTTTTTTGTACTATTTTTGAGATCCGACCTTCCAAGTAGTTTGAAAAATTTAAAATCAACTTCATTAATTGTTTAAACCGAAGATAGATACTTCAGATTCGTAGGTTAACTCATTGGAGACATTTAAAAAAATATATTGTCGTTTTCTTTTGTCAAGCCTATCTCAGCCTGATGCAGAAGTAAAATGTTGTATTTTGTGAAAACAGTTTGCCGCTTTTGTTATAAATTTAAATTTTACGTCGAATTTAAAATTGGAAAAGGGAATTAGGAATTTTGTTTTGATGGATATAAAATTTGATGTTGAAGACATCATAGCTTGTGTGCAAACCTTAAAAAATCGAGTTGCTAGTTGATATGTAAGTAAATTGCAGTAAATAAATAAAAAGCGAGAATAATAATTATGAAGTAATCAATACCAGTTGATTGAGGTAAATAGAAATTGCACTATTAAAAACTAATCAGAAGAAGTAAATAAATTCAATTAATACAGTTAAAGAGGAATTGGTCATTGAAATTATAATACAAAAGTAAAATCTGGAAATCGTGTTTTATTTTTACAAGAAAATTGTATTGCAAATATTGCAGACATGCAAATAGCCAACAGCCTAGTATTTGGAAAATTTAAAGAAGCAAAATAGGCAGGAGATGATGTAGTATTAATAAAATTGGGACTAAAAGAATTATTACCCACTCATTATCATTCGCAAAAATTAGAAAGTTTATTTATGAATTGGTATGGCATCGGCACTATTGAATTACAGACCAGAAGTTTTAAAAAAGCCGAATTTCATTTTACAGTTCTTGCTTCGAGATGAGTTGAACTGTTTTTCCTACAAGGTGGAACACTTTTGTGCGAAGCTGTTCCTAGAGGGTTTTGATGAACGATGAACATATTGGATTTACGGAGTTGCCAGGGTGAGACCCTATATCTTCTTTAGACTGATGTTGGCAGGGCTCTGTGGGTTCGTGAGGTGACTTTCCTCTTTATTTAGCGCTAGGCTTGGACTGAGGAGATCCTTGGGTTTTCGAGGGTGATGGTGGTTCGTACCATGTGTGTTTAATAATTGAAACCCGCTTCGGATGCCGCAGGTGTGGAGAGCGGTGTTATGTTTCTTTATCCTTGTGCGCGTCCGTTGTGGTGGGAGCCAAGGGTTTGAAGAGCTTGGTCCGCTGGTCTTGGGTCCTATGCGATTCATGGGTGCCTCTTTAATGACTGCGATCCAAGGTTTATGATTGGTCCCCGGGTGGCATGGAGCATGGCGTCGAGTTGAGAGCGGTGAGTAGATCCTTGGTCCGGCGGTGTACAATCTTGAAGCCGGGATCGTATTGGCCGAGTTGAGCAATAAGTGGATTTTCCGCGAATTGTATGGATTTGTACATATTCTCTGCTTGTTTCCGGATATATTTGTCGATAGTTTCGATATTTGCATCGGCATGAAGTCGTCAGTTAGTGACGTAACACGGGCAGTCGAAAGCGTGACGGAAGCATCTGTTCTGGATCACTTGTAGTTTCTTGATGTGCGTGACGGCCGTGTTTTTCTAGCCCGAAGACACGTACGTCATCGTGGGCCCGATGATAGGCCCATGATGATGATCCTGATGATAGGATTTGAGAATCTAAATTTTATTACCGGGAGACACGAGGCTCTTGGAGTTCAGCATCGGGAAAAGTTTGTGGAAGGCAGCTTTTCCCAGATTTGCGACCGTTTCTATGCGTTGCTTCCATTTGAAGCGGTAATCGAGCCTGACTCATAGGTATATCGCCGTAGTTGCCCATGGGATCGGTTCTTCGAATATGAAGACATTCGTTTCGATCGGGTTCTTGGCTTGTCTTGCTTGGAACTTCGTTGCGATGCTCTTGCGCAAGTTTACCTTGATGCACCAAGTTGTGAACCATTTTTCCAGGTCGTTGATTTCGCTGTATGCCGACGATACAGCAATGCAATCAACGACCTAGAGGGTTTTGCATGTTAGATTTCCATTTATGAGATTTCCTCTTCCTTGTAAGCGGACTTCTGTCCCAGGAAAAGAAAAAGATAAACCAATAGCATTTCTCTGGATTTTCTCCGATTTCTCTTTACTGGCACACTAGATTTCCTCATCGGTTAAAGCACTTATATATTAAATAATTATTAAAAATTTAATTTTTTCGTATTTTTAGTTTGATATTTTGAAATTTTGGCCGCCCTCTAGTAACTGAAAAACACCAGCCACAGAAGATTTATATACATGATGTGCAGTGCGTACCGGGGGAATGGGGGGGGGGAAGCAAGAGTATGGAATAGTCGGTCACCGAAAGAAATTTCCCAGCCCTAATTTAAATCCATCATCAGTTCGGTCTACAAAGGTAACATAACTCTGAGATAACTCCAGATAACATAACTCCAAGATATTTTACACTCTCGGACTGATTAACTTCGGTAGAACTATCTAAAAAAAGACGCAAGCTTCGAACCCCACAGAGGGAGCACAAATATCATTATTTTTTTCATTTTCAGTTTGATTGAAATTTATGCCTTGCAGTGACTCTGGATATGTGAAAAATTCAAGAATTGTTCATTCCGTTACAGAATCATTAAAACTGTAAGTATTATTTTTCAAATGGGATACCCCGGGGTTAGGAGTTTACGTTAAATTATAGGTCTCATGCCCTAGGTCTGCAATGCAATTTCGTACGCAGATGATTACAGGACAAAGTCCTAAATTACGAGGAAGAAGAAAATCATTAGGATCTTCAGCGGTGTGGGCCGAGACAATGATTCCCGAGTTATAAATTCAGAAATGACGAAAACGATATTTGAACTCGAAGCAACTGGATCTTTGGAGTTATTGGGAGTAGGATCTTTATATTATTTAATTCATGATAAAATTGGGTCACGATAAGGAATAATCTCATAGATAATAAAAAGATGCGTATTGCCAAAGATCGTATAGCCTTGTTAAAAATTTTTGTCATTATTTGATGATTATTATAATAATTGCGCCATTGGAAATGTGATAACAATTGTGTTATCGAAAATTAGTTCAAAGCGAATGCATATTTTAATAAATTAATTTTACATAAATAACATAATTGCGTAATAAAATAAATTCATTCATAAATCGATGTATGTCATTCAATAAACGCTTATCTACACGTATAAGCAATATGATTACAAAAAATTTGATAATCAGCTGGCGATGGCGCCTCGATCTGTTTTATGCTTACCAGGCGCTTCCAATTGAAGCTAAATATAATATATTGAACCATTTTTGTTTTGATAACCACACAATTTTCGCACATTAAAATAATAAATTATAGTTACCCATCATACAAAAATAAATGTAAATAATCAAACAAGTTGTATCATAAAGCTATTTTTGTCTATTAGAAAAAAAAAAAGTAAAATACGAAAATATCTTAAAGGGTCCTCAAAATCGGTTGGCTCCAATTTTTATCTAACCTATCTAGAGATTATCAAAAAGTACATACTAAGAAACTCTGGAATTTTGAGTTGTGTAATAAAAAATAAGAATAATCATTTCGTAATGCTGCAGACACAAATAAAATAAAAATCGAGACATGGAATCGCGGAAACGTTGGCAAAGTAAGTAGTTAATTTTATCACATTATTTAAAATGCTAGCAAGCTTTTACATTTATTAAAAGCTAGGTAACTAAAAATAACTGTTATATAGCTTTGTTGTGTCTAAAGCAATGGCTCTACTTCCTGGAAGGTCTATTTTTAGTTGTGAAGATTTTTTAAATTGCTGACTTTCTTCCATTGGAAGAATTTATTAAATGAGCGCCGAACTGCGACCCGCATAAAATTTTACTGGCCTCAATTTTTGGCGGCGAGGTGGCGAAATTTTGAATTTTGCAAAATGTGAATGTTATCTAAAATATAGCAACTTCGTACCTATAGACTCAACTTGTTAGCGATGATTTAGTTAAAAGTATAAATAAATTTTCCAGAAGAACGCACAAAAAGCAAATTAAATTTAATAAAGAGAAATTAACTTACACTAAATATGCAACGCCAGCTGCAGGACTAACAATTAATTTGTAAAGATGAGAAAGAAGAAATAAATCACATACTATCACAAACGGTTAGCGAAAATTGTATTGTTATTAATAAACAATTTGGAATGCAGTTGAGCAAAAAAAGAAAAGGAACACAACAAACTTGTAGACACGACTTATCAAGTTCGAATGAAGCTCGCTCGCACTTCTCGGTCTACGGTCTCGCCCAATGGATCGACCAGGAATTTCAACTCGTATTCTCGAGCTCTAGTTATTTGGTATTGCACCCAAGTAGTAGGCACGTGGAATACACATCCTAATGATTTCGGAACGATAACAATTAATCGTAAATGCTTCCTATTTAATTACCCATATTTTGTTTTATGCTTTTTAAATATCGCGAACCCAATACACAATAATAATTAATTCGTCTCTCTTGAGGAAAGAAGAGCGCTTAAGCATTGCATAAACTAATGACCGGAAATAACCGCACCACAATGGAAACACATTGCGACACTTACTACTAACTTGGGGAAGGATTAAACTTGTTTCTATTTATTTTGTAGTCGATTTCATTTTGACAACGAAATAATCGATACCGTTTTTTATCAAAAGGGTAACCTAAATATTGGGGTCGCTTTCAGGTATGGTATGTACACAGATAATAAAACTTCTTATGAAATATGGTTTACCAAAACCGGTTTCACCGGAAATGATATCGTGTATTATATATTATACGAATTAGGTATATTAAAAAGCCTTTTCTAAATAGTTTTGCTTTTATGCGCTTCAAAAACGGGCCCTACAAAATCGACACTTTCATTTGTCATCCATAATCGCTACAAGTACTCGTATTATTTATCACTTATGGGTTATATCTACCCATGAATATTACTTAAAAAATATAATATCTAATTTATTCGTGATATATTTAGGGAGACCTCGTCACGTAAAAACACTAAACAAACTGACGGTCATAATTCCACAACACTGCAAACATCGATGGATCTTTTAGACCCTGACCCGTTATTTGTTAAAAACAATTTTTTGGAATGAGAACTGTATTGGCCTTGGTTCCTCTGTAACCAAATACTTTTCTTTACAAATGTTTATCATGCCATCACTTCTACTCTTCCAATGCAGAGCGCCAAATACTTTGGGTATTACGTGATCGCCAAGTAGCAGTGGCTGAGTTTTCAAACAAATTTAGGGGATCTGTCAGTCAAACCCCATCACGAATTTTAAAATTTCAACTACACTATAGGAAAGAGGACGATTTTCTAAGCAGTTTAAAACAAAAAAAAATCGAATTTAACCCTAGACAGTCGCACTATAATTTCACTGCTTCCATGGTTGCACTGGGACGAAAATGTCCACGTACAGTTTTCAACATTAAAAAATCTAAAATAATTCATAAATACTCTTGAATCCTTCTAAAGTATGAATCCACGATTATATTATTTTTTTTAGTTAGAAAACCCGCGCCCTTCTCCTTTTCGATTTACCTGGAATTCACAATGTGAAATGAACCCTGCAACCGTGCAGGGTTAAAAATGTAAAATTTACATGTATTTTAATTACAGTTCTTAATATTGATATATAATAGGCCGTCGTTAAGTTAGACGAAAAAATAAAACAGATCCTCCGGACCTTGTTTTGTTTTTTTTGCCTAACACATAACGAATTTAAAAATATCTCTGTAGAATGGCAGAACTCGAAGCCATAGAACTCGTCCGGGTGACGACCGCAACTGACAACAATATTAAGAGTACATCAAAGCACACGTACCGTCAACAGAAATAAGAGCGGGGAATCAACGTGGGAGTAACAGTCACGCATCGGGGTGTATCGTATTACATCTCCCTGCTTTTCGTAATTTTAAAATGCCGTTTTCTCGAAAACTTTTTTTTTTAAATGTTCAGAAAATTGTCCTCTTTCCTATAGTGCAGTTGAAATTTTGAAATTCTTGATGGAAATTAACTGACACTAACCATATTTAGTTTTTTACATTTTGGGTTTTCTGGCAAGTATTATTAAATCACCAATCACCATAAGATTCCTTCATGTCCTTGGCGAGAGAAAATAACTACTTAAAACATAAATCTAACTTATCCTATCAGATCGGAGAAGTGTAGATTCGTTTCCCAAGTAGAAGCACTTGTTTTGAAAAACAAAAAAGCCTCCCTAATCTTTCTCTCTCAACTCAAAAAAATGCTAGTTCTACAACTAAAAACCCTTTATTTAAAATAGAAAATAACTTAAAAAAGTTTTTAGAAGTTTTTAAGTATTTTTGTGGTATTTAGTAGTATGTGATGTTAAAATAATAAATTTTAACTGTTAAGTAAATAATTACATACTACAAAGAAACATAATATTTAAACAAACTAAAATGACAATAATTCACATTTAACAAGGTTGAACTTAGAATATTTGAATATTTAATATAAAAAATAGGGTAGGCATGTTACAAAAACATTCCAGCTATGAAACGTGATACATAAAACATAAAAATAAACTGGAAGATACGCTTCCAATCTGGTCTGATCGAATTTGGTAACAGACCAACCAACTTCATGAAAAACAAAAAAAATGAATCCATTACAAGTTAGATCCATTTCGAATTACCCGCTAAACGAAAATTCCCCCATATGGAACTGAATATGTCGACAGGATCGCGTGCCAAAAACAACAATTTCCAATCTTCTATCAATTCGCTCGACGAATGAAAACCACCATCACATGCGAGATCAAAAACCCATACTCGGAAATCATAATAATATGAATACATCAGTTTTCAGGTGCTTTTCAAAAAATCACATGTACGGATGCGTTAAAAAACTCAACAAAAGCTGGTTTTAGACTGGATTTAGAAATTTGTAAAAAAAAGCGTCTGCAAAGCTAAGAATCAGCCCATTTCATGGATGGGTTTCGAGTACCCAAACCATGCTTACCCCAGCGGTCTGAGATCATGATAACCTCGCCCATAAACTCGGCGATAGAGGTGATTCGATACCACTTAGAAAATTGATTTTCAAATTTTTCTTTGCGTCACCAATATTTTGTTTACATTTCTTTTAAAGAGCAAAAATGCGTTGGACGGTATCGTAAAACCTTAAAACGAAATTTTAACAACGAATTAGGTATCCGATTCATTACTTTCTCTACTTCATTGAACTTAAGTGCAGCTGTGCTCAGCTTAAGCTTTTATAATTTATTATCGATCGTTTTTCATTCAAGTTATTTTGCCTGGGCTAAATAATAATATTTATTTTACGGATTAACCATTTTACAACAAAAAATGTGTACAAAAATAATATTAATTAAAATCTATGCTCCACAGACACTTTTTAAATGCCAATAGCGACACACTGCCCAAGTCGAAAGACTCTTCCACATTAAACTTATTAGTCAGCCTAATCATTCTTAAAATAAGGCTGTAAAAACCGTAGTTGGTAGTATGGCGCCTCTCCTCGAATGTTCTTTGTTCTTGTGAACCTGTTCGGCTTCCAAGGGATTAACCAAACAAATACCTGCAATCAACTTTATTGTTTAGTACGCCATATACAAAGCACAGGTCGGAAGTTGACTAATATAAATCTGATAATGAGGAGACCAGACACATGATGGATATTCCAACTGAGAACAAACCAACGAGAAATACAACTTCACTGTATGAAAAAAAAATATGGATGGCTGAGACTCTAGAGAAGACCCAGCAATTTCTTCCTTCCCACATGGTTAAAAATCGAAATTTCCAACCTTTTATTTGGTGAGGATACCCAATGTGGAAAAAAACTAGCTCTTTTCTTTGCGGAAGCCAGGGATGAATCCGGCGTAACTGCAACAAGTTTGCACTCTCTCTCGTACCAAAAAAAAAGTACCTACTTGGGGTACGAACTCGGAAGTGACGTTCGCAACGACCGCCGCTCTAAGCAATCATCCAACAACTCTTAATGAAGACTTCCAATAATTGGAATCTTTAAAACGGTGCTTGAGCTCAAAATTAAATCAAAAAATCAAAAAATATTCAAAGCGAGCGTCGGCTATATCGACGAACGCAGCTGACGATTAACAAAAAATATTTTCGGTGTTGTACAACTTTGCAGATGAAAGAAACGAAAGGAAAGTAATAAGTTAAATACTTATCTTATTGCTACTGTTGAGTGGTCGCTATCGCTCGATCTTTCAGGTGTTCAAGAAATCCAATGGCGAAAAAAATTCAAAGAACACAATTTCTTTGAAATTAGCGTAAAAAACATTAAGACTGTCGACGAACAAAACCTAGAGTGCGGTAAGCTTTCCAACAATTGTTGGAAATGTGACTTTTAAAAGTCAGACTAACATCAAAACGCACACCAAGATTGTCAACTCCTCGAAAATGAGGTAGTGTAACATTTGTCTAAATTTAGATTTAAATTATTCGATCTGCAACTTGTTCAAATCATCCTGCAATAGTAACCTATCAGCAAGAGAGCTGATAGTAGGAAAAACTCTCAGATCATCAGCGAATAGCAAGTGAGACGAATTACGAAGAACCCCGCCCAAATCATTGATGAACAACAAAAATAGTATAGGTCCGCAGTGAGAACCCTGGGGAACACCAGAAGTAACCAATATTTCAGAAGAAATTAAGCCACCAATTCTGAGTCCTTGTGTTCTACCCATAAGTAGCTTCCAAGCCATTCAACAACGATGGAGCTGAAGCCAAGAGACGAAATCTTTGCCAAAAGAGCCGAGTGATCCACTCGATCAAAATAGGATATTATTGTCGTGTTAGGAAGGATTTGACCGCCCCTGTAATTATTTTAAAAATTTGTTAGTGGTTGCGAATTTTTTTGTATTAATTTTTTTGAATTTAAATTTATAATAAGATAATTAAAAAAATGTAAGGTTGACAGGAAAGAGAGCTAGAGTGGAGCCTTTTTACCAAAATGTCGGACGGAGCGCACGTCCGTAATTTGGCTGCGATAGATTTTAAATAGAAAATAACTTAAAAAAGTTTTAGAACTTTTTTGTAAGTATTTTCGTGGCATTTAGTAGTATGTGATGTTATAATAATTAAACTTAACAAAATGTAAAAAAAAAAAAATTTTAACTGTTAAGTACATAATACATACTACAAAGAGAACATAATATTTAAAAAACGCTAAAATGGCAATAATTCACATTTAATAGGGTTGAACTTAGAATAAACAAGAAAATAGAATTCTGAAAAAATTACGCTATAAAATAAAATAAAAAAACTCTGTAACATAATATAAAGGCCTCTATTTCACGATTATTTTCGATCCTCAGCCATGTTTAACAGTAAAAATAACAAGGAAGAGCAAATATACCAAACAAAATTGAAAACATTATTTTTGTGCGAATAGTTACGCAATTGTGAATTTTTTGAATATTATTTAAGAGAAAATTATTTGAAAGTGTCCGCAGCCAAGATTTGTGAGTTTTAGATTTCTTTTACAATTAAAGACAATTTTATTTTTTTATTAAATATGCGATTTTTTTTTAATTGGAATTAATTTTATTGGAATTGGTGCAATTTATTCAATGGTTGAAAAATTTTGTCGAAGAAACAACAAAATTGATAGAAGGTCGGACAGCTGTAACCTGTTATCGCTATAGCAATTTTTGGTCGCTGCGATAGTTTTAAAATTAATTAATAATTTGGAATTTGGTAAAATTATTTGGATTTATAAAATTACGCTTGAGAGAGAGCAACGTGTAGATTAGTAGATACCAATTAGAATTATTAATTTGAAATCGTAAGTTCGATCCTTGAGCAAGTATAAATTAATTGAATTATAATTTCTTCTTCTTCTTTAATTAGGTCTGCGACCTGTTTTTACTTAACAGCAACCTCAGTGATGTTCCGAAGTTACTATTAGTTCTACGAGCATATTTATTGTTTTACATCCAAGGTAGCTTGCTAGGCTTATCTCAGATGTGCCAGTAACTCTGGTTTTTGTTGTTGATGAATGCAAGTCATCAACCTAAAGAGACCGCCGGCTTTACGTGCCCTCCGAAGCACGGAGACGATCATAAGAAATTTTAGACTCTCTCCGGATTCGAACCGGGTACCTTAATGTTAGCAGTTATTCAGCTAACAAATTAGGCTAATGACCGTCGATTTAATTAATTAAATTATAAATTAATTGAAGTTCAAATTAATTGAAGCGAATTATTTCAAGCCAAATCTTGCTTTACATTTTACCAAAAGAGCAACAACAGAACAATTATAACCTCCTCTTGAGCAAGCATTAATTACTCCCGAAAAAATAGCTAGTCCAGAGCAAAGTAATAGTGTGGTGTAATTTTTTATAAAAATTCACTGCAATTATGTACTTATTGGAAAGATAGATTTCAGAAATTAAGGAAAAAATTACGAAAATCAAGGTCGACAACAAAGCGGAAGGACGCCAAGGTATAATGTATGTAGATAAATGGTCCTTATTACAGATCTGAACCTAACTATCACACATTTTTTGCATAATACTACTCTTTTCCTGTTGGGACAGGTATAATAGATTAACTTAGAGATAACCACATTTTCGAAACAAAACGATTGTTTTCCCTTTTCAACGTATAGATGACCTGGGCCCATAATCCGTTATTATCTGGACTTTTATTGGCATCCTTACATATTTGGCAAAGAAATAAATGCTATTTGGTACTTCTACAAGTACACAAACCGAAACCTCTGCTCTTCTAGACCCATGTTGAGATATTCGTCGTATATATGGAATTTGTTTTTTAATTGAATTGATTTCTCATTAACTTACTTAAAAACGGAGATCTCTGTCGTTCTACTTTTTTGTACAATATTCGACACTCACAGAAACAGAAACTGAATGTTTAATCAGAGTACCGAATTTTAAATAATTTTCACAACCTCTTCATCTTGATATTGGAACTTGTTGA
Organism: Cantharis rustica; assembly: GCA_911387805.1. NCBI lineage: Eukaryota > Metazoa > Arthropoda > Insecta > Coleoptera > Cantharidae > Cantharis > Cantharis rustica. Next base: position 118,707,250 of record OU426877.1, read on the forward strand.
GAATTTTTTCGAGCTGAGCTCGGAAGATGTCGGTCCGTTGCCTTGATGTGATTACAAAGTTGAGGAAAGGAGGCTTCGGCCTGCAGGCTTGAGATTTTCTTATTGACATCTAACGATGTCGGTATGTGATTTTTCAAGCTTTCGACTATGTTTCAAATTAGCTTGTCGTCGATGTTGTATATAAGAAGCTGTGCCAGGAGTGCTGCGATCACTTCTGACTTTATCGTTATCATGTTGGGGTCCGTTGTGGACCCTCGTTTGTCATCATCTTGTTTGTGGGCGTGGTTGGCATTGTAATCAGTAGCAAAGATAGAGGTTTTCTGTCCTGCCCTCAGTGCATCCTTGCGATTTTGAATTCCTTTAGACCCTGCTTTTCCATGTCTTGCTCAATGTAGCCGATGTCCACATCTTGATGTATGACCCTGATTACGCCTCGGCGTCGTCTTTCTGTCCGGATAACATACGTACAAATCTTCCTTATTTGTGCGATTGCACACTACTATTTTGAATCCCTTTCTGGAGAGTTTGAAGGCGACAAGCTGGCTAGGCTTTCGATCTCCGTGTCCAGATCGCTGACTTCAGACGTCAGCTTTTCTATGTTAAGTACTATCCCGGAGCTTTGTTCCACCAGAGCCAACAGCGTTTGTTAGCGTTTGTTAGCGTTGACTTCGAGAAGATGTTCCATTCCTTTATTAATTTTGTATTGCGCGATCATGGCGTACACTCGGCGGTTGGAGGCTTCATCTCTGAGTCGGCGTTCCTCATCTGTAGTCTCCCTCGCTTTTTCTACTGGTGGATCTCCCAAATCGAGCATACTTATCAGACTAGAAATTTCAACGGTCGCTTGACTGTGTTTCGTCGTGGATTTAATGCTTTTACGCTTTCCCATGTTGGTAATAATAAAAGCTCGACTCTTAGTAATACTGACTAAGAGGTCCGACAGCCCGACAGATCCGACTAAGTGGATCAACACTCTCGAGACGCTCATGAGGACCTTAAGTTATAAGCTAGAAAAAAATTGCATTTAGACACTCCTTATAAGTGGCTAGTAAGACGGAGCCAAACTTATGGAACACCAATAGAAAATTCGTATTATATTTTTTCGATTTTTTGCTCTTTTTTACCCAAATGTTTTAATAGTGCTTAAAATTTTATATTATTTATATTTATAATTTACGCTCTCAGCTATCATAATTTTATTAGAAATTTTTTAGATATTGTACAATTATTATAGTTTTCGATGATGAATATCAAACACTTTTGTCACCAGATAACGGCAAGTGTGCAAGCATAATCGACAGACCCTACTTACCTGAGGTGGTTGAAAATTAGATCCTCATCTTACCTGATATGCTTCGTATGCCATACTAATGTTTACTATAAATAAGATAGACGATAAAAATACTAAAATTTATTGTTTTAAATGTGAACGATATGCTGACGCGTTATTAAAACTCAGCATGTTAGCGTTGCAGTGAAAATAACGGGTCTAGAAAATGCACACAGCATAAGCAAATGCATAAATGTTATAAGTTTTAGTACCTTGGTAGTAAGTTTAAGATAATATGTAGATAAATAGATATTTTTCAGTTCTAGCACTTCACTAGATTTATCGGCGGTTTTAAAATCGTTCGATTCCAAGAAGTACAGCAATAAAAAATTTAAAAACCAATGTTAGTAAATTACTGTATGCACATTAGATATTTATTACCTCATAATGATGTGTCAACTACATATTATGTACGTACGTTGTAATTTGTCTAATTAAATTTTAATTATTACGGTATCCACTTTGTTAAATTTTCTTTAAATTTGCAAATATATCTCGCGAATAATTTAATTTTTCGCAATTTTGTTCTGAACTCTACAGGCTGAAAAGTTGTCATTATGCTCTCTGTCCACCACAATAGAAGCTTTCTGCATTAGGTTCCATAATTTTTATTATATAATGTTACAGAAAAATAGCTGTAGCTATACACTGTATTTTGCATTATTATGTAGGCTGAAAGATATTAGTACTTACCTTACAGAATGAGACCGTCTCGAGGCGACTGGGACGTTCTGTTTTACAGGAGACACCAAGATGTATTTTTTGGAATTTGATGATTCTTGAATTAAAATTAATTTTTTACCACGTTGTTGTTGAGAATAAATGTTCCTATAATTATGCAATGCTGACGCGCGGGAATAGATTAACAAGTTTAAATATTTTTACAACAAACTATGCATTTTATTCAGGTTTGCATCAAATAGGTAAATACCTATTTCTAAAAAAAATTTGTATGTAGAACAGAATATAAAAATTGGCCTTGGGTTTATATAAATGTAAGTTCTTTCCTGTCGGCTGTAATACCTTGGGAAATAGAAGAGATATTGAAAAACTAATTTTTCAAACCTTGACGAATTTATACCCTATAAATAATTTGGTATCCTTTTAGCAACAAGGAAGTCTAGTTTTTAAATAAATTTACCGAATTTATTATGGGTTTACCAAATTATAATGACAGGAAAACGTACAAATAGCGGTGACAAAAAGTTACAATTTGGTTAATAGGTACATAAAAATTATTTCAACTATTAAAAAATAATAGAGATTTCTAAAAGAAAAAATTAAATATAGGTATGATTTCACTTCGAAACATTTGTATTTACACACGGAAACAGAGAAACTGTTGTGTATTTTTTTATAGCCAGACAACGACGACATAAAATCAAATTCCGAGATTTAATCAAAATTAATTACAATTTTGTGTTTTGTCAATCGGGAGTTTTGCGTTTTATTGCAAATAATTCCGAGTGAATTAATTATGACAATTAACAAGATACAACATTATCTAAATTATAAACTTTCAGTGAGAATTTGCCCATTCCTATGATGGAATTCATTCATTTGAAGCGATGCATTTTTCAAAGAGCACGGTAATAATTAATTCATGTTCCAATTTTTTCTAGTCGTCCTATAAAACTATTTTATATTTACATAAAAGAGTTCCATATAATATAGCGATAAAATACTTTGTGAATTGTTGTGACATGGTAAATACAAAAAATATACAGCAGTTATGAATGAATGCGCGGGATAGGCTTGCGGAAATGGCACGGAAACAAGTGGAGCCGGAAACGGTAACTAAATTCGATTATGTATTCGATAAAAAATTGCAACACTCATGTGAAGGTCGTTATAAAAAATGTACCCATAAACTGTAAATTCCTTTTTTTTTATTTAAAAAAAATCAATGTTACAATAATATTGCATTTGGGTACTTTACATACTTACACTATCTTACAAAACATAGACGATTTTCTAAAAAATGTATATCGATTAAAACAAAAATATGTTAGGTACTTATATCGAAAGAACACAATTTAATTAATTTAATCGTTATTATTATTCAAAATACTATTTAGATATGAATGACCTTTTTTTTATTTACTTATTGTTACTATTGTCTAATCTACCGTCACAGCCAAAGCTGATAGAAGGATCTTTGTAATTGACCTATTGTACATAATAATTTTTACAATATACATACATAATAAAATCAAATACATACATGCACAAAAACGCTTTGGTTTAAAAAAAATTAAATAAAATATGTATAGTAAAATTTATAAGTTCTACCCGTGGGATCCATTTTAAGTACTCGTAGAAATAGATAAAATAGAATATGGCAGATAGAATGTTATTTAGCTAATTGTGAGTCGGAGAATTTTCATTAGCACCTAGTATGTACAAATCACCTACATGAAAAATTGTTTTCCCTCAAGTAAAATTGTAAGTAACTACATATTTCCATTAGACAAGACTATCCAAGCGCCACATCCAAAGTCATCATAACCACGAAGCCTAAAATAGCACCCCATGTGGCCAATTTACCATTACCGCTATAAAAAAGAATACATTAAATTATATATACATACACAACAATTAGCTTAATTATAATTTTATAATAGGCCATTACTACAGAATGTTAAATTAAACATACAAAGATAAAAATAAACAGCGATACTAAAAAATGAAACAGCATATAATGTTCAATTATACTTCACACAGTCAGACAACCGTGGAAGTCTGCAGGTACACCACTATACTAGTATGTAGCTCATAATTGTTAGCACTTTATAAGTTATCTAAATACACATCTTCATTTATACATTGCTATCTATCATGAAATATGGTTGATTAAAATTTTTTCTTTTTTTGTTTGGCGAAGGTAATTTAAAAAATTCTAATTGGTTACACCTCGAGCACTTACAGAATGAGTTTTCTTCGATACAATTAAACATAACAGGAACGACGTACTCTAGAATTATTGTTACGGTAAGGGGGGCCCTGTCCTTATCTATTCTAAGCATATCTTAAGTGCGCTACTGAGCTTTTGTTTAAATATGGGAAAATATATTGATGTTTTGCAAAATTCGATTAAAAGTTCTAAATATCAAAGAAAGTAACAAAGCAATAAAATAATAAGCAACGTATAATTAATTAATAGGTCAAAGCTTAACGTTATAAGTAATTACAAACATTGGCTTATGGGTTTGAATATATTTTTGTCACAATAAGCCATTAGAATTTTAAAATAGTTGACAAGTTGCAAGTGCATTATATGAATAATATTATGGTAATGATGTGAACAAGTAATAACTAATAACCCGCATAAAAAAGTCCAAATAGTAAAAAAACATACCTTGTATTCGCTTCCGGTATTATGTCGTCTACGACGACATAGATCATGGCACCCGCCGCAAAGGCTAACGCATACGGTAAAACAGGACGAGCAACAGAGACCGCGATGGCGCCCAATACACCAAAGATGGGTTCCACCATACCGCTCAATTGACCATACCTACATATAATGAAATAAATAATTACCAGTTAGTTTTCTTATTTACTTAATTAGCATGAGAATAATTTCATTAGATGGAGTGAAGTCGTAAATTAAAACTTCATCGGTAAATAGAAATCCATTTAAAATTAAGTATATCCACTGAAACGAAGGTAAGGAATAAGATCTAAAAACGCACTCGTTAGCGCTAATACTAAATAAGTCTTTAATTTATAATAATTAATTGTACCGCAAACCTTCCATTTGGTGCACCCCCCTATGGTCGGCCTCGAATTTCATATTCAACATGAAATTCAATATGAAATATTTACGGTTGCTACATGTAAAAATCTCAAAATTGAGCATTTTTGAGTTTTGTCGTTTTTGATTTTTTTGAGAAAATTCTGTAATTTTTTCATGTTTTCTCTTCTGTAATTCACGAATTTTAAATTCTATATTTTTTATTACGTACAATAGATTTCTTCAATTTTTATTAAAACTTATTAAAAGAAATCGTGTTTCTATTATACTAATTATATCAAAAGATCGCGCTTTCAAACAGTACAGGTCGTTTTCAATTTTTTGAAAAAATTCTGTTAGAAACTATAGTTGCCTTTAGTTAAGATTGCTTAAAAATTTACTTCACATTAATTTTTATAAACTTAACTGAAATTATGAGTATTTAAAATTTTGAAGAACGTTTACAACTGATCTGACTACTGAGAGACAAATTAAATGCATTTCTGTTGTTTAACTGTGATGCCGCAAAGACGGTGATACAGCTGACTTAAGGGGAGGGTAAGGTCAAATTGATGAAAACATTGCCTATTTTCAAGAATTTTTGTAGACGATACAGGTAATGCTGATTTATTCAATTAAGTTCTATTTAATAATACAACATTTGAATGATATTCTCCTAAATTTTGATTGCAAAATACTGATAAACAAGCCGTTGGCAGCAAATCTCCTCAGACGTCTCGAAACAGTCTTGCGGTGTACGCTATAACTCGTCAATGGATCATGTGAAACAAAAAAATCCAAATACGTTTATTAGATAAGATGTTTCTCGAAGTAACGCTGTCGAGTTTTTTTTTTTTAATTAATTTTTTTAATTTCGGTAGCATTTAAAAGTCAAAAATGTGATTTTCACTAAAAATAAAATCGACAAATTTGTTATTGTAAGATAAAAAATAAATAAAAAAGAAAAAAACTCGACAGCGTTACTTCGAGAAATATCTCACCTAATAAACGCATTTTAATTTTTTTTGTTTCAGATGATCCACTAACAAGTTATAGCGTACACCGCAAAAACAACGTTTTTTCGAAGGCGCTTGCGGAGATTTTCTGCCAACGGCTTATTTATCATTATTTTGCAATGAAAATTTAGGAGAATATCGTTAAGGTGTTGTATTATTTTATGGAACTTAATTAAATCAACCAGCATTACCTGTATCGTCTAAAAAAATTCTTAAAAATATGCTATTTTTTTTACCTTATAAACCTTACCCTCCCCTTAAACTCCTGAAAATGTGCGTCGCTCGAAACATGTCGAGTTTCAAAAATAAAATAAATACAGTTAAGAAGTATTTTTATTCCGCAATTTATTAATAATAGAAAAAGAACCTAAAAAATAGATTTTTTAAGTAGATAGTGTGGTAGTTAGTAGCATGTAGTGTGTATTTTAACAATTTATTTATTATCCTTCAAATAACTTCCACGGATGAAATTGTGAATACATCAAAATCTAACACCTACATTGATTATGTTAAATTAATTAAATTCAGTCAATCTGACCTAAACAATTCACCTGTATTAAACATTTTCAGTAAATTGGAAACATCCCCCCTACTATCTTAGTAAATCCCTTCTGTAAGGGGTTTAAAATAATACTCTAAAAATCTAAAAATGTTATAATTTTTATTGAAAATCAATTTAATTAAAAATAATAATTATAAAAATAGTATGCTGTTTTATTAGGAACAAATGTAGAACTTTAGAGACAAAATTTTACAGATGAGCTCTAAGAAGTACTTTTGCTTGAAAAAAAAAACATTATAATTATTTCCATTTTCAAATGGAAAAAATAATTATTCTAGTTTTTAATTTATGTATGCACATCACATTGTGCACATTGTGAATGTATCACATTCACTACCGGTAAAAGGCGGTGATAATAGCTAAACAGCACAAACTAAACTAGTTAGGAGCCGGTAGTAAAGTAAAATAATTGTTTTCTCAAAAAACTAAATATTTAATTTTGGCAATAAAATGATATAGGCAAGATTTTTAATAAAATTCAGCACATAAATTTAAAAGCAAGAAAAGAACAACTAAAAATTTGTAAATATAGATTATAAAGCTACGGCCACGCTGTCGCAATTAAAAATTTTAATAATACTTTAATAGTCAAGCTATCCTTCAAAACAAAGATAAATTGTCTATTATGACTAAATGCGCAATCGCCAATCATTGCAGGATCCATAAATTGACAAGAAATAAAAAATAATAATTTAAATTACAGGATTCTGTCTATGCAAGGAAGATTTCATATCAACCTTTTCTCATGTTTGTATATATGCTCAAACTTATTAATTTATGAAGTTGATAGCCAGAGACCTATTTCGAAAGTTTATCTATGCGGGAATGAACAGGAAATCATATAGGATACTAAATTTAAATGTAATTAAAATTGGTTATCTCAAGTGCCAATCAACGCATTGATAAATAAATGTTATTCTAAATGTACTATTTTATGCAAAAACCCTTACAAAACAAAATTGTAAGTACTTCTTTACAACTTCTAAACATCAACTTCACAAAACTACTTATTTTTGCTCGATGTGAAATTCGATATATACACGTACCTATACAATATTTGATTTATATTATGTTACGTTGATAGCCAGCATAGGTAATAAATTTCTTTTCCTTCGCTTCATGATTTAATTCGACCTAATACTTATTCATTTTAATCTTTTCCTGCTATATAAATGCTGTTTTTCGTTTAAAGTTTACGACACAAAGATAGTTGAAGGACGATTCTCCGAAGGGATTTGGGTATTATACTGTAGATACTTAGTGAGAAAACGCAGTGTAAATGTGTATCGAGTTGAATATAATTATCTTCCACTTTTCCGTTATAGCGGATCAGATAATGTGCCCTTTGACGTTATTGGCTGATAGATTTTTTGGAATTCGTATCTATATTACATCTATACAGATTAGATTAAGAAGGCTACGAGCGGTCGTGGGTAGCTAAATTTCGATAATTTCAGGATGTTTTGATTTGTAGTGATTAGCTGAAGTGCGACTGAAAGTCGACAGAAACGTATTATATTAGGATTCGCTTGGAATGTACATAATCATGAATTTAGCTGAAGAATAGAAAGCGAGAGTAAGTTACTATTTGAATTTTTTTAACTGTTTGTGTTGATAGAAAAACTTGTGATTTTATTAGGTTGCTTTTTCTAGTTCATTTGAGTTCATTATTTTAAGTTAAAGTTTATGTTATTTTTTTATTCATTCCTACATGGAATTCTGAGTGAATTCACGACTCTCGTGATTGAAGATTTTCTTTTTAAATAAGCAGAAATACTACTTGGTACATGGTTAAACGTTTTAACATTCTGGACAACCGTTTGGGTTGGAAATTGAAGAAAGTTGTGTTTCTACATTTACATTCATAATTTCAAATGATAAATCCGAAATCTGTTCTTGCTGTACGTCCATTTTAAAAATGACGACAGTAACAAATATGACCGAAACGATGGCTTTTTAAATAACAGCTGATGTAATGTATATGTACCTTTGCAATGGGAAGACCATATAAACATTTTTTTAAAGATAATTTTCCACTTTTTTGTGAGTTAATGGAAAAAATAAAATCAAAAATACAGTATTTTCTATAGTAGGATTAGCCGAATACATTTTGCTTAATCGCTAATGATACGTTTGGGAGACTAATAATTTTTAAAGGGAGTTATTAGCCATAGCCTACCATACTGATCAATGCAAGTTGGCAGATTAAAAACCGTAAGTAAAATTATTTGTCCGTCTGAAAATTTCAGTTCTCTTCTACCACGACAGAAATATTTTTATTATGAAATAAAAACATTCTTCGCGAGACTTGAAGGATGCAAGTTGATGCAAGAGGTCGCACTTGCGATGCTGAACAGTAGTTCAATGACAATGACATTAACTTTACTTTTAAATTTAATTAACAGTTAATAAAAATACCCAACAGTTATAAATTTTAATCTCAAATATGACATTTTATGTACAAAATCCTCGCTACTCAAAATATGATTTCTCTTTGCACTTTCTGGATTAAAGCTGGATCCAATTTTAAATTGTTCGTTAATTCTTAAAAATGAAAATTTCGTAGAGAATTCAAAAAATCGTCATGTGCTTGGGAATTGTAAAGGGTCAACTGTAAAAATTACCTAACTAATAAGTTAGTGCACCGACAATTAATGCGAGTGATGTGCTGCTTTTCAAAGAAAAGTTTAAATTTTTTACTTAAAATGGCTACAGCACCAAAACTATAGATTTTTTTAATTATGTGAATTAAATTAAGAAAAAAAATGTTCAAAATCACCAAGTTTTTTTCTCCTATTTCTTGATAGCAAATTTAACAATAGCTACAATATTGGTTTCCTAACATTTTACGACAAAGTAATCCATTTCAAGTAAACACGATTGATTTAATTGTGTTTTACATAAAAACATAAATGTGTACCTACTGTTTTTATATAAAATATATTTCTGTTTTTCCCATTCCTGTCGGGAAGGAACAGTCGATGTGTTTGTACATCTTTACGCTTGTTTTTCGATTTCGAAAAATTTTGATAACATTTTGTTAACAGGCAATAAAATGCCATCCCAAAGTTTGTAAATAATTTCACGCTCTTTAAAAAAGAACTGAAATATGTATTAACATGTAAAATCTATAGTTTCAGTGCTGTAGCCATTTAATGAATAGTAGCAATGAATTTCAATTTTTATTGTTTAATAATCTAAAAGGTCTGAAATTAGACATAACTTGCAGTAAATTTTTTTTAAGAAAAATCTCTTGTCACTTCGTATTGGCCACGAATATACCAATTTGTGTTTTGCGTAATTTATCCCTTACAACCTTCCAGCACAAGACGGTTTTGTGACGACCACCGAAATTTGTATTTTTAGGGGGTTTAAATAGGTTCCAGGTTTTAACTAGAAAGTGCGAATATAAATTACTATTTCTAGACGACTTTGAAGTGATTATGATGATAAATTTATGTAAACAGATTAGGTACATCAGATATTTCGATGAATTTGTGGGAACGTTTTTGTAAATCGTTGCTTCCCTCTTGACTAACAAATTTTAAGTAAATGTTAAATTTACTTTGTGTTTAGCAAGTTGGTTTCAGAATGGTATCCCACTGAGAGAACCACGTAAGTAGGCACGGTATTCGCGACCCTGCAAGGTCGTTCCCAGCTCATTAGTTGGTCCCCTTTGGCCCAGAGTCCCCTCCAACAAGCTCTCTAACTACTTCACCGTTGATTGAACATTGGAATGTAGCAAACAGCCGTTTGACGTTTTTTCATTGTAAAGAATACATTGTTGACGCCTTTGGATTAAACGCAATGACAAAAACTATTACGTGTAGGTAGAAATAAATAAATACATTTCGGTCAGGTTAAAATAAAACATCCCATGCTTCATTGATTCCGAATCGAGAAATCCATTGTCCCTCACAATTTCATTCTTAAATCTGACAGGATTTACCGTTACTTCTAATTGTATCACCTCAAAACTCGACACAAGAGTAGGCGATGAAGAATGGATAAAATTTACACCGGAACTACACTCATTTTCACACTACACGAAAATATGCGAAGAAACGCCGACGAAGTAAATTTTAATTTTACAGATATGTCGGAAATTTTTATGATGAACTCCGAGACAATAATAAAAAAGTTCCGTTATAATGAAACTTGAAAGACACCTACATTCTTGAATGAAACGATGTTTGTAGCGGGTGAAAGAAAACTAGATTTACCAATTCTTTTCTTTATTCGTTGTTCCCAATAACTTAATTTATTTATCTCATAAACATTACTCACCATAAACTTCTCCATATCGAAAATCCGGCGGCGTGTAAAGGTAGACTGACAGCTAAGCCCTCTGGAAAATTTTGAATGCCAATTCCGATCGCCAAATTTCTGCAATTAAAAAGAATAGGTTAACGAAACCGTCTACTAAAAATATCGGTTCGAATTAGCTGCAAGATTTACGATCGATTCTGATGGATGCGTATTATATTTGATACCTTTTCTAATATGGTAGTTAATTTTGTCACTAATGAGGCAAAATGTAAAAAATTTTAATTTGTGTTCCAATTTTTCTTCGTAAAGGCAAGTAAAAGTTTTAACAAGCATAATAAATCAATTAAAACTGTAATTCCCTTGAATGTCCATATGGAAAACACCATATAAATCATGATGAAGTTAATAAGATTATTAAGAATATTGCCGCTTCAACCCACTGATAAGTGCGTGTGGTATGCTAAAGCTTTTTTGATTAAATTTAGCATGTAATAAAATGGTTCGCTATCGCCAGGTTGAAAATTCCATTGCAAAATTATGGGTTCACCTATCGACTTGGAATAAAAATAACGAAGGAGAAAATCTTACGTTTTCGGCGAATAAAAAAGCGATTGATTCGTTAAGCGCTGGCTTAATAAACGTTTTCGAGTTAGGATAATAAAAATACATATCAAATTTAATAACGCACAAAAAAAGCCCATAAAAAGATTACAACTCAATGAAAAACGTTATAAACATTGAACTGTTATCGAAAAAAGAAAAAGGATAAAAAATGCGTTCTAATTATTAAATTAGCCGGATGTTGACTTATATTGTAAGAAATGGTAATCGCCCGCCATTTTATTTCGCAAAATTGCCCTATCGGGGGAAGTACAGCCATTCGAAAGCGAACAAATCCGTGTTTCGAGATTTCGGAAAATGGTAATGCACAAAATGAATATAAAAACTAAGAGAATTCAAAGATTTAGTTGAAAGTGCGAGAACGAACGAATAAATTATATGGTTAGGATGTGGTAGTTTAACTTCGCCATCGACGGGAAGCATCTTCCTTCCTCATTGAGGATGACGATTGCCAGCAGACAAATTTATGTGTAGTTAGAAAATTTAATTATGTTTTATAATTTGTAAAAGCCGCAGTGGTTCTTTAGAGAGTGTTTTACGGACGTACAAAGTACAGCCGACACGAAAATAAATTCTTAAGTTATCTGCCTACAATTTTCTCTTTGCGAATTCACGTTTTGCCCACGGTTCGCGAAAGAAATGAGATCAATGTTGTCATTAAAAACATAAAATGCTTTGTTTATAATAGTAAAAACGCGTGTACATTAAAAAATGTTATAATAAAAATTCGGCCCACTAGATAGGAAATGAATGCTTGGAATGCACCAAGCGAGGTGTGGGGTTTAGTTCCCAGAAGCAGCGTTGCGGATTCGCGGACAGTTAGAATGACATGGAAGCGGTCGACGACCCAATATATTGCAAAACATGGGTACTACTTGCTTTCTTCATGGGAAATGTAGCAGAAGGCCGACTGATCCTAATAACCTATTTACAATTAAAAAATGCTAATATTGTGTTGAGTTATCGTCTATTTTTAGTCGTGGAGGAAGGAAGTGACGAGAAGACAAACATTGTTTTCTTTATTTTGAAGGATTTGCGCAAAAAATGGCACCGATCGTTTTTTGTTCATCTCGAAAACTGTTGAAGGGCAACGAAAAATTTGGACGTCTTCCACGCGCCCAATGTTTAAATATGGAAGAACCGAGCCGGCTGCCACCGAGGGTGCTAATTACAGGTTGCAGACAACTCTACCGATGATTATCCCACCACACGATTGTTATACTACCTCAAATACATTCAAATTAGAATAATCCGGCGATACCTTTCATTATGAAATAAACGAGCGCTAATTGTGTGAATGCCCTTGCAATAAACGAAAAATTTATGTTACAAGATCCGCAAGATCGCAATATTATAAAATTAAGAGAATAAGACTTTTATCAATGGAGGTTATCGACCGACCAGCTGACTGTGTGGGGTAAGCTATTGATCAAACTGCACGCTGATCGACTCTGAGGAATGCAAAACCAACCGAGTTCATTAATATAACATCTACGACAGCCGCAGTTTAAAATTATTTATTACAAAATACATGCTTTAAATACATATTAACTTTACGCCTTACAAATATATTCTACGCAAAATAGCCGCCGAGATATTCTAACACACAAATCAGATGTATAAACTTGGTTCGAAATTCAAATTGTTGCACGTAATTCTAATAATTTGTTGAAATAATACATCGTAAACGGCTGGCATTACGTAAAAGCATTAAAGTATTAACACACATCGAGGTACTGCACCAGGATTCAATTTTTTGCCATCGTACACCAGAAGGTATTTGCAAATTCTTCAGAAAGTGGAGTAAAAGTTTCGTCTGGTTGAAAAATGAGAACAAAAATGTGGTAGATGAAAATTTTGCACATCCTTTCTCTATTCTATACCGTAGGAATTTCATGGGCGATGTAGGAACGCCACAACATCTAATCGTGGATCAAGTCGAGCTGGTTAGCCTAGCTACATTCTCTGACCTGTTCAACTTCACAGATTTCTTCAACATTCAAATTTCTTAATTATAGCATAATTATTATACTAAACATTATTATTAAAAAACATAATTAAATTAAAAAAAGGCAATCGAATGCCCGATTTTGCGTAATAAACGCCATAAAACTCCACATTAAACTGATAGTCGATCAAAATATGTTAAGTATGTATAACAAAAATTCCATTAAACTAATTGTTGCCTTTCCTATAAAATATTTTCACTGTAATATGTTAATGGCGATTGTTCAATGTTGATTGATTTAGAATTTATAAACTTTCTTGTTTAATACAACCGTTTGATAAAGCATTTAATTTAAAATATGCAGTAACAGTTACATATCTTTCTTTGACAACACAACTCTATATAAGCTTATCAACTTTATCACAATTCAAATAGAAGAAGACAATTATACCGAAGAGTCGTCACCCGCAAACAACTTTTTAAAGTAATTAGAACCACAGCTTTTTCTATTCGACTTGCAATTAATCTCGAACATTCCAATCCGCTCTTTCGTTTGAAGTTCGGGCAAAATTAAAACATTTTCTAAATTTTAAAAATTAATAATATTTTTTTGACATTCAGTTAAATTGATTCTGGTTTATCGTCATACCATCTTTTTTGTAACGACGAATATCATTTAACATTTAGTATTGCCTCCTGTGTGGGCTTTTAGACAACTTGGAGTGTCTGAAAAGCAACGTACGGTAGTTTTCTTCATTTTTAAGTGAAGTTATTTTAAAAAAGTTTTCGACACATATAAAGTCATAACTGAACTACAGGTTTACATAACTGAAAGCAAAACTACTGAGACCACACACACCTGTGAGCATAACTTCTGGACTCTGCAGCAGCATTTTTATTTTGATTGGTAGCCAGCCCTGCACTGTTTTGCACTTAGAAAAGAGAAAAATAATTTGCATATAAGATAGAAATTAAATTCTCTTAGCGCTCAGCAACACCGTTATGTATTCTGCACAGTTACCTGCACGAAAAACTCCCGAACAAAAGAATTCACGAGATCCCGACTCCAAAAGTCATTAAGATTGACCACGCATTTGAGCCTCAAATTTCTTTTTCGGAGAAACCTCGTGGTGAGTTATTACTTCATCTTCAACGTGGATTATTAACATTCAGATCCAAGTGTTCACATAGGTTTCTGTTTAAATTGATTATAATATTATTATTATGCTAAATGTTTAGGTTTTTGTTTCATATTCTGGAATTAGCTACAAGGCATCTCGAGTAAATTCCCGACACTTGCCCGGATTTATTATGGTAAAACTGGAAAAAACGTAGAAGAAACTGTGAAATCATTGCACTAAATTAGTATCGATTCAGAAAAATCAAAAAAAAAATATGTTCCACGACATAAATCCAGCATCACACTAATTGCAACTTAATTTGCAAATCAGCTTAACCAAATTAAAAATTATATTAAATTCTAAAAATAAAATGTGCCACAATAACAATGCATGATAGTTATTCTGGTGGCAGACGTTGGTCAACAAAGGTAAAAGTACACTAGATTTGATTCCAAAATTCATGTTATAGCTAACCGTACACCGATTACTCAATCAGGTACGACAAACTCCGGTGAGGTTTAACGCCTAAAATCTACTTTTTCTAGTTATGTTCCAAAAAGTGTCACTTTTTGACACTCAAAAGTGTGCGGAAAAGTAATACTTTTCCACACACTTGTGAATAATAATATATTAATGTCTATAATGGGCTACCAACCGCAAAATATAAAAATTTTATAGTATAAACGCCTATCTTTTTTCTTGAGAAATGTTATTGGTTCTTTTTGGAACATAATTAGAAAAAATATTGTTCGATACTCGTGGAAAACTATTTTTTCCATTCTCGGCTTCGGTTTACAATCTCGGCCTTCGGCCTCGATCGTCAACCTCCGTCTTGAATGGAAAAATGTTAGTTTTCCTAACTTGTATCGAAAATATCTATTTCTAACTTAGTCGCTCATAATCGAGGTTATATTGCAAGACTTCCATATTCAATCTTAGCACCGAGTTAATTGTATGTATTGCAATGATGTTCCTTTAAAAACTTCGGAAACACCAAAACACTTTTTTCACCCTGGGTAGCTTCTTCAAAGGTAAGATTCTCTTATTTTATTTGATCGTTTTCGACAAAAGGAAAATCCAGTTCGATTTTACCAACTTGTAATTTTAAATTTGTAAAACTTTATGCTTTGTTCGAGGTTCGAACGTACGATTTTGAATTATCAGTTCTAATGCGATATCTTCGCGATCACACGTCGTCTTTTTTAAATGTTATTCTATTATTCAAATTAAACTAACTTTCAAAAATCCAAATCAAAATTGTATTAAAAAAACATTGTTCATAAAAAAAAAATCTTCCATAATAATAAAAAATTAAGGTCCAAATTCGGTAAAATTCAACCAAAAATATTCTCAAAACTCAAATCGCAACATTCAAAAAAAATTTGCAACATTCAGTTGCAAAAAAAATACTCGTATACAAAAAATTCACAAATCTGCTCTCAAAAATCAGAGCCAAAATTTTACTCGACCGCTCATTTTTGGCAAAAAGCAATTAATCTTTCTACTTCACTCCGCACCTTGCACCTTTCCAATTTTAAACTTGCAAAAAGATCAACTAAGCACAGGGTGAGTCAAAATCGTTTTGTTTCACGGCAGTATATGTGACTAACTTACCAAACTTAGTCGCCATCGTCAAACAGCTATGACTTTAGTGTGTGCTCTCCTGCCCTCTTGTTAGTTTCTTTCTAAATGCACTGTTCACCTTCATTCGAACAATAATACTACAATTTTGTTCTCAACTCAGTTTTTCTCACAGGGATTTTATACCTTTGCCGTTCAGTTATATTAGGAATTTGTGAATGAACTGCTAAAATGCGAAAAATATTTCTTTGTTGCCAAGTGTATCTTGATTCAAATGACTAATTGAGAGATTTGACCATAATCCAATTAGCAACAATACATTAATTTTTTCACTATTTTTTTCTAATAATTCATTATCAAATCGATACTAATCGTTGCATTAAATTGTTTTTATAATTATAGTATATACATATTAATCTATTTGCATATGACGATTTATCATTTTTTTGTTATGCCGATAAATTGAATTTAGACCGGATTGTCAATTATTTATAAAGTCCACAACTACCTCTTAAGGTGATAAATTTATAAGTAATCTGTAGCTATGAAAACTTTACAGGTTATTATTCAAAGATTTATTGTGAAAAAACAGCAAATAAAAACAATGATTATCTGAATAATAAAAAGTGACGACGAAATATTACATAAATCATTTGACGTCATAATATTTTGTCCTGATTGTTTATTTTCATATCAAATTTTTAGAATAAACCAAAAAATGCACAAATACTTTTTAAAACTAAAATGTTTAAGTTAACACAATATAAATACACCGTATGTATATTATCGCAAACGTTTTCACCATACTATGGCATCATCAGGCGATGAACTAGAAAGAGAAACGAGGAAATTTCCGTATTTATCGTATTTATTGTGTTAATTTCAACATTTTAGTTCTAAAAATTGTTTGTGCATTTTTTGGTTTATTCTAAAAATTTGATATGATTAATATCGAGTTACACTACCTAAACCACTTTATCTATTGATTACTATTTATTTTATTCAAATAATCACTGCTATTATATATAGGTTTTCTTACAATATTTTCGTAAAGCTTTAAATAGTAACCTGTAACATTTTCATTGCTGCAGATTACTTATTATTTCAATATTGTACCAATGTTTATTCTTATGGTCTAATAACATAAATTTGCCACCTTAAAGACAGTTTCAAAAATATACATTGTCGTGTTACCAAATGTTTGGGCCCACCCTGTACTCTTTTCGTAAAATTTTGTAAATTGTGATTTTAATTTGTTGGTTTTGAAAGAGTGCAAGGTGGGGAAACAAGAAAAGAAGAGAGTGGATTTTTTGCCAAAATAGCCGTACGAACCGGGTGTGCGATTTTGGCCCCATAAAATTTTTGAGTATGATTTGTGCGAATTAAATTTAAATTGTGAAAAAATATTAATTTGAATTTTTTGAGAATTGTATTGATATAAAGTAGCCATAGTGAAATTTATTTTGTGAGTAGAAGATTGATTTTATTTTTATTAAAGATTTATTTTTTTGATTAGATGAGTTTTATTTGATTGGAGAAAGTTTTGGATGATGGACATTGATTTTAAATTAATTAACGAAAATTAAAATTTGTATAACCAACGTGTACGTTAGAAGATACCGCGTTTGGGTGATAAGTTAATATTGAAGGTTTGATACTGGAAACAAAATAAAATTTTTAATTTTGGAATTATTGCGATTTTAAAGTTTTGATACGAGAAGAATTTTGGTAATAAAGAATTGGTTATATTTTTGAACCCACTACCTGAGGCTGACCGTTTCATCTCCCACTTTCAGGGGCTAGCCGAGGTGCTTAAAGGGCAGGGTAAAACAAATTTTTGTAATATCACTGCAATATTTTTAACGGTTGTTTGACTCGCGATTCAAATTTATTTTTCCGCCAGCTAGTAAGTTAGAGTTTTACATTTTGCAATAGATAATATGCGTACTCATTTGCAATGCACATTATTCTATGGGGCTCTGATAGAATTTATTATATAGACGAAAAACTGATGAGCAATATCAGAATAAATGCTTTGGAAGAACTGCAAAGAAATCAGGAGATTAAATGATCTTGAAGTGTTTTTCCTTTTATGGATAATAAAAGCTGCATTTTGTAGAGGGTAAAATAAGTTGCAGATTCTGAGATGATCTCCAGATGTTATTTGCACCATCGTTAAAAAAATCCAAATCAAAAAATTCATAGTACATATTCCAAGATGATTCATTATTTTTTGCTGTTGTAGACTACTTATAATTTTACAAAAAAAAAAACAACTGTAAAACATTAATTATCGAAAACCAATTTTAAACAAAGAAAAGAGATTATGTCGTAATCGTGGCATGATAATATCTCCGTTTGAAATTCTATAGAAATTTCTCTACGAAAGTGAAAATTTATTTTTAAATATTGAAATTGCGAATTTTGAAATTTTGAGTTTTTATGACCGCTACTGTACATCTTCTTGATTTACAAGAAGGGAAGAAATAAATTTGAATCTGGAATAGAAGTACATAAAAAATGTGATACCATTTAAGAATAACAAGTGGAATTGAGCACGGGTCAAGCTTTTCTGAACAACATTAAAATGATATCTAAACCTTACAAATTAGAACAATTCCGCATTGATCCGTATTTTGGATAAGATAACATTTCTTTTCAAAATCTTTGTGTTAGTATGGCTACGCAATGATATTGGTTACTGTTTGAAGTAAATTTGACACCATGAAAACCTCCAGCATGACCATCATTTCTCCGATGTATACTGAAGCATAGTTTTCCAATCGCAACTTTTTGGTTTTAACTAGATGTATGACATCAGATGCTCTCACTTCACGAGTCTCGTTTTTCGGTTCATTCGGGTAATAATGTACTTCTTATATTTTTCCATAAAAGATTTACACTTGGTAAATTCTTGACTTGACGAAACTATCGTTGAACTTGAAACCACAATAATTAATATTACAACAATTATACGACAATTATTATTAATATTATAACTCTAGTAATAACAATGTCAACTAACAATGCAGTAAAATGTGGAAAAGATAAAGCAAAAACAAATAAGTAAGCCATAAAACAAAAGATAAGATTGCCCTATCGTTAATTAATAGAGCCAATTTAAAATATTCCTAACGAGTTGATGGAAGGACAAGCGCAATTAAAAATGGAAAATTCGGAGAATGCTAAAACCGACCAGGTTTACAAAGGGCAAAAAAAGAAGAGAGTTACTTCTTGCTTGAAGACGAATTTATTAACAATTTTGACACTATGTGGTGTTATATTGGGAGGAGTTCTCGGTTGTGTTTTACGAGAAGTTCGAGAAGAAAAATGGAGTGCTCGCGAAGTGATGTATATTAATTTTGTTGGCGACATATTTTTACGTTTGTTGAAGTCATTAATCCTTCCACTGATTATTTCTTCGCTCATCTCAGCTATTTCACGTTTGGACGTGTCGCTTTCGGGAAAAGTTGCAGCTCGAGCTATAATTTTCTATATGATGACCACAGTTTGTGCCGTAATTTTGGGAATCGTGTTAGTTACTACCATTTCACCAGGAAAACTGGGAAGCGATGCTGAACAAATAAATCAAAACCCAAGTATTAGAAATGTTACCACGGTGGACACGTTGTTAGATTTAATAAGGTATGATATATGTAAAAATTGACTAAAGCCGTAATTTTTAAATCATTTTCAGAAACGTGTTTCCGTCCAATTTAGTGGAGGCTTGTACGCATCAAACACGAACATTTTTAACCGAACCAGTTAATAAAACCGGTACGTTTAATTACGTTACAAATTCCAAATTAAAACCATCTGTTTAGGAAACATATATGAATGGAAGGTAGCATTTGAAAATACCGAAGGAACCAATATCATGGGGTTAGTGATGTTTTCAGTTTTTCTGGGAATCGCTTTGGCCAAAGCAGGTGTTCAGGGCGAACCACTCGTTAACTTCTTTGAATGTTTGGCTAGAATTATGATGATAATAACAACGTGGGTGATATGGATATCTCCAATCGGCATTTTCTTTTTAGTCGCTTCAAAAATAATAGAAATTGACGATTTTCAGCAACTTATGGGAAGTTTGGGGTTGTATTTTGCCACAGTACTGGTTGGGTTATTTATTCAAGGATTTGTATTTATTCCGCTGTTGTATTTGGTGATTACAAGAAAAAATCCGTATGTGTATCTCTTGAACATGGCTCAAGCGGTGGCTACAGCCTTTGGTACATCATCAAGGTAAACTATTGAATTATAATTTATGTGATTGCATAAAATTTATGATTTGTTAGCTCGGCGACGCTTCCTGTAACTATAAAATGCTTGGAAGAAAATAGTGGGATTGATTCCAGAATAACAAGGTTTGCTCTTCCAATTGGAGCAACCATTAATATGGATGGGACGGCTTTGTACGAAGCAGTGGCCGCCATTTTTATAGCTCAAATGCGAAATATAGACTTGAGCATTGGAGACTTAATAGCAATTAGTATTATGGCAACTGCAGCCAGTATTGGAGCAGCAGGGATACCACAGGCTGGGTTAGTAACGATGGTGATGGTTTTGAATACAGTTGGATTACCAGCCGAAGAAGTCAGTCTCATTATTGCAGTAGATTGGTTATTGTAAGCTTGCTTTAAAATTAATTCGAAAACATACGACTATTCATTCAAATTTCAGAGATCGATTTCGTACAGTTGTCAACGTAATGGGAGATGCGTACGGTACAGGAATTGTAAATCATTTAAGTCAAAAGGATTTAATTGCACTATCGATTTCGAATTCTATATAAATAGAAGTTATATTTTTAACGAGCTAAATTTGTAAGCGTTCCGGATATAATTTTGATGTATCCTACGCCTTGTGCATATATTCTTTTTCTGGATGGACGTATAGATTATTATTGAATTTTTTGTAGTGATAAAATGTGAAGTAATGGGTAAACTATATTTCCTACGCTAAATGGTGTGTGTGTGTAGCTATACTTTGCGATTTACCAAGATCACGAAAATTAAAATATTTAAAAATTTATTTGACTTTGATAGTTACAAAATTAAAAAATTAATTAATCATGTACAATACAGTTTCTCGTTTCTCTCAGTTTCAAACGGCAACAAGTTTGATTGGAAAAATTCATCGAATGATTAAATTATTGCATGTGTTAAAATTTATCTCAATTTTTTTCCATTTCTTTTTCAACTTATCTTATCACGCAACTAATTTTACAACGCACAAAAAAAATATTTTTTATTTTGATTAGGTTTACGTTCTCAGAGTAACATAATTGTTATCCTTATAATTTCTTTTTTTGAGTTTAATCGATTCGAGTAGACAATAATTTATTTGCCTTAAAAAACTTTAGCTTTAAAATACGCAACCACTACGATCTTATACTTTTGGTAATATAATAACAGAACCTTTTTACTTCTTCTTCTTGTGTTTTATTCCTTTAATTTGGCGCTCAGCAACACTAGTATTTATTTTTAGTTACCTGAACGAAAAGCATGCGAACTAAGCTAAGAATTTACTATTTCCACACTGTTTGTTCGTGGTTCTATTTATCTAGGTTAAGATTAGATTCCTGAGTAGGTCCACGACTATCGCATATCATCAAAACTTGGCCATTAGGGACAAAGGGGTATATAAACTTTTTTCTTAAATAAGTGGAAAATACCACCGGGTAACATTTCGAATAACCGTAAGGTATAGAATAGCAAAGCAACAAGATTTGTTTCAGGAATTTATTTGTTAAAGGACGAATAGGAACAAAATTATCAAAATTGTTTCGACTGTTTAGACTTTTTTTAAAAGTAAAAAAAAAATAATTCCTTTCACCAACAGTTAACAGTCGAAAAATTTGGAATCATACTTCAAATAAGGACGAAACGATTTCGCTTGTCGAGAAAAATTGATCTTTCAAATTTTACTATTGTGTTGATTGTACTAAGGAATTTAGGACGACAGATTTTTTTAAGTTTCCGTAAGTATTAACTTTGATATTAATTTTATAAAAAAAATTAGATGGTAAAACGAGTCTAAATTTTAACAATTAATACATTGTACCTAAAAAAAGGAACTTTTCAACTCTCCAACGTTCTGATCTAAAAGGCATTGTCAGTTCGTTTATGATTGAGAAAATTGTGTTACATGTACGTTTACAAGAAAATCATTTATAAAAAATCTCGTGCTCATATTTTTATCGTGGAGCAAAAACCTTAACCATTCCATACAGAGTTCTTTCACACGAAAACCATGTCGAAATGTAAAAAAGCCAACATTTACAAATGACAGGCTCCATAACTAGACTAATTCATTCGGTGAAGTTTTATCTGAACTCCAAGTCAACGTGTTCTTGATGTGAAAACCCATACTGTGAAATGGATAAAACTGCTGCTTGTGGCAGTCTTCGACACACAATTCATGCTTTAATATCAGGAAGACATGATTACAGAAATTGTTTTTCATATTTTAAACTGTGAGAAATCTTGAGCCGGCCCGTATCAATAAAATTATTAATATTCTTTATAAAATTTATAATTAAATACAACACTGACATAAATTTAAATGAAAACAAGAAACAAAATTAAATATTTCCCATGTTATAATGGAATACAAATCATCAATTACTGTGAAGTCAGTATAAAGCGGCAAATACCTTAACTTTCTTTGTAGCCTCTAAATTATTTACTCCACACTTTCTGAAGTTTTTTTGTGTCTAGGCCGTATAATCGTTGGCGCCTCTGTTAGCAGGCGTTACACCTTTATGTATCCGAAAATAGTAAAGTAGAAACATTCTTAAGCCATCGATATAAAAAAGATTAATGAACTGATAGAGAAAATAATAAAACTTCTCACTCTTTCGCAATCTTCTACACTTCATACTATCCTGAAAATTTGGCGCATTCGTTAAGCCCGCAAATGAATAAATGCGAAAAGTCTCGCAACATTTCCACTATAATCCAACGGGAAAAGCTTGCGAAAGCGGTGTGCAGCATGGATGCGGTTGTTCCTGAAATAAATCGCTTCTCTCGTCGCCTACGCAATGATGTAGCTGAAAATTCCACACCTACTGCTTTATCCTGTTTTCCCACTAACAAGTAGGTTCGATTCTTGTAAACTACTCTTTTTGTAAAGCATTTTTGGAAAACTGTGTAGTGAAACTCCACTACTACTCGTTTAAATCAAAGAAAAATTTTAATTTAGCAAGTAGAATGTTCGAAAAATATTTTAATATCTCACTAACCAAGCAATCGCTGCAGGAAAATGTACGCTCGCCGTTAGTAGCGTCGTCTCAACTTCCTCGGAAAATGTTAAACGGAGTAAACCCACGACGAGTGTAATCGGAAAATCGATACATTCCCGTGCTCTCCCAAAACATCATGAACTCCTGTTATTCAACTTCCTGTTTCTTGTAGGTAAGAAAATTTCCGCATAACCGAAAACTGAAGTACGGTCAATCGTTTCAAATTTACAATACCTTTATTACTTTTTAAGAGGATTTTTAATACTCAAGATTGTGATATATTGCAATTTTAAAAATAAAATTCGTTTCACGTGCAAATATCCTTCAAAATAGGAAAGAAAACTCAGTTTTCGGGAAATACGTACCAGGACACCAGCAGAATGGAAAGCGTTTCCTTCTGGAAAATTTGTGTAAAATTCAGACCGAAAATTTAGAAACTACATTGCATCGGAAAAAATTAAATGTAATTAAAAATTTACACCAACTCTTCTGCACTTAAATAATTTCGTATAACTTACACGCATTTAAGAAAGGTAAAAATTGAAAAAAAAACTGCAAATTTGAGTTCAACACATTCCAAAAGTTATAAAACTCGTAGGAACTGGGAAGGAATGTGATGGTTGTTTGGTCACTTCTGACGGAGCTTGCATTGAATGTAGATTCGGGCTGGGCAATTCTTGGAAGGCGTCAAAGCTACCGCGGACTTCACCAACTACTCAAGACCTTTTCACAGAGAGATAAAACGAGCGATATCGAGGCTATAATCAAGTTAAATGAAATTGATCAAATTCGTATCAAAATGGTAATACTTACTCGTTTCCACTTTCTTTCAAAAACCCCATACGCACGTCGAATTAGTTTTTCAAATTTTTAATTGGTAAATTAATAGGTAAGGAATTTTACAGCAAGATAACGCAAATTATCGACAGAATTCCTCGCATAGCATCGAATAAAAATGCAACAAGATAACCTTATTATTTTATGAGTTACATAATCTGTGCTATCATAGAAATGTACCTAACATGTTTATTAAAATCATGCATCTAACATAACATACCATTGAACCATTCACATGCGAAATATTTTCTAGCAGATATGAGTCGCAACATTTACTAGTCTAAATTGTATCATTAAATCTTACATAAAAGCAATTGTATATTACATATAATAGTTATTTATAAACAATAGAACTACATAGTTGCAATATTAGAAGACAATGGTATACACGTAAAGTGTTATACAATGACAAGTTATTGAATGAAACGTACAAGATGACAGGAAAAAAAGAATTAAATATCTTAGGTCTTATTAGAGAGTGCAACAACAAAGTCGACTTTCGTTTTTCTTTCAATTTATATTCTTTGTCAATTCGAGATTCCTATTCTTTGTAGACATTTCGACAACTACTGCGTTTTCCCCAATAATAATAATATTGTTCATCGGAGAAGTTCAATAACCAATCTCGCAATCTTCCATAAATACTGCACAGTATCATCTTCAGTTTCGAGTTAAATATCACAAGTACAAAATATTTATTCATTAAATTTCTTGATTATACTCGGGTTTTAGCAGCTAAGGCTTTGTCAGCTATAATAGCCAAAATGTGATATGATAGTGTGCAATAAATAAACCAACTCTTGAAAATACAACCGATATTCGAATTCGGCAGCTGTTAGAAATTAACTCGCAACAGCTTCATTTTAACTCCCTAATTCTTCTTCGGCTTGCTTGAGGTCAATGGCTCGTATAATTTTGCTTTTTCCTTCGATATTGACGACCAGTTGCATTCCCTGTTGCCGTAAGGAATTCTGTCCCTGGCAAATTTTGGAAGTCCTTTCTCGTCTTCATCTAACAAACTATTAGGTCGATGCATAAGTACTTGCTATTTTAGTTCCTTGCTTCGTAGTGTTTCTTTGAACAAAAAAACATAATTTTGTGCATGTTTTCGTGAAGTTATTTCTGAACTAGACGATCATTGGCCTAGTAGTTAGCGCGATCAACTAATGGTTAGGTTGAACTCGGTTGAAATTCGCTATAGTTCAGAAAATTACTAATTCAGATTTTGGCGGAACAGATTAAAAATGATATTATGAATGTCACATTTCAGATTTTACCATGTGGAAGGAGCGAGGCGAAACGAGACTCGAAGAATAAGTCTTCATTCAGTAAATACATCTTAATGCTAAAATTTGATACCATCGTTTATTTTATAGTTATGACGTTTCCACTTCAAAATTTAATTATTAAAAAGCATAAACTTATGTTATTAACTTAGATAATTTTTTGATTATCCGGTAAACATTGATAATTTTGCAACTTCCACGTCTTTCATTGGTTAATTCTTTGAGGAATATGTTTACTACATAATGTACTTGCCGACAGTGGTGGCGATTACAAAAAGAGCGATGTATAATTTGAACATAATTTTAAATTCTGAATTTTACACAAATTTTGCAGAAGGAAACGCTTTCCATCCTGCTGGTGTCCTGGTACGTATTTCCCGAAAACTGAGTTTTCTTTCCTATTTTGAAAGATATGTAATAATTATGTAGGTCTTTTTATTAACCTTACATTTCCTCCACATTTCTAGTCATCGCTCCTCTGTTATAGTAAACTACGAGCAACCACCTCTTATCTAAGATGTTCAGATTTCAAATTGTTTGGTAGCCATATTCAAAATTTGTCGTAATGTGAAAGATTGCCACGTTTATTCGCGATCAAACACTAGTCAGCTAAACTAATTTTTACCGAACATTAGAATGAATAGTTTAACGTGGAATTCTAACCACCGTATAAATAAATCCGGTGTAAGTAGAAACCGAACGTAGTCCAACTTTCTACGCTAAATTATGTTTGTAAAAGCAATGTAGTTTTTTCAAGTAGCTTACGGTAGGTAAATATACCAGATATTTTGTTAAAATAAAGCAAAAATTATACAGAAGAGTATAAAACAAGAACTCGAAAGGAATTTATGTAAATTGATTACTAGTGAGTTAACGATGATTATTGAATGTTTTCACCAAAATTACTAAACGCATTGTATTACTAAATTTTCAAGAAATACTCAAAACAGACAAGTCGATATTTTATTGCTCGCTACCTTTCTTGAAATATTCCAGTCAACATCAGTTACAAGGTATTATGGTATCATCGATGAGAATTAAATTTTCTCAACATTCCTATATCTACTACATTCTTGCGGCTTTCAGAAAAACTTTGAACTCTTGAAAGTTTTGTGGAAAACCTTCTGTTTTCTTCACGGCATGCACAATAATTGCCATTATTTAAATGTAAATTATAAATTGAATCAAATGTAATGTGTAGAAAATGTGCAATATTCTATGAGCGAGTCTGATGACCGTCTCCGACCTGACTCGATTCCAAGAACTCTAAAATGTCGGCTCAGGTATGCGCACGGCCGCAGGTCTTACATAACTTTTCTCGTCCCACTTGCGCACCCCCAATAAGACTTGGGAGCAACACAGATAGAAGCCGTTATCTAAACGAAGAAATTTAAAGCGCCAGCTAACTCTTCATTGTGCGCTATGCACAACCACCCTGCTCATCCAACTTCTGTTAACTGGTGGTAGGTATTTGATATGGTACCGATTAATGGGGGTACGGTGACAGACTGATCGGATTTTGTTAGGAAGAAAACTATGATAATCCAAGGTAATTGCCATCAGTTTGGTCAAATATAAAAAGACCTTCGTGTGTGGTAGTATCGATACAATGTTGTGGTGGTGATCCAATTTGGCAGTAGAAAAATTTGGCGATCTCGCTTAGCAAACATCCGAGAAGTACATAACATTCACAGTGTAGTGGAAGGGAAATGTGTGTCGACGGAGGCATCCAATAAATTCGAGTAAATATGAATGAATTGTGCAAATAAAATGTACAGTTCTAGTGTTTATTATTATTATTATTGTTAAAACTCGAGATATTACAGCAATCGAATAGTACTATTAACAACCAAAACGTTGTCTTATCTACAGGATAAGCTCACTGCACGCTTCCGGTTGTTATTCAATGAATTGTGACGTCATGTTCCATGAATGGAAAACGTTCACCGTAGAATTAATAGACGCGCGTACACGAATAAAATTCAAGTACAACAACCAAATTGTTGAATAAAACATTTTTAAGGCTTATTAAAATTAAATTAATTTTCGATTACAAATTCCGGTGACATAAAGACTAATTTCCAACTACGAATGATTAAGTTGCTTTACAAGAAATGGTGTAACATCTTGAAAATATGCATGTTGGTAATTAAAAAGTACTAAATCGTGCCCACGTTTAGCTTGAAAAAATTCTTTAAACCGACGTAAATTTTAATCACAGCAAGGTCATTCCAATATATACAAAGTATACACAATAATATAGTAATAATAAATTGAATGCCCATCACTACTACGAACAGCGCCGTATTGCACCAAATAATATTATGTGCATGGGTAGCCGATTTGAAAAAAGATTTGGCTCGGTTCGGTGGTTAAAAATAAAATTAATACACTGTAGGTTACCAGAAACCTTCTGATAACGTTTGTGATAATTGTTGGTTACCCGCATTATATAAACACTGCGTGGCTTATTAAAAGATGACGCCAAACAAAATATAATAAATTTATATAACTTTTGGAAAAAAATTAACAGTAATTTCAGATTTAGTTTGAGTAACCCTGTATTATTATCAACTATGAAGAATGCGGCCTTTGCGGTTTGCGGTATATGCAAATCAACTTTTATAATTTAAATAAACATGCTATATTTAATTGCATTTATAAATTCCACATAAATATATATTTTTTAAATTATTAGTTTAAAAGGTAGGTATGATATTTCGAAAAATTTGAGCAAATACCAACACACGTGCGCTACCACAAAACAAAAAAATCACTCGTTGCAATTAATTGGTTAAAAAATAATATCGATTTGATTTTCGTACGAAGATTAAAGCATGTGAAAGAATGTATGTTCGCGAATTTAAATTTAGACAATTGACAGTAAGTAATGACTATACAAATATGCTATGATACGCTTAATCACCCCAGAAAAATTTGATCATGATAATGACTCACAAATAATTATTTTAATATTTAATCAACTTTAACCCACATTAATATAAGCATTTGTTACACATACGTTTTCTTTAGAAATTGAATTTAAATGATATGATTCAACCATGTTCTATTTTTATTGAACAACGTCGTGTAGGTATTAAAAAATTCATTTACTTTAAAATGCACAATTTATTATGCAAAATTAGAATAGCAGAGCGCAACAACAATTCAACAATATTCAAGTTGGTTTCGTGGGATTTTTGTCGAACTAAAATTGCAAGGGTATTCCCAGGGCCCGATAAACCGAAAAGAATTGTATTCGTTAAAAATGGTAGATAGGGCGGGTTATTTTTAAGAATGAAACAGAAGACGCCATTTTTTATCATTTTCCAGTACATACATATGATACGGAAAAAGTACGTATACCGGTAAAAGTGCACATCTTCCGGTAAATCTACACTTATAGCTGGCGCCTATGGTAAATGTATGTACATACAATGTACTTTTACCAATAGAAATAGGAATATCTGCCCATACTATACCAAGCCATGATGGGAAAAGTATATTTTTTATCTTTTATCGTTTATTTGCTAATTCTAAATATAAATAAAATTCGAAAAATTAACGCTAGTAACATTATAATTTCACCCCCCCCCCTTTCACTCATTACATAATTTATAAATTTAGTGTGCTATAATTAGAAACTAAAAACAGCATAATTAAATTAATTTTTATTGTATCACGGATTGTTGCTGTAGAATTTTAAATTTATCAAGTTATTTATTTAAAAATATCATAACATTGAAAGGTACGTTAGTTAATTTACTGGTTACTGTCACTTAACCTATCCCAGGAATTAAACTTTTTCCTATTGACCATTGGAAAGAGGACAATTTTTTGAGTAGGTTAACACAATTTTTTTTTTGGATTATGCATTAGTTGTCGAAATAACGGCATTCTAAAATTACGAAAAGCAGGGAGATGTAATACGATACACTCCGATGCGTGACGGTAACTCGCACGTTGAGCCCTCGCTTTTATTTTTGTTGACTGTAACGTGTGCTTTGATATAATGTTGTTGTCGGTTGCGGTCGACACCCGGCGTTGGATTACAGACTGCTGTGGAAGGAGCACATCGAATCCGCCGAAAACCGGGGAAGAGCTGTCTTCTCAAAGCTCTACCCGCTCTTAGCTTCAAACAGCAAGATGTCACCAGCAAATAAGCTGCGCATCTACAAGGCCATCATCAGGCCCACCATGGCCTACGCCGCGCACGTGTGGGGGACGGCAGCCTAACCCACATAAAGAAGATACAAGTAGTACAAAATAAATGCATCCGTCACGCATTATCCAGCCCGTACTACGTCACCAACAGAAGACTCCCCGCCGATGCCAAGATGGACACCATCGACGTGCACATTAAAAGCCAGGCGGAAAAATTGTACAAGACCGCGAGCTTCTCGGACAACCCTCTCATCTCGCAGCTAGGAGAGTACCAACCAGGCCACAATCTAGGACACAGCCGGCCAAAGGACATCATCAACTGCTCGTCAGCCGGGGGGGTGTAAGTAATCCTAATCTTTACATGTTTTTAGACGCCCGAAAGTTACATCAAATCGCTCACCCCGCCCCACCGACACCGAGAGACCAAGTACATCGAATACTAGGCACCCCAATCCACGGATCGCAGACGCACACCGCACCGCCACCCTTCTGACCCCATAACCGCCTCCAGGAAAGTTCTTCGCACCACCTAGGATCCCGCAAATCACAGAAAATTATCCCCATGAACCAAAAACCCAGCCCGATCAAGCCTAGTGCTTCAAATGAGGAACCACACCTCAATAAATTCCAACGACCGCCGCCCACATCAGTTGAAGGAGATAAACGGTTTCCCCGTTGCACCTCCATATTGCTAAGAAGTTCATCGTTCATCGTCGACACCCGGAACCCAGCCCGATCAAGCTTAACGCTTCAAATGAGGAATCACACAACAGCAAATCCCAACGCCCGCCGCCCACATCAGATGAAGGAGATATACGGATCACCGTGGAACTCCATATCACCAAGAAGTTCATCGTTCATCATCATCGACACCCGGAGGAGTTCTATGGCTTCGAGTTCCACCCTTGGCGAGTTCTGCCATTCTAAAGGGATATTTTTAAATTCGTTAAAGACGTCCGGAGAGTATATTTTATTTTTTTGTATAACTCAACAACGGCCTATCATAAACCCGTGTTAAAACGTTTATCTAAAATATATGTAAATTTTACATTTTTAAATTCGATTTTTTTTTAAACTTTTGCATTATCCAACAAAATTTTTGTTTTATTATGCTTATAAAAGTGTCCTTTTACCAATTTCCAATAGGGAAAAGTTCAATTTTTGGGATAGGTTTCGTGACAGATCCACATTATCCTGTATTTATCGATTCACTTTTGACGTGTGTAAAGGAAAGTAATGGAAGTAGCGAAAATGTTACGGATATCGGAATCGACAACTTGGAAGATTATAAAAGATCATCTAGGTATGTCAAAGGTCGCGCGAGATGGGTGTTTAGATTACTCACACCGCATCTAAAACAATACCGTATTGAATGTTATACGAAATTTTTAACATTGTGTGGTGATAATTCAACAGCTATTACACAGGAGATGTAACTGGAGTTAATTTTTATGAACCCGAATCGAAGCAGGAGCCTGTGTATTTAAAAGGTGGTCCAGCACCAAAAAAATTTCAAGTTATACTTTCTGCTGGAAAAGTGATGGTTACAATCTTTTGGGATTCAGTGAGAATTCTTTTAATTGTTTTTAATTTTTATTTAATTCTTTTAATTTAAGATGGACAGAAAAATGGTAACCTGGAGAAATATGTTTCGAAAATAAAATTTTCTGTATGTGTTTATTCAGGTTACATGTTTTTCAAATATAATAGCAAAGTATCATTTTCGGTCCGATAAATTGTACAGAAAGTGATACTTTTGCTAACAATATTGTGTACCTCAGTAATTACTGAGATACTCCACAATAACAGAGATTAAGGGATTGTGTATAATATGTTCTGTTAATGAATTTTATTAAATAAAAATTTTGCATTTTTCAGAAATATAGTACATTTAAACGTCGCGGTAGAATAATCTCTGGGGTATCTGGAATATCCCCAGTATAGTATTATGAAGATTAAAATTGTAATATAAGAATTTAAAACAGACAATTATTATAACTCCATCTAACAAATTTTAAAGTCCTCGAACATCTAATAAAAATTTCAATAACTTTCAATTCAATTCGATTTTTTGAATAAATTTGGGAAGAAAACAGCGGTTCCAACTTACCATTCAATCAAGTATTCCGTAAGGTCAGCGATAAACACAAAATAGTTTTAAAAAATTCAATCACAAACAGAAATTTTAAAGGTTTAATCATTGCATAGTTGCATTTCTAATAAAATTACATCAGAAGAAGTCCCCGGACACTTCTTTATATTGTATTACTTTAACGCATCGCAATAATTTTTAAATGCAGTTATATTAGAGATAATATTAACTTTAATTTCAATCTTTACATTGAATATTTAGAACAATTGAGCGTAAAAACACCAAACACACAAGTTTTTATTTAAGATAATTAGTGATTTTTATTATTCTAAAGGTAAATCGTATCAGGAAATTGCTCAATATGAGCAAGAAGTACTATGGCGCATATAATTAAACGCTTTGAGAGAGAAAATCGGATCGATTTCAAAGAGAAAAGTGGCCGTCCACGTAAATTAACTTATAGAGATGTGAAGTGCATTATAAAAAAAGTTAAGAAAGACCCTAGAATTAGTGCGCCTAAACTACAAACTCAAGTGCTAAACGAACTAGGAAAGAGTGTGCATGTGGATACAATCAACAAAGTTGAAAAAAAAGAAGGGTACAATGAGTTACTGAAATAAGGAAGTAAAGTTAATAGGAAGAAACGTCTTATTTACGCCAAAGAGACAAGAGACAGACAAACAGACAAGCGGAAATATAAAATCTACTGTTCGAACCATGGTGTGGCGTAAACCCAATGACGAGCTTAATCCTAAAAATTTACCCGGTACGATTAAACGTGGTCTTGGAAATGTCGTTATTTAGGGTTGTAATTCCACTCAAGGAATAGGAAAATTAGTTGTGATGAACCGCTTTAAATATTTGCAGCTACTACAAGACAATTTGTGAGCAAGTGCGGCCCAAATGGGAATTTAAAACACTTTTA
The DNA here is from genome assembly GCA_911387805.1 of Cantharis rustica. Lineage (NCBI taxonomy): Eukaryota > Metazoa > Arthropoda > Insecta > Coleoptera > Cantharidae > Cantharis > Cantharis rustica. The sequence goes on from OU426877.1 coordinate 118,739,981, forward strand.
AATATTACGAAGATAACGATCCTAAACATATATCCCGTTTAGTGCAAATTATTGTATCCACCCCTCAGTCACTCGATATTAATCCCATAGAAGATCTATGGGATAAATTGAACCGTAGGATACGAACCACCCCTATAAATAATAAACAAGAATTGAATCGACGTTTACAAAAGGAATTGGTTCCAATAAACAAAGATTATTAAAAAAAAAAAAATTTGTTTTTATAAAACAAAAAGGCTACCCTATCAAATATTAATTTTTTCAATTTCCCTAAACTACCGTGCTAATTTATATAGTGTCCGATGACTTTTTCGGGTGTAAATTAATTAGTATTGCAACTATCAAAGTTCTATTTGTGATTGAATTTTTTAAAACTGTTTTGTGTTTATCGATGACCTTAAGGAATACTTGATTAAATGGTAAGTTGAAACCGCTGTTTTCTTCCCAAATTCCTGCAAGTACTTGAATTGCATTGAAAGTTAATGCAATTTTTATTAAATGTCCGAAGACTTTTTCGAGTAACTTAGGTAGAATTATTACACTGTAGCAAACTACGAGACGTCGCGTCGCTGTTTTATAAATATTAAATCTGATGTGCATTCTAACCTAAAAAGCAATAGTGCTATTAAATTAAAATCTGACAAAATTCGATTATTTCTAATTTGTTAAATTTAAATTAAGAAAAAAAAGCAAGTTAGTTGAAAAAAATAATGTCAATACAATTAAAATTCTTCACTAGAAGATAACATTGGCAAAATTATATCAATACCGCAAAAGAGAGCCTAGCTAGCATATAGGATTTAGGACATTATCTAAAAGTAACAAATAACAGGTAATAACAATTTTCAGAAAACTAACTAAACACCGCTGGAGTTTTTAGTTTCCAAATGAAATAATCTATTCACAATTGGCGACCGAATTGAGTCAAAAGTCTAGGAATTCTAACGGGTCATTGTAAATTTACATGCTCAGAATTTATTGTAGGTAAGTTCACACGTCGTGAATATAATGAAACAGACGAAAACACCGAAACTTTCGGATTTCACCTACCATAATTCTAAAATTCATTCTAAGATTGAGGCTGGGGATGACTTGAGAAAATATAGAACTGGGGGTTCTGTTTTCTTGCCAGAACACCGGATTAAAACTTTTGATGAACCGCCTTTATTAGAGCAAGATGAAAAATTAAGCAAAATATGTCAGGTACTTTTCTTAAGGTATTCTGCTCTGAAAATCTTCAAAATTCAAGAAACTACTACTAATGGAGAAGATAGAAATTAACATATAGAAAGGAAAATTAAAAAAATGTTGACCTTCATTTCGCACATTTCTTTACTCCCTTCCAGGGGCGGTTCTATCATAGGAACTGCAGAGCTGCAGAACCGCCAAAAATAAGAATGAAGTGTACCAAATTAATTATTACTTATTAGTATAACCACCACATTTCAAATTATTTCAATAATTGAAGAATAATCAATTTTGGTTTAAAAGCGCGCTTCTTATGTTGCCTTGAGTTATAAGTACCTTTATCAGTCAGTCAAATAAGTACTGTAATAATTAATACAAGTCCGTTACGCTTTCGAAATCACTGTTTAACTTCGATGTGCTGGATATGATTCTGAACATGAAATGACGCGAGCTATCGGGTGGAATCGTATCCATATCCAGTATATATCGTGGTGTAGGACAATCCTAACACCACGGTATACATTACAAATTGTGCTGCATCTTTATGCAGAATTACATGCCGTATTTTTGTCATATATGATTTAAAATTTGACTTATGAAAACAACTAGTAAGTTAATTTTTGTTTATTGATTGTTCAACAACATTGTTAAACAATAAAATGCAATAGTTTAATACTTGTAATATAGTGTAATTTAAAAATTTAGTACAAATTTTAATTTTACCAAGTTTCTTATAAATATTATTATCAAAATAGAAGTAAAATTATTTTTTGGCAGATCCTATAATAGAAACTCGAAATCAAATTACGTTTAATTATTAATATCAGTAAAATTAAAATTATGTAGGTTTTTTCTACAATAATAATGTTTATTATTAAACTCGCAGATTACAAGATATAGGAACAACCCACCATGGTACAACGTACAACCGTTCTGCTCATATTTCAGCTCTGGTTTTACAAACATATACGATTTTATTTTAAACACATCTTGCGTTATGAACTTTAATTGAAATTATGAATATCGAAGATAGTATCTTATACCTACTAGTACATAAAATAAATGCTTATGAATATTAAATGAAGAAAAAATAAAATGAAATATTACTAATATTTTTAACACAACTCCTCTCATAAGCCGTACTTAATAAAATTTTTTCGAAAATTAGTTAGAATTGCAATTTATTGTAAAAATGTAAAATCATATAAAGTACTATATTCTAGATAAGTGTTGTACGTTTAATATTTAAAAATGTGCAATAAGTAAGTTTATTTTTTGAGATTGCCATTTTCTGATATCTTGCCATTTTTATAATGCAGAACATCCAAGAATATTTTTCACGAGCCGCCACTGCTCCCTTCTCATGTATGTTAATGTAAATTCTTTAATACGATTGAATGAAGGCAATATCATGAATGAATCAAGTGAGACTAACGGAAATAACAGAATTTTAACATAAAATTAAGTTGCCAATTAGTGAAGTCTTACGAATTGAGCGATAAATTTATACAATAAAAGAAAATATTAGAAGATACTAAATGCAATTAAAAATAATATAAACATAAATATCTACGTCATAGAAATTTCTGTGATTTATATTATGTTTATGTGTAAGTAAAATCTCTTTCGATCCGTCGAGTACTCTTGAGTAAAATATTTAACATTTTTTCCTTAAATACTTATATTAGCCATAAGGGGTACTTGATAAGCCATAAATTTTCAACAACAGCTGTTAAATCATCCGTTCTTCAAGTAATCCTAATTAACTTACGTTTATTTATACAAAATATTCAACAGCGCACTTTCGAATTCCTTCGCGAGGCCTGAGTATTTTAAATAACTTCTGATGATTAGATAAATATGACATGTCTAATTTTGCTCATTTATGAATTAATTAAAATGATTTTCTAATTCATCTTTCATTGATGGGACAGGACAACAAACAAAGTATCCGGCATAAAAGCTGTCTTGAAGAAAAATCAAGTTCCTGCCATCCTGCAAAGTTTTATTCCAATTCCAACATTGCAGATGCAACTCGAAAGTCAAAATTATCGGAGCAACAAATTCAGTCGGAAGCAACTACCAACTACATAATTCTAAAATAACGTTGCAATCAAGTTATTTTGCATTTGAGAAAAAACAAGATTGGTTCTCATTTAGAAAGTTGTCGGATGGGCACGTGTTGTCATGACTTTGCAAACAAGGTCGGTATTTAGGTCGAATAAGGTCGCCAACATCCTGATAGACTGCGGGGCTCCAAACAAAGACAAATTCATAAGTTATAAGAAGTTGATAGCCCGGGCAATTCGAAATGTAAAAAATATTCACGTTAACTTGAACATCTGAACATTAAAGCAAGTTTAGAATTTTTTTTAAATTCACCAACCGCTGCGGGCATAGTGCAAATCGGTAATTTTGGTGTTGGTGTTCATTCAAATTTCCTAAGGTAATTATTTCAATGCTTTGTGATCTAAAAAGAATCGAGTTAAGTGGTTACTTCCGTAAAACCTTATCAAAATACAAATGTCGACCACTTATCACGAATTTTATGCCTACCTTAAAATAACAAAAAAAATAGAATGAGCTATAAAAAACTTGTCGAAAAAAATTATCATTCATGAATGAACTTTGTAGTTGTTGTTTTTCTCTCGATTTGATGACATAAATTGCGTAACAAATATTTTTACACCACAGTACTATATTGCAAAATGTGTAGAGAAAAAAAGCTTCCTGTGAGTGGCGAGAAAAAAAGTAAATTTGCAGTTATGTAATGCTATATCCACAGCGTTCGACCTATGAAAAAATCAAAACCGGAAATGGAAGAAAAAAGTTTTGAAGACACTGAGCTGTTAGAACAATAAACTTGAATCTAACCAGCTGGTGAAGTAAAGAAGCAAAGAAAATGCAGGAATAGCATAAGTAACCTTTTCCATATAGTTGTTATGTAGCTCGCGCCGCGAGGCCAGGAGGGCGGTGTGAGGTCAGACGTCTTGCGCTGAGGAATGTCGGCGCCTGGGGCAGAGACTTGGATTCTTGGCCCCCTTGTCGAGCCCCCGTCGGGCTGGTTCATTCATTCACAACATTAGACCTCCTACCAGGATACCTACACGCTAGCGACCGACAAAATTGCGTTTGACCGACATCTAGCGACAATTGCCTTTCACTAAGGTGAATTCTTAAAACAGCATCTGTGATCTACATTTTGAAATTGTACTTACTATATTGATACAAGGTGATAAAAATCAATTAAATTGTTATTTCAAAAACTAACGTGTATATCTATCTGACACCACTGTTTTAAGATGAACATTTTCACAATTTTATCTTCTCAATAAGTGAAAATTTTAAACTAGCATTTGGTGATTGTTTAATTAATTATGAATTTTAAATGATCGCTGCAACTTTCTACAACAAAAAGTTTTCTTTTATTCTCTAGTAGTCTATGAATGGATTGATTTAAATTATCTCATTACACCTGTTCAAATTTGATTCAGCCACTAAAATTAATTATTTAAATTTAGGACAAATTCAATAAGAAGTGTGAAACTTCACTATAATACAAAAAATGTCATTTTACTGCGTATAGACTCTGGTATGCGTCTCGTAAGGCATTATGTAGGTCAAATCGACAAAAATTGTTACTTGTGCATATTACAACTTCTTGAGTATTTAAAAATAACATTAATGTATTTTTAATTTCGTTTTAGAAACAAAAACGAACTGAAAAATTAAGACATTATGCGTTAACACAGTTTTCACAAAAAATATAATTGCCGCTTCCTGTCTAAAAAACTAAATTTTCGCTTTATCTCACGATAAATTGCAATGGTTTCAGCAAGTCACATTAAATGGTACAAAGTAATTATCGAAAAATAATTTAAATTTAAGAGTTCGGGTCATCTAATCTACAATCCGGCAGAGCTTATAACAGCTCAGGATAACCAGGATCTAGAAAGATTATTTTTAATATGGTTTACAAAATTATTTAATCTGGTCTTACCTAACATCCAAGCAACGCAATTTATTTAATCATTCCTAATTAGTTAAATTACCTCGCTAATTATAAAATTAAAACATAATTATAAAGACATAAAATCATCAACCGTATAAAGATTTTCAAAAAATAGAATAATAATTTTTATGAAAAATAATTGATAAAAACAATTTTATGGGCATGGGATTCGAGTACCCATCATTTCAATCAATTTTTTGAATTGATAAAAATTTCAAAATTTTTGGCACCATGTCTGGGACACAAATCGCACAACTTTTAAAATTTAATTAGCTGATATAACAAACAAAACAAAAGCATGATAATTTTTTGTTAATGCAATTAATTAATTAATTTTAATTTAATTAAATTGTTTATAACAATCAAATTAAATATGAAAGCAGACTTAGACAACCAGTTTAACACCTTAGTGCAAGATTAACTACATCTACCGATCAGATTAAAACCGAAAAAAAGTATGAGAAATTTTTCAAATGGGGTGGTACAAGATAAGATTTAATTAACAATTGAGTAATTTAATCATTGCACTTGTTTTATAAAAAATATTGAATTAATTATCGTTGTTACCATGAAAACACTACAAACGTAGGCTTATATTATTTTTGAAACAATGGGCAATTTACTCCACGGCATCAGTTAAAAAAAAATAATAGTAATTAAACATATAGATGAGTAAGTGGATAATAATTTACAAACAAAATTATCTTAAACTTACAAAAGTTGTTGCAATAACAGTGATCTCCCAAATTTAATTACCACTATGTTACCATATACCACCCATAGTAAGTGCACTAACAATATTAATTATTGCTACAAATAATAAAATATTACAATATTTAATTGTTCAAGAGCTTTTATAAGTAAAATAACTAACTAATAAAGTACATTAGAATAATTAATTAGAAAAAAATTAATTAAATAAGACAAACAAGTAATACCTACAGATTAATATTTAAAACTTGTTTTTAAATTTTAAACTGCGGGTTTCTTTTAATTATTGGCCCTGAATTGCTCCTGTCACAGAATTTTTATTTAAAAAATCACAGTTTTTATTTTCTACTTTTTTAAACAAATTTCATAGCCCCGTCACATTTACGATTTGTAACTTTAATAATTAATTACTTGATACCAAGTTGAGTAAAGAAAAGAACAAATGCAGATGAGAAATGACATTATTGAGATCATCTTTTCACATATAAGTACCCTAATAGTAGAATTAGTTGATAAGTTGAAGAACTGAACTCAAATGTAAAGAAGATAATTATTACATTCCTACAATAAATTAGAAACTTCAAATTTAGAAATTTTCTAAAACCACCTCGTGTGTCCTTTGGTGCATGACATCTACATAATTTGCTGTAAGTTTTTGCTTCAATCAATATAACGATACTCCAGACTTATACACCAGCGACTTTATCTTTTTACTCTTTACTCATATTAAATTCTGTATCTCTTCATCATATTCGCAGTCTATCTGCATTCCTTCTTTCACTTAGTTTCTATTGGGTCGTCCAAACATCGTCTCATTATTTTTCATAAAATGGTGCATCTATTTAATTCTTTCTATTCTTGTGTGCCTTGCGATACATTCTATGGTAATTTCTTCTGTGCTTACGTTCTCATTAATTTGATTTGGACTTAACTTAAGTCTTATTTCATCACTTGATTGAACATCCATAATACCAAAAAGAAATAAGGTAAACATAAAATACAATGTTAATCTTAAAAAAAAAATTAAACATGACAATAAAAATCTGATCATTTTAAAAATATGTATTATTAATAACTTAAACTCTCAGCGGTATTATTATCTTCTCTTATCATCTATGCCTTCAGCGAAATTTTCTTATGTAACTCTCATAAAATAATAATAAACGCAATCACTACTTTTAAAGAACATTTTAAAGAACCATAACTCGGAACCTATTAAATATAGGTTCTTTTTTTGGTTTTAAAATTTTTTACTATTATTTTGTTGTAGGACACTTTGCTATAAAATGCAATGGAAAGTAACAATCAGCAGAAACAATATTTTTGAAACTTTTTTCAAAAATATCTCTCCAGATCGCGTAGTATTTCATCCAAAAAAAAAAAATTTTTATTTTACTGTTAGAATCACTTAATCAAGTGATTTATAAAAGAAACCGCGCAGTTACTAGTTAAGAAGTCGCAAAACTACCAGATGTCTGGAGTGGACTAAAAGAACAACGCTAGACCATACAGGTATTTGTTCTCAAAACCAAAATAAGACAATAGAACTAAATAATTAAATTAAACAAATGTTAAAATAATAAATTTTAACTGTTCAGTTAAGGACCAGCAGTGTGGTAAAAGGCTTAAATCGACATGCTACGAAGCGGGAGACCGCGGTTCAATGCTGCACTGCTGTGATCTAAAGCCCGAGTTTAATCTAAGGGCCATGCATCTGGCAAGGTTAGCACCGTACCGGAATATTAATGCAAGTGCTCACAGACCATGAGTGCCAAGTGTAAAAACTTGGTACGTTAATGGTAAAAAAAACAGAACAAAAGTTCTAAAATAAGTTAAAGAAGAACTGTTCAGTAAAGAATACATACTTACATAGAAACATAATATTTAAAAACACTAAAAATGACAATAATACACATTTAACAGGTTAGAACTTAGAATATTTGAATAAACAAGAAAAAAAATTTAGAAAAATTACGTTACTATAGAAATGATAAAAATTTTTAAAATAAAAACTACCTATGTAATACGATATAAAGGCCTCTATTTCACAATTATTTTTGATCATCAGTCGTATATAACATAAGAAAAACGTAAAAATAATGAGAAGTAAGAAAAATATACTAAACAAAGATTGACAAAATTAAAAACTCAAGAAATTTATTATACTTTAAAATGAAAGTGTGTGCTTACCAAATAACCAAAAACTAAACATGTCACGTGTCTGACTGAAATCTTTAGGTTAAATAAATGAAAATGAATCCTTTAACGCTTAATCTATACTATAAGTTGTGAAGTTAAAATTTATTATTTTAACATTTGTTTAGTTTAATTATTTATACATTGCATACTACTAAAATATATCACAATAAACACTTAAGAATTTCATTTTTAAGTTATTTTTCTATCAATAGAACTAAGTTGACCTCTATAGAAAATCCGCAATTTTGTTGCATATAATATGCATTATGTATAATATAATATGTAAAATAAAATAATTGTAATACAGCAGATATTTGTTGGTCGAAATTAGAGAGAAGTTATTTATACATATCAGACACTTTTTTATGAAATTGAAATGGCCTTGATCAATTTTAAATACCTCTATAATATATTTTCAAGTAATGCTTTTTTTTAAATTCAAGTTGTTTCTCATTTTCAAAAGTGGTTGGGTTTCGCTTATGTAAATAAGGGGTTTTTCCTTCTTTTCAATAATTTATCGTGAGCTTACTGGAAATGATGATCTAGTAATCATAATTTTTACTTTGTGGGAAAATGTATTTCAAGTTTTACAATTATTTATATTTTTAATAACATTGGTGCTTTTTTTAAATAGAAATTGGACAAGCCACTTTTAATATTCATTATAAAATTATGTATGTGCATATTTAATATTATTTATATTTAATCGTATTTTATTTTTCCTGTTGAAGATAGCTTATGTAAAGTTTTGTCAAATTAAACGATTTTTAAATTTCTTGACTTGGTCAGTTTTACCGGTACGCCCACGATATATCATTAATTTGGTTATAATTCCAAAACAAAATCGATAGTTAATTTTAGTGTTCACTATTTAATTTTTTTTTAACGAAAGACACAGAAAGTGCATCTTATATTTTTTGATATTTTTTTTTACTTATTAGAATAGAATATTTTTCTTCCGAGTTATAGATATATTTTTTCAAAAATTCATAATTTGAAAAAGGATGGAGATAAAAATTCGTAAAAAGATTATCCTCGCAACATAAAAAATATTTGTGTTAAAATTGAAAGCTATAATGCAAATAAGTTGGAAATTTGGTATGGAATACCCCATAAAGTAAATAGAAAGCATGTGCTATAGATCACTAGTAAAATCATTGATTCAAGGTAATGTTTTTAAAATAAGACGTTGTATATTATTAAATACATACAAATATTAAAATAAAAAAAAATACAACAAAGTTAGGAATTTAATTGAAACAAGAAAAATACAAACAAAAATTCTTATATTTTTGTTGTTGTATTTCTAGTAAACAAATTTGTGTCAAAAAATTATAAATTAAAAAATAATATAGATAAATTCAACTTTTTATGCAAAGCAATAAGAAGTTTTACATTTGTCGTTTCTTGTTTATCTACCAGGTAAAGCATAGAAGTTGAATATATTACCGAATTTTCTGTATTAAATATTATAATGCATAGTTTATTGTTATCATTAAAACCTATTTAGTATGCATTGATAAAGTGTATGAACATTAAATCCTGGCATACTTTAAAAATAGTATGCTATATATATTACAAGCAAATTAAAAATGGAAAAATTGTTTTATCAGGACATATAAGTGTATTAAAATGGATATTATGTATGCAGTTTTTAAAAATAGTAAATATTTTTGATAATAAAAATGTTACTTCAAGGACAACCCCAAAGTTAATTTATTTAAATTGTTCATTAAATAGAAAAATATCTCCTATTTACTTAAATATTTTAGTAAATTGTAATCAGATGGTTGTTAAGACTATTAAAATACTATTAATGCTTGTTGACAAAAACACTGATAACAAATAAGTGGTTGCACTCACCTCGCACTTTCAAAAGTGGCAGAACTTGTGCTTCCGATAGCTCCAAATCCTACACCAACAGCTAAACCCTCGGGTACATTATGTGCTGTAATAGCAATAACCAGCAACATCATCCTCTTCCATTGTCCGTGCTGTATTTCTTCTATGTTTGACACATTTTCGTACGTTTCACAATTAGTATCGGGATGAGGAGCTGGACGTGTTCTAACTATAAAATAAAATTCTTTAATATTTCCAAATTACACTTGTGAGTAACTAATGTAAGCAAATCGAGTTTTTAAAGAAATGAGGAATGTGATATAAGCAAGAACAACAAAACCCCGCAAAAATGGTATGAATTTGTTAAAAGTAGTACAAAATGTAACAATGTCGAACTAAGCTGTTAGATACCTCTTTTACGATATTGAATGTTAGTTCCACTCTCGTGAAAACCGTCAATAGTAGTTGTTTCAATTGCATATACAGGCGAATTACCTGAGTCATCTTCTCGTTTTTCTCTTCGGCTTATAGTCGAATGCAAGGCTGCAAAAGAGTTTTAATCACTATTTACATTTGCCGCTGCCACTGTCAACAAACCTAGCATCATATTAGGAGAATGAACACCCAAAACGGTAATAAGTACGTCTGCTCCGTAAACAAAAAGTGCCCCCAGAACAAAACCAAACGATACAGGTAAAAATGCATACTGTCCCTTATCACCGTACAATTTTGATTGCTCGGCCATTTCGATAGCCGGCGCTAAAAGAGACCAAAACGATGCGGCCGTCATAACGCCGGCTGCAAAACCTAAACTGCTGTCCAAAAGTTTTCTCTAAAAACAAGAAATTCACAAGTGGCCAATTCAAATGTTGAGGTTAAAAATTTACCTTGGAGCCCCTTATCACTAAAACTAAAGCAGCACCCAACGCAGTTAAACCCCACGTAAAAAGGGTACCCAAGAAGGCTTGCATAACCGGACCATGGCCTTCCAACATTTTAATTTACTAACTTTAAAATTTTAAAATGATTTTATTACATGTCAACAAACCAAAATAATAAAATGAAGGCATGCGCACACCGAATTTAAAATGACAGGAGGTGGTATTAGTACAACCACCTAGGAGATACTAACGGCACTTGTAAAGCGTGGCATTCAAAAAAGTTTATATTCATGCGTCACCACCTATAGTAAGCCAAGGTTGTCTGTCTGCATGTAGGAGGTACAAAAATTTGAGGTTTGCCTAAAAAAATCTGTTTCCATATTAAAAAAAATATATAAATTTTAAGTGTCAATGTGCAAATACTGAAATTAAAAAATTGCAACGTCTGTCAAACTGACGGACGGCTGCTTTGTGGATACTTCCTGAATTATCAATAATTTTTTATAATAATTATTATGCCAAGATTTATTATTTATAAATGTCATTACAGTTATCAAGGCGAGTGCATTGAAAATTTTTTCTAAAAAAAATATTGAAATTATTAGAACGTTTTAGCCTTGACACTATAGGTATGTTTTCTATTTTCTTTTAAATTTGTTAATTACTTGTCATTAATATTTTGGTATTTTATCAATGAAACTAAATTTTAAGTTATTAATTGTTAAATTGATAATTAACAGTGATTACCCTATAAGTACTTTAATGTTGTAAAATTAGGTAGAAGAAAACAATATCGTATTATAAAAATTCCGAACATAAAAATTACTACGTTTGAAATCTCATCGCTGGTAGTAAAATTAATTAAAATAAATTTAGTAGTTTCTATTTACATTAATTTGAAAATAAAGTAAATTATGTTTTATTCGGAGCAAATGTACTTTTTGCAGCTCGCAAGTATAACAAAAATAGAGTAGTTGATTTTCAGTTATAATTCTCTAGTTAAACCATTCCACCAAGAACGAGAATATATTTAACCAGAATTTCGTTTATTTATTGATAAACGCGTCACTACAGATAAAACATAAGCCTAATTTTAAAATAAAATTTAATCTGGATTTAAAATTTAAGCGAAGAATTAAGTAAATATGAAAAGTTTTCATTGCTTTGGATCACTTGCACGAAAATGATCTAATCAAACTCCGCACGTAATTTCAAAAACTGATTTTTTTACATACATGTGTATAAAATGTAGTTTTGTCGTCGGTCCAAATTTTTGCGGCGGCGTGACGGCCGTTTGAGTATTAATTAATTCATAACTAATCACTGCTTTGACCAATTTTATGGGGGGGGGGGCTGGTATATTCGATGCTCAAGACAAAAACCTAGATGACCAACTTTAAGTTTTTCATTTAGTTGAATACTTTTTGAAAAATTTAGAAAACTTGTTCAAAATTGTTTTTTAAGTTTTGTTTTCTTGCTTTATTTTTTAACCGATTTTAATATGTTTTTTAAAACGCTTGGAATAAAGTTTCCCTTTATTGCCAAATGGGCAATAAATTGAATAAAATGATTTTAATAAATAATAAATACTGCGAATAAGAATCGAAAAAACCCGTAATTGCTTAAGTTGGGATTTCCCTTGATGTAATTTATAATACCTAAATAAACAAATAAACACTTTCGTGAAAATATATTGGGTTAATGAACCGGTTTCGACTTTACGTCACCATCAGAACATACCTACAAAAAAACCAGAAGTTGCAACCACATTAAATTTATTAACTTTCATATTCAACAAACATTAAAGTTTGCTAAAGTTCACACAATTAAAATTTACAGTATTATAAAAATTAAAATTAACAAACAAACATATCAAACTTGACAATCATCAAATTACAGAACTATGATTTTTTGATTACGAGCGCATATTTATTCAATGTCGAGTGATCGTTCAAATAATGAATATTCAGTTTTTTAAGTAGATTGAATTCTAAACTTTTTGCAAGTTGATTTTTACAAACAATACTTCAATTAAAAATTACTTAATTCTCTAGGTTGGGGTTGGGGGTTTGGGGGTTTGGCGATTTTGGCACTCCAGGACACACAGTTTTGAAAGAATGAAAGATTCTTGTGTAATAAAATCAATTACATATTACACGCACACAAATTTGTGATTTTTAAAAACAGGAGGCCTGGGAGGTATGGAAACCCCTCAGCACCTCATTAATTATGATTAATTGCAATATTTTTATGAATACAAACTGAAAGTGTAAAATCTTTACACCCTTAAAAATATTCCATGCAATTACTGGAATATTTAATTATTTCATGCCGCAACATACAGATTAATGTATTACATTGAAAATACAAACAATAAACTTATGAAGCTCTCATAAAATAATACAATGGATTTTATTATTAATATTATAGGAGTATAAAATTGCAATAAATGCAGTGAATTTTTGTTAATTGATTGAAATTTCATTAATATTGAATTAAGGTTTTCATTGTACGTATATGTAGTATATTATGACAGTTTTGGGTTTAGTGTAGGTAGTTAATACGTCAATCCACTGGAGGTAAAATTATTTGATTATTTGGATTGCTCGAGTGATCATATCAATATTTTAGAATATTCAAAAAATCGACAGTAAGTATATTATTGCAAACGTTTTCACCATATCATGCCATCATCAGGCGATAAACAAGAAAGAAAAAAACAAGAAGAAGAAGAAACAAAAGAAATCTGCCCAGAATGCTTTATACCTCGACTCTAGTATATATTGTCGTGGTTTAAAACGTTTTGGGCCCACCCTGTACTCTTTAAGGAATATTTTGTAAATTGTAATTTGATTTGTTAAACAGGAAAGGAGTGCAAGTTAGGGAACCAAGAGGAAGAGATAAGGCTTTTTGCCAAAAATAGCTCACGACCCGGTTGTGCGAGTTTTGACTCTAATTTTTAAATATGAGATTTTGTGAGATTTGATGCGACTAATTTTAACTGTAGAATTTTTATTTTAATTATGATTTTTATTTTATATTTTAAATTTTCATCACTTTTATAACGTAATTGTTTCAATTTCATTTCTTGTTTATTCAAATATTCTTAGTCCAAACCTGTTAAATGTTAAATTGTTGTTTTTATTGTTTTTTTTAAATGTTTTTTTCTATGTAAGTATGTGTATTCTTTACTTAACAGTTAAAATTTATTATTTTAACATTTTGTTTAGTTTGTTTAATTGTAACTGTGATTTAATTTTGAATATTTTTGAGATTTGTGGAGTTGTGTTTGGTCGGACTTGACCGCAAGAATATTTGTTTTGTAAGTTGGAGATTTATTTGGATTGATTAAAGTGTTTTATTTTTTTGAATGAATGGTGTTTTTTTTTGGATATTGCGAAATTGAATTTTGAAGTGAGAATTATTTAATTGAATCAATTTGAAAATTAAAATTTCTAAGTGCGAACGTGCGAGATTGCGATAAGCCGACGATTTGATAGTTGAAAATTATAAGTTCGAACCTTGGAAGAAGTAGAAAAGTTTTACATTGAATTATAAAATTTATTTTTGATTTAAGATATTATTCAGAAGACAATTTAATTTTTTTGAACTCACACCCTGATGCTGACCGTCGAAACTCCCGCATTGTGGGGTTATGCCGAGGTACTTAAAGTGCAGGTGAAAATTCTCTTTTTTTTTAAAAGTATCACTGCAATATATCACCCTCAAAAAATTCCATTTTCAAAAACATCCCTTTCTCTCCACTACTTTCTTTCTCTTGCAGTTTAGACAATATATAAAAGAATTCTTTCTCTTTGATAATAGAGATAATTTCTATCTCACATCGAACGATAAAGAGAAGTGATTCCATGATTGTCTACATCGGATAATTGAGTGTGGTTGGTTGCAGAATTGTTTTTTAATTTTTGTTATATAGCTTCATTAAAAATAGAACGGGATACCTTTACCTAATTACTAATCGAAAAATAATAAATAATTTATTACGAGATCTTGAGCTTTAGAAAGCCTGCTTTGGAACCTGTTGAAATGTCAGCTTTGAAATAAAATCTATAGCTTTACTACTATTGCGATTAAATAATTTCATTATAAATGTATTTTTTATGGTGCAATAATTATAATCGATCTTAATTATAAATAAGGAACATTGTAAGCGATAATATCTACTGGAACAATAGAATATTTTATGAAGGAGATAAACAAATGGGAATACCGATACAGCAAAATAATGGTTATTATATGTATAATTTAAGTGATTTTTCATGTCTTATCAAACATATCAAACTAGGTGGTGTCAAGAATTAATCTATTACATCGAAGATATGTATAATAATATTATTTTGATAGACATTATTAATTTGAAAAAACTATAACAATTCTTTTCTTGTTGATCTCGTATTATTTTTGAAGTATTAAAAAATTAACTTAAATTGAAAATCGGTTTCGGTTTAGCTCTTCCAAAGTCAACTTGTGTGAATACAATGTTCCTTTACCTACCTTAAAGTAATCCTTAACAAATTGGAATTAACATTCAAATAATAAAAGCCAAAATAACAGATTATGGTGATACATCATTACAAAATAAAATATTTCCATAGAATTTGATTAATGCGATTACATGCAACTGACGATTGTCAATAATGGTGAATCACGAGTACTGATTTATCGCAAACGTTTTTACATCACCCCTCGTTAGTAATTGATGCGGCAATATTATAATCGTCGATATCATTGTTAAAATATTTATTGTTATCAACTACTTTGAACTATTAACTTGATTGATTGCAACTAATTAAAGGGGCCCATACATGATCATACCTGTATTGCCAGACGTGTCTATCAAATGCATATTTAATAAATTAATAGCTTTGACATCTTTGATATTTGATAGGTGCCAGGCATGATACCATTGTGTGGTATTGATGTGATCTTTTTTTCACGTAAACAAATACGTATTTTTAATTTAAAAAACTGTTGGTTATAGATTGGTAAGATTTTCATTATTTCATTTTGCAATTAAAAGTCAAAGATATAAAAACGATTAAAACACTATCTGCAAATTATGTAATAACAGTAAGTTTTTCTAAATTTCATTAACTTTTTACTATTTATAGCATAGCAAAATAAGTAAATTAATTGGTTATGACCTTGAGTATAAGAAAAAAATTACAAATTGTCAAGGTAAACAGCATTACGATTACCTGATTATGACTGCATTAATTTGCTGTGTAGTAGATAAAGATTCTAGTATTGCCATTTCAAAATTTAATATAAAAAACTGAGGTCAGATTATTAAAATCACGAGTTTTTTTAGAATACGCAAACCTGCCGAAGATATTAAGATGAAGCTTTGGGGAGATTTGCATTATATGCACAACTTTCAGATAGAAGAATTATATTTATAAAAAACAAAAAATAGAAGATTTATATAACATAAATAAGATTTAATAAGTTCTATATAGTATTATATAAAAATTAATAAGTTATGTATTTACAAAAATAAACAATAAAAATATTTGAAAAACAATTAGGCCTGGTAGCCAGACAGTTACTTTGGCACTCGGTTCAATAGAGCATAAGCTAATATACTGACACTTTGTTTTGAATTTACTGTTTTACATAAACAGTAAATTGCCTTCTAATATTATTAGAAGCTAATTTATGAAGTTAGACTAAATACCGGCAGATTGTTTTAAAATGCCTAGAAATTAAGAACTAAAATTTATCTATAAGAAATGGCAGATAATAATATAAATCCTTCCAGGAGAAGAAAAATTGAGAGCTGGATCAAAAGCTCTAAAAGGGTATTTATACTTACTATAGGATAGTCTCGTACTAAAGCAAAATTTTATTTTGAATTGCTCATACCATTACTACAGGTTTCAATCGAATTTTTGTAATTGCGAAATGATCAAAAGGGAAAAAGCAGCAGTGTAGCGTAAAGTATGCAGATATACTTTAAAGAGCGGGAAACCGCGGTTCCACTCCTAGTCGCGCCGAATACACTGCTGCGATTCAGTTGTGAATAATTTGTTATTTATAGAGTTTGTAGGATATATCCTCAACTCTCTTAGTATTAAATAATAATAATAATAAAATAAAAATCACTTTAAATTTTGCATTTCACAGAAGATTTCATGCAGACTTTATAAAGATTTTGCTAGACTACATAAAGTTTGATCAATCCTACAAGACTTTACAAAGACTTCATGCAGACTTATTTTTTTTCCCGTTCCACTGATTGCCCTTCTTGGTAATGATATCTTGTTCTTCTTCTTCGGCCGTTATTCGTCCACTCCTGAACATAGGCTTCTCCTTTTTTTCTTTAATTAAGGGTTTTTAAAGGAGGTGTTGGCAGTTAAAACGCCGCGCTTGCCGAGTGTGTTGGTGAGTTTATAGCCCATAGATCGAACTTGGACTTTAGATCACAACAGTGCAGTCGGCGCGGTCAAGCATTAAATCGAGGTCTCCCGTTCCGTAGCATGTCGACTTAAGCCTTATACCACACTGTTGGTCAGGTAATAATATAGCTGTGATCAAAATTTTTTAATACACTTTAAGTATTAAATACATCTGACAGATGTATCTGGTAGATTTAATAACATTTTTAAATGTAATACGAATATTTCGACTGGGTCCGGTAGGATTATCGCAAAATTTTTTCAAAAGATTTACTACAAAGAATTATTTAAAGATTACCTAGTACAAGAAGGCATATTTTTAGTAAAAAAAATTGTATTAAAAATTAGAAGAACATCTCTGTCGTCTTTGATTAGATTTTATTTCAATGGCTGCTGATACGTGGACAAGTTATTTTAACAGATTAATATAAATAACAACTAAAAATAAAATAATGTAAAAATAAGTTCAAGTTTTCACTGCCGACCACTACTGATAGTATGGCTGACTATCGAACTATTAATAATTAAAAATTAAGATATTACGAGGTTAGACAGAGTTAAGTCATTCAAATGTAATCATTTTACTTAAAAATTGAAAATCAAACTTTAAATGCGTTTATTTCAAAACGAAATTTTAAATATGTATTCGGAAAACTGGTAGTTTTGGTATAACGCAGGTTTTTATTTAAATTTTGTTTGTTTAAATATTAATTTAGGAATTACCATAAAAAGTACTATAAAATTTAAAAATTTACTTCCGTCCATTAATTACGTAAGAGTTTGGGGGAGGAAGAGGGGGTATTGGAAATCTTACGGACCCTTACGGGGAGAGGGGGAGGGGTTAGACGTATTTCTTACGTAGTTTAACTTAAAATATTTGGGAACTGTCAGGCAACGATCATCACGAATTTCACAATTTCAACTGCACTATAGGAAAGAGGACAATTTTCTGAGTATAATGCAACAAAAATTTTGGAGGTTCATGCATTCGTTTTCGAATATTTTTTTAAATTAAATTTTTCTCTTTTTACGTTGGTATACTATTTACGTCTGTAATCTTACTATACAAGTAAAAAATATTCAAAATTGTACCAACAAACAATAATTAATTATTATACAGTGGACGCCGCTTATTGGAATCACGGTTAATGTCCTCTGGTATTATTATCACTTTCGCGAAGAATGGGCCGAACGAATATATGACTACGCGAAAAACATCCTTTTTATAATAAAAAATTCGGTTTAGGTTATCAATTATTTTTCTCAAAATTGTTTTCTCCCACTGAAAATAGAGTTAGTTTTCAGTTTACAAGAATTTTTTAAAATTTTGTACACAAATCGGGGAACCACCCAGGCATGACTCTCAGGTGTATTATATAATAGAAAGTTGCTAGTATGCTGATAATGTACGATTTAATTCAATTCTATTTTAAAATTTCATAATAACCGACATAAAAATTTTTTATAACATAAATTATAATAAATTTTTAGATGAGTTGCCAACAATGAGTCAGCGGAATGCAACATAAGGAAGGGGAATCAAAATTAATTTTAAAAAATCCTTACGTAAGGTTAGAGGTTACCATAATCTTACGTACCCTTACGGGGGGGGGGGCAAAAATTTCAAAAATCGTCCTTACGTAATTAATGGACACTCCTTAATCAAAACGAAATCCTACGTCACACGATAGCCAGTACCTTGTAATTAATAAAAATATTTTTTTTCCGGAATTGCTGCAACCAAATCGGCTAAATCATGTACACCATCTGACAGCACTTGAAAAACTACGTCGTGTGTGAAATTTTTTTAAAAATTTTAAATAGGTATGTACTTATTAAGGCCTATATTACTACATATGCAAAAATTCATAAAATCGCATTTATACTTTGTTCGGAATTAATTTCCAAACTTTACATTATTTTAAGACTGATAATAATTACTCTTTGAGTAAATTATTAGAAGCTTTAAAGGATTTTTAGGATTCAAATCTACAACTTAGGTTATAATATTATGATAAAAAATGTTTGTGTGTTGTCTTATATTCTGTCATTTATCAGCGTTATTTATTAGCATCAAAGACACAATACATTATATTGTTAATTTGCGGGTTTTTTTTTTAAATTAATTCTATTTAGTTAAGAAATTCCACTTTCTGAACAGCCCATAGGTTGGAAGAGAAACATATTTTAGGTAATGAACGATAATTCCACACATACATAAAACAATGCATAAGAAATGTCAAAATTGACAGTTTGCTAGAGGCTAATGAAGAAACAAATTTGCAAGTGGATAAATTTTGCGGATATTTTTTTGTTTACCTTTGCTATGACAGCCAAATCAACATTAATTAATGTGACGTTAAATAATATACGTAATGTTTTTAATTTATAAATATTAATACCTCCATAATCAATATCATCGTTTATTCGCGGAATTATCTTACCAACTACAACACTAGCTTTGATTTCTGTCTTGATAATTTTTAATTTCAATTACTCACACGTAATTTTAAAATTTCGCTCGAGAAAACTATTGGTCAGCGCGCTCGATCGCTCTCGTGTTTTAGTCGACCAAGTTTTCACTCGTTAAATTGCTAATCACGTATTCGTTGAAATTAAAAATTATCCGGATAAATCAAAGCTCTTGTTGTATTACTTACGACAATAAAATATACAGAAATTGCGAATACTGAACTATTTCGAAGATGTAAATGAGGCTTTGTTATATTACTAAATAGAAAGACACTTTTTCGCCGATATTGGAATATATTTTGTATTCTATGCGCCCAACTTCTAACTTTTGGAGAGTCAAAGCTTCAGTCTTCTCCAGAGATTTACTTATTCACGTAGGTATACCAAAATGTTTTGTATTGAGAGAATAATTTGGAATGCAATAAAAATATTAATGATAATAAAGAAGGAATAAAATTTAAATACAAATTACAAATTTGTAAAAAATGACAATTTATTTAAGTTATAATAAATAAGTTAGGCTAAATAATGAAGTACATTTATTAATATGTACATAGCATGCATACTAAGCATTTTGCTTCACTAACCTTGTTGTTTATATCTACATAAAGATAAGTTAATTTTCTACAACAATAAAAAGCTAAGTCTCTTCATTTATATACAATACAAATTTATGCATTGGACAGTTATTAATTTAAAAACCCGATATGTACTAATTACACAAAATGCACTTTTACTAATAATAGTCTTTCATTTTAAACATTTGATATTCTTTACAAACACTCGTCCCATAAAATAATCTCGCTATGTTATAAAAATGAACTTACTATAATGCAATAGAACTATACAAAAAATAGAAAAAGGTATTGACATTATAACTAGTGATGATTTTAGAACTAATACAAATTAGTTTGATATGAGAGAATTTAAAAAAATTCATTAAAGGCACAAATTTTCATATAGACCAATTGTTGCTACTACTTAAATAGAATTATTATTTTACCTTTGAAAAAGCTAGTTAGTACAAAATTAGTAAATTATAGTGTCGAATATAAAAAGTGATACAAAATTGATTTAATTGACAGAATAGTTCTAAATTCACTAAAATAACCAAGTTTAAAGTTCGTTTCAACTCGAAGCACACTTTACTATGCGTACAATCCGAGTCGATGAATTTTTGCAGATAAAAAATTATGTAAAATGAAAACAATTGGTTTAGGATTTCCCTCGAGGTCCAATTCCTGAAAACAGACCAGTTAAAAATAAAAATCTTAACGGCGATGTGACGAGAAACCCTTACGATATTATCGTCTCCAAACTCTAAAAATAACAAACGCTGACCATCGTCGGAGGAATTTTTCAGTTTGTCAAATGGATATCTCCACAACGTTTTGCAACCGGTGCCTGCTTCCAACAATGTGAAACCGTTTTCGTAATGAATAACTAGTTGTGCCGGTCTGTTCTTCCACGTGCAACCTATAAGTTGGATTAAAGTTTCGTCAAAACTTTGGCGGATCGAGAACAACAATACTTACGGCAAACTAATTCTCTTTGAGTAATCGCACTTGCATGACTTCCGTTTACAAGTGCCTTCGCCCAAGCAGCTAAGTCACGGTGAGTTTCGGTTCGTAGCCGATGCGTTATTACACCTTCCGCCGTAGCACACCGTATGCTAAATTCGGGCAACTCTGCTCTTCGAGCCGATCCTACCAATCGCGTGGCGATTAACGAGTAAGCTTCCGCGGGTGCTCTCCAAGCTTCGCCCGACCACGGAGCGCTTTCGTATAATCTTAATTCGCTATCAGTTACGGCGGCAAAAATTGAATTCCATCTGTCCATGTCTTCCGAACTGTCCGAACTAGATAGGTTATTCTGAAAATTAGACTCGTTATAATTTAGACCAAACGAATATTACATATAATATTTTACTTCAAATTTTGGCCTTCTTAATAACCATCCTATATATCTTAAATCCGGTATGGCGCGTGCAGCTTCATGTAGTGCAGCTGTCGTGAGCGTTGCAAGGGCGGAATGGAGCGTATTAAACCAAGCCGCAGCTTCAGCCGGATCCACAGCCCTTAACACACAACTATGTACGGCATCTGGAGAATGAAGTTCTAACGTTCGGCCTTCTGAAAATAAAATAAAAAGAATTAGTAATGGGAATGTCGTGTTTTTGCAGCGAGAAACACATTTGTTAGTAAAATTCAAATCCAGTCGTAGAAAATTTCACGGAACCTTGCAGATTCGCTGCAATCCAGGGAAATGCTATTAAAATGCTTTAAGGCGCTATTAAACTTAGTCGACATTTCTCTAATTTGCAAACGCCCTTTCAGTTTACTTTTAACGTAAAGATAAGATTCAATTTAACGACCAATATTTCTTAATTCCTCCCGAATGTTAAATAACTAACACGGGAATTATTTGTTCCGACAGATAAAAAAATAAATTAAATTAGATGAACTTTTTTAACGCTGAAAAATTGCTTTTCAGTAAACAACAATCATTCATTAAAGAGAGCTAAAAAAATTGCTTCCATTAATAGGAATACCGGAAAATAAATCAATTGCTTATGTATAAATCCAACTATAAATTGCTAAGATTGATTCGTTTTGTTATGCTTTATTTATCTCACTCAATAAATTGTTTAGAAATAACTGATAAAATCTTTCACAATTTGCGAAGTTAACCTAATCCCTGCAAGATTTTCAAGTTTTAGTTTACTAAAAATTTATTGAAAAAATTAATTCGTTTGGAAGATATATTTGCTAGATTTACAAGATATGAGACAACCGTGGAGTTATGAGGTGCTTTTGTATTTTTATATTCCAGTCTCAAGTATAGGGATTATTTTGAAAATAACATCTCGGCATTATCCAATCCATTATTAAGTGGCGGAGTAGAAGCTTTAAGAAAACAATGTCGTGTATGCATCTAATAGCATTTCCTAGACGAAGTTTTACATTCAAAGTAAAAAAATCGATTTAAGTTCATGTTACTTTTGTTAAAACCTCATTTTATGTAAATTTTTAAAGATTTTATGTTGACAAAATCTTGATTTAAATCTACTTGAATATTTGTAGTTTCTCGAGAAAAATAACCTGAATAATATATTGCACATTTACATCGTAAATGCCAATTTACATTTACGACGAGCAAAGTAAACTTTAATTAAAAAATTACGATAGGTTCGCAAATTTTCGGATCTTTCGAAAAATATTAGTAGTATTTATTTTCGATTTATGAATGCATATTACCCTGTACCGGAGTACCTCTGAAAGTGGCATCATGCAATCTTATTATTGGGATTATTAACAATTTTTAAAAACTAGTTTACACCTTTTCAATATAAAATTTATTATTTCTTGTTTATGCAAGTGGCAAAATATAGGGTTTATAAACCAAGGAATAAACCATACAATAGTGTTTATTTTAGTTTTTTTTAACTGTTGAAATACTTGTTGAATTTTTGCCATTGTACAACTTTACGAATTAAATGACGTTGGTTTTAAAAGAGAAGTTACTATTTCGATTACATTTGTGTCATGAAGAATTTAGTTTCAGTATGAGTTGATTTAACGTAGATTAACTTGAATTATTAAAAATCACATTGATTTAAATCTTGATCTACTTCAGTTATTTCAGCTAGCTGTAATTTTGAACCCAAGGGTACAAAAGATTTCTACTTGAATTGATGAATGGTGAGTAGTATTATTAGCCTGTACACCAAAGAAATAAATGTTAAGAAAATCCTGTGTTTTGTTTTGAAACAAATTGAAAAGTTTGAAAATTAAAAATTAAAAATTAGCTTGTAGTAATCAGTCCCATAAAGGCACATGGTGCACGAGCCCAGGACCTCCAGTTTGATGGAGGACTCAAAATTCCGAAGTCATCGATTACAATATGGAAAAAAGAGGATCTTAATATTTATTGTAAATTTCGAAATTTAATTGTAAATAGAAAATGAAATGAGATTCGAATCTAAACAATAACAAATAAAGTCACTAAATAAAAGTTCATAATGATGTTTTCATTCACATTTTTTTAAAATTTTCTAAAATAGCCCCAAAATTTGTGTGCTCAAGAGCCATTTTATATTATAAAATGTAATATAAAAACTTGCCCATTAGGAGGATTTGAACCACAAACTCCTAGGGTATATTATAGAGTTTCATATACAATAGACCATTTATGCACCGGGGACGAACTGATACGTATGTACATACCAGTTCGTCTTCTTTGTTGCGATTTAGATCGAGCTGAGATCCTATCGCAGTAACTGTAAGAAAATTCAAGAATAGTTTTTTTGGTAGAAATACAATTTTTTTAAACGCCTAATTACAGATATTGTCACTGAATTAAAATTAATAATATTATTAGCAATTACATACCGTGGCAGTAAGGAACAATTATTTTCAGCAACCAAGCCCAAAATCCTATTTCTGCAAGAAATGTAATAACTTGTTTCTTACCTCTATACTATGTGCACGTTAACAACAAATTACATAACCTATTTAACCTTACTTCATCCCTCCATACTTTACTGTTTCCGATATATAAGCATCGTCTCTTATTACCCCTGTCTGTTATTACAGTGCTTTTCCCTACTTTAAATATTTCTAGCGTAACAATTACAATTAATCTTATTTAAGAACTCATTTCGAAGAGAAAGACCGTCATTCCGGCGGGTACTTCCCTTAGTTTTGTTATAATTTTCAATAGTAATATAACTAGACCTCATTTTTAATTGATAAGTTGCTTTGTAAAATATGAATGCTTTGTTCGACCGCAAAAATAAAAATGCACGAGCTTTACTTACAATTGTAATTTATCAAATTAAAAACAATAACCTGATGGTATATAATGCTGAGATAACAACACAAATAAAAGATGTAAATAAAATGTAAACGTCAACGAATGAAATAATGAGCTATTGAAAATAAACTAAAAATTCGTCAGTTCTACGCAAACCTGCCGAAGATATTAAGATACCTCTATTTTCGTGCGAAATTTTGTTTGTCAGTTGAATGGAGATAATTCTGTCTGAACACTTCCAGACAAAGAAACATTTTAAAAATCGGTTACTTAAAAACCTACATCTTCTTTATTTTAGTTTGAAGTTTCATACAAATCAGATAACTATAGGGGAAAAATTCTGCCCTCTATCTACATTATATTTTTTACCATGAAAAAAAAAATTTATTACTTTAATCAGTAAAGTTTTGAAGTCGTCTAACATGAAGTTTAATAATCAAATTTATTACTTATTTTCATTACTGTTTAAATTTGTACTTGAGAACAAATCCATAGTCGTTCGTCAATTTATCATGAATAAAGAATAATATGTGAAATCGTTCTTCAGTTCCTGGTCAAGATGTATTAATATTTAAAAACCCATAGGTATTTAATCAAATTTAAGCCCAGTGGTAGAACATTATTGAATGTGGGGTAAAAGTACCATCAGGTTCTATTTTCGACAGGACCTAAAATTAATGCTGAAGTCAACAAATAAATTAATTTAAAAACGCTTTAATTGTTAAATTTTAAATACCTATACACAATTTATATTAAAATTTCAAATTACACTAAATCAAGGTCAAAGAGTTAAATCAAACAAATAATTTCAGTAAATCATAACCCACGATAATATTGAATGCGCTGCAAAACATGATAATCGAAAGTAAAACATTCAAATCAAATTGAAAACAATGTAAAGTACGTAATTAATTACTCATCCAAATAATCAGGAAAACGTTTCCATGTTAATTGATGCAAATTATTGTTTACATGTGAAAGTTATAAAAACTCTTCAAAATAATGTAAAATATTTTGCTTGCAAGTTTAATATACCAATTAAAAAGTTTAATATCTATTGCAAACCGATGCATTAATATGTTTTAAAAATAAAATTTTGCAATAATTGGAAACTGAAATTATTTTATTCGATTAGGTTTTTTGAACTTTAAACAACAGCGAAAAAAGTGTGCCAGTTACCCCCGAACGTGAGGTAAGTTGCTGCATATTGGATAGTTTCAGCGACATTTTATTTTTTACCAGACTTCCAGATCAGATGATATTTTTACATATCATCCACCGGAATAAGTATAATAATCATATGATCTCTACAAATAAATATCAAGACAAAGTCGTGAAAAAGCAAAAGTTCAACTAGCCCCAATTTCTCCGACTTGTCAGTGAGAAAGCAATTACTAAAAGTAAACAAATTGATGTTTTAATTTCTCTTAAAATGAACATAAAATTGGGAAAAATAATGGAATTGTCTCACCACAAAGTACGAACATTCTAAATTGACTGCGATACAATTAATTTAATCTATGGAGTTAAAAAAATTAACTTATCTGAAAAGATGCCACTTAGATTATTTTATTATTTAGTCTGAAAAAACATGCGAATGCGGTGTAGTTTCAGAACTGTATAAAATATTAAGCAATAATACACTTATTTGAATTTTGCAAATAAACCAATTTACTAATACTGTTGATATTTATAAGTTAATTTATTTCTGATGTACCATTAAATAATTTTGGCCAGTATTACCAAATGATATTTCACACAAAAAGTATATACTAGAATTGACATATTTCCTTTCAGAGCCAACACCTCCAAGAAAAGTGAAAAGCTCCTATTTAATAAAATCAATCACAAAACATGTCTATAAACTTTCAGTTCCTGAAAGAATAAACTACTTCGCGTTGTTGTCATATTAGATACTATTTACAGAAAAAAATCACAATAACAATAATTTAAAAGCAGGTTACACTTTGAGTTTCTGCATTTTTCAGTGTTAAAGTGAAATAAGTCGTAACTAAGTATTTTCGAATTTAATCATGAAAAATTGCGATTTACATTGATCTAGCCATTATGGTCTAACCTTTTCCGGTGTAGGTGCCTGGTGTGAATGACTGTAATTTTCAAGTTTTACCCTAATTAGCAAGACAACGAAAAACAACTTCGTTCATTTCCATAATATAATTATGATGTCTACTTAACCGGAAAGACCTGCAGAAGTTTTGTTTGGAAGACTAACCGACGAGGAATAAATTAGGATTTTAATTTTTCACATTTTTATTCTATTTAGAACTGCCAACAAAACGAATTTCCATGGTAGTAGGATAATAGAAACAAACATAGATTTAAGTTAAATGAAAACGTCTCTCTTAGAATTCCATCCATAATGACGCGTGCAAATAGCAATTTCATTATAATAAAAGGTTGACAAGGTGGTGTAAGTGCGATGCCTGAGTGCGAACACTTAATTCAATTTCCAATTACATTATTTCCGGACTTCACAAATAACAATGCGAAAGCTAAAAGCTGGAGCAAACATCGACGAATACGTTTTTCAATTTTTCAATCAGAATTTATAATGTGCAAAATGTAATGATTTTGCTTTTATTTAATAAATGTAAATTTCAAAACATTTCGCTGCGAGAAAAAAGCGAAATTCATTTTTAATGTCACATCTGGTTCGTTTCAGATTAACCTATAATTCAAAATTTAATTTAGCGCACATTTCTTGCAAGTTTTGTTGGAATAAATTTTTTTACTGCGGCCGAATCGATTTTCAACGATACATTTCTTAAGTTTCGTTTTTATGCTCATTTAAGTTAGGGTATTTTTGAAACCCCGCCGTAAAAAAGTGAGAACAAAGTAGGGGTTGGGTAGCACCTTAAACAGGTTGATATATCGAGACGCTAACAAGGTCCTGTAGTTTACATGATAATGTACTTGCGGATCGATGACGCCGAGACGCTATCGAAACAACGCAGTTTTAAGTTTAAGCATCCAAGATCAATTCTGTAATCTCGATTATTTTCTGTAGACAAAGTTATAAAACTTGCTAAAATTTTAATTTAATTCACTTTATAGTCTAAAAATGGAGTAGGGCGAAGAAAATTTTAGAATTGTTTGCACTTTTTGCCGAACCTTCAACCTATTGATGTGTTTTGTATTGAATCTACACAGAAAGCTTTGGTAAACGTACGAAGAATAGTCCAGAAATTTCTTCTAACTTCGACTAGCCCGTATTACGAAAATTTTATCTACGTTTTATGAGTTCGAAAACTCTTGACTTTAAAGTTAAGAAGCAGTGGAACTTCAAACTAAAGACTAAAAATTGCTACGTTGATGTAGGTTTGAAATTAACTTGAGGATCGATACTTGCCTGAATTAATCTTTCACTCGATGTAATCTCACTATACCAAGATAATATTTACAGACGAGTTATTTTTTTGGGGACTTTATTTACCCACCAATAGTGCCTACTCGATGAAATTATATTAAGACTTAATTCGGATCTCGTTAATGATACTATTAACTTTTCGGAGTTTATTTTAAGCTGATTTTGAAGCGAATTTAACTGTTTAAATATACAAAGTACTTACAATCAAAAATTTTAGAAATTTATTAAGAAACCATCGAACGAGATCCCTTCGGGACCTCCTAAACTATTTATACACTTCAAACAATGGTCCTTATATGCTTTGAAGTCCCATTCAAACGCTGTCTAGTATTGTTCAAGATTGAGATTCATATGAATGCTTTACGGAAACTCTTCAATTTTTGAAGGAAATTACGATGGTTACAAGAGATAATTAGATATCTTAACTAATAAAACTTAAATAGAGTTGTGGTGATGTAATAAAATATTATTGTATTAGTTTCGCTGCACTTCATACAGAGGGTGGATTATAGAAAATCTACTAAACGTACCGCGCTCTTTCATTGACTTTGAAAGTTAGTTTATCTTTTACCATTTCCTTGCGGAACGTCACGTTTGTGCCATTAAAATTAGCTAAAAATATTTGTTAAAAAGTTATTCCAAGTATGAAATGAAAATTGTTTGAAATTTTAACAACTTGAATAATTGTTACTAATTTTAAATAATTTTGTCTTGATTGGCCTTTCCTTTGCCGAGATAGAAATTTATCATTCTGCATTCTTCGGAAATCTTCGATACATGTATTATGTTTCAAAATGGTAGTTTGGGTTTATAGCAATTCAAGTAGTTATAGAGTAAGGGAGCAGTCATGGGTAATGTATTTGATCAGAACCTCGACTCTGCGTCACAGTCGAAGTGAAAATATTTGTCAACAAAAGGAAATACTGCTAATTTTTAGCTCTGGACAATCCAAGAATGGAGCAAAAACAATAAAACTGTATTAAAAGGTAGATAATTGCTTACAAAATACCTCCACTTGCTTTTAAACACAATTATCTAGACCTCCCGGTTTTAGAGATAGACGGTCAGAGACAGCACGCACTGGAGAATCTGGACGATCAAGGATGTTTCAAGTAAAAGATTAAAATTACAATTTTTAAATACACATTCATAGTACAAACATACATATAATTAAAGGAAATTAAAAAATATTCCTGCTCGTAACTGTGCCGCGTTCCCGTTTTTAAACTACACATTTTTAAAAAGTATTTTTTATCATATCGATATTATATAAATAATTCGGACTCGTAAAGACCCAATGAAGACGGGAAAATGTGATGCGAGTGATAACATATACGTATAATATTAATTTAGTTTTCTAAAACCATATACTCATCGAGCATGGGTCTCCAATGATTTAATCTCTGAGGACTTCGAGTATCATACCTTTTTCATCATAAGTTAAAGGCAGATATATATTGAAAAAACTCAAATTAGTTCAAATTGAAAGAATTAATAAAACCAAAATTAATGAGCATAGAATTTTTCTACAGATAATATTTAATGTCATTTTAGATAGAACCAATAATAATTTATCAGTTGTACGTTCGTTTTCAGAGAACATTAGCTTTTTTCTATATTTTGTTTTTTATAGATTGTTGTCATAGTTTCTATGTTGCGACAACAGTGAAATTTGACATTAGATGACGTTTTATTCAAATGCGAAGATTTGCTAACCGCTTAAATCTATTAAAAAATATAGTTTTCTTCTGATTGAAACAATATAGATCAATATCGCCTTAGTTACAATATGTCATAACACATTAATATTTCCCAAGGGAAATATGAAACGTCATCTCATATTGTCCCTAGGGAAATATGAAACGTCATTTTAAAGTATACTTTGCGCACGGTGATTGGACAATCAAACATGCAAAACAAAATACTAAAGCCATCCCTGTTAAAAAGTGACATTTAAGTGACGTTTAAAATAAAAATGTGCCTACTTATATTTATATTTTAAAAACTAACCTAACTTTTTCTGAATTATTTTGCGCGCATTCTGCGCGCTATTGATCTAGAATTTTGCATAAGGCTTCCTTTGACAAATTGCTAGGGGAGTTGAGAACGAGCAAAGGGGGGTAAATTTTTTGCTCAGTTTTTCGATATCTAGCGCCGTTTTCGAGTTATTGCAAATTCAAAATCTCAAATTTAATTATTGATGTAATATTGATATATTTAATAATATATTTTTCAATCAGAAGAAAACTATTGATTACAACACGGGAAATATGAATACATTTCCCTTGGTTGTCTATACATCTCTCGGGCTTTGCCCTCGAGATGTAACTAGTCAACCTCGGGAAATATACTATTCATATTACCCTAGTTGTAATAATAGCTATTTCTTCTGATTGAAACAATATAGAGCAATATCACCTTAGTTACAATATGTCATAACACACTAATATTTCCCAAGGGAAATATGAAACGTCATCTCATATTGTCCCTAGGGAAATATGAAACGTCATTTTAAAGTATACTTTGCGCACGGTGATTGGACAATCAAACATGCAAAACAAAATACTAAAGCCATCCCTGTTAAAAAGTGACGTTTAAAATAAAAAATGTGCCTACTTATTTTTATATTTTAAAAACCAACCTAACTTTTTCTGAATTATTTTGCGCGCATTCTGTGCGCTATTGATCTAGAATTTTGCATAAGGCTTCCTTCGACAAATTGCTAGGGGGGTTGAGAACGAGCAAAGGGGGGTAAATTTTTTGCTCAGTTTTTCGATATCTAGCGCCGTTTTCGAGTTATTTCAAATTCAAAATCTCAAATTTTATTATTGATGAAATATTGATATATTTAATAATATATTTTTCAATCAGAAGAAAACTATTGATTACAACACGGGAAATATGAATACATTTCCCTTGGTTGTCTATACTTTATTAACTCAAACTCTATTAACTCAAATTAGTACTTTTTTAAAGAGCATGAAATAATCTACAAACTAGATTTAAACCTTAATTGTCTAAAATTAGCGGTTTTCTGTTCGCCCCATTCCGGATAGGAAATTTAACGGACTACAACTTTTGTCTAGTAAAATTTTTTGAAAAACCGATCTCTTTCACAGAAAATCAAAAAAAACAAGGCAGCTACAAAACAAAAAATTAAATTAATTAATTTTATTAAAAAATTATTTTATTAATTAATACATCTTTTAAAACAATCACAATTGTGTATTGAAAATGAAGGTAGTAATTTTGAAGATTTACTTAAATAATATAATAGCTTTACCGTAATTAATAAAATAATTTTTCAATAAAAATAAAAATTTTGTGATTTTAATTTTTTGATTTGTAGCTGCCTTGTTTATTATTTTCTGATTTTCTGTAAAATGGATTGGTTTTCAAAAAATTTTTACTAGACGAAAGTTGTAGTCCGTTAAATTTACTAACAGGAATGAAGCATCAGAATGTTTGTAAAATGTTTCGTTTAGAAGATACAGGGTTCCGAAAAAAACCAAAAGAAAATGAAACTCCAATTTTTCCATATTTTTTTAACTACTTTTATTCATAACTCAAAAGTCGTTGATTTTAGACAAAAAATTGTTGAATCTAGTTTGTAGATTACTTCACGTTCTTTAAAAAAGCACTAATTACTAAAAAATTAATATTTTCCGGACGATGGCTACGTGAAAGTGGAAATTAAAAAAATAATGCTTTAAAGAGCACTAACTCTCAAAGACTTGCATTTATAAAAAACAATTAGAAAAGTGTCCTCTATCACCACCTAGCTATATGTAAAGTGTATCCAGAGAGACGCTGTATATATTTTTTATTTTTGTATGAATTTTATGTTTTCGTTTAAGGTAATAGTAATAAATTGACTTTTTCTATTTTGTATTTGTGTGTTTTCTTTTGAAGAGGGGCGCATTAATTTTAGTAGCCCAGGAGCGTCGTCGTATATCTTAGGACGGTCCTGATTCTGTATATTTTACAATAAATTACGCTTTGGCTTTACAATAATTTTATTCCATCCCCCTTAATAACACAGAAAACCACGAGCCGCCACTGTTAACTTGCACATTTCACTTCAGCGTCGGCACTGGAAAAAGTTGCTACTTAGTCAGTCAAAGTTTAATCCGCAATGATTAATTATTTTAGTTATTAATTATAATAAATAATAGCACGTTTTGTTTGGAGTAAAAGAAACTACATAGTAGCAAAAAATAAAGCTGACTGTTTTTTGTTTTATTCGTATTCTTTTGTAATACTTTGCTATTGCTCGACGTCGTTTTGTTTTTATATATTATTGTCTGTTTAAAAATTAGAAGATATAAAGTTTATTGTCGGTAAACAAAACCAAGTCAAAAATATATAGTTTTTTTCCCATCGGTGGTGGCTTGCGTTCTTTTGTGTTACTTTTGTTGCCGCTCTACGTATTTTAAAATTCATTAATTTAATTATTTAAAAATTTAAAAAAATAACATTATTCTATTATAGCTGTACTTCTACTCCAGCGAAAAAGTTCAATCAAAAGAATAATGTTATAAAAACACACTTCCCTTAAGGGCAGGGTCTCATCCACAAAGATGGATATAATATTTCAATGCAATAGAGATATAAATTGATAGTAACATAAAGTATTGTTACGAAAGAACGTCTAATTATATTTGATGACTAATGTATGACGTCATGTGTGATGAGTCATATATGATAACGACATTAGTCATTCAAATATAGATGAATGTACTCTCTAGAAAATGCGTGGAAGCACCTGGAAATTCCTGGATGGTTATGGAATATTCTGGAAGGCTGCATTTAAGTATAAATGCAGCGCGATTTCCTGTCACAATCAATTCCAGTTTGAACGCGCATAACATAACATAAATAAACATAAATAATAAATAAACATTAACAAATAATAAATTTATTTATAAATAAATAAATTTTAACATAAATAAACAGTGAACATAAATAATAGTGAAGTGATAAATAGTATACAGAGTGTTTAAATAAATATAGACCTAGTGTTAAATATAAATTATAGTGTAAATAAATTATAGTGTAAATTAGTGTTAGTGTTAATTTTAGTTAGTAATCGTTTTATTGTTATAAGCCGTATTTGTAAATATTTGTATTAGCCCTTTAGAAATAAATAAACATTTTAATTTTCGTTACAGTATTATACATTCAAGAATAAATAAAGGAGGTATTATTGTATATACTCTAAGGTTAAATCTTTCACATACAATACAAAATAATTAATATTTAAAATTTTAACTATTTATAATAGTTTAATTTTAAGCTTTATTCAAATTCTATTGCATTGAAATATAATATCTATCTTTGTCGATGAGATTCTGCGACCAAATATTTAAACGTTATATTAATCAAAGATCAAACAATGCATTATAAAAAGATCTACGAAACAGTGATTTTGCCGATTCTATATGCTAGTATAGAATAAAGTAAATTGGTTTCTGCTGGTCATATTTTAGCATTTAGAAACCGGAAAATATATGTAAACTAGTTGTAGTTTCGTATATACGTTGTAATTCGATAATTCTACAAAAAAGACTCGTTAAAGACTAAAAACCTATTTTCATGCAAAGAAGTTGTTAAATAAGAAAATTAGCATGGAACTGATAATAACAAACGCCACTTTATTTAACGATGTAAGAGATTAGTTTATTAATTTTATGAAAGCTATTAAATTGATAACGCTTTTATTGATCTATAAATTTTTTTAATAAGTCGAAGGTAAAATTTAAATATTAGCGGCAAAATAATGCAAAAATTACAATTTACTTGCTTTACTGTTAGTATTATTCTACACTATAGAGGAGTTTAATAGTTTTTTTATTCGTCGAGATACTTGAGAGTAATTTTTGGTATCTAAAAAGCTGGGTTGATAATATGGCAAGAAATTTAGCGAAAGATTACAGTAAGATTTTCTTTATATAAACGTGCTTTTTTAGTCCTACATAATTAATGTACCTTAATAGTGCAGATTTTTACATATAATGAAAATTCAATACCAAAAAAAAACTAAAATCGCTCTTTAACTGTGAAATATTAGAGAGTTAGATTTTACATAATTGAATAACGATTACCATTGCTGATATATTAAAATGTATGAGCCAAGTGCTTTTGATAGGAAATTAATTTCCATTTTTAAAATATTCAATTTTATTTCATTCATATTTAGCACATTTTGTGTCACACTAAAAATTCGTTCCGGATAAAAAGAATTTAAGTAAAAATTCATCTAATCAAGTTATCGCATAACTGCTACATAAAGTTTACAATACTTTCACACTCAGAAAAAAATATTTATCGCAGTTTCAAGAATACATTATTTGGCTAAATAAATAATATTTAGGATACCGTTATTATTTATAGTAGGGGAAACAAACAATATAAATATATTAAAATAAATTGCAAATCGTACTGAATACATTAAAAATGCATTAGTTGTAGATTTTCGTGTCGATTTCAGTTAAAAATAGAAGAAGAACACAAAAAACTGTTTTATATACATGAATGACAGCAGATTGTTTCATTAAAGTTTTAAAGTAACATAACGCAATAAATATAAAGTTAAATAAATTTGACTACTCCGACGAGAAATGCAAGACTAAAAGTAGCTTAGTGTTAACTTTTAGTTTTTATTTCAGAATAAATTTAAGATAATAGCGTTTCTGATTTGATAAGTAATTTAATATTTCAATTTCTTAAATTCAAGTAAAATGTTGTGCTCGTCGTTTAACTCGTTATTATCCTTGGATTATCTAATAAAACACACCATTTACACTAACGTACTTGTGTTCTACAAAATGTTGGTAAATATTGTAAATTACATTCATTAAATAATACGTTATGCTAAACTGAGCTCATTCTAGCTGTTAATTCTAGTAAGTATTAAGTTTTAAGTTACAATTAAATATCCTCTTGGTGAACACAATGGAGTCAGTTAGCAATTCCGTTATACAATTTTCTTTGCCTTTAAGTTTTTAGTTGAAGGAGTCAAATTATTTAATTTTCAAGTCTTAACTAGTTACGCCATTTTTATTTATTTTACTTCATCATGTAATATTGTAAATTTGAATTTGAATATAATGGGCGCGAAATTTTAAATTTAGTTCATTTTGGTTACTTTAAAATACAACGGTTGTAAAACGGAAGTGGTGGGAGTTTTCCGTTAGATTTTACCGTTAGAGAGGGTGAGAAGCTCTTACATTTTTAAACGTTGTGGGAGAAGGTCGATCTTTGTGCATCAATTTTAAAATATCAAGTAATTGAAATTAAAATTATTTCATATCATATTTAGTTACCAACGGAATTAAAATACGTATGTTTAAAATATTTGATTTATTTTGTTAAAAGAATTTAACACAGGATTACGTTAAAATTACAAGTAATAATATCATGACCACGCGGTTAAGTAAATTTTCATCAGAGGTTACATCTAAGTTTTATTAATATATCTTCAGTTATAAGATTTAATTACTGTTTGAGATTGTGATTTATAATATTATCATTTAAAACAGGAATCGGATTAGGTAATGTGAGAGATTGATTATTCATATAATGTTTTACCAAAGGCGTACCATTAAGAGGGGGTAGTTTGGTTAAGACGTAAGAGGAGTTGTTTAAGATAAGTTGAATGAAGGCGGGTGTTTGAAGTGGAAATATATTTATCGTGGGATAATTTAATTTAGATGATTAAGTAACGGACTTAGTGGACGCTTAGAATCATAAGATCAAGATAAATCATAAGAATCATAAGAATCATAAGAACCGGAAGTGACATAGCAAATGCTGTGATGTCGTTCCTTTCTTTTTTCATATATCTAAATGATGTACTACAAAATTATGATATTTCAAGACAGTTATTAATAATTTTAACAATGTTCCTTATGATTATTTGCAACCACTTATAAAATAGTAACAATCGAATACATTTAACTTAATAAAAATTGAATACAATTAAAATTACACCATTTAACCTAATAAAAGGGTAATACCAATTAAAAACAATATTAAAGAACTGTGTTAACAAAGTTCTTCATGGTTATTATTTGCGGCTATGATTATTTACTAGTTTAAGTATGGGGAATTTATTTAGTTAAGTACATACGACTTATTTAGATTTAAGAAAATGACCAATTAGCAATAAGAAGAACGTACTAGTTTAAGATGACGATATATTAATAAGATGACGATATATTAATAAGCTGACGATCTTAAGTTTAAGTGACGATCTTAAGTTTAAGTGACGAGGTATTAGTTATATAAAAGCGGATAATTTAGAATATAAAGGTTATTATTTAAGGTCTTACAAAATATAAAAACCAATTGAGTCGAACATCTGTATGCATACATGAACTTCTTAAAAATTACGATAGGTTATGGTTGGTAATATAAATATGAATAATCAATTAGAAAACATTACGATCAGGGGGATTAACTATCGAACAGTTATTAAATCAAATTTCAAACTAAAGTATTCTGAATTACATGATATCAAGGAGATTAACTTTGCTGGTAAATTGGTTGTCGGACTACCTTTTTTTTCTCGGTTAAAATATATTCATCGTTAAACCGAATCCTGTGTTTTATTTAATTTGTGTGTACTAATTATTCCTTCAGGTGTCCTAGCAGTGGTTACGCCACTGGACAGATATAAGTTTGAAGTTAGTAATTAAGGTAAAACTACGTTAGCATTCAAAGAGCCATCCGCAAATTTAAAAGGACCTGTAAGTGTTACTACGAGGGGAGATCACAACGTGCGAGGTTTGTTTGACGATCACAGCTTTGGTTTGGTTTGTAACTTTGATTTGAGAAGGCGGTAATTCAAATTGAAGAACCAAATATTACAATCAACATAATATTATTAAATATAGTATATTTCAAGTTAAACAGTAGACTTCCTCAGGCTAAAAGTTCAAAGATGAATTCAAACAATTAATAATGCTAAATAAGTTAACAATCAATTTTATTCATCATAACAATATTTTTTCAAATTCTCCTAGTTTTTTTAAATAGAAAATTATTGGCAATTTTCTCGAGCAACGAAAAATACTACTAACTCCAAGGAAGTTACATTAGAAAAGCAGATGTGAAAATATTTTGCATATGTAGTTTTAAATTATCTGTTTCTTCCTAAATACTAAATAATATACTAGGTAGAAAATAACTTAAAAAAGTTTTAGAATTTTTAAGTATTTATGTGGTATTTAGTAGTATGTGATGTTAAAATAATCAAACCTAACAAATGTTAAAATAATAAAATTTTAACTGTTAAGTAAAGAATACATACTACACAGAAAACATTTTTTTTAAAGTAATTTTTATCATTTCTATAGCGTAATTTTTTCAGAATTCTATTTCTTGTTTATTCAAATATTCTCAGTTCAACCCTGTTAAACGTGAATTATTGTCATTTTAGTGTTCTTTAAATATTATGTTTTCTGTGTAGTATGTATTCTTTACTTAACAGTTAAAATTTTATTATTTTAACATTTGTTAGGTTTGATTATTTTAATATACTAGGTTTAGTTTTTAGTCCGACTTAAATGTCCGACTTAAATGCATGCATTAAAAAATAAAATAAAATGACTATTGAACAATATAAAAAATGCGAATAATTTAGAAATTATAGTTAAAAAAATTATAAATTATTTGTAAATGACAATATTTCTAGAAATTCTCTCTGCATCCAAGTTTTGGGGCGCAACGCTTACGCTCAAATCGAGAACGTTGCGAATTAAGAGCTGTAACAAGTTATTGTTAACAAATTATATTATAATTATTGAGATTCAAATGTTAATTTTATTAAACGACAGTCTAAATTCCGAAAAATATATAATTGAAGTTATTCTAATGTTAGTTATTCGACAATAAATCTTACGTTCTTCACATTTGAAACGGCAAGGCAGCTCAATTTTCATATTAATGCCATATTCATCAATTTTAATTTAGAAAATTTAAAATTCTCTTCAAAATGATCTTTTCAACAATACCATATTTACTTATATTAAATAATTTACATAAAATAATACAAAGTTTCTTTACTTTGCACGAACCTTTGTTTTTAATAATTTACTTAATTTACAATAACAAATCGAAGTTTCCTTTTATGTCTTGCAAACTTTGTATTTTCAAGTTTTGCATATACCATGCATAAATAAATAAGAAATTTTTACACTAAGATTAATATTACATTAGTGTTCGTAAAATATCATGTCTTTCTTCATATATAGTAAAAGAATCTGCTAATGGCCCAAACAGCAGGTTATAAAATAAGAAGGTCCTGTTAGCATTTTAAAATTAAAATGTCAGGAGTTGACATTATGGAGTCTCGATCATAAATAAAGAACTAAAAGGTATAGCAGAAATGACATTAATGTAGTTTTTGTTAATTTTAACCTCGCATATCACTGCATACCAATTTTTGGGTTTTCATCCGATAACTGTCCGAAAACTGTTTAAAAAATTTAATTATGGATTTCAAGTTTTTAATAACATTCAAGCCATCAACGCTAACGGTTTAAATTATTCACATAGTAATTTTTATATGAATTCTAAGCCCTCAACAATGCAGTAATAGCCTGGAAAACGGCTTATTATAGTTTATATACTCAAAAAATTTTAATATTATTTCGAACCGAATAGGTACCTACTCGCTGTTTAAATTCACATTGTCAAACATGATTTAATGGGGGGTGCTAACATCTAAATATTAGCATATAACAATATGTGCTTTATTATCATTTTAATATTAAAATATCCGACCTTTTAAATTTATTCAAAATTTTCCCTACATTACTGCAATTTCACAAATTAAGTTAAAAATAAATATTGCATATTTACTCTTATGCCCCATTATACTTAAAATTTTTCTGAGTGTAATTTCATTAACGGTTCCACTTCTGATTCCCACTAACACTGTTAATGATATCGACGGTCTCTTTTATTATCGTAGTATTTCGTTTTTGCTTTCTGGAAGCTAGATAGATTTACTTATTATAGGTCTACGTGCTTCTGTTAGATTAGGAGTTACCAAACTTTTTAAGAACGCCGAACAGAATTTCTAAAATATTATGCAGGGTACACCCTTGCAATCTATTTTACTAAAATACCCAATTTTAAAAGCGTCTTACGCGTATCAACTCAAACTTTTACAATACTATTATTAAAACATTGTACCCATTTTATTATTATTACTAACTATTTTTTTCTAATATTGTGCGGAAAGACAACTTTTCGAATTGTTTTGAAAATCGTTGTGTAATAGAATCCAAATACATGTGGTACCTCAAATTTACATTTGGCTATACTACCACAATATATCGAAATTAATTTAAAGTGACTTGCATAAATTGCAGTGTTTTTCTTTAAAAAAATTTCTAGTTTATCGCTTGATGATGTCACGATATGGCGAAAAGGTTTGTAAAATTTACACTTACGGTGTATTTTGTTTGTGAAAATTAAAACATTTTCCTTCTAAAAATGGTTGTGCATATTTGTCCTTTTTTGTATCTGTAACCTAATAATTAATTCAAATAAAAGTTTTAAACTTTCTATTATTTTGGTTTTTCTGTCTTTTTTTCTAACTGGAGGTACTGGTTTTCAATCATAAAAAGTTGGTAAATAATTTTGAAGTTATTGACACTTGACGGCCAAAAAGGTTGATTGGTGATTCTTGGGCTTCTTCTGTTTTAAAGGGAATTTACTCATTTACATTATATTCAGAAGAACAACTTTTGTGTTGCTACTTCGGCGTTTGATTGGAAACTAAACATATTTGGTTTTGATAATGTGATAATTTTTTAATCTTATAAGATATTAGTGGATCGTATTAAAATTTAAAAATTCGGGCTTGGTCATGACCTGACTCAAAATTTCCTTTGATTGCTAATAAAAATCTGCTGAAAATTTCATCAAAATCAAGAGAATAAAGAAATAGCGTTTGTACGGTTTCGTCAATTGGAATGGAAGCCGTTGAAGCTTATTACGCTGCTATTTAATTATAATTATGAAATTGGGTGCAAATTAATGCTCAACCAACCAAGATAAAAAACTGTACATTTAATTTTAGTCTTAATTCTGTGTTAATAAATAACAAAACAGATAATCCGTTTAAAAAATACACAAGTTTAAGTATATGCGGTTTACTAAATTTTAAAATAATTTAATTTTAAATTTACTTTTTAATTCCAGTACAAAGTTTACGTTACTTAGCATAACTATAAAACAAACAGTGGGCTTAACAAAATGTACCAAATTTGTTGAGAGAATTCTCTCGTAACTACTTTATGCTTTAGTTCGTTATTTTATTACTATGCAAAGTAATGGCTAACTCAAATTTACTGAGCATATCTGTTTAAATAAAATTTTGCATTATTAGAATTAGTAAAAAGGCATTTAGCCGGAATATATTTTAATATTTTATTAAAAAAGATCAGTCTTAGATGTAACTGATGAGTTTCGAAGGGATCGTAATCTGTGTACATATCATCATAAAGTGCACGCAGTGTTTTTTAAATTACGTTACATTCCACTGTGCGAAGTTATATGAGCATAGATGAATAAAAAATCTGAAAATAAGCAGGTCTACCACAAAAGCTTCGTCGAAAAATTTGGATGTAATATAAGCACGAAAAAATATCACAACGTTATTGACTCTCACGAGATTTCATTTTAGGCGTCAATGCACTGACCGTGTCTGCTGTAAGTTACGAGGCGAAAGTAAGATTGAAGATTTTTAGTGTCTTTTCGGTAAATAAAAAAGATTAACTGCCACAAATAATATAAAATTTATAAAACCAAAGTTGCAAATCAAGTTATATAAAAACTATAATTTTTTTCTGACTTGTTATAGTTTTCCTGCCAGTGCAAGATCGATTAAAATCTCTGCTCTCCGTCTCTTAACGAAGAAGAAAGAATTAAATTTCCTGTAATCACACACGGACGTTCAAATAAATAAATTTTGTGGCCTCGGGTTGAACGAAACAAAAAAGGAAGTCTATCCGTTAAGCTTAATAATAACTGCAAGGCAGATTTAATCATTCCGGTTGTGCGCTAATGCAATTCAAATAATACACGGATTTAACGCACTAACAGAAAATTTAATTTTCGTAATTGCTAAATTCCGTTGTTTTTCGTCATGTTATCTAACATCAGGAATTTAAATAAGATCAACTGAATATTTCGTGAAAGCTTTCAGATCTGCTGATGCTTTTATGCATTGTTCACTCCATAAACCTAATATGGCTATAACTACACATGCTGAGGTAATTTAGCTACATCTCTTAACTTTAACTAGCTAATAGTAAGTTGTCGAGGAAAATGCGTCTTACCTTTATGGGATTGAGCTAATAAAATTAATTAAAACAGGAAAAATTGTCATCTGTATTTAATATTTACTAATGATCCAAAAATATTTGTCGGTTACAATCATTGGATATTGCGTCGCATGAAAATGGATTAAATTGCTATTGTAGAACTAAGACAACTATTTGGACGTGTTCAACTAAGTTTAAATAGTTTCTAGTGCTTTTGAACCAACTTGATGGACGCCCACCAATTATAATAATTTATCTTTAAATTGTTCCCAAAACTTGCTTGCTTTACTAATTATGGTGTGTTTTTTTGGGCAGAATTATAAATTTAATATTGGAGAAACAGTTTATCATGTACGATTTAACCACTTGTGCAAA
The DNA here is from genome assembly GCA_911387805.1 of Cantharis rustica. NCBI lineage: Eukaryota > Metazoa > Arthropoda > Insecta > Coleoptera > Cantharidae > Cantharis > Cantharis rustica. The sequence continues at coordinate 118,781,623 of OU426877.1, forward strand.
TTTTAAGATCCTTTCATCGTCTTATTTGCTTTTCTGGGTTGTTGCTGCTCTCGTAAAAATTTACAATGATTGAATAGGCAGCCAATAAAGAATTTTGTTAACATCAAAAGAAACGTGAAAGAATTTAGCGGAGCGTGTGATTTTCTTAAATTTTCATTATTTTTTAAATTTTCTCATTTTAAAATGATTCCTTAACAAAAGCAACTTTTAATAAATTGCGAACAATAACGAATACTGGATTGTATCAAATTCATATTTAAAATCAATTAGAGCAGCTGTTAGTATTTCGATATAACAATATTTGTTGTATAATTCTCAAAGACTTGGCTCTGTAGCGATTAAGAGGGTACCGTACACGTTTTTAATAACGTTTTGTGATTTATACAAGATTTGCCTACATTAATGTGTTATTAATTATTTCAGTGTAGCATTTTACATTTTCATAAACTTTAAGCACCAGGAATACTCACAATGTTGTTACTTGGATTTTTTGTTAATTGGGATTCCGTAGATGACTTGGAGAGAGCGTGAGTCACTGACTGCGTTTGAATTAATTTAGAACTAGAGCTTAAGAAAAGAAGAACCGGCACTGTAGTGAGGCAGGCAATTTATTTGTACGCGGGGAGTGTGCGTTGTTGTAACAAAAATTCAACACCGAATAGCTGAGACTTCGCGGTAAGTATTTAACACTGTAAACATCGCACTTATACCTAGTAGAAAAAAAAATTTTCTTTTAAGTTCTGTAAGCATCAAAAATTCCAAACCGAAAGGTAAAAGCTCTGACGTTGGTACCAAAATCGCCGTAAGCTCCTATAACTTGAACGGAAGCCATTGTGGTTCCGAAGAACACGTCTACTTGTCTCCAACTTTTACTTGTGTCATGCCTTCTAGCATGAAAGTTTCAAAGTTTGTTCTCACATAAAAAGTATTAATAAAGACGATGCTTTACTTTGATGTAATTGAAAAATATTCAATTTATTAATATGTACCTACTAAAAGTTTAAATTGTAAATATTTAATACTAACAAAAAATCATAAATTTAAATATAAACATCTAAAAAGAATTTAAAATACGTCATCATAATATATAGAATGTTCTCTCAGACACTGGTGAACTCTTTTTTCTTCGGCGCCTATGAGCACTCCCCGCGGTGATTAATACAACTAATTATGCAATACCCTAATGTTGTTACAAACAAATTTTAATGTTTGGTCATTTAATTAAATTAAACCAACATCTTTCAGACAGTTAGGTATATTAAGTTTTAAAACCGGCGGAATCGGTATGTTTAAAACATGTGACAATACTACATTGTATTGTAGATTACATTTTTAAATCTATTTGAAGCTAATATGGGAACATGCACGATTATCTTTAAAAAAATATTTTTTATTTACAATTTTTTTTTTAATTTCCTCTTTATTTATAGCTAACAATAGTACAATGTATTCCAGTAAATAAATATATACATACTATGTATATGTAGACGAATTTCAACAATGTTAAAGTTAGTTTGCAAACACATTAGGTTTACCTCAAACCACATAACATGACGAATTTAGATCTCGTGTATTGAATCATATTCAAATATTAATATTTAACACGAAAGTTCCATGCTATATTGCTAATAGTTTAGTGTTTTCAGAATTCTATTTTATAATTCAGTTTCAGTCAACTATAACTACAATAGAACTTAATTATTGTAGCTTTTCACTTCTCCAAATGTAGTTTCTAATTGAACTTTACTGTAAATTAGGTATTTTTATATAAAATATTAGCAAGAAATTTACGCTCTAGAATATTAGCAAAAACCCAACATAACTCTAATGTGTCTTGATAAAGTAGTTTCCATTAAAGACAAGTTAAAATTAGTTTACAAGTTTTAATGTAGGTAAGTTATATTTAGTTTTCATAAGAAAACGATAATATATTAACGTTTGTATTAAATTCATGTAAAGGTTAATGGATTTTCCCTCTCATTTAAGCTAAGGACTGTTTGCACTATGGTAATATACACAGCAGCTAAAACCAGTTACTTTATGAATCTGTTGCTTATCCTATACTGCTTTTCAGAATTATTTTGGAAGATACTTTCAAACTCTCAAAAAATACAATTTCGTGTGCTTTAAAATAAAAACCATTGCGTATCGTTCAAAAGTTGAAAATTTCAACCACGAAAGACTGTTTTATAGAACTACCTATACTTTTTTGGTTATTTACTTTTAAAAAAAAATTATAAAATGTAAATTTTGAAAGCATTTGTTAACAAAATTCAGTTAAACAATGAATAATAAAGCTCTAGTTTTACTTTGAAACAATACTTTCAGGTCATCTAAAAAAAACTTTACAAAACGGTTAGAGGATGTGAGCTCACTCTGAGCTAGAGCTTGGCAAACATTAACATATTAATGAAAAAGAAATATTTGCGGTGTCGTACACTAAACAAAATTATTCAATATGATTCCAGTCTCAATTCTGAAAAAGCAGTAATCAATGATTTGTTCAGTCCATTAAGCGTAAGAAATTCTAATTAGAATTTCTCCGTTTCAAAGTTTGTCCAAATAAAATCAAAAGTTTTTAATAATAAAACCATAGACCAATATTAAAAGCGACACTGAATAATTCAGAATTATAAGTTTATGGTTTATTTTTTTTTGGGTAAGCTGTAAGTATTTGAATGTTTGTAACAATACAAAATTCACTTTGTATCGTTGCACTGCAAATTTATGAAAATAAATTTTGAATCAAACGTGGTAGCTTCATATGTAATTGCAATGTTGTGATGGTTTGGGATATCAGATTTTCAACAGTGGAAAAATTAGTTGCACGTCTCCTGTTTCCGTCATCATATACAGCTTCAGCCACAATCGATATTTTATAACAAACGTTGCTTATCCGTTTAATCCCTCACCGAGATCACAGAACTTAACTGTGCTGAATTTTTTTTAAATATTGGGATACATTAAAGGTAAACAAAAAAACGTCCCGTGGGAAACTTACTAGAAATGGTGAAAAATGAGGTAATTTGTCAGATATTGTGTTTCACATCTAACTCCCAGCTGTAATAAAAAATCACCCTGTATTTCATGTTTCAGTCTCTACGAATGCTTACACACTAAAAATAAAATTTATTTAATATTTAAGTTTTCAACATTTTTTAATATTATTTTTTGTATATTATATTGAATTTACGATGAGACTTGAGTTTTCTCAACCTGGAGTCAAGTGGGATGACCGAGAAGATTTTGGAGTTTAGAGCGAGAGTAAGTACACTTAAAAATTCTGAATAGCTATGTAATATTATAATCTGATATTAAGATGCCTACGCATGGTCATATTTATTAAATATTAATTACACTGAAGCATTTTTTTTTAGATACGATAGAATCATATAGATAATCCATCTTTTTGTAAAATATTTGAAAATAATTTGTTTTGGAAAACAAAAAGTCAGCTATGTTGTTATTGTAAAATACATTAAAGAATTCAATTTGGTGGCCATTATTCTAGTAAAAAAGATAAATGTCAACGATTTCACTGGATACTTACTAAATTGATAGACCATAAAGTAGATATCTGATGTTCCAGAAACGAAGTATTACATTTTTTGTTAGTCAGCACTATACAAACATACATCTAAAAACTACTGAAAATCTCAAAAATTTTTCACTCGACTATAAAGTTTTTTTATTAAACGAAAGCAATTTGTCAAGATTGTTCAACATTTTAGAAATTCGGTAATAACTTGATTTTTTTATTTTTTTGGAAAGAATATTAATATTACATGAAGAAATATCTTATTGGGCTAAGAAGAGATTTCTGCATAGAGAGTGATATCATATTATTTGAGTAATCAATCTACGCCATAGATGTTTGTAATTATAAGCTAGGTACACACAGTGCATCAAATGATATAGAGAGTAATTTATGCATACAATAATAGTATAATAGATTTCCATTGTAGCTAATGCGCAAAGGGATAGGCCGATAGTATTCATTGATATAATTTTGTTAAAATACTCCCGACTTCAAACAAGTCAATAACGGGATGTAGGTTTCTCACATAATATTATTGCTAAAATAGATTCAATTTTCACTAAGGATGGTATTACAGAATCTCCAAATGCAAAAAAAGTTTTTACTTTCTACAAATCAAAAATCACGAGCAGAAGCTAGTAATATATTTTTCCGAATGTGCAAGATTAGTTGTAACACAAATTTGTTCAGATTTCCACTAACGCCGAAGAACGGCCTTCATATTTCAGAATTTGAATTCGATTGATTTCTGCATTTGATGGATATTTAGAGATGGCAACCACACTCTCATTCAAATTTAAACAATTTTTGCTGAGCATCCTAAGTTATCGGAATTTATAGTAGTCATAGCTTACGACTTTTCGAAAAGTTCATAAAAGTGGGAATGAGATGAGCAAAACAGTCTATACATATTTTGATACTGTTAAAAATTGAATAATATTTGCAGCTGCAGGCTATTTTCAATCATTTTCCCTAAGCTTCAGTTACAAAATACTCTTTGTAGTTTAGTTTCACCTGTTTTAATTTACTATAAATAATAATCTCCACGTTAATTTTAATAAAACTAGTGAACGAATAGCTAAACTGTTCGCGAAAAGAGTGGCGTAATTTATGTAAAAGTGGCGATGTTTCATTCATGAAATGGTCAAATATTCGATATTTTTAATGCAAATCCTATGTCTCTGATAACAATTACAAATTCAAGAAGTCCCGCTATTTATTTTCATTTTCTCGAATTTATTAGTACCTACATGATTTAAATTACATAAATTTAAAAATGTAATAAAATTATAGTAGTTTTGAGGATTATTCAAAAATTTGAGTCAAATAGTACCAAAAACCGTAAAAATGTAATGCAAATATTGTATTGGCTGTTTCCATAAATTTAGATCGTCACAATTGTGTCAAATATCGAAGATTTTATTTCTTTTTTCTTTCAGAAACCATTTTAATTATCATATTAAAACAAACCATCCCTAAATGCAATAGATATCACAAATACACAGGTCTGTTCTGTTTTTAAGTAAAATTCGTCTATAAATTAACAAAATCCCCCATATTCACTACAAAGTAATAGGCGTTTTTCACATGAAAAATCGAAACTATTTAATCAAATTTGAAGTTAATTTTCACTTCGTTTTATGCTATCTATCAAATTCTAAAAACCTGTGGGCCTGGCTATCATGCTAGTCCCTAAAAACTTTTGCAATAAACTGGAACAAAGTACTTGTAAATAAACTTAATTTTCAGTACTTTAAAGAACTAACAAATTTATTTAACCCTAAAAAGGGCAGGTTTTTGCAAATTTTCTTCTGCAACTCAGTCAGTTAACTTTCCTTTTACTAAACATCAAACACGGGGAACTGTCACACTATCAACTCCACGATTTCATGAATTTCATCTCATCTATAGGAAAGAGGACACTAATCCGAGTATATTAAAACAAACATTTCGAAAGAATAATATTCATAAGTTGTCGAAAACATCGAATTTGAAAAATCAAAAATTTACATGTATTTTAGATACACGTTTTAACACGGGTGCATGATAGGCAGTTGTTGAGTTAGACACATAACAATTTAAAAATATCCCTGTAAAATGGCAGAACTCGCCAAGAGAGAAACTCAAAGCCATAGAACTCGTCCGGATGTCCACCGCGACTGACAACAACATTACGAGTATAATAAAGCACACGTACAGTCAACAGAAATAATAGCAGGGGTTCAACGTGCGAGTTACCGCGGCGCTACTCAAAGCATCGGAGTATATCGTATTACACCGATTCTATGGCAATTGTTCGTCGGAAAATTATTCACCAGACAATTGTTCGCATAGGACTTTTGTTCACCGAACAATTATTCGCCTGACAATTGTTCGCCGGATAATTATTCGCCTGATTTTTTGGTTAGAGATAATTTACCTTGTCAAATGTACCATATACCAAGAACTGTTTAATAAACATATTAAAAATAGAAACAACTTAAAACTTTGCTGAAGGTAAAACGTTTATTATATTATTTATTATTATATATAAATTAAAAATTATAGTTGTGAGCTAGAGCTAGACCACGCAGGTAATCAAGCAAATCGATTGAGCCATACTGATAGACAATACAAGAAGTGCGTTCGGCGACATCACGGTATTTGTTTTTTCCCAATGGGGGCTGCTGACCGGCAATATACTGCTCAATCAGAGCTTGATTTCTACTTTGCTCCAGTTGAAGATCTTTAATAAATTTCCAAATCGTTGGATGATTTGCACCAATGAGTTCCACGAAACTGCGGTGCCATCCTTCGCAACTGTTGTTTGATTTTGGCAAATCGTTAATGACAGCATCGTAACAATTCCAAACGGAAAGTGGGAAAATAGGTTGACGACGACGTTGACGACGGTTTGGACGACCAATCCACGTATCTTCAAAATAATCGAAAACTGACTATCCGGCAAACTAAGCGAATAATTATCCGGCGAATAATTGTCCCATGGGAACAATTGTCAGGCGAATACTTGTCCGACAAACAATTGTCCGGCGAAAAATTGGCGGCGAACAATTATTCGGACAGGATTACATCTCCCTGCTTTTCGTAATTTTAAAATGCCGTTTATTCGATAACTTATGGATATTCATTAGATTTTTTGTTTTAATATACTCAGTAAATTGTCCTCTTTTCTATAGAACAGATAAAAACCCTGAAATCGTGGTGTGGATTAAGTGACAGTAACCATATACTCTTATAAACACGAATTTGTAAGGTATTCTCGTGCCATTTAGTTAATTATTAAATGCTATTTGATTTGATCACCTTGAAAAGTTGGAACCTTCAATCATTTACAGTCTATCAAGTGGGTACATAATTATACAATTCAGGCTAAGACACCCAAAATTAATTACAAAAATTTTGGATTAGGTAAAGCCAGGTACGAAAGCTAGTCAACATATTAATGATTTCTTGATGTGCCTTATTATCTCTTAATTACTTACCGAAATTTAAAAAAAAACATAAAACACCAATTAAAAGATCAAATTTGAGAGTTCAATGTTAAAAATTAATTAAAACCTCGTTGATTTGACAGGGAATTACCCTATTATATCTTGTGCGAGTATACAATTTAACCAAACTGCAAGCCGTTACTTACATGCCATTTGCTTTTATGCACCGTTGGCAATGAGCGCACCTGCATTAAAAGTGGGAAAATTTAGATATAGCGATACATATTCTGTATTCGCGATAAAATAGAATTAACATTTTCGATTGATTGCGGGTTTTCGGTCAGTATTAAGTTGTTTTTGCTTTTTGAACGCTCATGTGGTTAGAGGTGGTCACTTAAGTAGAATCAATCTTTTATGCATGATGCTATTTAGAATAGATATGCCAATTTAAATAAATCGACAAGAATTTTATCTGAAAATTTCTACCGCATAACACTACAAGCTATAGTTTTCCCACAGTGGCGTAGCTAGTAGCGAGGCTTAATTTATCTTATAAATTTTCTCTTTTTTTAGAACTTTTGTTCTGTTTTTACCATTAACGCACCAAGTTTTTATACTTGGCACTCATGGTCTATGAGCACTTGCATTCATATTCTGGTAGGGTGCTAACCTTGCCAGATGCATGTCCCTTAGATCAAACTCGGGCTTTAGATCACAGCAGTATAAATTTTGTTGAAATTAAAGTTCTTAATTTTGATAATTAATACTCAAAAATAGCTACGCCACTGCTTTCATTCCTTAAAGGTCAATCTATTTTGTAGAAGCTGCATGTAGTTTTCTTAAATTTCTACTATTAAGAGTAATAAATAATATTAAATAACTGTTCGAGTTATTACTATCATATCCAATTTGGCCTGGTTGATTTCGGTTTAACGCAAACCTTTTTTGACTTGGAGAATGCGAAACCGCTAGCACATTAAACACAATTTATCAAACGTCTACAATTTTTATCGATTAATGTTTCACACTTTGTTATTTTTGCATTTTCCTTCTAAAATTTATATGCCTTCTATTGGACATTTATAAAGGTTAAGAATTCGTAAATACATTTCATCGACCACCAAGTACTACGTTCGTTATAAAATAAAACAAGTAAATTGATAATTAGAAGATCAATAGTGTTGCTACAACCTGTTGCTACAGTTTTTCCTTCATTACAATGTTTTCCACTTTGTAATAATTTTTCAATGCCAAGGTTAATTATTAATTTATGTTTAAATGCCAGTGCAGTTGATGTAAATGGTGAAATCGTAAACATTGCAAGTGGTTCATTTCATTTTTACGTTTTTTCATTCCAGATAATATTATGTTGTAATAATGAAACCGTAGTAATTTCAAAACTACTTAAGCTGTATTATTTAGTACCGAGACCAACCAAGCTGACTTATTAAGATGGTGTAAGAAGATGAGAGGAGAGAAGAAGACTGGAAGTAGTTAGTTTTAAATTTAAAACAAACCCAAGTGTGTGTAAGTGAACGCCACATTAATCAAGTTATAAGAAATTAATTTTTAATATATATCGAGAAATATATCGGCATTCTCATTTTTTATCTATGAGAAACATAAATCTACTTCGGCTTCAATGGTGCTTTTCAATTTCAGATAAGAGCTAAAATTACTTTGACTTTTATGATTTTTATGCAGCTCATGACTTCACTACTTTTTGTTCGTTTACTGCATTAAATGTTGTGCTATAGTGTTATTATCAGTACAAATGTTATTTCAAACTCATTTTCCAGATGGTATCAAGACTACAAGATATAAATATAAATCATTTTAAAGAAAAACTACTACAAAAATTGCTGAATTAAAGAAAGTTTACAGAGAATTCCTTGCAAAATCTGCGGTTTAATCGCATACGAAACCTGGTTAACCATTACATCTTTCCAACTCGAGGAAATTAATTTACTATCCCAGCGAACACCGTGTTTTCTAGAATATTTAATAATAGTTACAAATATTTGTATGTCTTTGTGAAGAATTACAAACTCAGAAATTTGTAAAACATCGGTTTCATTAAAACAGACATAACTTCTTGACATTTTGCATAGGCTCATAATTGCACATTCTGAACAACTTTCCTAAGTAATATTTTACCGTATTTTAAATGAAAAATGTACTTTACCTAAAAAAAAATATATAATTTTACATCTTCTGCAATATTAGTGAAAACATATTTAAGAAAAGTTATAGTGAAGAAATAACTGGACTATGAAGTGAAGTAAATGAAAATTAATATTAAAGAAAGAAATTGATCTGAAAGGATGACAGAAAAAACTCGAAAGCTAAAGTAAAATGTATTAACTAAATTAATATATCCAACGAGCATTTTTCTGCTTTAATTTAACTTTTTAATTTTGTGTCTTCCAAATGTTTGTAGTAAAAACTGCTCTTTTCAAGTCATATAAAATTTGTATAGAGCTTTTTACATTTTTGAATCTTTATAAGAAATAAACTTGAATCGGAAAGCAAGAAGGACACTTGAAAAATTAAAAGGAAAGTACGTCGGAAAATTGGTTAACTATATTCACCAATTCGAGAGCTTCAATTACCGCAGTGTATTTCTTTTTCTTCTTTGTATGCTTCTTGACAGTAGTAACGTCGTGATTTTCTTTACGGCGTTTTTGATCAATTACCTCGGTGGTTTCTCATTGCTTTCCGAGGGAAGACTGTCAGAATAAAGTTTTTACTCCACCCGGAATCAAATCAAGTATTTCGGCTTAGCAGTTGAAGTACTTACGCATCAAGCCATAGTTCTTTTTTAAGTAGTATTTATTAAGGTATTTTTAGATACAATACAAACAGGGCCGGCGTTAGGATATTTGAAGCCCTAGGCAAAACTTTATCAGTGCCCCCCCCCCTATTTATATAGCAGTACTGAGCTGGAGAGTGAGAATTCGCGATATTTAAAAAAAATACTTGGATTTATATATTTTTATAAAAAAAAACCTTTCGAATAAAAATAAAACAAAAAATAAAATAAAATTTTAACTTTTCTAGCGTTTTTGCGGCAAAAGTTGTTACAAGATCTTTCAAATTTAGCATTGAAGATTCTTCCTGTTCTATAGAAATATGTTCTATATTTATTTTCTATGTTTACTTTTTATTTAGTTATTTTTATTTATTTTTTATTTTTTCGCGGGGGACAAATTTATAAGTAGGTACATGTTCGAAGCAAAAATTTTTCGCTTTTATTCTGTTTTACTATTAGTATTAATATTATTAGTATTAATATTAATATTATTAATATTAATATTATACTATTAGTATTCATTTTACATTGCACACTGCAATTAATTTTTGCACCTCGATCTGGTTTGCGTCCTTTTATCGTTTACACCCTAGGCAGTAGCCTAGTTTTCGTAGTGCCTATCGCCGGCCCTCAATACAAACACCCGTTAGATTACGAGGTGCAAGCGAGGTTGCTATCGACTTGCACGTACATGCGGTACCGCAAACACTGCGAATCGGTGCTTCCCTATCAAAAATTCAAAAATAGCTCCAATATCGGTATATCGAAAAGATCAAAGTCTAGTCACGATCACCAAAAAGGCATTGTCCACAATTATTATTAGTCTAGTCATTACTTGAACCTTTCATCGTAGTATCAGATAAAAAAATTCAATATAAAAACATATAAAACATTTTGTGCATTTTTTGGTTTTTCTAAAAAATTTGATATGATTATAAAAAAATTCAAGTTTTCTGTAATAGATTCAAACCGAACCTTGCAAAATTATTAAGAAAGATTCCAAAAATCACACAATCTTATACCTAAAATAGGCCATATCAAAATTAAAGTGTAAAAGTATAAAAAAATTATTGTTCTAGTCTGTCTCCGGTTTTTATGCATTTTTGCCAAAAAAAATTGTTTTCAACTTTTATTGTAGTTTTTTAGAGTATTCTACCGATGTGAAACCAGACTCAATTATCTGTAAATCGATAAATAGAAAATAACTTAAAAAAGTTTAGAATTTTTTAAGTATTTTTGTAGTATTTAGTAGCATGTGATGTTAAAATAATCAAACTTAACAAAATGTTAAAATAATAAAATTTTTAACTATTAAGTAAATAATACATACTACGAAGAAACACAATATTTAACGAAACCATAATGACAATAATTCACATTTAACAGGGTTGAACTTAGAATATTTGAATAAACAAGAAAATAGAATTCTGAAAAAATTACGCTATAGAAACGATAAAAATTACTTAAAAATAAAAAACAAAAAACCTATAACATAATATAAAGGCCTTTATTTCACAATTATTTGCGATCATCGGTCATGTATAACAGTAAAAATAACAAGAAGTGAGAGCAAATATACCGAAAAATTTAAAAAAATTTTAAAAATTAAAAAATCAAGAAAATTAACCAAACTTTTTGTTATATTTGCTCTCACTTCTTGTTATTTTTACTGTTATACATGACTGATGATCTGAAATAATCGTGAAATAAAGGCCTTTATATTATGTTACAGGTTTTTTTTTTTTTATTTTTAAGTAATTTTTACTATTTCTATAGCGTAATTTTTTCAGAATTCTATTTTCTTGTTTATTCAAATATTCTAAGTTCAACCCTGTTAAATGTGAATTATTGTCATTTTGGTTTCGTTAAATATTATGTTTTTTCGTAGTATGTATTATTTACTTAATAGTTAAAATTTTTATTATTTTAACATTTTGTTAAGTTTGATTATTGTAAATCAATTTATAAAATAACTCGCTTACAGCTTAGCGCACGAGCTGTAAGCTTTCAAACTTAATCTCTCTGACTATATTTTCACATAGTTCAATTTCAGTATATCTCAAGCGCAATATTAACATTCAAATTGTAGAAAACAGATTTCATGTCTAGAAAAAAAAATAGAGTACGAAGTTTAACAGTTTTAGAGTCAAGATTTTCCAAAATACCCTAATTTTTAATGAAAATTTATTTTCTTCATTTTAAGTAAGGTTGACGATGGTTGTGAGATAAAGGTATTTGTAAAAATTTACTAATAGCCAAATAAGGTGAAAAGTAAAGTTGTAGCTACGAAGTTATTTTATACATAGATTTACCGATATTGAGTCTAGTTTCACTTAGTTGTAGAATACTTTAGGGTCAGATGAACAAAAAAAAATGTTTTTTTGGGTAGAAATCTGAATTTAAAAAAATTATAATAGAAAAATAATATTTGTATACTTTTAGTGACAGAATTTTATCTTTTTGTTATATTAACGTAAAAGGTTTAAACAAGAAAAATGTTACTTTCTGGTTATTTCTATGCACAAATACCAAATAACTGGACTATATAGTAATTATAATTAGCGAATAAAAAACTAGAAGGAATTCTGTTTACAGATGCCGATTTAACTAAATTCAGCAACGACAACATTTCTGAGTGGCTACCTTCTATGGTATTACTTTAATAAATCGTTTTTTCGTTATCGATTAGAGAACTTGTTGAATTTCTATTTTTTAAATAAAACCGTTATTGAGAATTTACCAAAAATAATCATAAATCATAAGAAAAATAAAACCATAATAATAAATCATATGTAAACATTTATTCAAGTCTGACAGTATCTAGTAAATGCTTAAAGCCTGATGTTTTGTTTGACAAGTGTTTTAAAGTTACATTATGTGCCCGGAGTGGAAAATTAGGTGTGTCACTAAAGCACTTCATAAATAAATATAGTGCTCGGATAGAGAGCAATTTTCTGGCCACATGTTAGAAAAAGCCTATAACAACTTATGAATGTTAACACACTCTAGACCGCAAAAAACGAAGAAAACTCAATTTCCTGGCTGTCTCTAAATTGCAGACTCGTCCTGCTTGCTAGCCAGTACTGCCCAGGACGATTCTAACTAAAGGATGATTAATGTTGCGGCACTCGCAAAAAATATCCGGAGAAAGATAGCAACCATTGTGCTAAAGCGAACATTGCGACACTGACTGAAAGAAACCCTATTGTTTACAATTGCTGTACGATTTATTGTTATCCGCCCAACTTAAACAAACAATGATAATGTAGGCTCTTAGAGCTGAAATCTACCATTTGTAAATAGCATGTTTCCAAAAAATTTAAAAAACATACTAATCAAGGGTCATTACATTGTCAGAACTTTTATTTCTGAAACAAGATTACTTGTAAAGCTAACACTCGTTTGTAAATATGCAGCAGAAACCTAAACCCGCGAGATATTAGGGGGTTGAAGCGGTAAAGCCGCGGCATTTTTACAAACCGTTGTAGCATGTTTTACCATCAGAAAACCGCAGGCATTAAATTTTCAGTTCTCAACCAGTTTTTGAAGCTCCATCCATTTTATTACTAAGTAGTTTTGTTAGAGGATTTCTTTTACTAAAATATAACATCCGTGACTTTACAATTTGCCATCAGGAAAAGTAAATTTTGATTTTCATTATACCGAGTAGTGCATTAACATAATTCGCCCTTTGCATTTCCGTTCGGCGAATTAATTTAAATGTAACCTGATTATTGAGTTAACAAATTTATTTAGTTGAGTAATTTTCATACGAACGGTTAATAAAGAAACAATTAATGAACTTGACTGACGTAACAAAGCTGGCGAGTGTTCGTTGTAAGAAAAGGATCACCTAAATACTACGTCATTTACCTTCATTCAGATTCAAAGCAAAAATTAATTGAAAGCTTTAAATTAAAAAATAAATACTTTATTACAAGCTGTACACTTTCCTTTCAATATTGGTTGGTGGAAAATTACATAAACGTAATTACAACTTGTGTATACGGTGCCTTATACGTATAGCGCAGAAACTCAAAGAAGTACTACTTGAAATATTCTTTTTCAATATTACAAAATTGATCATTTTGGTTCAAGTCTTTCTTTTCTACAAAATCTTATTTCAAATTTAATCAAAATCAGTATATTCGTTTGAACTTCAATATTGTACTCGCTCACATAAACCACGTAATAAAATGTTGAACACTTTTATTTGTTCCTGCAGGTACCTCTCTACTTTGGTCAACAAGTTTCAATCTAAATTAAAATTTTTGCAGGCTACATTTTACTTTACTTTTTACACATAAGTACCTACAAATTGTATTATATCCCTGCTTTCTAGATCATCTTTGGGTAAAAAAAGATTGTAAAAACAATCTCAAACTTAAAAATATGATTGCCCAGTATGAACCATCGTAATATTTTCTAAATTCTTCAATATGAGCTATTTAGAAAAATGTATCGCGTTATTATGAAATTTTACATATTATATTATGTTAGTTAAGCCATAGTTTGATTTTTCCGGATTTCCGATCTTGACCTCTTATAATAATCGGCGATTGAGGTGGCTGACCGTGTCCGGTCTCCGGCAACAGTTTCTCTGGAGGGTATTCCATACTCCCATACCAGTGGCGTAACAAGCCAGCACGGGCCTGTTTTTGACTCAAATCGGGCCACTAAATGGATATTAAATTAACGTGGAATTTTTTTAAATATTCTTATAAGCGGAACAATGGTTTCAAATTAATTTTTATGAAAAAAAATATAATAAAATAATATTGTTAATTAGTTTTATTTAAATCACCCTAGGGATTAGCTACCAGTTAAAAAACAGTTAACAAAAAATTTATTCAAAACAAAATTAGGTACAAATACAAATAAAGTAAAAAATTTTTAATTGTAATTTTAATAAAAAATACTTAACATATAAAGTAACATATAAAGTTTTAGTAAATTATACTCTAAAATAAACAATTGAACTTAAACTCCACTATTTAAAACTTAAAATAATTTATAAAAACAAAACAACTGGTTTTTATCATGTACTGTAACAAACTGCAATATGATAAAATCAAAATAAAATAAAATAAATAAAAATCAAAATATGCCCTACACTGTTAAAGGATTTTTTCGGAATCTGCTAAGTGCTAAAGATGACAGTTTATTTCTTTATTACCTACTGTATTGCTACCAGATGCAAAATTTTACTTTAACGGTCCGCTTTATCTTTATCGATGCCGGCTTTAAGTTCAATTTAACGAAAGCCAAAACAGACAGTAAATATACTTTTTAGATATGTAGCTATATATAAGAAATGTGGCAGACCGCCGAGTCCTTGTTCGATCGAACACATCGAACACTGGTAGTTACGCCACTGTCCCATACCCCTAATTATTTATAAATAAATAAATAGTTTTATTCAAATAATAGAATCTCATTAATAAGAACGTTGACATTTTATTTATGTCTTGGTATTGGGACAACGCACAAAGTGGCCTTTTTGGAAACTCTTTATGTCCATTTTTGCGTTCTCTCATTGTTCCGTTTATTTTCTTTTTGATCTAAATCTAAAATCTGTTTTCAAAAGCCATCGAACTGAAGTTTAACTGTTAATTAACTCAATTTTTAACGTATGGCTGACCTGGGCACATAACCTGTTATTTAGACTTCTACATAATGAAAAATAATTTATGTTCTCGACAAACAGTATTTACATATATTTTGTAGCTGGTTTATTTTGACAAACCCCGGGCTGTAAATTATTTTATGAGCTAAATTTTGAAAGTTGTGTTAGTAGCAATTGTTATTCTACTGAAGAAACAAATTTTAGTTACTCTCCAGTTGGTATTAAAAGGGGAAATCGCGTTTCAAATTATTCTAATAAATTTGGAATTAATATCTAATTGTAAATAATAATTTACAAAAAATGTAATAAAATTTAAAAGAAATTTTCTTCCAAAATCCTTATGTTTTTATATGTTACTTTTTCTGCCATTGATTGTTTTTCTTTTTAGCTGTGGCGTCATCATAGATTTTTTGAAATGACGACCTTAACTTTTCGAAGTAATCAGTCTACGATTAATCAACGAGGGTAATAAACCACAGACCATATAGATTTAAAAATTCTAATTATTGCCAACAGCGCCTCCTTGATAAATAATTGGTATAATTTAATAATTTTATCGTGCATTTTTAAAACTTTGGGACTGATTATCTGGAAAACTTTTCGTTTTTACATTTTTATACTCGAAATTGTGCTTGATACAAATCAGTAAATAAAAATAAAAGTTGCCATTTAAAATATTTACGATGATGTCACAGCTCAAAAACAAAACACGATAAAAATGACAAATTACTGGAAAAAATGACATTTAAAAAATTAAAGTCGTGTCCGAAAATTTTCTGAGAAAATTCCTCCAAAAATTTTTATGTTCATTTTTTGTTTTTTTGAATTTCCAATTTGAATGATAATTAATGAAGTGCTTTTCCAAACAAAATTAGACATAATTATTATGTATTGCTACTAGATTACAATCATAATATATTACATAATTTATATAATTATTATACATTTTACTAACAAGTTTATTTTCCACATTTGTCACTTTTTCTTTGGGTTATTTTAATTTCACCATTATATTATTTCGGTTTATTTGATCGTTTGATTATACCAAGTTTCGACAAATTGTTAAGTAATTTGTTAATTTGGGCATAACAAGATGAAACAAGTAGGTTGTTGGAACTCCTGGAAGCGATTTAAATTTCGAACTTTATTTGAAATAAAACTTACACGCAAACAATTAGAGAATATTTTTGGAACGGTGAAAATATGAAATATAAAATATGACATATTGACAAGCATTTCAATTTTACCTCGAGAAAATATTTAATGGTTTTTCATTTTTATTTTATCGAAAATAAAATAGATAGGTTATCTATTTACCAGTCCGTAAATTAAAGATACGAAAATATAAAAAAAATCATGCAATATTATCTTACTAAATACCGTTCGACATTTTCGTACGCAATAACTTTTTAAAGGGCAAAGTTGAAAAAGTTTTCTTATAAGAAAAGTTAAAAATAGTTTTTAGCCAAATACAGTTTAATATTAATTTACAGAATTCAGTTACAACCGATTTGTACAAAACTCCCAACAGCTTAATTAAAACAAACGAAGTCTAAAGGAAAATAAAAGATAATTGCTAAACCGTTACACTTTAAGAATTAATTAACGTTTTTTACGTATAAATAATTAACACTACAGCAGATGGAAATTCTTAAAATATTGCAATTTTAACATTAAAATGAAATGTAATCCTATTAAAAATTATTCAAATTTAAATTAACTGTTGTCAGGTGGCGCAAATTTTTAAGGTCCACAATTAAACCAAAAACTTTTACAAACTCTGTAATAAGTTACACTTGTAAACAATGGATACTCGTAAACTTCATTGCTACACAACATTAAATCCAACAAAATAAAACAACTTTTTGCTCATTACAAAGGGAAAATTTGAATTTTATTCGATTCTTTGTGAAATTTTCAAGAGAGAAATGTTGACAATTAGGTGAATAAAATTTGAGGCAGAAATGAAATATTAAAAAAAATTACAAGCTACGTTACATTTTTATTATTACTCTTCTCGTGTCTTGTGTAATGAGGTGATATTTTGCTGCCTTCCACGTAAATAGAGTAGTATTAAATTTAAGCGATCGATCAGGGAGTCGACGGTTTACCGTATAAACGGCGTTGTAAACATTATGGGGTATTTAAGGGTGGGATTAATAAGCAAGCTTTCGATTGTGTAATTTAAATAATTGAGGCGATTTTATTACAGGAAGTGAAAATATTCTCAATAAAATTCGATTGACTTAATCGCTAGATTGATTATTGTAGACTTTCTTCCTGTTTATTGTTCGCTTCAGTAAGCTATTTATTGCTTCAACTCGGGTGTGCCAAAGATTATAGAAAATTAAAGAGGATTTAAAAATAAC
The DNA here is from genome assembly GCA_911387805.1 of Cantharis rustica. Classification (NCBI taxonomy): domain Eukaryota; kingdom Metazoa; phylum Arthropoda; class Insecta; order Coleoptera; family Cantharidae; genus Cantharis; species Cantharis rustica. The sequence continues at coordinate 118,799,399 of OU426877.1, forward strand.
ATTGGATTTTAAGATTTTTATTTGTCAATCCTAGTCCGAGGATGGATTCCATTGAATAAAACGGCCGTAAAAGTAATAACCATTCAACGAATAAAGTGAACTCAGTTGTACCTAATGTTACCATAGTAATATTTAAAATTAAAATTTCGACTACTTATACAGTACTTCAAACTGCTAGAATATACAAAAATTTATTAAACTACTCAACTTTTTATTTGAAACTTATTTGTGTATCAGCACGATTTATGAGTTATGTGCAAAGTAGGTTTGAAAACATCCGATCAGTAATTTCTATAGGTAGTCAAATTCTTGTTTATATCATAGACTTAGCAGGTAAGACGGTGGTCCTGAGCTCCCAGCAACCAATTGATGTGGTTGATGTGAAGTTTAATGATTTTTATCTACTTGAAAAATCGTTTCGGTACTCATCAGAATTATGCCGAAAAGTACCCTTCATTTTTTTGCACCGCAAATATTCATTAAATACAAAAATGTAAATATTCAATATCTATGTAATAACAATCCGGCACAAATTTACACAGGCAGTATAATGGCAATTATAATCTCCGAATTTAATTTTACTTATTTTCAAGTTCAAGAGTTTAATGTTCTACAAAACAAGTTCGAAAAGGAAAGTAATTATCGTGAAAAATGATTTTATGGTTTAGACTCTACGCTAGACTGTTTCTAAGTCCCATGATGCATTAGTGCGTTCAACCCGACCAGATTTTGTTTCTGTGCAGCCGAACTTGTAATGTACTCTGGAGCCATAGTTTTAGGTATTAGTCGACCCGATAAAACTGGTATAGGGTTAAGCTCTGATCCGGTCAGAAGATAAACAAAAACTTAAATGGTTTGGTTTGAAATACGATTTAGAAGCCAACTTGATGATCGACTAGGTCAGTCTCAGATTAATTCTAGTTAGTCTCGACAAGGACGTAGCAATTCAAAGCCGGGCCCTGGTACAATCAGACCACACGGGCCCCTTCCATCATTTCACAAAAAACTTTAATTTAGAATTACAATTTTATTGCACTAAAAATATATCGTCTTTAACTTTAAAGTCGATTTTAAATGATTTTAATTAGTTGGTTTGAAAAAATTGACCAATAGAAGTAAAGAAAAACAGAATAAAGAAAAATTTCAACGTTAACAAAATTCTTGATTCTGATTTGTTAAAGTTATTGTAATAACCATTATTGTGTTTATGGTTACTGTCAGTTAATCTACCCCACGATTTGAAATTTTTTGCTATGTACTATTAGAAAGAAGACAATTTTCTGAGCATATTGAAACCAAAATTTCGAAGGAATGTCCATTAATTTTCAAAAAAACGGCATTTTAAAATTTGAAAAAGCAGGGACTTGTAAAACGCGACATAACAATGCCACGGGTCGCGCCGCCGGAACTCGCACGTTAAGCACCCCGCTGTTTTCTGTTGACAGTACGTGTACTTTCAACTATTCTTACTGTTCGCTATCAGATGCGGTCGGTTCAAATAGCTGGTCGCCCACAAAATCCCCTCTTTGACATGTTTCGACACATTTTTGGCAAACTTCGGTTCAACTTCCTCAAAGTTCAAAATTCTAAATCTTTCATTTTCCCCCTTTAAATTACTCATCACACAGATCGACACGGTCAAACCCGCGTCAGCGTATATTTTTGATCCAAGATCTCCAACGCCCCTTACTCACTCACCAGATGAAGAAGATTAAAGCGCCTACGCTACGCTACGCAGATGCGGTCGACACCCGGACGAGTTCTGTGTCTTCGACTTCCATCTTTGGCGGTTCTGTCATTCTACAGTGATTTTATTAAATTCGTTATGTATTTATCAAATTACAGGTTCTAGGGAGCCAAAGGCGTCCGGAGGGTCTGTTTTGACAAGCTCAACAACGGCAAATTACACATCCATGTAAAAACAAGTTCGAAATTTTAAATTTGATTTTTTGAAAACTAATGAATATTCCTTCGAAATTTTTGTTTTAACCTTTCGGCACTAACGTGGTTTTTTATAACACGAGTACTAACGTCGGTCTGTGAGATCGATTCTCGTTTTCAATTTTTTTAACTTAGTGTTTACATATTTTTTTACCAAAAAAGAAATAATATCAAATGTCTAGGTATTTTTCTTTATAATAATGTAAATTTTAGTAGAAAAAAGTCATTTTTATTTACAAAATTTTATTGTTTATTTAAATTTACAGTTAAAAATAGATGTCGTCGGTCTGTGAGACCGATTGTTGGTACTAGAGGGTTAATATACTCAGAAAATTGTTCTCTTTCCAATATAGTGCATAGGAAAAAGTTCAAATCGTGGGGTGGATTAACTGGCAGTTTCCGTGACAAATAAATATAAATAAGTATAATATTGAAAAATGATAAAAAGCTAATTTTTATGAAGACTACGAACCTGCAAAAAATTACCTAGTAAGGGCCCCCCCACAGAGTTTTTTTAAGGCTTTGTAAATAAACTGTAAAAATGTAGCCGTATGGCCCTTCCACAGATTTTTTCAGGTTTTTGAAAATCCCCTGCAACAGCATAAGAACCTAGTAGAACCATACCAGATTTTTTCAGGGCTTTGCCAATTACCTGCAACAGAGTACCTACAATGGCTTTACCACCGATTTTTTCAGGGTTTTGCATATTGCTTGCAATAAAATACCTAGTAGAGCCCTACTACAGGTATTTTCAGGTCTTCCCTAGATCTTTTTCAGGGCTTTGTAAATTACCTGCAACAGAGTGTCTAGTAGAAATCTACCACTGATATTTAGGTTTTTGTATGAGATCTGTAAAAAAACGCTGTTACATATTAGCATAGGCCCTAACAGATAAATTTTAATTTCACCATTTCCCTTTTTTTAATTTCTACTCTATAGATTGAATGAATTTGATATTGTGGTAAAGGGCAGCCGGGCCGCCGTGGGGCCCGGACCCTAGTGCGCGGCACCACTTGCACTACCTGTTGTTACGTCCCTGAGTCTCGAATACATTCTAGGTTATTAAAGTCGCCAAACAGTTGAACGGAAAAGTGTATTTCTTCACAACGGCTGTAGTTTACGCTACTTGGCAGAAAAGTTTATTTAATTTCCGATTGTTAAATTTAAGTTAAGCTTGTTACGTTCAGATTTCCTGAACGTCCAAATATTTTTTTTCGTGAAGCTGGAATGCAAGAAACACTTGAAAAACTTCGCCAAGAGTGATTTTGGTTTATACAAAGCGTTATGATTTCTAGGAGCAATATTTAAAAAAAATTTCAAGTATACACAATTTTAATTAATTTTCAATTAATGATATTTTGAAAGTAAAGCTAAAGCTCTAGTTAACTTGGTTATTTGGACATTTTAATTAATAAACCGTCAGGTACAAACGCAAAAGATCGCTTCATGAACAAAACCGATGTTATATGCCAAGCAGACAGTTCAATTTTAAATAGGTAATTTAGTTTCTAGTTAAATTTTTTGTTGTTAAATAACCATTTTTGGTATCCACCATTAATAGTTGTGAAAATGACAAGATTTAAAATAATCTGAATTCTGAATCTGAAGTCTAATTTAAGTGCTTAAATTCTAGCAGTATATATTTATGCGGAGGTTTTGGTAGGTGTATGGTTAAGAAATCAACGCAAGAACCTTGTGGTTCATGCGTTGGCTTACCATCTGCATGTTACGTATGTTCTAAGATGAGAGTTGCTTCTTCTCTAGGCTTACGCTATTCTTTGGACATGTATTGTCAGAGAAGTATCTACATCTTTTTCTAGATCACACTATTGAAAATCTACGCTTTTATTTTTTGATTAAGTATAGTGTACCAATCAATTTAACTAGCGGCAGTGTTAGTGTTAGTAATAGGTTTTTCATGTTAAATACGACCAAGAAATTTCTTGGTTTCTCATATTAAATACGACTGATGATCAATAATAGTTGTGAAATAGAGACCTTTATATCTTATTACAAAGTTTTTATTTTATATTTTAAATTTTCATCAATTTTATAACGTAATTTTTTCAAAATTCATTTCTTGTTTATTCAAATATTCTTAGTTCAAACCTGTTAAATGTTAATTTGTTGTTTTTATTGTTTTTTTAAATATTATTTTTCTATGTAAGTATGTATTCTTTACTTAACAGTTAAAATTCATTATTTTAACATTTTGTTTAGACTAATACCGACAAGCTGTCTCTACCATAAAAGTGCTGTGAATATTTTGATTTTTGATAATTTTATTCGAAAATTATTCCTGCACTCAGCACTCTTTAAGAGTTATATGCGAAAATGTAAATATTGACATTTGTTTATTATGTTTGGGGAGAATGTTACGCTGTTATCATTACAGATGACACGATGGCATATTGAGCTTAATAAATGTAGCTTACACGTCAAGCCCCTATTCGTGGTTCCCGATTAAAAATTAAGGGTGCAAGAATCAATTGCTTTGGATTTACGATAAACTTTTAAAAATTCTGACTGACAACATCCGATCAATTAATGTAAATCTATTGATTTAAGAAAAAAGTGCTAAAAAACTTTTAAAAAAGCTTTTTAGAACGAATAACCTGAACTTGAACTTAAATTGGTTTATTTTTAAGTTAATTGATAAAAATTATTTTTGGGTTTACTTATCGGAAAGTTATTTGAAACTTTTACTTAGTTATTAATATTTTATTCGTACCTTAATATATAAGATAAAAAATTAAAATAGTTTGGTTTAATTTATAATTCAAGTTTGTAAATGTTACAATTACGTGGTTTATAATAAATTTATAACTCCTTCATTACACAATCGTAACTCCGAACTTGAATTCTGATTTAAAATGGAAAATTGTTTCTGGATAAAAAAAGTTTCAATTTAGTTAAGTGATATTTTTCTACACTTTTTTATCATTTTTCAATTTCATTACCGGATTTGATAGGAAACGCTAAAATGATTGTCACAAATAAACGACTATTTGCTCGTTGATTTCGATCCAGAATGCTTGTTAAAAGTATAATATAAAATAGAATAACTTATTAGTGCAGCGTACAATTGCAGCAAATCATTCGATCACATTCCATCAGGTTTTCAGACAAACGTAAAGTTATTGTCGTTAAACAATACTTCACTTGTTGGTGCTGTTGAAAGCATTCAATTTTCAATTTTGTTAATCTAGAAATGATTCGCGTGATTAAACGTTGATAAATTATAAAGCGCTCGTAACGAGCGAAATTGAATGCAGAAGAAGTGATTAAATTATATATCCTCTGCGGAGGATTATCTAAATTTTTGTGTGTAAATTGCAATCACGATTAACAACAAACATTTTGGTTTTAACTTGATTTTTAAGTGAAGTACTTACTGAAATTAATTAAAAAGTTATTCGTATACGACAAAGAACATGAGGGAGTAATAATTTTAAAAAGTAAACTGGAATACTTTTCTCACCCTATGGATTTACCATCTATTCCTTCGCTTACGGACAAAATGACACACTGTCTACCACTGCATCCCTAATTCCCAGTTCTAATCCACTGTATAAGTAAATAAATTCAACATGCAAAATTAATCTAGATCTCCTCTTCAACTTATTTGATGCAGTAAAAAACACTTTGTATTTCATTTCAGTTGTACTATTTTGTTAAAATTCAATAATGCGGAGTACCCAATCAGAGGTGTGAATAACATAAAAAAATTCTTGACGTCAAATGGTTGTCTGACAAGATGACGGGATAATTTATTTAGTCAAGTGGCAGAACAAAATTCATTAAAAGTTAAAATTGTCCTTTATGCTTTTAAATAAATTATAAAATTATTGCGTAGTGTCATTTAATTAAATTATTAACGAAATAAAAAAACTCACACCAATTTTCAGGCTTTCGATCTATTTTATTCAAACTTACTCAGTACATTTTACATAATATTTCTCCCGTGACACCAAGTCCGGAATTCCGTATTCAGTTACAGAAGCCATAGTTAACACTAATTTCACCTGTAAATTGCCCAGAATTTGTATGTCTACCTTATTAAAAATGTAAACGTAACATTTTGGGTTTTTATAATTTTTGACCGTTGTACTTCTTCAGATAACTTGTGCTATTTGCAAAAAAGTTATTTTATCACCTGCTATGGCTGCTAGTAGTATTGATATCAAGTAGGTAAATATCTAACAATTAGAAAGTAAAAGGCCGTAAAATGCAAGGATTCAAAAATATATTAAATTTAACACGGTAAGTATAATTTTATTGTAATTGCAATTAAACATAAATTAATTGCTCAATTCTTAACCCTCAGATTCAGTTTTGTGTCATAATTTTCTATTTTTCATAAATTTTATTTCATTCATAAATGTTGAGTCAGAACCGAAAAAGAGCGATTTAGTATAAGAATATCATCGGATATCAGTGCGGCCTTTGGGCCGCACAGCCTGGGTAATCTGGTTTAAGTACTATTAATTAAAAAGTGTATTGTAATATTTATAAAAAAAATTTAATAATACAAAAAATATTAATTCTAAAGCGTTCTGATCTGGTCAGGTGTCCTTGAAGCGTCGTGTGATTTCTCTGATCAGATGGTAAATTTAGGTAGTGTATACAGATTCGCCAGCCGATAATTTTATGGTAATCTTGGTCGGATATTCTTGCCATTCAACTTGAATAAATTGTGAAGTATAAGTATGACATACTTTCAACTTGAATAATAGTTTATTACATTTTTATACATATTTCTATAATTATTTATGTTTTTGTATTTTTGCTCAATCTTCTCATTTTTCGGTTCAAAACGAAAACTTTTGATTTAAGAATTTTTATGCATTCTATTTACGATTTTGCCCATAATAATTATTATAAATTCAATAAATCATGAACAAAGTATATTTATTTACACTTGGAATAAATATAACTGTATAATATATAACTGAATAAAAAAAAGCTCTTAAAAGTCAGGTACTATGTCGGGTACCCTGTCTATGTATTGTGGTGTTTCAAAAGGATTCGCACCCACCCTGTACATTTTTAAGAAAATTTGTTTTAAATAGTTGTAATTTTAAAAGATTGTGAAATTGGAGAGGTGGGGGCGAATCGACGGAGATACGAGGCTTTTTGCCACGAGTCGCCGCAAGAGTAGGCGGTGCGACTTTTGGCTCGTTAATTTTTGACTTTGTGAAATTTATTTTTAAAATTGTGAGTAATTTTTAATTTAAATAAAGTAAATTTGATGCGTTCGCATTTTTGATCAGTTGCTATCGAGCGGTAGTCATTTGATTGGTTTACTTAATTTGGAAGGAGCAGTTAAAATTATAAATTCGATTTGTATTTGGAATTAGAAAATTTAAAATTGCATTGAAAGGAACAAATGGTTGAAAAGATAAGCGGTCGATTTAGATAAGAGAAATCAAACTTTGTTCCCTTTTAAAATTATTAAACATTTTACATTGAATTTAAATTAGATTTGATTTTATAATTTTTAGAAGACGATTTATTTTTTTGATTGGACATTTTACTTTTGTTTTGAGAACAATAGAACCCAACCTGAGATACGACCGTCTCTACTCCCGCCTTCAGAAGCAAGCTTGAAGCACTTATAGTGCATGTGAAAAATCAACCCGTTTTGAAAGAATCACTGCAGTATATGAACATGATCAGTTAGCCTTTAATTAGTATAGTACCCAACCGCGTTTGTTTGGCAATATATTTATTATTTTATTTTAATATTCTTTGTTTAATTTTTGCAATTAAACATAATTGCTTCCCGTGTTCTCGAAATATTAAATAGTTCGAATGCCTCTACCCTTACCATTAGCTACTAATTAAAAAAATAATAATGACTTATGTAATTAAACCGTCTGATATGCCTACGATATGATAAAGTCGGATAATAAAACTTTTCGATTTCCGCATGAAAAAGAATTTATATTAAATTGCCAGCTGACAAGCTTATACACTACCTAACTTACCATCTGATCTAATGGAGAACATCGGATGTTTCAAGAACACTTGACCAAATCAGGTCGCGAGTAAGGCGCTTAAGTTTTAAAAAATAATCAGGCTAAATGCATAGTTAAACAAAATTGTTATGAACTAAACGCATATTTTTATAAATAAAAATAAAATTACTGTTCATTTACTAACTTTATTATTGCACGAATAAATACTTTATAATATTTTAAAAGTAATTACAGCTAGAGGATGAAAATAATTGGATACGATTATTTAATTGCCAATTGAAGTGGATTTTTATTAAAAGTAAGAAATTTTTGTATTTCATTGATTACAAAAATAATGACGCTATTATAAAAATAAATTTTAAATAAAACATCAAAGCAAAAATAAAATACCTATTGTTGAATTACATAATTACAAAGTGATAAAAATAGTGTTCCAATTTATTTCACTGAAGTTAACTAATGATTATTGCATTAGAATAAAATAAATATAAAGTTGGAATTTTATGACTACCCCAATTTATCACAGTTGATCATAGCAATAATACCTAATAAGCCACATTGATCGGTATCGCCTTTTATTGAATATATTATATTAAATTAGATTGTAAGAAGATGACAGAATAGTGGCGAAACGTCATTAATTAATTTAGTACAAAGATGGAACAGATAATAAAATAATCGAACTAACCATTGTATTTTAAAAATAAATTTTGTGTTTTATATTTCATTCGACAAAACTTTAGATTTTTTATTACTTTATACAGGCCTGGCTTTTTAGTGAACTTTCAATTTTATATTTCTGTCTCTTTCAATTTCTTTGACACCTCTTGACAAATCCTTATTATGGCTTATATTTTAAAGAGCTTTCCATTTTCGTCTCTTTTTGATATACTTCTCGACACTAACTTGAGTGTTATCATTAACGAAGCATATCTTAAATTTAGGTCATAACAATTAGACAATTTTAATTTCTGAGTTTTACACTTTGAGTTTACAGGAATAAAATAAGTTGGAAAGCTTTACCTGGATCTGGAAATTTGAAGCCTCTTGCTAAATGACAAAGTTGTAGTGGTAAATAGCGTGTGTCGGCTCGTTGAGGCGATTTGACTGCTGGCGGTGCTCCAGATAAAAAACCTCTCTGAAGTTCCCATCCCACTTCTGATATTATACTCGCTTTTCGAAAATAAGGTGTCACTTCTCTGAGATACTTCACTGCAAAATAGAAAAAACAAACTAAATTAGTATTCGAATATACGAAAAAATGGATACACCCTTTATTATCTTTTGCAATGTACATAACAATAATTACATTTGTTCAAATTTCCAAATACGCCAAGCCAATTAAGATTATATTGTCGAATTTCTTATATAGACGATAAAATATATTCGCTGCAGTATTATTCAATTAGGTATAAAAAAGTTTGTCATAAAATAAAAACAAAACGAATTTAACAGCTCCTTTACATTTTACTTTGTCTATGTTCAGGGAAAAAACTCTTAATTTAAAGTGAACCAACGGTAGATAGACGTAAGAAGCATAAAAATAATAAAACTCAATGTTGAAAAGCTTCTTCGGTAATTGTTTGGTACGCAAATTAGAAAATGTATTTTAAAATATCTGAAAAATTGCAGCGTTTAGAATTCTAAAAAATTAATTAACTTTACATGCAAGTTATAATGAAAAGGTTGCCGATGCAGTACACGATCCAATTTTGCAATATTGGCAACGAAGTGAAATTATCGTTTGAATTTACTTTTTAACACATTTTATTTGGTTTTATTTCTTTTTCAACTTTTATTAGACGGGATGTGAAGTGTAGTCAGAAAGCCACAATCACGGTCGGACATGGCTACTGTTTTTATAAGGTATCAACCCCTGAAACTATTTTCTTAGGGGCTGCTGAAGAGCCACGTCTATCGCCATAGCAATCGAGAAATTCTAAGGATTTTCATTTTCCTCACAATTTTACTTGTGATTTTCTAATTAATTTTAATTTTTCATTTTAATATATTATAAAACTTAATTATATAATTATCTTCTACTTTACGGGACCACCAATTTCAAATTAGTAATGAATAATCCGTTTAAATAAAGGACAGGAAATTAGGATCAGATAAATTATATGGCTCAATGTATGCCCACAACAACCACCAAATTATAAATTTAAGGTATTAATTAATATCAGTTTAGCAACGTAATTTATTTCGTTAAATCCAGCATCCTTAATTAGCGGGCGTAGCTACGTCTCAATTACGTGTGCAATAAAATAAAAAAACGTCAAAAAATTTACTTTTCTGAACAACGATGTTCTAACATTCTGGAGAGTAATTTTTACCGACGAAACGTAATTTTCGAGATCTTATCATGATGTAAAGTTGACTTTTCAACTTTTTTTTTGACAATAAAATAAACCAAGAATGCATTAAATTATTAGATTAACTATTTCACAAGTTATAATTACATGATTAAATAATAAACAAACCAGTTTCACATAATAAAATTAAGATTAATATTTAAATGTACCTCCCTGTTAAAGAACCGGTCAATTAAATAGGAATTCAAATAAAAATTTCTTTCAATCGATTTCCTTAGAACATAATGGCTAATTTATTACTAATGGCGAGAAGGTAAAAACATATTTGAATTTGATACAAAAAATTATACGTTCATTATTTATAGAAACCATTATTTAATAATCGCTTAAAATAAATTATTTAAGCAAATGAAACAGACTATTCTAGAGTGCTCTAGAGACTGTCCTTTTGACAATGTCAATATTAAATATTGTTTTAATTTTTATTTTACTTCTTTTAATAATAAATCTTGAATATCAAAAAATAACTAAAGCTGAACTAAGTATACATTTTTGTTTCATTTAATTTTGACTTCTCGTCAAAATATTAATTTTCTACCTGTTATATTTGATCAGCCCTCTTTCCTATAATAGAGTTCGTCACCAATTTATTCCGGGCATAATTAAGTTAGGTTAGGTTATGTGTTTCAGGTTCCGTTATATGTACAAGGGGTAGTTTATTTTTAGTGGGTAAAACCGTACATTGTTAATTTATCTAAAAATCTTTATTTAAGGTTTTACATTTTTTCTGCAAAAAACTTTGGGTAAATTAGGTTTGTTAAGTTAAGTTAGGTTAGGTTAGATTTAAATTGGGTCTGCTTAATTTCTTTATTTTACATTGCAGTAACAGCGGTTTCGACGATATTAGGTTATGTTAGGATTGTGTTAAATTTGAGTTGGGTTAAGTGAATTTCTTTCATTTTAACAAATTCAAAGAATGGTTTAAATTACTCTCGTAATTTTAGGTTAAACTGATTTTTATGTTTTACCATTACTATATAATATTTTAAATTAAACCTATAGTCCGTTTTTTTAAAGAAAAATATTGAAATTTGTACTAAAGCGACGACCTCGAAATGTAAACCAATGAAATTGCTTTGAAGTTAGACGGTATTACAATAACGAAATTTTTGCGATTGAAGTGCTATGCGTGTTGCCTAAACTGAACCGGGTAAAGTCATAAATAAGATAGATGTGAACAAAGTTAAATGTAATATCGAATAGATGTAGTTATTTGGTTATAACATTTCGCTTTTTTGTGATGAATATTTAATATTACTGCAAGATTAAGTACTATTTAAATTATCTGAAGTTTCCCGGTGTAAATTAGACTTTGCAAACGACGCGCCACCTATATTATTCATATCTTGGATCGACTATAATTGAGATATTGAACAGCTCACATAATCTGGAAATTCTTACTTGTACCTCGTTAACTTTGTTTTCTTTTCTGCACTAGGTTAATAAAATTTAATTTAATAATTTGTAAAATACTTGGCCAGAAAGCACATCATTAAGCCACTACTGCCGTGCCGTAGCCAAATAGATCTATTAAAATAGATTGTATAACACTACACGAATTCAATACAAACCTATCGAAACAGGATATCATTGACACAGATCTTTTCAATATATGTATGTATACAAGAAATACCCTTTTAATTAACTGAAATCCTCCAATGAAATAAAATAATTTTAGTTGTATTGAAAAATACATTAAATAAATAATGAAGAACAAAAAACACTCATCTCAATTTATAAATTGTTAAAACAAATTGAGGATGAAAGCACAATAAATTGAATTAATATTAAAGAACTTTGTTCGAAAAGAATAAAAATTGCCTTTCAAACCTTAATATACCTACAACATCAAATAAATAATAAACCAAGTATCAGAGACGATGAAGTGTGTAACATTTCTTTCAAATTCTACATAAATTTAATAAATTGCAAATGATTGTCCACCTACAAAGTCGACTTGAAAGAAGATAAATTAATACATATAGCTTTCAAGAAATTGTTCAAGGCATACCTAATTTATCAGAATGCTTTTGAACATTGCTTGACCTCCAAATTTAAACAAGAAAAAATAAAGTTATAATAGAATAGAAATTATATTACAAGAATAATTTTCTGTAATACAAAACACGTCAAGCATTAAATTATAGTGAGTTTTTATTAAATTTTTCATTGCAAAGGGTTTTTATCGTAGTAGTCGAAAAACTTCAAGGAACAAATTAATTGCTTGCTGATATATAATTACGAAATTTAAAGTAAAATTTTATTTAATAATTACCGTAATTGTTGCTGAACTAAAAACAAAAATTTAAAAGTTATACGGTAGGTACAACCTGATTTTCTATAATTAACGTAGTTTCTATTTAAACTACATGTAGATATATCACAATATTTAGATTATACCACTTATTTTTTATAAACATTTTGTATTTCCGTATTTTGGCATAATAATTTCAAAGTAATAAAAATTACAAGAAATTTTTAATGCAAAATTTTTACGCGGGAAATAGGAGAGCTCGAGTTGTAAAACAAAGAAAGTTAATCCTTTGATACAATATTCTGGCTAATTCGAAATTTTTCAATTATCGTTACAAAGAATTAGATGTTATTTACAAAAGGAGGTGTAAAAAAAGTTGCTGTCATGCTTTTGCAAAGAGAGCAATGTTTAGAAGATGAGCTGGACATAGAAGATTTTGCAGTAGCGAGTAGATGTCATGATGGTTACTGATAGAATACGGAGAATTTAATAATACTGGAGTTTGGAGTTAATTTTTTTTTAAGTATTTATTATTCTGTATTGCGTCTGTCAGAGAAGATACACTGAAAAAACAAAAGATTTATCACTCTGCGCTGATGACAGAATCATCATTTTTGCACCGAAGAACAAAATTAATTGTATTTATGGAAAATTTAATATATTTAATGAAAATATCACTGCATTTGTAAATTCGTTTATCAATGGAATTAAATAAGTTTGTCGACGCAAAAATAATGAATTTGATCAATATGATGGACTTTCTTTTTCATATTGTACGATTTACAGTAGAACTGAATTTTTTAATATACAAAGTATATGTAATTTTCTAAGCCAGTAAATTTTTTATATTATGCAAAAAAAGAAGATAGATCACGCGACTGATCTATAAAGCTACTTACATTTTTTGATTTATCAAAAATTCAGTCGATTTTAAAATATTAAAATAAAGTATTTACAAAATTATTACAACTGTTTACAAGATTGTTTTTTTAGCTAGTTTATGAATAAATGGGTTATCCAGAACATAATATTAAGTCATCCAAGTTATATCCAATGTAACAAAACTTTATACATATATTAAGGCATCGGTACGGGCGCGTTCGCTTTAGGCTCTTCAATACTTACATTATCGTCCCCTAATCGATAAAATTGGTTTAAATAAACCAAGTTCTACTTAGCTATAAAGAGGTCATAGTAGTAATAAACCGAAATACTTGGAATGACATTTTAGATATCTAATTTGCTAAAATTATATTCTCTACATTTCTCTACAAAAATACTTACATACAAATTAAAAATTGCTATTTAAATTATTTTATTCGTCGAATCATATTTACAAGATAAAATAAAATAGTAGATTTGCAAAAATATATTGATGTGTTTTTTTAATTAAAATTAAAATTTTATTTACAGATTATTGCTTTTATTGAAATTGCCTGTGAATAAGTCACTTTGCATTTTTCGTTATATTCGAAGCTGTAATAAATCTTCAATTACAGCTAAATTGTTAATAAATGCACCAACTTCCAGAATTTAATTAAAAAAAAAAAAACTTGATTTATGATTACACAATCATGCCGGTGATTCTTTATTCTCTTATTTGGAAGTTGGTAATTATTTCTGTATAAAAAATAAATAATTTAATTACCTCGTTGTTAACATAGTTGTGCCGAATAATTACTTTACTGTAATTACTTCAGTAAGCCTTATATTTAAGTTGTATTCCACTGGCTACCCAGAAGAGAAGTTTGCTAAAAGTTTATTCTCCCAAAACCAAAATTAATGCCACTACTTAATTCCTTAAAGAAAATTGTTTCTAAATGGAAGTTGGTGAGATATTAAGTTTACATAAAATTTTTACTTTAAAAATGTATAACTTTCTTTTAATCCAGGATTTAAACGTTTAAAACGAATGCCAATAATTAATAACGGGAGTTCAGAACATAAAAAATATATATTTTGGGTTGCTTTTCCTGTCATGTCGTAAATGTAAAAACGTTTTTGTGTCCCTTTGGGAAAGGATGCGCATATAGACACTACTTCTGTCGGTGTCCAAATCAAGTCAGAACAGACGTGAGAATCTTTCGAAAAATGTTCCTGTAAGGTTCGGACCTAATACGTTTACCAACCTTTCCATCAATATTTTAAACGAAAACTTATGATATAGAACGCAGGATAAAGATTTAATAATTATAAGTGGACTTAAATTTGCCAACTTTCCACAGTACGAAGATGTAAATTAGATGCTTAAATTTCATTAGTGTAATTACATCGTTTTTTAGTGTGCAGCGTAAGTTCACATTGAAAGGCAAAATTTGTTGAGCGACAACTTGCAAACAAAGCATACATTGCCGCCACTTCTTCAACTAAAGCTTTTAATTGCTTAGTTTGAAAATTAAGCTCATTATTTAGACGAGCGTCTTAAAAGCCACTAATCAAATAAAATTATTCAAATTTGTAACGTTTCAAAATGATATAAACGGGATTATCATAAAAGTTTCATTTTGTGGCTTATTTTCTCTTTACGAGATCTGGAAAATGATATATGGATGGTCACGCATTTAATAAAACAAAAGGCACAGTTCTAGGATGTTTCAAACCTCTTATTGGTAACCATGTGTGCGTAAGATCGTGATGCGATTATAAATCGTATTATTCGGCAACTACCAAACACAAACGAAGTAATTGTTTCAACAATTTCGAATATTTCAGAATGCTTTTGAAAGTCGATTCCATTATAATATAATTAAATTTACCACAGGTGTTTCCAACGTGCTCGTCCAAAATTTAGATGAAAGTCGTGAAAGATAACGTTAAAAGTGAATAACATTATTACAACGGAAAACGATGACATAATTTGCATTATTTTCAAGTTTTGACAACATTACGTATTCTTGCAACGCTTTGTCCTTAAAGCAGATTAAATTTTAAATAAAAATATTAGAGATAATATAATTTTGCAATACGTACTCGCTAGTCAATCAACTATATTAAATTATTTTATTAATGAAAGATGGAAGAAATTGGATAATTCGATATTGGTAATTGTATACCATGTTTCAAATTGAATTGACTAAAATTGAATATACTTCCAAAATCTGAACATGACTACCATGTCTGTCATGGCAAAGAAATGAGGGCTAAATATAGTAGAAATTAAAGAAATGTCGAATTTTCAGATCGTATTATTTTACAGGGAATACTAAAATAAAATAAAAAAATATATTATATTGTTCAAATTATTATACATTTTACAGTTTGCACATTCAATTCAGTGAACAAATCAAGTTTTGATCGATTTTGGTGTATGATGTAATATTATGCTTTATTTAATATTAATTTTCAAATTTGTATTTATAACATTCAAAATTTTAATATGCCAAAAATAATATAAAATTGCTGAAAAGTGCCACGCGACCTTTCACTTGAAATGTTGCAATATTACAGTATGAAAGCAACAAAATTGTAAATAATCTGTTGTATGAATTAATACGTAATTTTTGGTTATCTTTATTACACTTAAAAAAAAATTAAAAACAGTAACGAATCCAGGTTTTTCGGTGCCTAAAGCTAAACATTTAAACATAAATTATGGAGTCTCACAATTAAGCCAAAATTGTAACGAATGATTTAAATAATATAATAATTAATAATAAAGTCACTGAAAATAGCTGTTTTGTTTTCAAACAAGATTGAAAATTCTTCAAAATATAACTATAAGATGTGGATCTCGAATGTCTTAGTGGTGCGGCCTGAGGGCCGCACTAATTCCTTACTCTCCCGTAACTACTCACTATTTTTGGATTGGCAATAAAAATACATTGTTTTATACACATTTCATGACAAACCCGTAGTGAAGCGAGTGCGATAATTTCAGAAAGGTTTTAAAAAGTCACTTTTGCAAAACAATTGACGACGGGAGACATCAAAATGCTTGGACTAAAGAATTTCAGTGCCGTAAAGTAGTAAAGTAAAACAATTGCTTGTTATCCGAAGAACACAAAGTCCAGTTTTGTTGACGATTGGAGAGGAAGAAAGTTTTTCCTGGTAAGGTAACTTTTGACTACTTTGCAATCCTCATTATTTCAACTTTTTGCTTTTTAATCCTTAACATTTTTATAATTTTAATCGTAATTTATAAAATATGTATGAATATAAATTTTTCAGATAAATTCATTTGGGGTTTATCCAAATGACTAACAAGGAAAACCCCTCAAATATAACTTTAGGATTAAGATAAACTTTGGTAGGCTGATTACTATTTAATTTTTAATGTTAAGATGAGCATTCTTAGGAACTATTAAAACGTGATTAGCAAATTCAACAATTTTTAATATGGTATAATTTATTTATAGTAGCTACTATATAATATCATAAAAAATTAAAATACAATTTTTAATATTATATAATGAAGTATTTAATTACTACATTTTCTATTACAAGTATGTAGCATTCATGTGCAGTTGCCCTACCTGGCTTTCAGTTAATAAAATAAAGACTTTTTCCTAACTAAAATCCAAACGTAATCAAATAAGTTTTTACAACAAACATAAAAATTTAATTTTGTAATTTTTAACAAAGTATTAAATTTTGTTTTTTAGTTCACGGTTAAAAATAATAAATATCATTGTCGTTATACATCAGATTTATTATTTAATTTAAAAGATTATTACATTAAATTTAATGACAATAAAAATAAAACTAATTGTTGGAATCTTTATCTTGTATTTTTACAATCTAGCCATTGCCGTACGCAATAACAATAAAACTTTATGTTATGTTGGTATTACGTATTTCGGTTTATTATAAATTTGTAAATTTTAGTTAAATACTTTCATTTCGAAAATATTAAAATTAAGAAATTCAAAATGAGAGAAAAACCTTGTATTCTAACTGTTCAAAAAGTAGTAAATTAAAATTGAATTCATAAATTAACATTACGAATTTTTGATTGAAAAAATATGCAATGTAAGAAATAAATATTACTTCTAGTTCGGCGGTAAATATTATGCAAAACAACAGTAAATAAACAGGTACAAAGCTTTTAGAGAACATTTGAATTCCCATTTATACAAACTAAAATGATTTTATTCTGGATATAACAATAAAAATAATTCAAATTTGATTGTTTATTCATCCGTAAATTTTTTAAATTTTAATATATTGTATTATATTGTAGGTATATTAAAAAAATGTAAACTTCACTTCTCTCCTTTTGACAAAAATACTAGGAATGCTAATTTTGACATTAATACTAAACTTAAGTCAGCGTCAATATTTCAGTTCTTAATAAAACATTAACGAACCCAGCATTTCCAAACAATTTACAGCATTTGCCAACATTTCACGAGCACTTTCGAATAAATTTAAAAATAGTAAAAAATTCCAATGTGGAGGGCAGGCGTCAAGTTGGGCCCCTCCTAAACTTTCAATTTTAATTTCTTAATAAAAAATTAACGAACCCAGCATTTTCAAAATAATTTACAGCATTCGCCAACATTTCACGAGCACTATCAAATAAATTTAAAAATAGTAAAAAATTTTAAAGTGGAGGGCAGGCGTCAAGTTGGCCCCTCCTAATCATTCAATTTTAATTACTTACTAAAAAATTAATGAACCCAGCATTTTGAAACTAATTTACAGCATTTCGCGAGCACTTTCAAATAAATATAAAAAAAATAAAAAATTACAAAGTGGAGGGGAAGCGTCAAGTTGACCCCTCTTCGGTTAAAAATCGTTATTTGCTAATAAAATATAAATAAACCTAGCATTTTCAAAATAATTTACAGTATTCGCCAGCATTTCGCGAGCACTTTCAAATGTAATTAAAAAAATTTGAAGATTCCAAAATGGAGGGGCCAACTTGACGGACCCAGTTTGAATGCAATACTTCAGCTAGTTTATAAAATAAAAATCTAAAAAACTTATCTAACTGAGATAAAAAGGCAAGAAAATTGAAAGGTGGCATATCTAATTCGTTGTTAAATTTTTAAAATTTACTTCAGCTAAACAAAGTTTTATCTGGTATTGTAAAACTGAACCTTATAGGTACAAAACATAGGTGCTAATCCAGGGTGTCCGTGGGGGGGGGGGTATGGAATACCCTACCGTGGTATCTTTTACTCTTTATTCACCAGTCAAAATAACAATAATTCAGTTACCAATGTTGGCAACTCGAAAGAAAAATTAGAAACATATTAAGTAAAATTGAGACAACCCTGTTTTAAGGAGTCGGAAAACCAGGAGTTGAAGGTCCACAAATTTGTTCCGCGGGAAAACATTAAATCACTGAACATTTTGAATAGTTATTATTATTTATAATAATAAAATAAACCAGAATTCCGAAGCTAGCACTTCGTTAGTTTCAGTGATTAGCGAAGAGGAAAAATAATAAAAATAATAAACAAAATTTTAAAGCAGGATTTCTTATATTATTAAGTTGGATTTATAAAGATTAAAATATATTTTTTTACCTACACCTTGTTCATTATTTTCAGAATTTCTGTGAAATTGGTTGACTTCCCAAAAAAATGTATTTGACCAAAGTTGTAGCCCGTTAAATTCCCTATCCAGTTTAAGAGATCAGTTTTTTTCTAAGACGTTTCGTTTAAAACATACGGGGTTCGCAAGAAAAGTAAAAAAAAATAAAACCTGAATTTTTTTAACATTTTTTCCCTTAATTTAATTTATAACTCGAAATCCGTTGATTCTAGACAATAAAAAGTTTAAAGCTAATTTGTAGATAAGTGAACGATCTTTAAAAAAGTTCTAATATATTAAGCCTAAAAAATCAAAAATATCGGAGCTATGGCCGTTTGAAATCAGAAATTCAAAAAATTGCTTTAAAGTAACCCCGCTAAGGTTTAATTTTATATGAAAATATGTCTTAAAAAAGTATCCTTTATCACTACCTCAAAGGTTTCCATGGTCACGGAGACACCCTGTATATTAGAAGCAAATGAAAAACACCAGATGAACAAAACTTGTGTTCATTTTCAAGAATGATAGCTTTAGGTGAATAATAATCGTTTAAGGTAAAGTAAACAAAAAAAAGTAATACGTACAGGAATCAAACAATGGCGTAGCATGTTACCGATACTGCTCAACATATTATATTGATACTCTAAATGTAAATGAAAATCTTACCACGTAATAAATCTAAACAACCAAGATTTTGAGTTAACAATGCTCTTCTCAGACTATAAGTTTATAATACCCAACGCCAATCGCGAAAGCTCTTTATATTATTCATTTTTAAAACTAAGCAAACTCACGGAAGACTAATATGTTCATTTCTTCAAATAAAACAAAAAATACGGTTTTCAAATCAGTTATACCATATAGATACGGTTATACGATCAGCGTATATAGAAGAAATAAAATTGTTTAAATATTTTAACTGCTTACAAAAGAGAGAAATTTAACTATATAAATGGTAAATAAACAGAACTTCTAGGAACAAAACCAGCAAGCGAGAGCCAACATTATAATATATGGCAGTGAGATTTGGACAATTACCAAAGACAACAACGAACGATTACAGAGCGTCGAAATGAGATTCCTACAATCAGTGGCAGAATATCAAAAACAAACAAACAATTTACCAAACATGTTAAGTTTAATTGAAAAAAATAAAATTATAAAGAAAACATCGCAATAGAATAAGTCACAAGCGACTGATATGGAAGTTAAGAAAACAACAAATTGTCCAATAAATGTACAGCCAAGGTTAGGTCTACAAATAAAACACGTCAATATATATTAAACTAATTATGTTTCAATTTTAAAGCAGAATTTCCTATTATGTCGACTGATTAAAACATCTTAAGGAAATATGTATTTGTTACAAACCTGATATTAACCCATGCTGTATAATTATAAACAATAGTTATGTTATGAATAAATAATCAATTTAAAGAGTAATGAATATAATAACGCAATTCGGTTTGTTCAAATGTGTGCTAAATACCCTTCTCAAAATGGTAAACCACAACCTTGTTAAATATAATTACACGTTTTCATCAAGAATAAATATTCTCACTTTTCGAGTTCTTGCTAATCCACCCTGGGGTTGAAAGCATCCTTAAAAGGTTTTATAACTAATAAGTCATCGTGTCACTACATAATGTCTTATTGACTTAATTTAGCTTTTAAGTTCATCCACTCAAACAATAACCAAAGCAGCAGACTGAATTTTGACTATCAAAGAGGTTTATAAGTTCGAATTTTTGTAACTCCGAGGAAACTTTGCTTTTTAGTTTACTAAACTTGTACTGTTTAGGGTAATTTTTAACAAAAGTTCATACCGAAAATAAATATAAACACAATGGAAAACAAGAAGTATTTGTTTACGAAATTTGATTGAAGTGTTTGAAACAACTTCTTTCAAGTTTCCGTACTTCCAGATATTGTGGTATTTCAAAATACTTTGTTTTTAAGCTAACTGCTCTACCTTTCCATTATCTGACAAAGGTTTACCTTGAGGCAGTGTTATTATATCATCAAGAATTAATTTGTGTATTTTTGTGATGACATGCTTTAAGCGTTTAAGATATTTTTGAAATACCTGCCTGACATCTTAATCTTCCAGCTATTCTTCCATATTATGTTAATTGACTCAACGTTCTATTTGATCTTGCTAGATTTAAAACAAACATCAGCAAACTTAAGAAAACACATAACTCCTAATTGTGAAAGATGTCATTATAAAAAATATTGCAACTGATCTTCCATCTTCAGCATCAAAAATTGTTTTTACCGTCGTTTTTTCTATGTTTCATCCACTACATCTACAAAAAAGATCAAAGCTTAGATGTTAAGTGCGTTCAATGGCGAGGTACGCAGACTCCAATATTCGACCCAACTAATAGAGCAGTTTATTAATTTTTTTAATTTAAATTTCAGACTAGTCCCTTTTGTTTCTCCAAAGCCCAAAGGAAGCTTTATTGTAAGGTATTCAAAAGAACCGCCACACAGCAAACAATTGAAATTAAGCCTTAACCTGTCACGAAGTTCAATTATAAGATACATTTTAAAGTACAACATTTTTGGAAACAAGAAGAACGATTAAGTTGACATTAAAACAAAACTTTTCAATTTTCTATTCAGAATAAAAGTTTACAATTCAATCGAGTTCTTTAGTTGTTAATAACTATAATCTACTTTGAACTTTTAATCATCATTATAGTTTGTTATCTAGAGATAAAACATATAATATAGTCCTCGTTAGCTTCCAAGTTTTATTAGAAGTACCCATAAATGTCCCATTATCTGTTACTGCAAACTTACCAAAATATAGACTTGCCAACGAGCAATTGCCAATTAAAATTGATTGATTCTCTGATTGATTGAATAAGAAATTAATAAATAAGTGAGTGGTGTGAAACTAGATTGGTGTGCAACTCGATTGGTGCGAAACTCACAACAAACATTGGATTATTAATTCTTATATTATAAGATAATATGAATGCTGTGATTAATATCATGAAACAAAAAAACAATTGTATTACTATTGCATCAAATTATAAATATAAAAAACAAATAACAAACAAAATAAACAAAAAATTTGTACGGTCTGACAAACAAAACAAACAAATAAAGATTAATCATGTTAAATTAATTGCGGTTATAATTTTTCTTAATTCTTTACAAAGAGTGCGTTAGGATGTAATTAAAATTACAAATAACACAATAAAAGCAAAGAAATAAGTTAAAAATGGCTGTTAACAAGCAATTTACTAAGTAAACATAGGTTACTGACTACCCATGCGATTATTTTGTAAGTAAATTAATATAATAGCGATTTACCATTCAATTTTTCTATTATTAATCATAACGTCTTTATTTATTCCAGTCATGTACTTTTTCTTTTCCCTTATAATACTCGACCAGTTTTGAAATGACCAGGTCTTTATGAAATGCGACATAATAAATCATTTTAAATGCAATTCTCAGTTATGTATTACATTAATACAATAAATAAATAATTTATCGTATAAATAATGTGATTTTATTTATATAAGACTGGATTGAAAAGGCCTAATTTCACACTGTAGATTTAATTAAGATTTCCTTTTGAAAAAATCAATTTGTTTGATTTACATAACCGGGCAAAGCCATGTAAAAAGGCTAGTAACAAAATAAATATGTGCTTAAAAAAATTATAATTCAAAAGAGTAGGAAAAAAATGAATTAAATATTCAAAACAAAACCACGACACAAACAAAAAAAACGATAATTGAATTTGTGAGAAAAACACTTTGATAACAATTTTGTATACGTAATTACGTTACAAATTTTTTTTATGTAAAATTAGTACTTCACACAGAAGGCAATAAAATATTCGTACACATAAACGTAGCAAAAACTTCGAAATCATTTAATGTCTTCCGTTTAATATTTTCAGCAAAAAAATGAAAAAGTACGTTTTGGCGAACGTATTGGTCTTTAGTCCAAATGACAATTTCATCCTTCTACTTTTACATAAAATTGATTTATGAATTTAAAGTTTTTAGTGAAACTTAAAAAGTGTCTTGTTACCCTTGCCAAAACGAGGATGTGGTTAAATCTCGAGATAGGTTGCCAACTTCAAACGTAACCCATATTATTATAAAGAAGTTAGAACAATACGAAATCGTGATATGTATATCTTATAGATTTTCTCGTTCGTTTAATGAAAGTGTAGTCGAATTTGTAAAATTAGTAAATTACAATGCGTGCTTTCTTGACTGAAATATAAAATATAATATTCGACACGAAGTCTAATCAACGGTGTCTAATAATCAGGTAATTACGCACGCTTGCGTAATGTCTATTGAGTGTTGAGACTAGATGACGATTTTCCATGAATGTTCTTTTGCCACGCAATCAAAATAACTTATGTATTCCATATCCCATCTTCCCCAAATTGATGTCTACTTAGAATGACAATTGAGAAATTGCTTAATTATATCGCAAGTGGAAACTAATAAGAGTAACGCGTCAATTTCACAATGGAATAGAAAAATTTTGAAATGCAAATTTTATATAACGAAATTCCCTTCTATAGTTACCTTCAATTAAATCGCAGCCCTAAATCACTTTAACGACGACGTTGTCCTTGTTTCTCTCCCATGTTGTGCCACAATAAAATTATTATATTCATTAACAACCAACTAACCCCGTTGTTTTAGTTTTTCCATCAAAGACTAAATATTACGGTTTATATTAAACTTGTCAAGTGTAATAAAGTCTTAATTAAATGTTTTAAAAGTGAAGGGTTTATTACTCAATTTTCTAACCTAAAATTTTAACCTAAAAATTACACAAAACGGAAAACTTGCATAAAATTTTCGAAATAAACTTTTTAATGATGATCATCGGGACCCTTTGGGAAGAACGATCCTTCAGTTTGTGTTGTGATGAGAAGGAATGGCTTGCCATAATAAAGGGTGTGCCAAAAGTCCCTTGCCTATTTCAAGTGATTATAATTTTAGCTTTTAAGTTGTTGTATCTCAACTACTCTCAGAATTGTAAATTTCCAAAATTTTAGGGCGAAACCAAATTTCCGTTTCAAAAATTTACAAACCTGCAGAATTAATTTTATCGGATACATTTTAATCACCTCGGCGTATTTGGTATTTTATATTATGTGGAACTTTAAATAAAATTAATGAGTTTTTAGAACGTGCAAACAATTATATTCAAACGAAAGGTTTCTATAAAATAGAGCGCAAAAACAATCATTAAATTTATCCCACCTGAAAATCAATTTTCATAAATTTATTTTCCCCTAAAAGCTCCTGTAACAATCTGTTTGAATCAATAGTGTCATTGCCTTACTTAAAAGATCTCACAATTTGTGTATCTGCACTTGTTGAATTATATTGTGCTGATCGTACATTTGAATTAAGGAAAATTACGTTTTGTGTTGAATAATTAAAGCACTTTAAGCTGTGTTCGTTTTATGCGACAGACAATTTGTAATCCAGAATATGACATACATTAATTCTCATCAAACAAAATAAATCTAATTTAAATCTGATTTAAATAAAATTTTTAATTGAAAACGAACAAATCTCGCTTTCTGCAAATTTTAGGTTATGACTAATGGCAAAACGCTGTTCTTTCTTTTCTCAAAGTCACGAGGATGTGCGATTTTTCTCTCTGCCGCTATTCTAATGTCCAAAGGGTTTACATTATTAGTCTCTCGAATAGATTTCATTTTCACAACGAGGTAACCTCAATGTTGATACGCCCAAGGAAGCTAAACACGGAAATATGTTTCAAATATTAGCTGAAATGTGTACGTATCCGTCGTGGCGCTGAAATGGGTCATGTACTTATATATTTTATCCCAAAGGTCGCAGGTTCGAATCAAATGTAAATACGTTCTAACATTTACATTCATAAGTGGAGTTCACTGCTGTGATTCAAGAATATTAATATTTTAAAATTTGAAATACTTAATACCTATTAAGCGTTTCTGAAATTTAAAACTTGTCAACTAACTGATAATTTTTTAACATAATTAAATTACTTATTACTTTAGCGATGTTCGCGGCAAGATTGAGTTGTTTGTGTTTCATTTAATTTTTTCATACTCTGCCCTATTGCTTTTAAGTCGCTGAAAGCTATAACTTTTTCGTAGCGCCAGAAGTACTGTCAGTAATCATTTCCTGATTATTTTTGTATACTAATAAATTGGTAACTGCTTTTTGATACCAATGAAATAAAAGCTTTGCTATTACTCGACTCAACGCACTACAAATTTCCTTCAACACAAAATTTAGCAAAGTATTGCATAGCTTTTTTTTACTGAGAATACTACATTTGCAAAAAACAGGACAAAGATTAAACACTTACACAGAAAACACGAAGGAAAAATCAACAATACCATCAGACTTTCTTGAAACAGAAACAAGAAAAAACAGAGAATTTGGGAATGAAAAATGCTAAACAGAAACAGGTGCAGCTCGAAACAAAAAAAAAACAAAGTGAAATGCAAAAAGAGACTAGAACTGATTGGTACTATTAATATGAGTACCTGATTGGTTTGAAATATTTATAATATTCATATATAAATGCAGAAATATTATTCCATCAAAACTGATATTTTAAACAAGGCAAAGTCTTAATGTAAAAATAAACCGTGTACAACAACAATCTCATTTTATATTTATGTTATTTTTTATGAAACTATTTTGAAACCAAAATATCGTTAAAAAAATTTAAATCGCAGTAAAAATTTTAACAGCTTCGTTAAATATAATAAAGATAGCTTATGTCAGCTCAAGTAGAACACGGGAAGATAACGTAAAGGGACTATCAAACGGAGCTTTAACTAAGGAACTGAATATTGTCTCAAAGTAAGTTTACTTAATTTATCCAAAAGTATTACAGAACGACGAAGAGAAAATAAAAAATAATTTCTGTTGTATCAGAAATTTAATTATCATATTTTGCTGCCGATATTTTTTTTAAATAATTAGACTCAGAACATCAATAGTAAATTTTATTGTATTTAATCAGTGAATATTAAAAATAAATAAAGCTATTCGTATTGAGGTTAACTATTAGCGACTGGGTTTTTGGAACACGAACGACACGAACTGTTTACACTGTGTATATACTCTCTGTACTGCATTTACACTACAGTAACCTCTTCATATTTTTCTAGTAAAATACGTTAACAACATTTAATTAAGCATTTAAGAACCACTCTGTACCTAAAATGGCAGAATAATGAATTTTAGTTACAACTTGACAGGATTTGCTGCAAAAATTGGCAGTTTAATAATGTTACGGTGCCATTACGACACTCCATGATACGAGATCAGACACTTTAGCAAAATCTGAACTAAGTATACGTCGTGTCTTCAGATGAACATTTGAATTTGTACCCAGAGACATGAAATTTCAGATTACCGTATTTTAGATTTCATTAGGATTTCAGATTCTGTGACGACACAAGTAGTGTACTCCACATTCAAGCGATTTAACAATTTTATTTTTCGGTGTGACAGCAATAGCAAACTTTTATTTCATTTTTTCGGAATAAAAATATATAACGCAATAAAAAACGTATTCCATAATGATATGATCTGATTTATAGCATAGTAGTTTAGGTCAGGCCATTAATTTACTTTTTTGACTATTAAACTGTATATCAAGACGATTTTCACTTTTATTGAATCAAAACACAAAAATTCAAAGGTATTTTACTTCCCGAGAGAAATTGTAAAGTATTTTTTGTAATATTCAAGACAATGGATTTCACGAAGAATTATTCAGGTGCAGACCGAAAAGCGTACCGCTGCTTATTAATTTATCAGTTTTTGAAATTCAAAAAAATATGAAGGGTGTGATTTTTAAGGGTGGAAAAGTGGTCTAGCTAGAAGTGAATAATTCAGTAGAGATGCATATAATGTAGTTCATGAATTGTGCATCTTGTGAAACGAACACAAATTTTCACCAGTTAATCTGTTCTGTAAATATGATTTTAAATTATTAGGGCGTCATTAATCATGCATGTGAGAGCTCCGAGTGCGAAACCATAAATTAATAATTCAGAAATCTTGTGCATTTGCCATTTTGATCAGCGAACCGAGGGTGAAATTAACACCATTTATTTAAGGGTTTAAAATTTAGCTTTTATTTTTATTGTTGTTTGTGAATAAATAAATAAATAAGAAAACAAATTGTGATCCAGTTGTGTAGGTGATTCAAAATTCAAATTGGTAACTTCTGCTTGCCAGACTTGCTTTCGAATAAATTTGAACAAAATCACTCGTTAGCTGGTTCTCTTATGCGACAAAAACATATGTACATGGTTATTGCGGTATTCTGCAAACGACGTCTGCACAAGAGAAGCGTAACAACTTTACAACTATGTTTCGGACGCTGCAGATAAGGGAGACGCCCCACAATAAAGACAGCTTATAGCATAGGAAGTGCAAATTTGCTCGTAAAGGTTTTCGTCTTACAAAACTTAATGTTGTTTTACGATGCATAACCTTATAATTGAATTTGAACGTCTTTGTTCTCATCTTCAAGCTTAATTAAATGATCTTATGTATCGATTAAAAGAAAAACGAGTTGAGCGTTCTCAAATGCAGACAAGGTACACTGTCGTTGTCATAAAAATACAAAACTTTACCATATTGGATTATATAGCGGAAACGTAGCGACAAATTGTCAACATCCAGAAAAATTACTTTTATGCAGTCAAAGATAACATCAGTTGAAAATTTTATGTTAGGTAATTAAATTATCATATCTGTATTTTTGAACAAAGGAGTATGAAATATTTCTACTTTTCTTTTTACATAATTTCCATTTTGCTACATTTTAAAGGTAGCGACTACATTGGAACAAACGACATCAACGACAAGCAAAACAAACATTTCTACTCTTTATTCTTATGGCAGTAACTACAGTTGGCTTGTAACTGATTCGATCAGCCTTTTATGGCAACACTTCCATTCTATGCAGACCGATCTTAATGAAAAAAAATGTATAAACTTTGATGAGATGGGGGGGGGAGGTAATTACGTGATATATAATTATTTCTATATGCGAAGAAGAAGGCTCCAAACAAGTTTTCACAATTTTAGTTATTTCCAGGCTTAGAAGGGTTCCAATTCTAGTTGCCCCCCCCCCGGTTGCGCCACTGTCTCACTGCTTCTCGAAAATGCAGCAATAAAAAACTGGCAACATAATAAGAGTGAGTAGTGAGGAAATATGTTGGCTCTCACTCACTCTGACGTATATCTCCGGTTGTTGGTTACCGGTTACTTCAGGCTGAATGAAAATTTATTACAAATTTTTTTTCTACACGAAGGGTACAGATTTACTATGTAAATTACATGCATTCTCTAAAATTTTATACTTTTAAAAATTTGAAAAGTCCAAAAATAATAATTCAACGCAAAATATAACTCTTTTTAGCCTTGGAATTTATTGTAAAATTTTGCAATTTGATGGAAGATCATACAATATTTTATAAAAATCACAGAATTTTGTTTAAAAACTAATTTTTTGAATTGATTTATTATTTTTGTCGTTTTATCACATTATAAAAAATAAAATAACTTTTTTCTTCTAGCTCTCCTTTTTTTAAATAAACAAACTAAACAAAATGTTAAAGTAATAAATTATAACTGTTAAGTAAAGAATACATACTTATATAGAAAAATAATATTAAAAAAAAACAATAAAAACAACAAATTAACATTTAACAGGTTTGGACTAAGAATATTTGAATAAACAAGAAATGAATTTTGAAAAAAATACCTTATAAAAATGTTGAAAATATAAAATATAAAATAAAACTTTGTAATACGATATAAAGACCCCTATTTCACAATTATTATTGATCATCAGTCGTATTTAACACCAGAAATCAAGAAATTTAAAAAAATTACTAAATTGAATGTGACTTACCAAAATAGATTATGAAATTTTTAAGGTTAAATGAATACAATAATTTTTATCACGGTACAACCGGAGTTGAAGTGGAGAACGTACAGCGCCATCGTGTCACTTCTACAAATTAAATTTGAAAAAGAATTTTAAAATTGAAAAAAAACATTCAAATTATTTGGAAATTTAAAATTTGCTTTAGTGTTTTCGATTCTCACTGATTTGTTCTCAATTGTTTTCTAAAAGTATGATTTCTAAATCGAATATAAGATTTCGTATCAATGCCCCTTTTTTTCGAATTTAAATTTTTTTTAGTTGTTTTGAAAAAAATACCATTCGAACTTTAATAATAACTGCGAAAAAGTTCAGAAATAGCATTTCGCGCCAGTGCCTCTTTTTTTAATTCAATTTTTTTTTTATTTATTTTTATAAATTGTTCTTTAAATGTTCTCGAGTATCCTGTTAGATTATCTTATGTGCTCTATTTTACAATTTAGTTAAAAATTAAAAAAATGTGGTATTTGCAGTATGCAGGCCCATCTTAAGAAACTCGAGCGTTCTGGGCTGTCATGCCGCCTTGGGAAGAATAAAATATAATATCGTAAAGTTTCTCTCTTAAAAGTTCAAAAAAATGATCTTATTAGGTATCAACACTTAAGCACTGATTAAATACACCGTGTGTATTAATGTGAGTTGTTTTTAATATTTAGATATGAAATTTCACTTCTCTCTAAGGTTGCCCCTAAATGAGGGAGAAAAGACAGTCGGTCTCAGGGTAGGTTCAACTCTCAAAAAAAGTAATAAATATCAATACCAAACTTTTTCGTCACAAAACTTGCAATCGAAATTATTTTAAACTTTTAACATTTTTATACTTTCGAAGTTTAATTTTTCGTTATCAAGGCAAGTGCAATATCTTCGCGACCACACGTCGTCTTCTTGAAATTTAATTGAAATGCAAAACAATAACGTCCATCTAACAAAATCAAACAATCGTCCAAAAGAAATAATTTTAATCAAACTTCTCCCCCAAAAAATACTCATAATTCAGCGGAGAAAAATTCAGGCCTCCACCGTTTTCGCTATCTTGACAAAAAAGCCCCCACTCTACTAAAACCTCTACCAACATTAGGGTCACAAAACTTTGATCGCCCAATTAAAATCTTAAAACCACAAAAATATTTACAGTTAATAACGGGGGCCGCCAAAAACATTTCGTATTATCGCAAACGTTTTCACCATATACTATGGCATCATCAGGCGATGAACTAGAAAGAGAAACAAGAAAATCCCGTATTTAACGTCTAAATTGCAAGAGAAAGAGAGAGAGAGAGAGTAAAAGAGATATATTTTTGAAGAATTGGTATCATCTTATGATCTCACTTGTGAATGCTCTTAAAATTAGATCGGTAATACCGGTAGATCTTTCAAAACGCGATTTGATCTCACAAATTTACAGACGAAAAATCAAATTTTGCGAAACACCTACTAAACACAAACCACAAACAGGGGGAGGGGGAGGGTACGAAATTTAATTTTACACATTAAACAAAAAGTTTAATATAATAAAATAAAAAATTTTCAAACAAATTACCGCAATTTCAAACGTTTGCCATCACTGACTGTCAGGTATGTAGACGCCCTTTAAGCCACCGTTTAAAGATTGTAGCACCTCTGTTATATTTCAGCCTTGAGGATGAACTAATAAATAGTTCAAAACGTTGGCCAGCAGTCAATAAGAGTTTGATTTACTACCCTCACACCCAATATCCGTTACATTTAATAAAACTGGAATTTTTGGAAGCTATTATTCATCTTCACTACTAAATAGTCAATCTGACTCAATGATCTCACCCCTATTAAACATTTTTAATAAATAATACCCCCCCCCCATTTTCCGCATTAACACCCCCCCCCCCTCTTCTAACTTAACCTACTAAACCTTTCTTTTCTCTTTTATTAATTTCATATCGCTACTCTAGTAAATTTACCCTAAAAGATTACCAAAATGATTTTTTGGTTTTACTAACTTAGCCTATCAATGCTTCAGTTTTGATATCCATTAAATGGCGCCAGATAGTTTGGCGCAAAAGCCTATTCGGTGCTAGACCAATTCAACAGAACATTATTTGATACAAATCGTTTTGATCGAAAGCTCTCTAGTTTAAAATTTTTTTTAATCCTTTATAAAGTTTCTTTTATAAAAATTCTTTTATAAATTAAGATCGTACTATTTTTTACTATTCTTTATCTTTAAATTTTCAAAATTTTATTATTACCAGACAATAAATTAAGAACAATCAAAGAATCAATCCATAACAATCCAAAAAAGAGGAACTGGAAAAAGTCTTTTTGAAAATTCTTAAAACAACTGAGAATAATCGAGAACAATAACAAAAAAAATTAATTTTATGAGTTTTCAGGATCAAGATAATTTTTTTCGTAATTTAAAAAAATTTATTATAATATGTATTTTTAAACTTTTAAAATATCGAATGTTTATCAAATTCTGAAATACGTAACGTTCGTAGATTGTAATTTATGCTGAGGCGGACAACTTCCAAATAATTCAAAAAATTTCTGGTATTTCATTCTTTATACCAAAATCTTTAAGAGATAGAAAAAATATTTAAGTACTGTCGATCTGGATTTCTAACCTTGTCCCACTATATTATTAATATTCATCAATGGTGATATAATTAAAAATCCGGTGCTACTTAACGCTGGCGATATAGATTACATCCGGTAAACATTTCAAGCAATTGCAGGAAGCCATAAATATGGTAAATAACTGATGCATCACGAACAAACTAAAACTTAATGTTAGTAAATGCAATGTTGTGATTATTTCTAAACAAAACTCAATAATATAACTAACTTGTTATGCGATCCTTAGTACAAATTTAATAAGTATGTAGATATAGCAGCTTAAATATATCATCATTCTATTTTAATATATTGCTATGTTCTATTTTAATTTCCATGTTTCCTAAACCCTAATTACATTAATAAACCCTAAATTGCAATAATAGACGAACACGAGAACTTGCGCAAAAAATATTAAATATTAAGTGTTTTCTTGAAATTATTTGTTTGGTAAAAAATTATTTTATTAGAATGAATTGAAACTTCTCTGTCGAGTTCAAATATGTCAATGGAAATTTGTAACAATGTCATTAAACGAACGTTTCAAAAGAAAATTAGCCTTAATTAGAAGTGAAATCATTAATAACGGTTCAAAACAGATTTCTCAGACAGAGTATTAATTAAACAAAAAATAAATAATAAAAAATACATTAAAAGTATCTCCAATTATAATGTTCAAAGCTGCGATTTCAATTTTTTTTAAATTAATTAGTTAATAATTTAATTCTATATTATGGAATGTAGAGCTTTTTTTAACACTTGTCAAATTTACGCGAAAGTTGGTATATAAAAAATTGAAAGAACTTCTACTTTATTAAAACGTATTTTTTCTAAATGTGCTATGAGTTTTAGATGTAAAAAATTTAAATCAATCGATAATGTTGAACACTAACGTCAAGAGCGTAATTGTCAATAATGTGCAATGTGGGCATAGTGTGATATTAAAATAATCATCTCGATTTTTAATCTCATTGAAGCAGTCAATCACGAAATCGCTTTTATTGGAAGCTCTTTGGACCCAGGATAGCGGCAACACGACTCGATAGTCAATACATAACTTCAAAATTATTAAAAATTGCTCCAATCGTTTTGAGAATTCTTTTTTAGTTATTGTGACGTAATTGCGATTCATAAATACATTTTTTGAATTTATTTTGCAATAAAATACTTC
The DNA here is from genome assembly GCA_911387805.1 of Cantharis rustica. Lineage (NCBI taxonomy): Eukaryota > Metazoa > Arthropoda > Insecta > Coleoptera > Cantharidae > Cantharis > Cantharis rustica. The sequence goes on from OU426877.1 coordinate 118,832,168, forward strand.
GACTGTGTGTGCAAAGTTTGTAAAATGAGTTAAATTATGATGTAAAGCCTATCGACCAATGCCAAAATAAAATTTGTATTTCTTACGTTACTCAATTTCTTTTTATATTGCTCGAAATAAATCGCAAATTTGGGAACATAAAATTTAAAGCAATCAGGTTTCGAAAAATAAGCTAAAATTTTTTGTTCGCATAAAATATGTCTTATAATTGAGTCTTCAGATAGATTATGTTCGATCAATCGGTAATTATCCCCTCTCCAAATATTTTTTTAATATCGAAATTGCGTAATACTCTGGTTCCAAGTTATCTTGTTAATGCATAATTAGTTAACAAACAACTTCTTGCGAACAAAAGATTAAAAAAGGCGTAATTAATATTACACCCTTTCAGATGATAATTTACAATTCCTGCACAATTTTGTGTAATTAATAACGGTTCTTTTGTTGTTCTTGTTGTAATGACCATTAATTTTTTACGTTCAAAGTTTACGCTTCTTGCTGCCTCGGAAGAAAAAAATGAACGTACAAAAAAATTTTCGTGAACATTTTAAACCTACTGCAGTATACGAATTGAGTTTATAGAAAATTAGAATGATTGTTAGGATTTCTTTTTTAGAAGAGCCCGTTCGCGTCGTTAATTACCGGCATTCTTGCATGCATATCGCTAATACAGGTTAGAAGAGTGGATTATTGGACTTGAAGCTTTCCATAATTTAAGTTTTGTTCGTAATAGGCAAAAAGCTAAATTAATGACAAAGCAAAATAAAATAATTTGTTTCATTTAGAAAAGAAGCCATTAGTTCTAATCCCAGAGCAAAATTTTAGGTATGGTCATTTTTCGAGCTGGACTAAAGCTTAGAAACTAAAAACTCATATTTTTCTCGGCGAGTTCCCGTTAAAGTGAAAAATGTGAGGATTAGAAAAAGATTTATGTTAAGACCAGTCATTTACTTTCATCTAAAAATACTAAATATTACACAAGTTGGGTTTCCTTTCGTTAAATAGTCCAAATGTAGCGTTAAATTTTGATTCCAAATTCTGATATAGTTTTCAAAAACCAAACTATTCCTAATGCAGTGTAATATTCATTATTTTGACATTTTATTATTCTAGTAAGCTCAAGCTCTGCTTACCAGCTGCTACGCTTCCCATATTATCGCTAATTCTATTTACTCCAGCCTACAGTTAACACGAATCGCTTGATAAGACAGCACTTACATTTTTATGAATATTTATTATCTTCACAATATATTTCATACGAAAATAAATTTTTATATCCCACAAATTAGGACGAAACTTGGTTCCTATTCAAACTTTGCACGGTTTGTCGTACAATTAGTTGACTTATAATACTTCATAAAGTATCGTCATAAATTATAACTTCCAGGTGTGAAAGCCCTCTTATTGTATTTACCTACTTGTCATTGTTAAAAATCGATACGACAAATTCCATTTCATATATTAAATGATGACTATTTAAGTAGTCTGCAGTTTGCAAGAATAACAAAAAATGTAACGAAACCACGAAGAAATTTTTAGGTATATGCATGGTGTGTGTCTGCAAAACAAATTACTTTTTTGGAGTAAATATACTTAGGTGCTATTAGAATTTCATCAAGATTTAAATTTCATATTTATTCTCTTAAATAAATATTTAGATTTGAAAATTATGTAGATACATTTTGTGTATTTAACAAAACTAAAATTAAGCAGAACCAAACAAAGTTCCTCAGCCATTTAGTCGACTCATTTTTTATTCTTAGTGCTACTTAGTAACACTTAACAAAAAAAAATTAAGCAATAAAAATGTATCCTCTTAAGAATTTGATTATGTAACAGATGCGATGTAAAGCACCCCACGAAATAAATTTACATTTTGGTGTGGTTTTTGTACCGATTCTCAATTGCTGAACAAAATCCCAGTACTGATGGATTCGCTCTATTAGATTTAGCTTCAAAATCGAAAACTTTCTCTGCGTTAGTTTTACGTTATTGCGAACAAAACATCAGATTCTCGTGTACATAATTTAAAATATACAGGACTTTAAAATATTCTTAAAAATTTTGTGTGTGGATGCTTGTGCTTTGTAATCGTCAAGTGGAGTTGCAAAACTGCAACTACATTTACACTAAGGTTATGCAAATTCAAGATATTTACTCATGAAAAATGAACACAATGAAACCTTTTACTAACGTTTATTCTCTAGTTAAAAATAGCAACTTTTATTATTTTAAGGGTCGATGGCACTAACCTCGATTAAAAACAGTTTTCAACTCTGTTATACGGAGTGATCCAAAATAAAGTTAAATTAGAAATTTTTTGTTCATGTTTAACATTGCCAAGATAAATATTCCGTTTCATTCAATGCAATTACTTCTACATTTACGTAATTTAAAATCTCTCAGTAGTCAAATAAAGAATTAAACGATTAATTAAAACACAAACAAGTGAAAATTAAGTTGCACTTTGATTCTCGGATTCCTTGTAAAAAATAGTTAATTAAAGAACCTGCTTCTGAACCATAAACAAACTCGATTTACATTTTGTCGTCAGTTCGGCGATAAAAAAAAATAGAAAGAAAAGAGAGATTTTCATATTGATTCACAACTGACAAAATCTGACCGCCAAGAACAATTAATCTAATTGTCAAAAAAAGCACTTAGGGTATTACTAGTGGTTTCAAACTATTGAAAATTAAGAATTTTAGAATTTCAGTAATAAAGTGATTCCAAAAAGTATTATTAATATCAGGGCCGTATTTAGAATAGATTTTCGGAGAGGGGATTTTAAAAATATTAAAAAATAAATAGCTAATTTATTAAAATACAAAGGAAACTAACATTCAAAACAAAAAATAAAAGCATAAAGTACAACATATTTAAAAAATAAAAAAAACTACAATAAAAAACAAACATAAAATATAAAATTAAAAATAGAAGGAACTCGATAAATAAGTAAATATGGTTATTGGAAAATTTTGTTTGAATGCTTTCAAACTTTTGGTCGAAAGTAACCGCAAAAAAGTTTAAATTTTGTGAGAAGATTATTTAATTAAAGTCATTATATTTTTTGAGCAATTTTTGTTTATTTGAGTTCGATATTCAGAGAAAATTTCGATTTTTGTGAACTATATTTAAAGGGTGAAAATAATTTGTCGAGGGAGCGACAAATTTTGATTACAGATTGACTTTTGGGCGTTATCGCGGATAAAATTTTGTTTGTGCCATTTTAACAGTTTTGTTTACTACAATATTTTTAATAAGTTTAACCTTATTCATATTTTTATTTTAAACTCTCTTGTAAAAAACCATCTTTAAATAAAATTATTTAATTTTAAAATTTGAATAAAAATTACAAACTTTTAATCTAGTTTTGAGCTCAAGCAAAATAATGTTGTCAAAACGAACCCCAAAATATAAAATAATTTATGGGTTTACAATACCCACTCTAATTTATTGCGGAAGTGTTATTTTAAACTATGCTGCCCATGATGGTTATAAAATTTGTTTGCTTTAAAATTTTTGGTTCAAATAATTTATAGCAATTTAAAATTTTTACCATAATAGTAAGAATTAAGAGGAAATACCTGATTTAATTTATTAGAAATAAACACATTAAACACTTCAAGTTTAATGTTTTTTTTTTGTAGTTTTAAAGATTGTTTTTGTTTTTTCTGATTTTGTTACGATTTCAGTCTTTATTTATTGATAAGTAATTAGGGGGGGGGGGGGAGTTGTAAACCCCCCCCCCCCCCCGTAATACGGCCCTGATTAATATACAATAAGTTGCGTAGCGAACAATTGCATGGATAAGGGCTGCGTCACCCAAGAGTATCAGAGCTTCAAGCAAATAAGACGAAGAAGACATTATTCAAATGCCGTACATTTAGGGCAACAAAAATATAAAAATTTGAAAAACATTTTTTTTTAAATAATAAATTCATGCTTTCTTGTATTTCCCTATTTTATTACACAAATTTATATCTTAATTATTTTAATTAATTCATGTATTTATTGACCTTCTGATTCTTATTAATATAGGTAATTTATCAAGAAATTGATTAAAATCATAATAAAATTTGATTTGTCAATCAGATTTAGGTAAGCTAAAATAAAAATGTGTACAGACCATCGGAAAAAACTTCATGCGCTCCGCTGATCTGTTTGATTAAAATAAACCACGTTATTAAGAGTTTCATTGATTTAGTAATTAATTTAAAAAAATTAAATTTTTAAATTAAGTTTTGCTCCGAAGAATTATCATTTCGGTTGTAAGCTTTGCAGATTGAGTTTTTTCCCGTAGTTCAATTATTTCCAGCCGGATCAGTGATTAATTCCTTTGGTTTTCATTCTTAATTTATGTTGTTGACATTGGGTCGTGCAGGTTAGCCAATATCTGTGAAAGGTTGACGAAAGGGTCATCTTCAGGTAACTCAATTTGTTCGTTTTGCAGAGCTGACTCGGTGTCACATATTACTGACTATAGAGTTAAATTACGTAAATTGACGGATCTTGTCAATTTTATATTTCCACGGACTACAAATATATTTGTTCTGAGAGAGTGGAAAGATGTTTTTCACAAAAAATACACAAAAACCCGGGGATCTGTGGGGTATACATTTCAGTATCTCGGTGATTACACGCACAAAAGATTAATATTAAATTCGACGCAAAATTCCTAGAAAGAGGTTTGCATTATTTTAAAATATTTATAAAAATTTTGTCCGGGTATTCCGGAAGTAATTAACCCTTCGATGAATTGCTGGTGTAGCATTCATTACATTTTAATGAGATGATGACTGTCAAGGAAGATTGAATAGCAATGAATTGTTTAAATTGTTTTGGTGAAGTCGACCTTTTTGTTCGTCAAGATATTGTGAATTACCTTAATAATTACGGTATGGTGTCTAAAACAATGTCTGCATTTGTTTTCTACGTTTGGTTGTATCCATACGATCGTGGCTCTCAGTACTGTTTAAAAGCTGGTCGACTCGCTTTGTTTTGCCACAACTTCCCTATATTTTAATATTTTTTGTTTATTTTTGAAGCAATAAATTTTGTTCATATACATTTGAAAAACTTCATTTAAATAAAAATATTGCCAGTATAAAAATGTTGAGCTCTTTGTAGTGAAGCTGTGGTTACGATTACGTCTTTTATGCGATAATAAAAATTTAACATACTACAAAAGCGCGAGACATTAAAATGCCATCTATTAAACAAAAAAATGATTAAGTTAGATAAAATATAAAATGAACATTAAGAATGCCGCAAGAGAATAAAAGATGATGCACCGAAGAGATATTCGACAGATATAATCAAACATAAAACAGATAAATTTTAACAGTAAAAATAAGTAAATGAAGTTTTGGAAACAAAAAAAAGTGTAGTGTCGTTTGAAAATAAAACAGCAGGTCATTTGTACAACAATAATTACCAAAAATAAAAGACATGTCATTAATGTAATAAATTAAACGTCAGTGTAGTTGTGTAACAAATGGTATCGAATTTTTATGAATAATAATAATAAAAAAATAAATTATGTTGAAGTAATAGCATGCTGCTCCTCTAGTGAATAGGGGTTTAGTATTCACCGGTATTATATTATTAGAGTGCATTATCATAAAGAAAATCTGAAAGGCATTAATACTCATTTGTAATTAAAATATTTACATGAACTGCAAGGATTTTCTAGTGCATATTGAGCAATCTGCATATACATACTTTACATACACTAACAAGTAAATGCACGCTATAACCTGGATAAAGTACCCACAATACATGCAGTAAATGTCGAATAAAAGTTATGTGACAAATACGCCACAGATAACCTGAGAATATTTATTTTCTTCCAGAAAGTAAAACTTCCGTAAAGTAAAAATAACAAAAAGTTCTGCCGTACCTCGTCTTGATCCACCTTAATGGTTGCTCAGTTTGAACACTCACCAATAGGTTTTTATAATGGTAACTTTAGCTTTGAATTAACTGTTCACCACATACATTCGTGACTATGGAGCATAAAAAAACACGCAATATTTCAAGATTTTCAAAAGTTACAAAAATTATAATGTCCTTATAAGTGAATACAAATTGTGGTGTCATATTTGATGCATTATTCCCGTTTAAATTATGCTCACTTTTATTTTCACACCAACAACGTTTAAACGGTGATTAAAAAATTACCCGACCGTTTAAAGCAGTTAAATCTGATAAAAAGTGTAGTAAAACTATTTATCAGCTAAAAATTCAATGGCGAAAATGCCGAAAACGACCTCACTGCACAAAACTTAGCAATAACAATTGAAAGCACCTTAGATCCAAAACTTTGTAAGCATTGAAAGTGAGGAAACTAGAAAAGAATTAAACAGGTTTTCTCAGTTATCATGAACTTTCAATTAGATGAAAACAAAGTCGAACTGAAAGCTCTTACGCCTGAAGAGCTTGAAAAAGAACAAGCGCTAAACTTTGGCAACATCACTTAATGTAAAAGAAGCAAATATCAACGTTGAACTTAATTCTGATACAGAACAATTATACATTCTAAAGCGATCTAAATAAAAATCTAGTTTCGATTCAAAATAATTTAGAAACGACGAAATTGTTTCAAACTTTTACCTATCTGGTTTTCAGCTGACTGCGTTTTAATAATGCTGCATTTTATAATAAGTCGTGATAAAATTTCTTTTGTGTTAATTAATAGATCAAATTTCCATTCTAGTAAATTTACGAAAAGAAAATTTTCAAAAATATAATAAAAAGTATTTCTCGAACGTATTGCTTTCTATCTTGATATATTTTGACTGTATCTGTGCCAATAAATTTGGTGAAATGCATTCACAAAGAAGCCAATCTGTTCAATTTTCATCAAGGGGAAATATTTGCTATATGACAGAAGTGAGCGACTAAAAAGGCGAAACAAAATTTCAAAGCAACCAAAAAGAAAGAATCAAAATAAATCAAATTAGAAAATTTAAAACCAAAATTTGTAAACTGAAGAAAGGACGAGATAACCTTTAATATATAATAACATTAAATGTAGAAAATACATGTAATTTAGAGTCAAAGAGCTGTAAGCACGGAATGTTCTAATAAGCTATGCAACTTCCCTACTCAAGCAGCCTGGAATGTTGACCCTGTATTTTCTTTTTGTATATTTTGTTTATATTGTAATTTCTTAACTTCATTTTAATTCAAAGTTTGTCGGTATTATTCTAAGTTGAAATGCTACCTACAAATATTTAAGGGCTTACGCTTAATGTCAGCAAATTAAAATACTAGCTTTGTAAAAAAAAGTGATTTTTGTCATACAGTTTATAGTTGATAGTTAAATTTAAGTCAATAATTTGATTATCCGTGGTCTTTTGATTTTTAAAATCGACATTCTTTATAAATTTGAATTATTTTAATTAATATTTGATATAATTTTTGTAAATCTATATAATAGATTTAAACTGTGTGCTTTCTATTATAATTTTTCAATTTCAAAAATAAGTTTTCCTCAAAAGTTCCCCAGAATCAGTATAACCCCTCTACTAAGTACATATCTGAGTACATACCTACATATCTATATAATTTTCAAATCTAATAAATTAATTTAAATTTAATAAATTAAAATGAAAGAATTTTTATTAATATTTATATTAGTTTCACTCAAAAACTTTTATTTTTAGCAGTTTTTCGGCTAACTTACTAAGGTAATTGCCGTTTCTTTCTTTATTATTTTTTTTTTGCAAAATTTATTATATTTTTCCAGAGACTTATTTTTCATATTTAGTATATCTACTTAAATTAGACAGAAGGTAATAAAACGTAAAAAAAACTAAAATCTGAAACTTTCCTTTCGTTTCGGTCTGATTTGTACCAATTACGCGAAATGAAAATCTCGTTTCTGAAAATTTCAAAAATGTTCTTATCCTCCTTTCCCCAGGAGCCCCGGAAATAATGATTTTCGTGTTGTGTTGTATTCAATTTGTTATGGGGTATGCGAAAAAATTAAATTTGTCACAGAGGTTCGTAAGGAAAAAAAACGATTAATTCAAACTGGAATGAAAATGATAAAACTTGATTGATAAAAATAATTAATTAGTATAAAACACTCGAAGCGGAACAACAATAAAATACGAAATGCACCAAGCATCGTTAAGCAAGCAGCAATGAGCGATACATTTTTCAGTAGCATTTAAATTGGGTCCTCACAAGGACACTTCAATATCGAAACTTTTTTTAAATAAAACCTTGCAGTTCAATTTAAGTTAAAATTGGAGATTTGTTCTCCAATTATTTAAATCTCGAATTAGGAAGATGTCGTGATATATCACCATAAAGAAGTACAAGAATATAATCGAACCGAAGTAGACGAATTTTAGTAAGAACAGTCACGGATTTCCGTAAAACTAAAAAACTTTGATTTAAAGGAACTTATTTACATACCAATACAGTGTTTATCGGTTTTCTCTTCTATTCAATTCTCTAGGTAATTTTTATACACATATAAAAAATTGTATACGCGGAGTTCTCTGCATTTTCTACAGCACGAGGGTTGAATTTGCGGCATTTATTTGTACTTTTATTCCAATACTTTGATTATCATCTGAAAGTCGATATGATATTTGAAAAAAATAAATTAACTTTTTAATTTGTAATATGAGTGAAATGTGGTTATACATATTAATAAATATAAGAATATTGCCAGCAGGTAGATTAGAGTCTACGATATTTGGAATCCGAGGTAAACTAAATTAATTTTATTAAATTGTGATATCTGTTATACTGTAACTATAGAGATAACAAAATTTCATCAAAAGAAAGGAGGATTAAGCTTTCAGCATGCTACACTATTTTGCTTATGAATATACATGTGTGTTATCAACAAAAATTGTAGCTTGGTTAAACCCTTAGATTTGATATAAATAGATTCTTAACATCTAATAAGTTTCATCATATTATTACAATGCCTCATTTACCCAAAACTTGTAATAATATTGATCAAAGTAATCCCTAATGAACAACTTTCAGTATTTGCGCCAAATAATTATTTCATTTTATATAGATATTTATTTGTTTTGTAATTTCTTGTACATCGAGCTTAATTTATTCTTGCACGCTTGGAATTTCACTGAAAAGAAACAAAGAAAATACAACAATTACATCTACACTAGGTTGGGGTAAGTTTTGAGAAAAGTAATACTTGCTTAATTATTTTATTTAGTTTTATTTGTTTTTTTTTAGTGAAAACCATTTTGTGCACAAGGTAATTTTGTATTAACTAGTTTAAGTATTGTTTGAGTTGGGTAGAACAACGTGCAAGGGGCGCATTATGTAATTAATGTTGATCATCGTATAGAATAGATTAGATTTCCTTAAACCTAATAAACCTAATATTTTGAGATATTCTAAAACCATTTACTGATTATAACAGCGTTTCAGTTGGTAAGATCCTTTGATATCTAACATTTTAGTGACGTTTTGATACAAATCTATTATTTACGTGAGATTTTTATTAGAACAGATGCAGCTGTTCATCGAAAAGTTGCCAAACTATAGCAATCGCAACTTGTAGCTCATATTACTGTATAAACTTTGTTTCGAAAACTAGTTCAGCAAATAATGTTATTATTCCTCAATATGTATTATATTATTAATTTTCAAATGTAACAAATATATACTTCATAGAATTCAATAGCACCGAACATGGAATATAATTGATACTTCAGAATGCATAACAATCAACATATTTTACTAGTTCGTCTGATACTTTTTTGCTCAATCTGCTGGGTGCCAAATGTATCATAAAAATTATAAAATTAATGGGAATTCTATAAAAATAACAGTTCTTACAGTAAATTCATTATATGCAACACCTTTCCGATGGATTAACTGTTATCAGAAGTATCAGTTAAAATACTTCATTTCTTTCTTAATCAATATTAATTTTTTGTTACCTACTTTATGAAGAAATTGATTCAGCAGATTAGTTGGAACATATACAACCAGATACCTAATAAGTCTTGACTTAAAATAAATTACATTATGTAGTGGTTGTGAAATATATAAATGATTCGTATAAATTATGAAACCGTAAACTTGAAGTAATAGCAGAAGCAACAATTACTTGAGTTCTGCCAAATAGTTGATTGCACGAATAGAGCTAACTGACAATTTCATATTTTATGCAACTGTTATTTTGTGTAAGTATACAGTTGTGTGTTTTAACATTTTTCTTATGTTTGCACGAAACCACTTGACTATTCAGAGTTTGTTTTTGTTTTTAATTCACCAAACAAAAAACTTACAATAAAAAATTTAACCCGAGTTAAGAAAGAAAAGAGTAAATACAAAGAAATAATTAGTGGTGCTCTATAAAAGTTATAAGGTCATAAAATTAAAAGGACATTAGCGCTGAAGGTAATTAGAAAGGGATTGGAAAATCAATACAAAACTGGCGCATTTAGCAAGACAGTAAGTTTAGTCCACGAGAAACCACAAAAAATGAAGATCATGAAACAATAAAGAAAGTAGAGAAAATTGAATAATTGGTGATAAAATAAAGAAACAGCGAATCAAAAAGTTCGCATCAACAATTGCGTTTGTTTTTTTGGCGGATGAAAATTCCATCTTATAAATACATACAGATAACTGGGGCTAATATTTTTCTTGGGGCTAATAAATTTCAATTTTCGATTTATTTACATGATTTGTAGTTTTTACAGAAGAAAACTAGCCTTTGTACGCGGCTTCGCTCTTTTCCTGGGTTCCACTTAAATAGTAAGAATATTTTAGTTCAGTTTTTCACTGAGCCGTCCCTCAATTAGGCTTCAATCTATCTCTCTTTCAATCAAGTCTTAATTTTTTTTAAATAATAATAATAATAATAATAAATGTAAATGAAAGATTTTCAAATTTTTCAAATTCTGGTCGACTACTAAAAATAATTTATGAAATAATGTTTGACAATATCAAACAAAAAATTAAATAATAACTCGAAAACAACACCGAAAATTAAATTCGATCCATTATACTGACTAAATCGGTTTTGCAATTTGAATGAACCTTTTGAATGTTGACTGCCAATAGCAGACCAACTCGACGGTTTAAATAAAAGTGTGTTTATTAATAATTTTAATCGACGTTGCAGGCAATTTTTTCCACAATTTGTGGTCATACATCTAAAATTTTACGATTAAGTGACTTATTTTAGCTATAAATTTTAAAGATTTTCAATAAAACCAGAATCGTTTAGTTAGCTAAGGAATGTGAGTTTATAGAGAGAGATTAAAAAGTCACCTTATTTCTCTCTACGAATTCCTATAAGACCGCTTCAAGTTCTAATGAAAAATCAAGAATTGTACCTTCAATTACAACAAATTCAAACGCAAGATGTAAAACCGTCAGATTTAATTAAATTAATTTTGACACAACAAATGAAATTAAAAAATATTCGCATTCACCACGCTGCTAGCCCTGCCCTGAGTCAATTTTAAAATTTTCCGGCAGAAAATGCGAGTAAGTTTTGATGATATATAATTGGCAGATGACCCCGCTGTTTAGCAGACCTTTAAATGCATTATACGACGCTTCAGGCTTGGTTAAAGGTTTAAGAAATAAACTTTGCGGGCCCAGTTTTGTCCGGCACAAAATCTTTTTTACTTTCCACAAAGTATAATTCGCAGAAGACTCTATTACAGAGTAAATTTTTAAAAGAAATATGCAAGAACGGTTTAAGGTTCTTATCAAATTCGCTCCAAGTAGTTCATTTAGATATTTTTAAAATATAATAGCTATTTGTGTCACTAGTAAAGAAACTAGAATTTTCTAATCTTTCTTAGAGGAAATCCAGTCCGTGTAGTGTAAGATTTTTACCTTTTACAACTCACTGTATAATTTCCTTGGTTTCTTCAATGCTAAAATTCCCAGATATTAAGCTTTCTCTACGTATTGTTTTTAATTACCTCCTAATACTCTGTATTTTAATTTTTTTCCAATGAGCTAGGAGCTCAAAAATAATTAATAATTAAACTTAACAAAATGTTCAAAAAAATAAAATTTTTAACTGTTAAGTACATAATACATACTACAAAGAGAACAAAATATTTAAAAAACGCTAAAATAACAATAATTCACGTTTAACAGGGTTGTTGAACTTAGAATAAACAAGAAAATAGAATTCTGAAAAAAATACGCTATAAAATAAAATAAAAAACTCTGTAACATAATATAAAGGCCTCTATTTCACGATTATTAGCAATCCTCAGTCATGTTTAACAGTAAAAATAACAAGGGAGAGCAAATATACCAAACAAAATTGAAAAAATTATTTAAAAAATCAAGAAATTTTAAAATAAATGTTGCACTTACCAAATAACCAAACTAGAAGATTATGTTTACTAGAAGATTATGAATATTATGTTCTCTTTGTAGTATGTATTATGTACTTAACAGTTAAAAATTTTATTTTTTAACATTTTGTTAAGTTTAATTATTATAACATCACATACTACTAAATGCCACGAAAATACTTACAAAAAAGTTCTAAAACGTTTTTAAGTTATTTTCTATTAAAAAATAATTGCCCTAGTAAACCCCTGCCCCTAGTAATTCCATGAATGCGTTTTAAATGTACATACACCCAATAACAACTTAATATAAAAGTTAATTTGACGTCATAGTGCCCAATTAACACCTACGCCTCTGGTCCCTATAATAGAAATTTTCAGATATGGCTGACTTCCCTTTATTTTATAAACTTTCAACAATACATAAGATATTACAGCCCGTTAAAAATATTTTTAGTTTGTAAACTTATAAATAATTGTAATAATAATTTTATGCCTGTCCGTAGGTAAGACAGTAATATTTTAATTAACGTAGCATCTTGTAGTTTCTATCGATGTTATTTAATTAATATTATCGGCTATAAATTTACATTTATTAATACGTAAGTGTAAAACTAACAGTCCTTGACAGGAAAATGAAATATTACGTTATTTGCGCTAAGGTAAATTATGCAAACACTACAATAACAAAATTAACATACAAAATAAAATGATAAATTTAAATAGCTAACAATGATGTTGAGGTTACATAAAATTTTATTTAATTATTATAAATTAAAAAGGTTCTATGAAAAACTTTTTAATTTATTATATTTTAGTCTACGTTTACATTTCTTGGCAAATGGTAATTTTTATATATTTTGACTGATTTAGTTATGAATATATTAAACAGTTACTCGTTTTTACTTTTGCTGCAGTATATGAAATAATTTGTTTATTGTAGTGTTTGTTTAGCGTGATAAATATTTAACTTTAAAATTAAAATTAATTTTTTTAAATTGTAAATTACACTTTTTTGTTGGTTTCGCATGTTTGTTAGTGAAATTGAAATATTTGTTTTGTGCACGTTGTATGTAATTATTTTAAATGCCCAATCAAGTAGGAAACAACAAAATTAATGTTAAAGGAGCGTAATAATCCTGTTGTGTGGTTTGGAGTTCTTAAGTTGAACGTTTGTTGTTGCATATTTGTTTGTTTGGTAACGAGATATTTATTCCTGCTAAAATTTTTGGTACAGAGAATATAAATAATAAATTATAGTTGTGGCCATCTGTAGAAAGTAAGATAAACTTGGTGGATTTAGTTTTTGCTTATTAACAAAGCCAAACATTTGAAGTTGTAATTTGCAATGTTCATATTGTTCTATCATTGTGTTTACGTTTTCATACTGCTCCCGATGTTTATAAACACCTACAAATATTATGTAAATATACATTTAGGTAAAACACGTAGCAACGTCAATAAGGCAGGTATAGTATATGCAATCCCTTTTGGATTTATCATATTAATTATCTGATACTTTGACACCACTATCTCTCAGGCTTCAGCTAATTACAACTTCCATATCTGAGAAACTCACGGCTCAATAATTTATCTTCTCTTTCGCTACAGTTGCTTGCTTCAATTTATGAATTAAATAAGCACTTAGATGTAGCACAGTACAGAAATCCGACATTCTAACGGTATAATCATAGTTTAATGTTCCCATTTATCACACTTTATCATTGAAATTGTTAATTTTATTTGTTTCAAGAAAACTTTATTTATGTTTACGGTTTTCAATTAAGCTAATATTAAAACAATACCCACTTGTAAATTTTATGACTTCTTATAAATTGAAACGAATATCGTTTGCCGCTCCGTTTGCAAGATAAAATATTAATGCTACATTATAACATCACGCAATGGAATTCATTTGGAAAAATAACTTCTTTTTCAATTAAACCTTATTGTATCGCATTCAGTAGGTACTTGTTCCATTTATCATTCTAATGATAAACTTAACAAGATTACTCGACTCGTGGATGACTGAGAGTTTCCGGATTCAATTGCTGCAATTTCTGTTGGTTGAATTGTTTACATAATGAGATCCTGCATTATTCTCATAGATAATTTGTTCGTCAAATATGGATTTAGCAACTTTCAAAATCCCGTTCTTTCCCGTAATTCTAATCACTTGTTAAAATAAAATTCTTTAAAAATACCATCAACCCTGTTCGTAACGAAAATATTTTTCAGCGCTAAATTTCTCGCATAGCAAAACCGTAATTTTTTCAATTATCCGATTTCGCGTTAAAATTGAAAAGAATTTCAGTCAGATTTTGTGTATATTTCGATTTTTAAAGGTAAAATTATACCTTGCAATAATAGAAATTCAAAAATAATACCGTTAAATTTTAAACCAATCGAGGACCTAAAAAAATAATCCCTTTCTTGGACATTTTAGTAAAAATACAATCGAAACAAGTAAGCATTAGTTAAAAATGTTATAAAGATAATCTCAAAATTTGAAGCCAATCCGCTTAAGGCATTTTTATAATACCTACTCCAAATCAATTTTTATTGATGTAAAAAAAACTTCCACAAAGAAACAGGTAAAAACAAACGGTCGAACGATCAAAAGGTTCTCAATTAAAAATAAGTTCGTAAATTTTTATTTTAACTTAATGTTTTATTTTTAAAATTATAAAAATAAATTTAATCAATGATCAATATTAGTTTAACTTCTTAAGTTAGATCTACAAGCGGTGTTTTACTAGTTTTAAGATTGCGATGTCCAGGTGTCTTTCCATCGTTTTGGAAGTCTTCCTGGTCGTTAAGATTCTTCTGGTTGATTATGCCTTGCTATTTTTGCCATTCTGTCGTTGTTCATTCTCTTGACGTGTTCGTTCCATTGTCTGCTCCTCTGGAGTCTCCAGTTTCCCATTTTATAAATTTTTGTTTTAGAATCTGTAGTCATAATATATATATATTTCCAGACACTATGTCACCTAACAGCGAGATTAAATATACCTTTTATTAAAACATCGAAAACAGAAAGTTTATAGTTTAACAGAAATCATAACTAAAAAATCAACACTTAATTATGACGAAAATCTGATTTATATTTTGTAAGTGTTGTTTAAAGTTAAGTCTCGAGATCAAGTTTATATTTAAATATTTCACGTTCGTTTTATGTATATGAAATTTTTAGATGTTTTTAGTCTTTCTGACATCAATAAATTATATCTTTCATTTTTTAAAGTACTACCTAAATACATTATATCTACATGAGTTTGAATTGGTTTGCTTTCTAAGGTGGATATAGTGCAGTATCGTCTACGTATATAGAACCACTTTATGGTTTTTTAATTTTGATGTGTCATTTATGTACAGATTAAAAAGTTTCGGTGCCAGCACGGCATTGTATCGATTTTCCTTAGAATCGAACTTGCACTGTTAATTTTAACAGTTTTATCATGCGAGATAAAAAATTGTACTTAAGGGGTTATGCTAACCTAGGAATTTCAAAAAATCGATTTTTCAAAAATTACATTTTATTGAAGTATACAATGTCAGAAATATCTCCCAAAAGTTTTACGATAATCTGATTTTTTATACAGAAGCTATAAGGCTTTAAATACAGGTAAGTGTAGCAGGAATTATCACGAAAAATTCAATGTGGCACAAGAAAATACTGTGGAATAAAGAATTTTGCTTTTTTTACCGTTTTTTCTGCAATTTCAGTTTTAGTGAAGTGCAAACAGTGTGATGGTAACGTAACATTTCAAACTGCAAGTACTTGCGGTCTCGGATTTAAAATTGTATTGTTATGTGATAAGTGCAAACCTCAGTACATTCCTTCGTTTTATTACAGATTCTATAAGGTATGTGAGTAAACTGTGACATCAATGCCCACCAATATCTCGAAAGAGAAGACGCTGAACGCATACAGATAGCAGAAAAAGGCGTACAAGAGAGTACCCGAGTCGGAAAAATGCGTCGTCGACAAACTAAAATTGATGTTTCCAAAGCGACAACTTCAAAAGAAGACACAGTATATGGGCCTGGAATAGATCACTATGTATAAGTTATAAAATAATTTTTTTGCTTTTGTGTAAACTGCATTGCAAACTTAAAACGCGTTTATCTCGAAACTACATTTTCAAATCGGTGAGCAAGATATTTCAAAAACCTGTGCACCAATCGATCTCAAATTTTGTGTGCTTTTTTTAAACACTCAAAACTAGTCTTTAGTCAAAGCTTTTGGCTTTACAATGCGTAGTTTCTATTTTATGAACCAAAAGTTGTTTTTTCTAACAAAAATTGAAATTTTGACTTTGAATGACTGCTATATTGTCAAATTTAAGTTTTTTAAAAAATCCTTCGATTAAAGACTGCATCAACTAATAGATTATCAAACTTTTTTTGACTTTTTGATTTTCGATAACCTGGATCCGAATAACATTGCTCACTGCAAAACATGATTTTAAAACATGCTTGTCAAACGTTCACTTTACCTTTGTTATTTATCATTATTTCGTAATAAAAAAATTACCAACCGCTCACTAAATAAAGGTCTTTTAAATACTTAAACTGTTGTACAAAGATATGCATTCAATTCTCCACAAAAAAATCGCAAACATTACCCATTTTTTTGACGGTCTAGGTGAGCCGTCAAACCAAACTTTGACGTGGAAGATGTTTAGGTTAGAATAGATTTAGTTCAACAAGGTTAGCTTTTTAACTCCTGTCATTCTGAAAAATAGAATACATTTTCGAACGATAACTTTTTTTTTATAAATATGATATTTTTTATATAATAATAATAATTTTGTATTTTGTTTCGGCAGGGCAGCAGTCCATCACCCTCCGCGTGTCGACCGCCACTGAAAAGTAGAAATATACAGAATTTTGTGTGTCCAAGTTTATTTGTTATAATGACCTAATGAGCACTGCCGGAAGAGAAAAGTTCTTTAATGGCTTTCGCCAATTTTTAGTGAGGCAGCAGTATTTATTTTGCTACTCTGGGAAATAGAAAATTAATAGTTAACAACAACGCACGGTAGTGGGAATATTGTCAACAAGGAAAGTCCCATGTGTATGTTTATTGCATTTTAATAATAAATGTAACCAACGCAGTAAATATTATGCAGTACATACTAATAGCTTGTACCTAATATATCTAGATGAAAAATTTGGAAGCTCTTTAAAAATTATTTTTAAGTTATCTAACATTTCTTCTGTTTTACTTCCGATAATTTACAACTCAAATATGCGGGTTCTCTTCTACATAACGTTCACATATTACATAAGTTCTACCGCCTATATAATTATTCATTAATTCAATATTCTCATTACCGCATACACAAATTTTATATTATGGTAATTATTGAGTATTCAATTATTTATAACGTGCATAATTGCATGCCATTATTATATTTATGTTAACAGAATAATTAAATTAAATTGTAATTTAATTCTAATTACATCTCTTTGATCAAAAACCTACTGCGTTGTTCATCACGTGACCGATTTTAAATTTTGAATACATAGATATGCCACAGTTTGAAAATATTTATCTCGATCTGGATGTGAACTTGAAGGCACTACATTTATCACTAAAATCAATAAAAGTGAGATATTAATATTGTAGGACCGCCACATTACTCTCCCCATAGTGACACACATTTTATATCTGATGGTTAAATTTTAAATAATATGTTTTATGTATAAAATAATATGTTGTCTTTTTGTATGAACACTTCGACGTTCAACCTATGAAATGAATTAAATTTTTAATATGAAAAGTAAAATTAAACTAAACTCGTTTTACAATAATTAACTTCTGCATTTATTAAAAAATACTTTATTTAATTGCTTTATTAAAAATTTTACAATTAAACGCAGCAAATATGAGCTAGCTACCATTGTAACATAATATAGCCAATTTAATATTAATTTAAATTATTAGATGTATGTTACTACTTTCATATCTTGTAATTGAATCATAATGCGGGATTAAACTCAAAATTAAAGTGGTATAATTACTATTAACTATAATACATTTACTCAAAAATTACCAAGTGCTAATGCATTGCTATAATTCTATGTATTATGTAAAATTTTAAATTTGTAGCAATCTATGCTTCATTTGGTTTCATATCACTAGTTTTATGAGACCAGGAGCGTCTATTATTTCAGTAAATATTGCAAACTTCAGCAAATTTTCGGCAAAGTTTTTTAAAATTGATAACTTATTTTCACTTTTAGCAATTTCATTAAAATTTAATCAAAGAGTTGAGAAACAGTTATTTATTGGCAGCTCGTTCCTGATTCCATCAATTAAAACAGTTTCAATTTACGGCATTAATGTTTAACGCGCCATCTTCAACAATAAAAAACAAAATAAAAAATTAATGACTTCGTCCCTAATTAAACATCGTGAGTAAAATAATATGCAATAATAAAATGTTCGGTCTACAGTTCGACTCCATAATATTATTATCCTCAGATATTTTCACGAAACAAAAGTTTAGTTGATGTGTTCGGCGGTCGACAGGGCGAACCTTGTATTTTTATGTGCAAAATTGTGTGAAAAACGTAACACCCTTAATAAAAAGTACGTTGACTATTACGTGTCCGTGTTCGATAGTACAAAGCAAAAAATTTAATTTGTCCGTAAAAAAAGAGCAATGTATGTACTTAAAAAAATAGTTAGCAACTTGACTCATGTAAACTATAATAAATTAGTTAATACATTTTTCAAAAAATTCGCGAAATTACTCTCTAAAGCTATGGCTTTTACAAAAACCGTAAATTTTAACTTAGTTAATTTGGATGATGATTTAATGATCATTAAAATTTGAAACGTCTTCAGACTTAGAGAAAGTTAATCAATTTTGTTATTAAATGATGGGAGTTAGAAATGAATTTTATTCTGGAATTAAACGGCCGTTACATCTTAATTTTTATTACCCATTTATTTTGAAATCAAAATGCTATTAAAAGTTCTTTTATTTAATTAAATATTTCTTAAGATGTGTTTTTTATTTGGCAGTCATTAATTTTACAATCACAAGAAAATAGAGTTATTAATTAAAATTTAGGGGTTTTTGTAGAGCAATAGAGAGAGAGAAAGTGAAGTGCTCGAAGGCGATGGCGGTGATATTCAAAAAAAACTAATCAAATATTTCGAAGTGGGTGAGTGGATTTAACTTAAGTCGACAAGATTCATATATTGTATAACTGACCGATTTTCCTTTCAACACAAAAATGCAGTACGAGCCTTGAACACGAGACGAATAAGATGCACTAACGTGCACCCAATAAAGCGCTCTCGCTTACAAGTTCCTACGTATCCATAATAAATACAAGCTTTCAGATTAATTTAATCGGAGTTATTTGAATTGGCCCTCAACTTAGAAGGTTTTGGACCAATTTAAACCGGGCCAAGCCGGGTAATTTATCTAAAAATTATAGATTTTATAAAAATAATTTAATATTGTCGACTTATGGGGAAAGTGGTTGGTTCTACCTTCCAAGGAGGGGACCAGGTATGCGAAATTTTGGTTTCGTTTATACTTACACTACGTAAAGATTACACCTAAGATATTACGTGAATGAAATAGTGGCGCACCATATTCAGCCAATTTTGAAAAAATCGAATTTGAAAATTTCTTCTTTTTGCACGAATTAACGTAATTAAAGTAAAAATTTGCAACAAAAGTTTCGATAAAGTGTCGGTCTAATAAGCAAAAGGTTCTAGGTTCGATTCTAGCATCAGTACTTTTTTTTATATTATTTTTTAATTAATATGTAAATTAACAGATATTTAATAATTATTCGAAATTATTAGTTTTTCAGATTTCAAACGTCGGATAATATCATTTTGTCTTACTAACAGCATTTTCAACCATTTCTTAAATTGATTATTATTCGAAACGTTCGAAAATTTTTGGGTTTTGTTAAAAATTATATTTTTAATTAAATAAGTAATTTAATAACAAATGAAAAGTTACAAAATTGAATAAGTATTTACACATTATAGTATATTATTATTATACATATTAATTATTTTCTGATATTTATTTTACACTGTATAATCTTACGATTATACACTAACAAAACAATATCGTCCGACGTTTGAGATCTGAAAAATTAATAATTTCGAATAATTATTAAATATCTGTTAATTTACATATCAATTAAAAAATAATATAAAAAAAGTACTGACGCTTTTTATTGACGATCTTTTATTATGTTAATTCGTGCAAAAAGAAGAAATTTTCAAATTTGATTTTTTCAAAATTGGCTGAATATGGCGCGCTACTATTTCATTCACGTAGTGTCTTAGGTGTAATCTTTACGTAGTGTAAGTATAAACGAAAACAAAATTTCGCATACCTGGCCCCCTCCTTGCTAGCTACTTTAGTGGTTTGCTGAAGAAATTGAGAAATTCAGTAATGCAGCGCGACGAAGGGCGCATGTGAAAAACAATTGCCCGTCAGCTATATTGTTTAATCGTTTTACAACTGCAGTGCCGGTATTAAACTTTTAAATTGTTTTCACATTCTCTACTTTTCCGATAGGTAATAAAGTGGCGATAAATATTTGACAGGAATTCAAGCTGAATTTTACGTGAGGCAAGCAAGCACTGGGAAAACGTTTATTTATTATAATAATTATTAAATGTCTCCCAATTACGTGTAACTTGAAAATTAATTTTCGCCATTTGTTACTACTCGCAGAATCTAAGTTCACTTAAGCATAAAATGTCAAAGCCGCTTGTAATAAACTTTCGTATTTCAATTCTCATCGTAGTTAAACTAAACTGGAACTATGAGAACAAACATACACCGCCACTGTTAACAGGAAAAGCAAGTCAACTAACTACACTAAAGGATATTTGCATTGTTATCAGTTGAAATTGTTGAGAACTATTTGCTTATATGCAAATTTGTCGGTTCCTGAGTTATCCACCGGTATTTTCACATATAAATAATTCCTAATTCACTAAACGTTACATTATGGAAGTTCGCACAGAAACCCTTTCGATTGGCTGGCGAAAGGATAAAGAGGAAAAAGTTGGAAAACGGAGTCAAAAGTTAACGGTGGCGGCGTAATACTTAACATTTCTCACCGTGGAAGGAATTTCCTACAAAAGCAAAAAAATTATTACAATAAAAGAGAGATTAAAGGGGATGATTTACGTGATTTTTATCAACCAGGCAGAGTGGAGGTTAGGTAGGGTGCTAGAAAGTTTAATTTGTGAAGGGCGGGGTAATTGGTTCCAATAATATTCCAAAAGGGAAATGCAAACACGAAGGTAATCTATCCGAAATAACGCATTGTAAGACAAAATGAAAAGCATTAAAATAAGCTAAAACGGGAAGCGAGGCGGGATGATTTATATTTTTAATTCTTTGCCCGATTCAAATGTTAGCCAATACCTGGCTAATAAGTGTCTGCGTAATTGAATCATGTCAAATAGATGATTAAATTTCCGATAAATTCAACAATAAACGGTTAATACAAAGTTAATTAAGCTTATGTCACTCTCGCACTTGCATCTAAAGAGCACTCGGTGTAGTAATTATTGCAAAGAGAAATAGGTAATTAATAGTGAGTTATTGCGAAATCAAACACGACCGAACGACCGCATGTTTATTATAATTCCAATGCAATAATTTTTGTCGATGTGCATATTTGTTTTAATAAAATTGGGGTGAAAATTAGAATTTTAGAAAGCAATGTACATAAATTAGGATAGATCAAAAATGTATAACCCTTGAACCTGGCATCTAAATATACATTTGCACCCCGCTCTAAAATAATTTACAAACTTTCTCATGTTTGATAACATCCTCTTTCCTGTTTATGTATGTATTTACCTCAACATAAACCTTAAAATAGTAACAATAAACAAGTATGTACTATAATATTATACCTACAGAATATAATATTTCAAGCATATACATAGCATGGTAGTAAATTAAGTGCAGTCACACCGCTAAATTTTCGAAAGTTTCATTTTCAAAATGCATTATTTTCTACCTATTTGTCGCAGAATATTTGTTTTGTCCAGTTTGGTAACACTCCACTGCTGGCGTTAAACTTGAGTTCTTAACACATAAACAGCCTAATACTACTTGCACTACCGCTACTACTTCTGTTTCGAGACAAACCATGTACATATATAAAAATGTAAACCCACTGATTCTTACAATCAAACAATGCTATATAATTTATTTGTTAAAGTATTTTACCTATTATTCGGCACAGTAAACCCCGAGTTGGACAATTTCTTTGAGTCGCCGCAGTCTCCTAAAAATGTTTTACAACAAATTTTATACCAAAAGTAAAATATCCTGACTTTTCATTCATTAATTGTCAAACGTTAAGTTTCACATTTCAAATTGCTCATTATAGAAGTTAATAATTATGCTGTTGTATCCCGGGGGACATGGGGCATAGAATACAGCAGAAGCTGTCGAATAATTTGCGTATAATAGCCGAGTTAAAATATCCTTAATGATAAAACAAAGGAAGATCCATCTATTTTTGTAGTTTTCATTAAAAATTTATTAAGAACAAATTTGTTCACATCAAATTCATAATTCTACTACATCGGTAGTAAAATTCCATTAGGGTAGTAGGGCATTCCATACCCCCAGAC
This sequence comes from Cantharis rustica, assembly GCA_911387805.1. NCBI lineage: Eukaryota > Metazoa > Arthropoda > Insecta > Coleoptera > Cantharidae > Cantharis > Cantharis rustica. Next base: position 118,855,157 of record OU426877.1, read on the forward strand.
CCCCAACGTCAGTACTTCCTTTAAGCATTTTTGATTATTTTTATAAAAATATCCGTTGTTTCTTTGTTCGTTCACGTTTTAATTTCTATGCTAAGATAAAATAATAAATAACTAATTAAAATTAATTATTTATTTATTTAAATGCACCCCTAACAGTAATTAAATACAGGCCATATTTGAATTATTTAAAACTCAATACTTTTATTAGGATAAATACTATAAAAATAATTATTTGGTAAGTTTAAACTGGAGATCTACAAATTGGTTCTTAGTAAGATTTACCTATAACTTTATAATATAATCTAGTCCACTACAAATTGCGAACTAAAAACGAGGTCTGCGTGGAGATAACTCGAAATTAATTTTTTTTGTTTGAATCCCAAAATCTTAGATTGGCCGTTTCCTGTACATTTTATACCCAAATAAGATCATGTTAAAATTAAAGTAAATAAAATTTTGCGTAAAAGTATAAAAAAAATTATTGTCCTAGTTTATCTAATTTCCTAGCTATTGCCATTCACAGAACCCCGATTTTTATCGATCTTTTCCCAAAAAACCGCTGTTTTCAGTTTTCGATGTAGAGTTTCTTTTCTGTTCATTTGATGCAAAAGTGGTCGGAAAATAAGTAAAATTAGACTCAATTATCTATGTATAAAATAACTTTGTAGCTTAACAGGATCCTAGCTGTAAGCTTTCAATATTGATTCCTTTTTGCCTTTTTTGCCATTTATTATATTTCTGCCCTCAATTCAACTGCACTAGGAACAATATTAACATTAGCTAAAGTGTCAAAAACAAACGTTCATGTCTAGAAAATAAATATATTGCTATGACCCCAGCTTTACAAATTCATGTATTTTCACCCTCTTGTGAAATTCGCTGAGGTAACACAGATTATTTAATAGCTATGAGCTCTTCTTCAATTGATTAATTTAAATCCTCAAATTAGTTACCTTTTATATGGTATTGGATTTTTGGCTTCATGTGCGCGCTCGCTTCGCATGTGCTATTCCAGCTGGCTTCAGTACGCCTGGTTAACCAAATTTGTTGCAATGTATTTTTACTGCATCGACTAAAATTATCACTAAATTCTTCCAAATTTCTAAATTTATTATTTTTGCACTGCACTTCATCAATTAAACAAAAACATCAAATCAACTTAACTTATTTTATTTTATTGATTTTTAACAATTAACAATTTTAAATTATTATTGCGGGAATAATGTTCGTCCGCTCGTCTACTCGACGTCAAGGCCTGAGCCCAAGTCTCGTACAACAACCTTCAAGCCACACTCTTTTCTAGTTTTATTTTCTTCCCACCTTTATTTACAGCTAACATTTAACTAACATTTTTTTTATACAATATTATACAAATAAATACTAAACAAATTTAAACTTTAAAATTATTTTACAAAACAAATGAATTAATGGTTTATAGCGTTACGAAACACCTCAATATAGAGTCGTAAGTTTAACACTTACAGAGATACGGCTTTCTAAAATACCCTAATCTTTTGAGAAAATTGTAAAATTTATTTTTTAAAAATTATTTTCTATTTCCCTTTGTTAAAATTTAATTTTCCTTCTTGTTCGCGCCACAAAGACGTCACAATGTCAGAATGACTATGATAGAAAAATCAAATCAATCAAAAAATATTATACAGGCATATACCTAACAAATTTTAAAACTACGTGATGTTTGTAAAAGTAAAAGTGTTTGTAAAAGTAAAAAAGACGAATACATGAAGACTAACAGGAACAAATCGTGCCTGAGACAAAACGTGAGCATAGAGAGGAAAACTTTCGAAGTAGTAGAAAGGGAGTATCGTTTAGCAGAAACTGTGATAGCAAAGAAGAAATAAAAGGAAAAGTGCAAATGGAATACGGAGCCTACTATGCAAACAAAGCGTTGTTAAAAAAATAAGAAACTGACGAGATCAACCAAGATAAAGACAATGTAAATATAATGCAATGTACTACATGGGGACTAATCTACCCTGGCAAACGGATTTGTAAATCCCTGGAAAAGAGATAGCTATATTCTCAATGAATACGAAGCTGTAAATAATTTCTTAAAAAAAAGTAACTAAGATCTTGAATATTAAATCATGGAAATTAAGAAATTAACCTTTTTAAATTATAAATCAATACAAGAAATTTCTACCTCCGCTGTTATGTATTTATCACGACGGTACTTGATGGGTAATAATAAAAAATTAATGTAACCTAACCTACGACCACTAAAGTGCCATTCTCGTCCAATTAACGTTATGTAAATTGGACGTCAATTAATACAAAAAATTAAATTTCTTCTTTAAAATCGACGTATTTGACGTAAATTAATTAATAAAATAAATAGGAATTGACGTAGAGTCAAATACATTGACGAAAACGAGATTTTAAAGAAAAATGCATTTTTTAAAATTAGTTTGCGTATAGCATTAATTAAGTGAGAAGGGCGCTTAAATCTAACTGTCATACTAAAAGGTTGCCTTTTATATTTCAGGATTAGACAAGCCTATGATGCTGCCACTTGTCAACTGACGTCTTTATTGTCAAGTTTGACATTTTTGACGATAATGTATTCAGAACGTTTTGACGTATGAGCGGTATTTGTATTGCTTACAGTAAATTGAAAAATTCATTTCGGCCAAAAACTAGAATTAGATTATTTATTACAACTTTAGACGTGGATTAACTCAACAACAGTGCATTGATAAACTTGATTCCACTTTTGGCAATGAAGCACCATCAAAAAACTAGTGTTTATCAATAGTTCACCAAATTTAGTCATGGCCGTAACTCGCTCAACGACGAATTTCGTGAAAGTCGTCCAAAAAAATAATCAAAAAGTACGATTGCAGTTCTTCAAATCATGTCTATGACATCGTGACAGATGACGAATAGTGGATCTACGCGTATGAGCCTGAAAATAAACCGCAGTCGACCGTGTGGGTTTTTCAAGATGAGCCAAAACCAACAAAAGTTGTTCGTAATCAAATAATATTTCCTCTACACGCCGAATAATAAAAACTAACTAGCTTCTATTTGGTGTAGAGAACCCTAAGTGATGTTATAACTAGCTGATTTGATGTGGTCGCGAGAGCAAGGTTTGATAAAACCGTTCCTGGCAAGTCCAGCTCTTCAGAAAGAAACACATAAAAGTAACAGATATTTATTTACAGTAATATCAAAGATCATAAAAAAATAATGCAAGTGTGTATCGTGATCGCCCTGGTAACAATCATCGGTGAAAATATCGTCGTCGAAAATATGTTGGAGGTCACATAAAATGTGACACACAAAAATAACGCCAACTGTTCTTTTAAAATTTCAGACCCACAGATTAAAAGTAATAAAAACTTACTGACCACGATAGCTATCGATGAGCTTACAAAAACCCAACTTATACAAGCAATACTTCCAACCCACGAGTCTGGCAGAATAAATATTAAGCACTACCAACAAATCTTGCCTTGTACCACGAACCAATGGAGACGATGGTCTAAAAAAAAAAACTCAAGCAGTTCTGGTGCAACTGCCACACACTTCTCCAAGAAACCTTCGGTATCGAGACCTTCGAGACAAATAGCAATCGCGAACAGAAAGCCACTCCAAATTTCCAATTAAAAAAGATGATAATGGTGGCCATGGTCAAGCACAACAAATTAATGGTTTCAAAATAAAAAATAATCCAACCATAAATTGGAATCTAGTTAAATTATCTACAGGTGCTTACAGGTTTCGTAAAAATTGTTAAAAGTACTTAAAATGGTGCTTCCTAACGAAATTGAACTTCATTGTAGAAAATAATTGCAACCAGCTTGGTTAACAGGATACCCAAAAATGTCCGTCCCTCGCTCGACCTTCGTGAACAAAAATTCCCGTACGTATACCAGTAGAGACAGGACCGGACTCACTCCAAACAAAATAACAAAATTTTGTTCCAAATGTTCGTTGTTTCTTTAGAAAAACTGGACATGTCGCTACCATATCATTAGTAGAACGTAAAACAATTAATTCTGAATAGTACACAACCATTTATTTGCTAGAAGTCTTCAGAGAAATAAGAAAAATCAACCTTCGAAGACGGATTATTCTTCATCAAGACAATGCGAGTTCTCACATATCGGCACAAACAAGTGAGTTTTTAAGCATTCAAAACGTCGATTTAATGGGTCATCCGCCGTAGAGTCCTGATTTGGCACCCAATGACTTCTTTTTATTCCCAAACATCAAAATTTCGAAGTCAACGTTTTTCGACACCCGAAGAAGCGGTTGATGCGTTCAAAATGCATGTACCTCAATCGTAAATAAAATCTTCGTAAATAATATTAAATATTTTAAATAAAAATTTAAGATAAAATTGAATAAAGATAAGAATTAATAAAGAACATTATAAAATTAAAAATTGTTTTGAATCTCAAAAAGAGAGAACTAGAAAGAAAAATGCAGTATAAACGTAGTTGAATGAAGTTGTACAAAAATTTCTCAACAATAAATGTGTTGTACATCAAGTTGTATTGTGACTTAACATATATTAAGCCAATGGCGATTCGAATCATAAAAGAGAATAACTTTAAACTTCAGCTTCTTTCACTTATTCTTTCATGCTTTCATCTTTTCTTGTTTTTAACCCTGTTATGTTCCATTTTTACATCTAAAGTTCCATAAAACTCGACTTATTATATGACAACGCTTATCTTTAATTTATTTTCTCAATAGTTTTCATTCTTTAGTCAAAGTTATAAAAAAATAGTAAAACGGAATAAAACGACTTAACTTTAGAATTTAGACGTTCATTTATTCGCGAGCTAAAAGAAAATCCTAGCATTTGAGTTTATATTCTGAGATCTTTTTTGTTTATGACCGTAAATTTTATAGAAGGAACTTATTAATTTCGACTTCAGATTTGAATTTAATTTCAAATGTACCAAGATATTTTGATACTTAGCTTGGTGTTTTGAAGACCAGATATTTTAGTGTGATAGTCAATCAGCTCAGTTCTTATCGCGATCCAGAATTTATTCTAGATTGAAACTTCGTTTGTTGAGTAGCATATTGAGGCGGGTAGCAGTGATTAGCGAATTAATTAATTTCGCTAAATGCGTATGAAAAAAATTATTGCTGTGACAAAGATTTGCTTATAGCAACAATAATTAATTTTCGTCAATGAAGCTTTTGCAGCCACAAAAAATATTTGCTGAAACAACTAGTTTGGTGTTAGACTAAATTAATTAACAAATGCGTTTTTGTCGAAAGTACAAAAACATTTTTTTGAGTGCAGTTTAGGAAAAACCTTTGAAAATTACAGCTCAAAATGCAGTTTAGTATAGATCTTGTTTGGTATGAGATATGATTATAATATTATAGTATAATTATTATGTAGCAGCGGGCATAAGTCTATTATAAAACGACAATACTGTTTTTCTCCCTAAAAATAACGAAATGTTCAATTTTTACTTTTTAGATAAAAACTAAAATTTTTTCTAGTTAGGTATTATATTCTTCAAGTTCAAGTAATAATTCACATATTTTACTTTTTCATTTATGTTTGTAATTGCATTTTCCACTCTTTTCAACTTCCTTTGAGTTTCCGAACTTCCCCTATAAGTCATTTTACTTGCCGGAAAATTGTATTGAATAAAATTTGTATTATGGTTGGTTGAAACAACGCCTGTTTAATGAATATAAAATAAATTCCGCTACCTCATTGATTAGCCAGGTTTAAAATAAACAAATTTTTTGTTTAACTAACGACAAATGAAATTTTGTTAATTTAGAAACTTGGAGAAAATTGATTTTAGTTAAATTTTTTCGCTAAGTATCAAAATTGTTAAATTTGAGCATAGATTAAAAAGTTTTTCCATTCTATCAACACGCGGGCTGTTAAAATATTTATAATGTTTATTTTTTAAAAAAGCTATTAAATTTCGTACCTACTAAATTATATAGCTAAAAAGTTTCCCCGTTAAAACTTTAAAATTCAATTTATTTGGAAAGTATCGATAATTGGAAAAAAGTTTTATTTTAAATACATCAAGAAAAATGGAAGCTGATATATCAAGAGTTTTAATTTAGAGAGAAGCTTCAGAATAATTTCCATCATACTTCTGAATGATTAATCTTGTGCCTTTAAGCACAGCCTGCGTTTGACATTTCATATCTTCTTCGGTTTGAACTGGTAAGATGACGAAGCAAAATAGCATAAAATTCTGCAATTCAAAAAGGAAACTCAAAATTTATATTTTAAGTATTCAAATTTTTCTTTTCTCAGTACAAATTTCCATTGTCAAAATGTTGAACCGAGTAATTGTAAATTGCGCCCAACAAACAGCGCAGAAATATAAAGTTGTGAAACTCGCTAAAATAACTTTTACGATACTCTTGTTAAAATTAATATAACAATTTGTAACCGAGTGTATCGTTAATCTAATAAATCAACAATAATTTTGAGCATGACAAAAGTTTCGAAATCATTCAATTCGCATTACGTCTCAACCGGCGTAAACGACGCCGGTTATTTATGTCGCAATTAAATAATCATAATTAATTATTTCCAGCTTTTTTTATTTCTTGCCTCGCAAAAATAGGCTAGTCGATAGAAATGATCGCAAAGTCTTTTTAACAACATTTTACACGCAAACAAACTTTTTGCAAACTTTAATACTGTCGAGAAAAAATATAAAACCACTCTAATATTTTTCATAAAAGCGTTTTATAATACAAAGATCTTTTTGTAAACTTGGTAGATATTTGTCAACATTTGAAATAAAAACATGTTCAGTACGTTAAACAACATCACATGACATATTTTATTTAAAGTTTTCGTTTTTAAAATTTCCGTTTCGTAAAGAAGCAATTATAAATTTAGAATTAAGCAGAAACGGCGTACGCTGGCTTATCCGGATTATCTGGTGAATTTTTGAAACAAATCTATTTAAAAATGGGAAAATTTTAAAATAAAAACTAAAATGAATCGCATAGAAAATGTTATCAGTTCTTTAGAATTTTCTTTCATTTTTGTTTTTGTTGATGACCCGCTTTCGCGCACAATTTTTCCAATTATAAATCAGCGGTTGCGAAATCTAAAAACTTGTTCGAATTATAATTTGATTCCTCTTTACTTAAAAAATTAATGCAAAAAGTTTTATTAATTTGAACGCCTTACTTAATAACGTCGATCAAAAGTGAATTGTTAAATTCGAGTTACTTAATGCAGCTTTATCGGTTGTATATGCAGCATAATTTTGATTTTGCGGTATTGTAAAGTTAGCCATGGTATTAATCATGGCTTAGCTAAATTAATGCATTTGTGTAGTTTCCAATTTCCGAAATTCCTCGACAAGCTTAATCCTTTCGGAAACTTGCTCGAGGATAAAAAAACCAATAGCTGAACGAAGACAATACAGGGCGATCCCTTAGATATTTCGTTAAAATTTCTAGATTTTTACTTACTACTTTAAGATATTAAAATTGAATCGAAGCTTTCGAAAACAGCAAATCTGCTTGATAAACACTCACCTGAAACAAAAAAGCTTTTTAAAAATAGAAAAACCTAACACATTATGCAATATAAATGAAAAAACTTTTTCAATGGAAGGAAACCTCAATATATTAAGATTAGGGGATTACCAATCTGTTTAAGGGATTAGGAAACAATCTGATTATTCGAAAGGTTTTTAATAAATTTCATATTGCATTTGTTATATACTCTTCACCCGCATATTCTTTATATTTCGATCGTATAGTCGAGCATTCCTCAAGTTTACTTTGACAATCTATTATGACATAATATATAAGCGACAGCTGGAATTTAGATGATTTTATTAAGTGGCCTAATACTGACAAGCCTCCCCATGAAAATTGTATGAAGTGCTTTACAAGAAGTTATCCCAAAAATATATATGTGTATGTGAATATGAGCAATCAGTGATATTCTACTCGAAGAAAATATGAAAATTATACAAAGTTATTTTTTAAAATTGGGAAATATAATATTTATTATTATAATTAATAAATTTGTATGCAAAATTGTGCATGTAAATTTAAAATAATATAGCAAATTATTGCTAATTAATATTAGTGAATTTTCATTTTGAAACAGGCCCCTGGGATATACCAATTTTGTTAAGTATATATATCAAGGATTATAAAACATGGTTATATCATAATGAACTTTTCATAAACTTAATTAAATATCTATAGAAGGTACCTACATTCACCATGTTACCGCGTACTTTGTAAGGTATCCGTATGCCACGTAAATAATTAATAAGTTATATGTATTTGATTTAATATTTTCTTGGTAAACTTTACGTATTTTTGTGAATATTCATTTTAGTTTTGAAACATTTACACTGGTTTAGTTTTTATTGATCATTTTTTTAAACATTTTCCATTTATTTTTCTTGCATCCGGCATATTTAAAACCTTATAGAATAGCATTTTTATTTTTACATTTCCAGGTAATTTATACTACTTATTTGTTCATATTCTTTTCAATATGAGTATTTTCATTTAGATGCTCTTTCTATACAGACTCAATTTTTATTTATACAATTTTTTTTCTTTCAAATAGACAAATTAAATTTTGCCAATATTTTGTGTGAATTATTCTTTAAACGCCGGTATTAATACTGATATTGTCTAATCCCTAAATATTATTTATATCTGAAGATTATTGGTCCAAATTGGTAGGTACCATTCACCTATCTACTGAAACACATCTCAAGCTGAAATAATTTTATCAAAATATAATTTTTATAGCAATCCATTCGTTATTTGCAAGCGTGCGTTGCCTTTATTACAATTTTCGTAATCAAGATAAGTATATAAAATAAAATAGGGTAAGTACTTCAATTCCTCAATTTTTTATTATATAGGTGCCATACGTATGTGTAATTTTGTACGTATAATTTGACCTATGACGATTGTATGATTTTATCACGCAATTTATGTTTCTAATTATTTATGCAAACGTTTCCAACAAACTCCTCATTTTATGTGTATAAGTGATTCCATCACACTAAGCTAATGTATATGTTGATGTAACAAGGTGTTTTATATGCATTTAAAATTAAATAAATTAATGATACAATAAAAATTAAAAAAAGTTTATCGAGTAAAACTAATTCGACTTACTAGGTTCTTCGAGTTCAAGTTTTCAAAATAATATATTAAATTGAAATAAATTTTTATGCTAATCTAAGTTTCTTGAAACAATTTTGGCATATTACAAGGTGAATATAATTTTGCTACGTCGTCGTCGGTGTTTGGCATTAAATTATCCATAATAGATAATAATATGTAATTTTGTAAAATCTTTTTTCTTTCGGTGTTCATCATCTGTTAACAGATCACCTATGGAACGATGACTCTTTTATGCACTTGTCAAGTAACAAAAGAAATATGAGAGTTCAAGAAAAAATATGAAATAGGACAATAAAGGTTGAAATCTGAAAGATATTCATTTTAATAAAAGTGAACAAGACCTACATAAATAATGCATCAAAAATTGTATGTAATCAATCAAATACGTTGATAGTACCGAATTACATCAAAGGCTTTTATTTGAATGATGTTCACAACATTGTTTTGTACAAAACTTCTGACGAAAAAAATTATTTAATATTTTTATTTTAATTTTTAATCCTTTTTGTACATCTAATTTTTATTATATTTTTAAGTCGATATCCGACGTGTGTATAAATTGGCTATACATTATTTTTTAAATAAAAATAAATGCAAAACCTAACTAGTATCACGAAAAACATTTAATCAAGTGGAAATAAATAACAAATATTTTTTTTGGTGCGGCGTTGTGCATAAACCCACTCGTAACATTAAAAATTAATTATTTTAAAAGAAATAATTTTTCTTTCCAGTATTTTCACTTTTTATTAATTATTTCCAAGTGAACTTGATTGACGTATTGTTCTGACTGATTCATCCAAATCTCAAAGTTCGTAAAAGAAGAAAAATTAATTCATGAATTTTTAAAAATTTAACTACCTAAAATGTACAACATTTACATTTTTTAATAAATCAAATAGAAAAAAAATATTTTATTAATTATTTTACTTTGAAATTTAAAAAAATAAATCGAGGAAAATGAATAAAACTAGAATTCGATCAAAACTTTCTTGAATGCAAACTTTCAGATGCTTAGCTTATGAAATATCGATATTTTAAATTTGAAAAGAATTACCAGAAGACGGAACTTGGCGGAAATCATGGAACGCGGATAGACATAATAATATTCGGGATGATATTTTTCGAGCTTTCTTGACCAAAGTAATGCAAATGCTTTTGAACGATGATGACAATAACATCTATCTGAATATTTCCCTGTAAACAAGTGGAAATTTTCTTATTTTGTGGGAAACTCAAAATTTTTTAAATTAAATTCTTACTATGTACATAAATTGAATTGTTTCAAATTTCTATTTTTTTGGATCGAAAAACCGGTTGCCTATTCTAAATATAAAATATTGCAATATCTGATTTTTCTCTGCTATTACAATTTGCTTTTATATTTTCTGTTGTTTTAAAGTCCCAACAATCAGAAGTTTTCGATCATTGTAATTATTCCGATCAGCAACGTATCAAAAAATTTTGATTCACCAAACTTTGACAAAATATATTTTACAAATTTTACCATAATTATGTTTTGTAAACCTCCTCTTAGTGGAAAACTTTATTTTTTAAGTTGACAGTTACTTTTACCATCAGAGTGATATAATAGATTTTACGGTTTTACTTAAACCTAAAGTAACCTGACGCCACATGATTGTCATAAATTTGTGAAAAAATCGTACTCTAACTTTATAGCAATTAAATAAATGTTAATTATAAAATTTCTTTACAAAATAATAATAAAAATGAAAATTGCAAATAAAAATTTTATTACTAAATTAAAATCACTTAGCAGCGTGAATTCAAGAAATAAACGGATGTGGGATGATACAAACTGGTTAGTTAAGTGTTCAATTAAATGTAATTGAAAATGAACATAAATAAAACAGATAAGTAAGTAGCAAAATGGAGAAATTTAATATTCCCATGTAAAGAAGAAAACGTTAAAGAAGCTGACTTGTATACTAGTCTATTATTTAAAAAAGAGAGTTTGCGTTCCTCCTACTTTGTTTTTAAACATGATTAATATAATTGCATATAGTAAAGAATATAACCAAGGATATAAACAACCATAAAGATAATGACTTGCATATAGGTACCTATAAAATATAGGTTTTACAACCATAACAATAATTATCATGGTTTTATTATCATTTATAATAAAATATTGTGTAATAGAAGTCGGCCACCATACTTTTGACATTCTGTTAAAAAAAATAACATATTGAAGTATTTAGTGCGCTTTATAATAAATTGCGATAACACTTGAAAAATCAGTTTGTTCACCCTTGCAATACTGAAAAAGTGCAACTGAGCAATTCATTTCGAATGTAAAGGATTTCTAGTGCTTCAAATTTGAACATGCATTATTGAAAAATAACAATGCAATGAAAAGGCACTTTCAGTAAATACTAGTATCGTCGAAATAGTACAATAGTTTTTCATATAACAGAAAGTGAAGATAGGAGGTGAGATCAAAAAGTTTCTAACTGATGTACCTAATGTCATACACAAATAATTATTAATATTGTAAACAATGGAATGACATAATTCAAATTTCCACACGAAACTAATCAAAATCATAAAAAGAAATTAGTTTACTATTTAATTGACTATACATAGAATGTACAATAAATACTGGCGGTTGTACTGATAATATTCAAAACATGCATCAAATTATATTACATAAAACAGATATTTTCACCAACCTGGCTGGAAGCTAAAATCATACAGAGCACGCGATTCCAAATTTATGTCGATAATTAATCATTGCATTACTAAAGCTGACAGAAACGAACAAAAATACAACTAAGGGAAAATCGAAGCAAACGAAAATGCTTTAATGCCATAGATGAACTTGTGAATGAACTAAATTTTGTTAAGACCGAAAGTAATTTTTCATTAGGATGCGTTTTATCATCAAATAAAAAACTTTTAATTGTTTACGACAGTGAATAAAATTTAATACAGTAAGTAAATTTCATGAAAGCATATTTTTACAATTATTATGTAATTATAAAAACATTGTAATTTCAATTAGGCAGTGCCCGAAATAATCCAGAGCATTAAGAATAATTGATGTTTTACTTGGTGTAAATAAAACAATTTCAAATGAAAATTTCATTTGTAAAACGGAATTATTACTAAACACATGAAACAAAGCAGAAATTTGTTATTTAAACTAGAACAATCATTATATTTTTATAATCAAATTTTAAAAGTAATTAGCTTGTGACTGTAATCGATCGATGCTTTCAAACTTTTTAATTACTTCAGATTTCAATAGACAAATAAATTACAGTTTAATTTGCTTTTGAAAAACAAACAAAGTTAACTTCTAGTAAGGTTGTTTTTCATTCACAACCTGTCAAAAATTAATCGGTTTTCTAACCATCCTGTATATTAATTTTTGTACAAAGCACAAAACAAGAAAAAGAAACCACTATTGTTTTTTTACATTAAACGTTTTAAGGAAACAATTGCAAAAGCTAATTGTGATTTAAAAGCAATCGCAAACTTTATCAAGTAAAAGTACTTAGTAAGACTATTGCAATTTTATAGAAACAACAATGGATTTCATTAATTGAAACTAAAAGAAAAGCAGTTGAGAGTATCTGAAGGTGTTAACCTCTTATTGTTTTGTTCATTTTTGAGATTGCCGTAAATATAAGTTTATATTGTTCTGTAGCATACAAAAATATAAATTCTGTCGCATATCTTTTGCTTCAAACAAAAACATCTACATAAGAAAAAATACCAGAAGCTTAAATGAAATTATAATATCAAATTGAAGCCTAAACAAGAAAAATCAATAATCCAGACGCTCCATCTACTGAATATTATCATAATTCTGAAAATCAATGCTAAATTTTTTGAACGATTTCAAATGGCTGATTAATTCACGCACTACATTTCCACTGACTTTGTTATAAACTATTTACAAAATAAATTTTTAAAACTTTTTCTGTCTTAGAAACTCGAGTGTGGATTCATTGTCAATTGAATTTAACGCCAGATCAATGTGATATATTACTGGATACCTTTTAAGTTGAAAATTGTCAAAATTCTTTTCAACTGCTACAAGCAACTTGTTCCAACCTGCCCCAAGTTAAACTTTATTAAGCAAATTCGTCAGAAAATGTAGTTACGTTTATAGCTTTAGCATAAATCTTTAAATCTGTATTATAATCTACAAAAGTACATATTGTCATAAAATACCATAAAACAAAAATAAATTGGTAAAAAAAGTAGAATTTAACAAAGAAGTAAAAGATAATATGATAGAGAAGATGGAAAGGTACCAGAAGAGTTAAAACGAGAACAAGAAAGACGCGAATAAAATTTATAAAATAAATTAATAAAAACAAAGTTGAATAAATCAACAAAAAACATGGTCAGATATCTATTGTCGTATTTCGAAATGCTATAAAAACATTAATTTTATTATTTTGTAAATTATTTTAAAGTTTGAATTTGTAGTATTTATTTATTTTTCGTTGTGCATAAAAATGTTTGTTAAATTTGCTGTAAATAAAGGTAGAGAAGAACAAAAAACTAGAAGGAGTGAGACTTGAAGGTTGATGTAGAACACTTGGGTTGACGCCTTTGCGTCGAGTGGATGAAAAATCATTCTCGCAATGAAAATTTTAAATTGTTAATTGTTTGAAAATTATTAAATAACTTAAATTGAGTTAACGTTTTATTTTAATTAATGCAAGTGAATAGAACATAAAAATTGGAACAATTTGTGATAAAACTTGGTTATTTGTTAAAATACGTCGCAACAAATTTGTGTAACTAGGCGTACTGAAGCCAGCTGGAATAACATGTGCGCTTGCAATACCACATGCAAGATAAAACTAAAGTGAGCATTTTAAATTAATTTACAATTTTTAAACACTTAAGAGTCTCTTGCTGAGTAAAAATCTCTGTTACCTCGACTACTCTCACTAGAGAGTGAAAATTAAATAAATTTGCAAAGTTGGCATAGCACTATATATTGCTATGCTCCAGCTACCCTAATTTGTAAAAATTTTTATCCACTTCAAAAATATCCTCGCTGAAGGGCATACATCTTTTTAGCATAAGACTCTTGCATGTGCAAAGATGCACTACACATTAATGAAAACAATGTTTAACTTTTTTTTTCACTTTAATAATTAAATATCAAAAACAAAATTATTTTGCAGCGCACATAATTCTACGACCCGCTGCGTAGGCCATTTTGACATGAAGCGTCCTTTCTTATTTACACCGTTACCAACCTAATTATTTACAACTGATTCTTATTTACAGTATATCGTGGGCATACAGGAAAAAGTGACTATGTCAAAAAATTTCGAAAATGAGTTAAAATGTTCAAGTACCGTAAAAATATAAGACTCAGGTCTGGAAAAAACGTCTATGTTCTAATAACGTATTGAACATGTTTTATTATTCAAAAACAAATATTAAAATATTATAAAGCTGATTTTTCGCAAAATGCGAAACATTCAATTTGACATTTCTCGAAACTCTATTTTTGACATAGTCACTTTTTCCAGTATGCCCACGATATGCTTACCAATTTTCAAACTAAAACAAACTTCAAAATAATTTACAAAATAAATAAAATAATGTTTTCAACGTTTCAAAACACGGCAATATATAAAAATAAAATTACGCATGTATGTTGGTTCATCACTTGAAAACGGCTCGACCGATTTGGCTGATTTTTGTTTTGTTGTGTTTGTAATTGTTTGCAAGGTTTGTATGAAATAAAATTTATGAAAATCCTATCCAAAAAAGATTTTAGTTACAGTAGGTGACGCGCATGACTGGATTAACGAGATTCGCATAAACAACAATAAATTGTGTTAGCAACAAGTAGCGCAACAATAGAAAACTTACAAATAAAAATTGTAACATTAATAAATGGGAATATTTGTTTGTTTGATCGCTATAGGGATAGGAAGAACTTCAAAGTCCTTCGACCGATTTGAACCAAATTTGAAACACTAGGGCTCGGGTTAGATTCCTGTGCAATTGTTCAAATCCTGTGTTTGTAGCAAACAACCTATAAGATAAGCTACTAAAAGAAAATGTGAAACTGAAGTTAAACGCAATAGAAGACTTCGGGCTGAAAAAACAAGACAAGTTCAATATTTTCAAATATAAACAATTAAAAAATACCCATCCAATTCGGTCGCTTTAGTTCTGATGTTTGGTACTAATTGAATAGCACATCAATCGGATTGCACGCTAAACAAACTAAACCCGAGCAACGCCGGGTACGTCAGCTAGTAGTAAATAAAACTGACCAATAAAGATGCAGATAAAAGAATTAAAAATTGAGAAGGTAGTTGACGATTGGAAATCAAGTACAAATAAAATTAGTCTCGATAATAAATTTCTAATAAATTAATTTTTTAACTTGTGAAATATAATTAAATAATCTTGGAATTTAATTATTTAATTTATTTGATATTAAATTTCAACAAACCATCATCAAAATTGAAACCAAACGCCATCGACTGTCAAGTGTCGTTCAAAGACCCAAGGTTGGTGCAGAGACCCATTATTCAAGGTATTGCAAGAAGATTCATCAGTAAAAAACTTTTTAATTTATAATTGTAATATTATAATAATTGACAAATATTGTCGTGTTTCAAAGTGATTCGCACTCACCTTGTGCATTTTGGTGAAGTTTTATTTTTATATGTTTGAATTGTAAGATTGTAAAATTGGACAGGTGGGGGTAAACGAGAAAAGATAGAAGGCTTTCTGCCAAAGATGGCGCTCATGCTGGTCGATGATTTTTGGCTCTTGAGATATTTATCTTGGCTGTAATAATTTTAAAATTGTGAGTAAATATTTTCATTTGAATATTTAAATAAAGTGAATTTGATACGTTTTCATTGGTGCGTAATTTTTGAAGTTTGGAATTATTTTGAATTATCTTTGATAAGTTGCTACTGAGCGGTAGAGTTGATTGATTGGATTGATTTGGAAGGAACAGTTGGAATTATTAATTTTGGAATTTATTTAAAATTGGAAAGTTAGACATTGCATTTGTAGGAACAAATGGTAAAATTGATAAAAAGACGATTTGGATAAGGCTCGAAATCAAAGTTCCTTTTAAAGACAATTAAAATTTTTTTAACATTTATTTTACATTGGATTTTAGATTGGTAATATTTATTTTTAGCAAGAGCAATTATAGTTTTTTTTTGAGAAACCAACCTGAGATAAGACAGTCTCATCTCCCGCATCCAGGGGATAGTCGCGGTACTTTTTAGTGCATTGTGAAAAATCGACCTTTTTGAAAGGATCACTGCAATTTAAGTCTGTCACTTTCAAGCAAAGTACAATATTTTCTGAAGCAAAAAGAGATCTAAATATCAAGATCGCCATTGCGAATACCTAAAAAGCATGCAGACCCACTTGTAGGTAGAATAACTTGCAATTAAAACTGCCATCTCAACCACAAATGCAATTCTGGATGAACCCTTAATAACGTATGGCACTCCAATTACCGTTGTTTCCGACAATGAATTCATAGAATTTATTACAGCTACTAATGATGAAGCAAAACTTATGTCCAATCGGTGATGAATTCCCTAAAAGCCATGACAACTACTCGAAGAACAATTTAGCAAAATTTAAATACGTTCCTCCGATAATACAGGAAGACCTCAAATGCAACAACCGAACAACCATCGGCAATTTTATTCCTAAATAAGCAAAAAACGGTCCGGCCCTGAACCGATGATCGCGCCATCTGTAAAAACCTTTGATACTCTCCTAAAACAATACATCCTAAATCTGCACTCTAGCAGATGGGAAAAAGAGACTGAATGCAGACAGGCGAGGGCGGCCAAAAGATCACCCTCAAGTAAGCATTCCAAATATTATCTGAAGTTATCCAGAGTCAATCTACGGGCAATTGCAGGGATATTAACTGATCACTGCAGATTAAACAAACATCTAAACACAATGGGCGTCGTAGACAGCCCTGTATGTCGAGAATGCAACGAAGCAGATGAAACAGCTGAACATGTGCTATGTCACTGCCCAGCCTTATCATCAAAAAGAGATTCCATGCTGGGGGATTTCTGGCCTAACATGGTCAGAATCAGTGAAACCTCGCCCGCCAGGATTCTCGATTTCATCCTGTGGTTGGGATGGCTTGAGGAATGATGGGACGGGGTTGCTGTAACGGAGGTAGTACAATTGGCCCGATTAAGCGGCCTGAGTGCGTGTGAGGTTAAACCTTGCCCTCCTCTAATAATCCAGAATCCAGAGGACAAATAAATCCCAGATACAATTAAGACGCGCCTGGTAGACTTACACTATGAAATTGACTACAATGGTAACGTTAGCAATACCACACAGCCCTCAGCTCAACAGCAACTGATATGAATATTACAGATCCCAGCCCGAGACCACAACGTTATTTCGAGGAATTACAACGAACACCACAACGTTTTCCTCCAAGTTAGAGTTAACAATTGAGCAAGGTCTAGTGGAGGTATAATATTCAATACTCTCGCATACTATAAAATGTTTGGTCTTTCTACTGCAAAATAATTTCTACCAGTAAACTTCATGTAGGCCAATTAAATCACAGTCTCTTCGATCACAGAAATACGATGAACAGTTTACATGATAGGGAGGTTAGTTAACCAAAACTTCATTTTCTTAAAATTCAATTTCATCGTAAAAGTTCGTAATTTGACATTCAGAATGTGCATAAGAATTATGTATTACATAATGTACGTACCACGTAAACACAGATTCAAGAGTGCATCGGTATGTCTGGCGCAACGAGTCCGACATAAAGTCTGTTCCCCAGAGAACATAAGTCTGCGGATCGACCACGTCTCAAACTGAATAGTATATTACATTATGCTTACAGTGCTGCAGCATCACCGTCTACACTTCAGCATTTCAATTACAGTATATGTATATGTTATTGTATCAAAATTTCTGAATTAATCAGACATTTCCACATATATGAACTAATTTGATTGGTAAGGTTAGTTTGGTTGGAGGTTAGGTATTGTGTATAAAAACAAATTATTCACATTCTGCAATATATCGTATCTCACATTTCATCCATTTGGAAATATGATTGGCTAAAGTACTCGTGTCAACTCAATGAATAATATTTAATATATTATAAAATATTTAAATTCAAACTTGCCAATTGCCTAGTCGGGATGTTTCCATGTCTGTTAAAATCTTGATTGCCCAAAGTTGCAAAAATAGTACCCAAACCCAAAACAAACTCGAAAATAACATGAAATAATAATTTCATAAGTCCAAAATAGATACCCGAATCAAATCAAGTTTAATTTTATGATAATTAAAATTTTAAAAAAATAAATTATATTACGTTAAAAATTTTATGGAAAATAATAGCGATGATTTCAAATATTGGCTGAATATTCTACAATCCAGAAATTCAAGTAATTTGAATAGAAGAACTGATGAGCTCAACATTTTAACCCTCACGTTTCAATTTAATAGTGAAACTGTTATTCGATAATTTAGCGGTTTACGTAGTTGCGAAGTTCTTGCATTTCTAATAACACATACAGAAAATTAATTCGGAACCCTACTATTTACGTGTACAGGAATTCATTCTTAACCATGGTCAGTTCAATTTTTCGAAAATAAAAATCTAACTTAGGGTGGATTGATTGTTTGTTGGTTTCGGCTTACCCGCAAAAAACTCCAATTAAAAATGAACCCCCATCAGCTTAATCTTTTATATAAGTTTTAATCGGAAAATGGTTGCTATTGTTTTGTATACCAAACCAATTACTCACAAAGATAGATAAAAATGTGTGACGTTTCATTTCATTTCAGTACTTTCCACAAAAACTTGCCATTTTCTTACAAACTCTTTGTGGTTGACATAATCAAGTTAAAGAAATTCTGCTGAAAGAACCTAACAATTTTTCTGATCCGTAAGTGTTTTCAGAAGTGTGAAATATAATTTAAAATGAAAGAAAACATATTTTATTAATAATTCATCTGTTATGGCTTCTATTAATACTTTTTTTTATTAAAGTTGCTATCAAGTTTATTCGAAAGTGAAAATAAAAAACCAATACTAAATTATTCAATAAATTCGAATGGGTATTTCTATAGAACTAAGAGACAGTTTTTCATTGAAAGGAACTTTTAAGTGAATGTAGGTAAGTTCATGTTTGCGTTTTCTTTGACCGACCATATTGTAGTATTTGATCTAAGGCCGTTAAACTTCGAAAATTAAACATAGCACAAAGAGAAACAATTTCTCATCTTAGCAATTCCATTAGGAATTACTTAGTGCTTAACAAGTAATATTTAATAAAATATAAGAAAATTAAAAATGCACCTACAATAGCTGAATTCCAATTACTTGTAAGTGTACCATGAAAAATAGTTTTCGCCTCATAGCCGATTTCTTTATCGACGAGACGTGAGACGTTTGCTAATAAATATATGCTAAAAACTGCAATGTTTCTAGCTCATTTACACACAATCGACGTAAATTTATACGAGTGTAAGTCGAAAAATATTTAAATTTAAATTTTTAGCATGTAATTTATTGCAACGTACTATGCATTCAATTACACATAAAGAACAAAAATTATAATAAAACGAATGTTTTCATTCAAACATTGTACAAAATTAAATTTATTGGGTTTCCCGTTTAATATTTTCTTTAAAGTTGTATTATAGGTACCTACACAATACGAAGCAGTAATTTTATTTAAATTTAGGTTCGTATAAAATACCAATCATTCCGCAAATCTAAACAACGCCCTATTGTTCGCCTCAATTCCGGATTACATTGCGGGAAAATGCACGAGAAAAGTGACAAATATTCGGGATTTACTATTAATAAATGCCTTGTTATTTTTCATTATTCTTGATATTCCAAATGCATACGGTTCCAAAAAAAGAAATACAGTAAGATATTGAAATTTACATTTTAAGGAAGTAACATTGCCTATTGTGATAGAAAAAAAGTAATTTCTAGTTGTTTATTATTACGTTTAGGTTTTTCCTACTACTATTTCACGCAAAATCTTTTCTTTATGTTCCATTATCGGGGCAAACCACTTTGTTTCCGACGCCTTTGAAAAACTGAAAGAAAAAACTTCACACTATAAATATTTTATGACTTTTCCTTAGCATTAACTCCGCGACCCAGGAACGCATTTTATTCTACACAGGACGTATTCGTTCAAACGGGCGGCGGTCCACGGGGCCTATAAAACGTTATAGAATAACCCAAAAACGAGCATTATAACTCTGAATACGTGATGGGTTTACACAACATATTAAAGCGTTAATTACTTTTTTACTACGGTTTTTCAATTGCTTTTAATCTATCCTACCAATTTTTATTAATTTATCTTCGGTTTTTAATTTCACGCAAAATGAATAGTACTTGGTATGCAACGATTTTTCTAAATCTGATGCCACTAAGCATTTTTTAAATTTCACATTATTGCTTTTATATTTTGGCTTAGTATTATGCTGCTTAAGAAGTGCTTTTCGTGGATAAGTATCCCCACTTTTCGGCAATCGTGCTTTATTTTAATGTTTATTATCGATTTTTACAAATTTTATTTTCAGCGTTATAATACGAATAAATATTTTTTAAATTATCCCTCAATCTCTTTATAAAATCCAGACCACTTTCCTAAGATGCAAACTATTAAATTTTATAACGTGCTACGCGACATTCAGATATTTTCCACAAAAGTTCAAAAACAACAGCAAAATGCCAGCAATTTTCACAACCGCTGAATGACAATTAATTTACAGCGGTTTTGAGTTTGGTAATTGAATATTTATTTATCATTTATAAAATTTCGTTAATGATATTAATCGTCCATTAAGATGAATTGCCTTGATTTCAGCTGTACCTGAGTAGTTTCATAAATTTTAAATTAAAAGTGTGGAAAATATGTTTGTTTGTATTTGGAGTGTATAGGTAGCCGGTAATGGCAATAATGTTAAAAGCCGATAGACTATTTTCATTAGTCGATATAAAAAAAAAGTATAAATACCGACATCCAAAATGATTATCAGTTCTAACTAACGTAAAATTGTTTCTATGAAATACAAAAGCTGAAAACTTATTTTGTGCGGGTACAAGAAAGGGAAATTTTTTAGATTATCTAAAAAAAAATCTCATGAGAACTTTAAAAAATCAAGAATATGAACAACTAAGCTAAATACTTAATTTTGTACGAGGCAGAGCAGAATCTTTTAAGTTATAAATAAAAAGATTTTTCAGGAAACAAGAACAACAGAACCACATTCTGCTCTTTAGTCTTCCTCTTGGAAAACCGCATATTATAATATGAAAACAAACATTTTGTTTTGCACTGGTATTTTTTGTAAAAAAAAAATTATTTTTTAAAGTATTTCGTATGCTATGAAAAGAGACTACCGACTAAACCGATAGTTAGCTGTTAGTTCCACTACTTGGTAGTATCGGCAAATTTAATTAATTCTCGATTCTATCAAGAAATATAATACTGCCTAGTCTCAATCTTTTATGCATAATTTGGGTGTTCTCTCTAGCAGTAACATTAAACCAAGATTGGATTTTGCATAGTGGCAACTTTAAAAATCCTTTTCGAACCGCGCT
Source organism: Cantharis rustica (assembly GCA_911387805.1). NCBI lineage: Eukaryota > Metazoa > Arthropoda > Insecta > Coleoptera > Cantharidae > Cantharis > Cantharis rustica. The sequence goes on from OU426877.1 coordinate 118,876,935, forward strand.
CTCAGTCTACATCGCGAGAAGCGTAAAATTTAGCCGATTTGTTATTTATTATATTTTTTTTATATTTTTTTATATTATTGTAAAATAACTATCTATTGTCGTGTTTTGAAACGTTAAAAAGATTATTTTAGTTATTTTGTAAATATTTATTTGTAAGCAGACTGTACATAAAATTTTAATTGTAAATAATTAGGTTGGTAATGAAAGAAGTTGGAGAGTGGCTTCAATGAGGTTAGAAGAGTAAGACGTCCGTGAGTCTCTATAGCGGTGAGAGTGTTCATTCCCCGCTAAGTAATAAATTCGATTTTTTGATTGATTTAAAATAAATGTGAATCAGACAACCCACACCACGAATTTTTAAATTTCAACTACGCTATAGAAAAGAAGACAGTTTTCTAAGCATATTTAAACAAAAATTTTGTTGAATCATCCATTAGTTTTTGCATGTATACGTTTTAACATGGGTTCAGAATAAGCCGTAGTTGAGTTAGGCCCGGGCTTGTTAACATAACAAATTTAAAAATATCCTTGTAAAATGACATAACTCGCCAAAGGTGGAACTCGAAGCCATAGAACTCCTGCGGGTGTCGACCGCAACTAGCGTAGCGGAATGGCTTTGCAAAGCGTTTAGCGCCGTAGGCGCTTTAATCTTTTTCATCTGATGAATGAGTAACGGGTGTTGGAGATCTTGGATCAAAATTTTACGCTGACGCGGCTTAGACCGCGTCGATCTATGTGATGAGTAATTTAAAGGTGGAAATTGAAAAATTTAAAATTTTGAACTTTGAAGAAGTTGAACTGAAGTTTGCCAAATGTGTGTCGAAACATGTCAAAGAAGTGATTTTGTGAGCGACCAGCTATTTAAACCTCAAAAAGTTTACGCGTCTAAGTCGTGGTGTACCGCCACACGTACCGTCACAGACATAAGAGCAGGACGGTTAACGTGCGAGTTACCGTGACGCAACCGGTGACATCGGGGTATATCATATTACAACTACCTGCTTTTAAAAATGTTAAAATTCCGTTTTTTTAGAAAAGTACTGCCTAATCAAAAAAAAAATGTTTGTTGCATTATACACAGAAAATTGTCCTCTTTCCTATAGTGTAGTTGAAAATTTGAAATTCGTAGTGACAGGTAACCTGAAATTGTTTCACGACAGAGTTTGCTTAACGAGGCGCGGGCAGATGTGGACGTTCACGTGCAAGGTACGACACAACATGAGGTAAAATTATAACATTACCATTTTATTACAGATTTGAAATTCATTTGGAACAAAGTTTTATACGACACAAAATTTAAAAATTTAAAAATAAAAACTTGTACGATAAAAAGATAAAAAAAGATTTTCATTTTTTAACTAAAAGAGTCTCACAAATAAAAAAAAATGCATGTTTCTCAACCGAAAAATTAGAGAGTGGAAATTAGGTAAATTTGTAAGGTTGGGGACATGGCACTATATAATTTATTATTATGCAATTTAAATAATTATTTTTAATTAAATTAAATTGCGTATACTACTGAACTCTCAAGTAAACTTCTCCAAGTCTCAGGCAATTGACAATTAAACGGCTTGAGAGCACCGCTTCGAAATCATATCGGTTGCAAAACTATTGACAGTACTACCAGAGTAGCCGTGGCAGATGCGGAGAACAATAAATTGGACTCAATCCTGTGCTGTCTATCGGCTTAATGAATGAGCTAGTAAACCATGTCGTTTGCGAATAGTGTTGTCTATTGTCTAATAGTACTGAAAAGATAATCGAACTCTCTTGTTAGTTAGCCGTTAAAGATTAGAAAGAAATTGCAGCAGGGTGATCGTATTTACCCTATTGTCAGTTTATTTAGTTGTGTATGACCAAATAACGATTCAAAAGATGAAAAAAAGAAATTGTATAGGCTTGATATTTTTTATAAATTAGAGTGAACCGAATTTATCGATCGAGATGTGTAAAAAATACATTCCTCGATCTGGATTCGAACGCTGGCTTACCAACCGTAAATGAGTGTGATAAAATCAACTACACTATCTACCGTGGGAATTGAAGTTATGTTGTATGGAACTTCTAATTTGTTACCAATTTTATTTGTCCAGTATCACCACATAATATATAATATCTACCGTTATATCTACTGCTATATATTATAATGCAGTTTAACCGAGCTAATAGTTCTCTAGTATTCTAGTATTTGGTGTCCAAAAAAGTTCTGTAATATGCAAAGTAGTAATTTTATATAAGTTTCCCTAGGTGCTTTTATATTTTAAACGTTATTTAAATTTGTCATTTAAAATATCGCGTTAATCTAAACTTTTTCCTCTTTCTTTGTAAAGATATTCAAAAAATGTCTTGTGTAAAGACGCGTGTATAGGAATTTTAACCTTTGTATGCACGTAGACAAAAATCGATGTAACCTAAACAGGTTCACTTATTTTGATCAAACTAAACTTGTGTACTTTTCAGACCCCTATTCAATATCCGTTTTATGTGTCATTGGGTTCAAAAATATTATTTTTTAAATTTATCGTGTTTACGATAGAATTACAATATTACACTCAGCACAATTAAAAGATTCTGTAATAAAATTGCTCTTTGTTAAAAAATCGTACAAGATCATAAATCTGAGCTTTCCACAATAACTCGAGATAACTGGATAACCGCACCTTACAATAGTGTGACTTTTAGAAAAATTTCTTATTTAATATCATTTATTCGATAAGCAAGCTTTGGTGTCACTTGATCGCATTTCCGCAATTGTATCTCCTTGCCAATATGAAATTCAAATTTATAATATCAAAATTTTACATGCACTAACTCCACATGTTACAATTTAACCACGTTTCACACCATTAGATTTCGCCGAATCAATAAAATACCAATGACTTCTACAAGAGTTATTTTTTCTGAACTTTACAAAAAGTTCAATTTTTATTTCTGCTACTTATTGGCAAATACAAACCGTGTAACGGTCTGCATTGTTTACCAGTTGATTGCGTAAAACATTTAAACGTGCAATGTTGGAAATACTCAATGACTCTTGACTGCCGATTGCAGGGACAACTCACTCGCTGTATTTAATAATTTTGACATACTTTTACGTCTTGTCTCCTCGAAGTTCATATGTAGATTAAATTTATTTTTTCTATTTATTGCTTTCTACACCTTCACGTGTTACAATTGTTCAAACATCATTTCTAGTGTCATTCGCGTTTAAAACGAAATTGAAATGTAAAGTGGTTGCTAAGTTATTTACTGACATTATGCAATTTTTATAGGTAAAATAACATTCTTTAAAAGCCTAGTTGAATGTTTATTACTATTGGTTGAATTGTTAATACTTAAACACTTTGTTAATTTCGAATTTTCGAACACTTGCGTAAAAAATTTAGTGTAATCGAAGTTCACATCGATACTAAATTTATTTATGGTATTGGCAAATTTATTTTAATTATTACATTATTTAGATGTGCGATACTGTCGTAACTATATTTATTGTGAAATTTTGCACCTGGTGTAGCAATAATTTTATGTTTTCGATAAGGATTTTGTCGTTTACAATTGTTATATAACTTCCTTAGTTAGAAAAACTGTTAGAAAACCCTTGCTTGTTCTTCGACCAATTAAGCTTTTATTCAATTTGGAATATCTACTTTGCCTCTCTGCAAAGCCATTACAATCCATTTTTGGAAATGGATTAATCATCTTAAATACAGTAGTAAATAAAAAAATTTAGGCTTTTTCAAGAGTTTTTTACCGTTTCTTGTCTAGCAGTTCGATTTTCTACGATATGTCCAGCTCTGATACAATAATTATTATTTAATTGTCCATTTTTAGACAATTATTTCTATGTCTTACCAACTCAATAACATATAACTTCATGTTTCCAATTACTATCTGTGAAAATTTCTAGACCCTAATTTGATTATTCGTCCAATTAATTTTTACCTCTGCTAGCATCTGTTTATTTTTTAGCTTCTGTTTAAAATTTTATCGTTTCATCTTTTCAATAAATTTCGCTTTATCGTTTCAAAAATACATGACACATTTTTTATTGATATCATAATATTATTTTTAATGATATTTACAATAGCTAAACAAATTACCAAAGCAACTTTTAAATACGACTTGCTTTCATTTATTCTCTAAGCGAAGTCCATCAAACTTTCCTTCTCGTATTAAAAACCGCAATTAAATTTTAATTTGCACCATTTACATCGTCATTAGGTTAAAGTAAGCCAGATAAAAAAAACATCAAAATAAAAAAATCTCAATTTTCCTTTTTAAGGTATTTTATATAATATCTCAACAGCACATGACGTCTTTTTTGATGATCGTGTAGCGGCCTAAATGACGTTTACGTTTCAATCACTTAAAAAGTTCAATTTAAATCTTCCACGCCATATTCAAATTAAGTCATCTTAATTTATTTGTATTATAATGTTTAGCAATAATTAAATTAGCAAATATCAAATGTTGATATCTTCTGACACGGGAAAGAATTTCTGTTTATTGAAGTTATTATTATTCTATTCCAGTAAAATGGGAAAAAGAAATCTAAGAATATCTGATTTTCCATGTTCTACAAGGTAAACGTTTCCATTTTTCAGACAGCTGCAATTGGAAATGCAACAGGCCAAAAAAATTCTCTATTATATTATAGTAGCTTGTTTGAGCGTATATAGCTTTTTTTTGTAATAGTAATTTTATTATCAGTATTATTCAGCGCAGAGCGCGTGTGGGTGTAATTAAAACGTCTGACTTTTAAATGAAACTATAATAAACTCATAAATAGGAACAGCATGTAAAACTAATAAAAAAGTTGATTTGAGGAATAATATTAATTAAATAATTTTTCTACTTCTACTGTTAACTTGGTAGCGTATACGGAGCACAACTAACAAAAAAATAAATCCTTGTTAATTAAATATTCCTGGTGACTAGTAGAAGGTATTCCTTGTCACCAGGTGTAAATGTCAAGAACCATAGATGTCCAGACGTTGCCCAGAATAGCAATTTATAAAATCGCCAGATTATTTGCAGATAAAATCAGTAGAAAGCATTAGTGGTACTAGACGATAAATAAAAAAAATTAACCTAACCTAACTCAACTTAAACTAAACTAACTTAAGGTTAAGTAAAAATAATTTAAATTTAACCTAACCTAGCTCAAATCTAAGCTAACTCAAATCTTTTTGATTTTCGGATGACTCATATTGACGCGTTCTAAAATGTTTCATTTGATTTTCTAATGAGACAACTGACGTCCGTGACGTCACTCGCGATGTTCTTATAGTAAAAGTAAGTAAATTGGTAAAAAAACAATTGAAATACAAGTGGGAGTAAAACTTCAAAATTTACCTGGTGTAAAATCTTCAATTGGTACATTGTTATTGTCATCCAAAAACTGTCGGGAGGTTTTGACGAGTTAGTGCAGCCTACAGGCCGCATAACATGAGAAATGTATTTACACTGTTTCCACTGACTGGAACTGTTTCTTGACCTCCTAGTTATTTTACAACATAACTTAACGGTGCTCGTTTACCACTTAATCGTTAAATGCCGCTTATTACATTTGTGTATTGATCACCTTTAAGTGAGAAGTTGAGAATTTTAGTTTAGAAGTGGAAAGCTTTAGATAGTAATTCCTGAAAGTCCGTTATTCGAACTCGGAATTCATTATTTATTCTTGTTCGGCAATCAACACTAATCAATTTCGACTAAAATAATAGCTATTAAAATCATTTTATTATTGCAGCAATTCACTTGATTAGCTCAACCCTCTAACCCAAATAAATTAAAAAATTTCCACTTCAAGTTTAAAAGCAGCATCAAGCCAAACATTTTGTCGCGATAAACAAAAATGGGAATTTAAATTTTAAAAAGCATTTACCCAAAATTACAAATTTTACAATACTTAATTATACAGCCTAGTTTTTGGCTAAAATTTAAAAAAAACTTTCTCTTTGGTATTATCCAATGGTTAGGTAAATCACGAAAAAAATTGTTTTCTGAGAGCATAATAGGAAATAACAACTGTAAAAAAAAAATTCGTACAGTGAAAGCGAATAAGTTTAGATAGATAGATGGAAATTTTCTCAATTAATGGCGGCTCTCAGGTTATTTTTTAAAATTTATTTTGATGTCATAGTAAATCCGTCTCTTTTCTCTTTATTGTTTTACTAATTTCACCTGGCGCCTATCAACACCATAAGTTTTTTCTGTACGAACCTGATCAAAAGCATATGATTTATGATTTCGTCAACTAGATAATTTATAAATTACTTTTCGAATTTCCTTATTTGAAATTTAAATATTTTGCGTGCCGTTATTGCCTGTAATTATGATGTAAAATTTTAATTGAATAGGTAATTTATAATGCAGCAGGAGATAAATAACCACTAAATATAGGTGCAAGATTGGTTGTGTAATTAAATAAGGTTGTACATAACGTGAGTCTATTAACAACCAAGGGAATATATTGTGTTAAGCCAAAACCCTTAACTAATCTTTCATCCTTCCTGAGTTTATAAGGACCGAGACGTGCATAATCAAAACGAATTTTTATGGAACAGCAATAATTATCGTTGGAAAACTCTTTCAAATTGGAAACACAAAACGCTCCCTATAAATATCCGTGGTTAATTCATTAAGTATTAAGCTAAACAAAAAAATGAAAAATTGTAAAAAGCTCAATTGAAAAGAATATTCATTTATGCTTAATTAATTGCTTAAAAATACTTGTACTAAAATGTCTAAAATCTTTTGTTGAAAACACGCCATCTATACATTATCATTTTAATAATAAATTGCAATATCTAATAAAAGTGATTAATTTGATTTTAATCTTGGTGTCTAATTTCGTTAATAACTTAAGTTACGATCTTCATTTTTAAAACTACTTAGCGTCGTCGTTACAAATAGAAACTGATGTAGAAACTTTGCAAGAACTCATTTGCACATAATCACTGTTAATTTTTTAAACGAAGCATTACGGTAACGAAATTATAAATGACTTGCACAAATTGATTATTTTAACGTTGTATAGCAATAATAATTTGAATAAATATTTGCTAATAGCTTTTAACAGATTCGCGCTCCCACTTGATTTGAAAGCTTCAAGTTTTATACGGGCGCATTATGAAAAAATTATACCGAAATACTCGGGACAATAAAAATTTAATTTTGTTATCGAACTTATAATCAAATATTGGAAATTTTATCATTACAGTCGGGTATCTAGATGGTTTACCATAACACGTATTATAAAAAGCCTTTTTGTAACAAAATAAGCTGCTATTATCACTTTATCTTTATACTTTTCACAATGTTAAAAACACGCCATCGTATATTTCAAATTTATAAAAATTTCGAGAGAAAATTGTCACAATTATTCACCTTATTTATTTTTACGCCCTGGAAATGAAAATAAAAAAATACCCTCGGAACGAGCTTTTAAATTTTAATTAAAAATTTATTTTGCGAAATTCAAGTGTCGACAAATTTATAAAATTTCCTAATTCATATTATTTCGTAGATCCATAAATAGATTCAGTTACTATATTTGTACTTCTAAATTTTATTATTCAAAGTTAAAAGGATTTGTAAAACTGAACAAAAACCGACTCAAACCCAAATGTACAAGAGAAAGACAATGATTGTATCGATTCCCAAACTGTTCCCATCTTCATGTACAATACAGAATTTTTGGATTAAAAAAAAACTGCTTTTCTTGGTCGAAATGATCTCAAATCATTGCTTCCAATTTTCTTATAGCCAAAAAAGTAAGATAACATTTTGTATCCTTTGCATTTCGTTCAGTTCATCTCAAAATTCGGCTGCATCATTGTTCGTCAATCTAGTAAAGAATTCAATAACTGGCAACATTTACGTTTAAAGATTTTTGATCGTGAGAAATCTTTGATAAAATTTGGCTGAAACGATAGGAATAGAAGGCGTTTTTATAAAGAAAATGTGAAGACGGGTAAAAAAGCAAGATATGGATGAAAGTGCAGACGCAGGTTATAAAATAACTGGATAAGAAAATTTTAAAATTACAATATTTCAGATATTGCACAATTTAATAATTTAAAAGCGTTTTGTCAATTTTCAGTTTGAAAAACATTAATAATAAAAAGTGAGAAAAACAAGTCATCCATTTAGTCAATAAAAAATATTACATTGACATAAATTCTGGGCCCTAGAAAATATTTATTAGCAAAAGAATTAAAATGAATTAAGTAATTGCGAGTAATTACGGAAGTAATTGCTCTGGCTTAGCCAGAGTTAGCAACTATTTCACTTTTTAGAGTTGTGAATGTGAATAATTTTAAAAGATCGTAATCATCGTCGTCTTGTCTCTTGGCAGATGCGTCATGATCCATCTTCTCATACATCTACAACATATTATGTATATGTTTTAATATACACAAAAACCTAGGTATTATTAAAAGCCCAACAACTGCAATTTTTAACATCACATCATCTTGCTGGGGGGGGGGGGGCTTAAAATAACCTATACTTATTATTGATCGGCCCATTGCTAATTGATTATGATGAAAATTTAAAAGAAAACACATTTTTTCCAAAATTTTGAGGTGAATAAAATAATATAACACCAAAATTCTTTTACTGAAAAGTAATTATTACAAAACCCAGAAACATATAAAAAATTGGGAACGCAGAGAACAATTTGAAAATCAATTCTCTGTGTTGTGAAAAGCTAAAAAACAACCTTAATCACTAAAAATCACCGCTTTCCACACACTTCGTCAAATCAAACCATAATAATTAGATTAGATTGGATAAGATCAGATGGAAAGCATAGGAACTGATTCTCGACTAAGAAATTTTTTTATAAAAATAAAAAATTTTCATAAAAAAGTTTTCTTAACCACGTGTTCCCCTTTAGATACACGATCTATTAAATAATGTAGGAAATAAGTACAAATTATGACTACATTACATGTTATAAAAATAATTTACGTATGCCGGTTCTTAAAGGAAATGTGAATACATATATTATGTAATTTTCAAAAGATATTAATAAAAGTATATCAAATATTGCAGCTGCGAGTACTATGATATTGTGTATAGAATTCAAACTTATAATTTTATATATTTATATTCTTTTTTGTATTTAAGAAATGCGATTGTAAAGAAAACTACACGACAAAAAATGTCAATGTAAAGCTGCAGCTGGTGTGTAAATGTAATTCAAAATGCCACAATATATCAACCCGTCTTGTAATAAAGATTAATGTATTTATTATTAGGTATTACTGTTATTAAATTGCATTTAAAGATATTCTCATCTCACAATTTAATAATTAACAAGCTGCACAAACGCAATTAATAAAAATTATATCATAAGTTTTCAGCAATTTATTGGCTATTGAATTTGTACTAATAGTTTTTCGTTTTTTCGTTATTGTTTTGAATAATTTTTAGTTAAACAAAAAAATTATAGTTCAAGAATTTAAAATTATAGCTTGACGAAATCCACTTTTCATAAACTTGGGTTTTTCTTTATTCGCTAGAATTTCAGTCTTCAATTTATATCGAGTTTTAATATCTGATGTATGTTAATTTTTTTCTTATATCTTAGATCAGACTCTTAGAACTGTGACCTAAATAGACAAAGTTAGCTGATGCGTGTAATAATATCTTAGTTACCGGTTTAATCTGGAATCTCTTCGGATTTGACTCACTCTCTCATCATTTCATTTTACATCATTTTCAACTTTTCAGTCCACTACTGGGCTTTCAGCATTTAAACCCCACGGTCGCATAGGCAAGATTGAGGCACACCTGTAACCCTGTTTTTAATAATTGATGGTGGCAATCATCAAGTCAGAGAAGATGAAATAAAAAAAAATCATAAGAAAGTTTAGATTCTTCCCGGCTGCCTTACTGTCAGCAGTTTTTCAGCTAACAAACTAAGCTAATACCCGTGTTGGTATGTCGATCGACTCTCTACGTTCGGTATATTCAAAACTACGGAAAAATTAACAAAATAATTTTTATAAACCTATCGAAAAAAATACTTTTTATTACGCAAAGCTATATTTTTAAGAGCCAATTTATAACTTTTTAATAAAGCCTGCATCAATTTTACGTATTATTTGAATTGTTTATTTTTCATTTCAGCTAAAAAAACCTTTTCAAATATAATCCTATGTTTTTTTGTTTGTTTTTTGCAATAATTTATTATTTTAACGCTTGCGGAATCATAAGTTTTTCCGATGTTTTTTTACAACGCCAACGTTAATGATAATGCCTAATTGGTTTATTGCATCCAAAATACAAATTATTTAAATTTAATTAAAAATAAAAATAAAACCGTATTAGAGCTAAAAAAATTTCAGTTTATAATACGATATTCTGTATTCTGTATTTTATAAATTTATAAAAGTAATTAATAATTACATTTTTAAAAAATTTATTTCTTATTTCTTTAAATATGTAATATTTAATTAGTATACTAAAATATACTTTTTAACTAAAAATTTTATCTCCACAATAATACCACCAGTCTTGTATGAACTAACCGTAACTTATATTGAATAAAAAATTGGACTTTGAAAATATTAATCCGTTTTATTAGGAAATACAATAATAACCAAGCTTGACTGCAAACACAAGAAAATATGTCAGTGTTCAAGCATTTTATTGATAGACAGTAATTAAGCTCAACGTGCGGTAGCGCAATCAAAAATTAACCAAAACCCAATTGTTAAGGGCAATAAAATTCGAGGTTTTGTTATTTACAAACATAATCTTAACGACAATTTTAACCAAGTTTCGAAAATATAAAATTCTAATGAAATGCGAAAAGTATTATACTGTTGTTATGGATTGTGTTCTGGCTTTATAGTTTCGCTTCCGACTGCTTTCTGATATACTGATACTCGAGATCAAGGGATGGAAAATTACTTCGGCGACAGTATCATATAACACATAAAAATTTCCTGTGACTTTAGTTTTTGGCAGAAAGTTGTCGGAAGTATATTAATAGAAAGCCAAACTGTCAGTTGATTCGGATGATAAATAAAATTTATTTCAGTATTCTTAACTTTAAAAGGAATAGCGGATTTTTATAAAATCAAATTAGACGAGAATTATTCGTTACAAAAATAACTCGGTGCTCTTCTCATACTAAAAACCTTTAAATTTTCTAAATATAATTTATTGGATATTATAATACACCGGGGAGCTTTTCCGTATGGTAGAATGGCAAAAGTTCTATAAGCAGGATTATTTCGAATATTCACAATAAGACATGTTCATGTTCGCTACTAAAAAATTTTGAATCTCGAAAATAAGTAAGTACAAACATGAGAAATGCGTTATAGCTAATTTATCAATATTGAGAAAATCCTCTTGCACCGACAGAAAGGCTAAACAAATTTGAAATGCAAAAAATGTGAAGTGGAGCTTTTATTGTTTGGACCTCTGTGTAGGGAACGAAAAACCTACCTCCGGATGAAATAATATTTCATTCGATATTTTTTAAAACAGCACTAATTAATCATTCTGTAAAAGCATTATACTTGCAATAAAAGACTGACAAATTACTATCTGAGTTTTTTTAAGTCGACCCAATTAGTAATGTTTAATATTTTAATTAATTTGAATTTTACCGAAGTAAACATTTGCTTTAAGGCAAATTTCTTTTCGAAGATTATGTCAATAGAAACACTGAGGGTGCGTCTGCGCTAGGCAATAGTCGTACATGATGGTGTGTAAAAAAATTCACTTGGTAATTAACAAATGAAATATTAATAGACGTAATTTTTTTTAATCGTTGATAAAATATAAAACTGTTCATAAACGGAAATGTTGAAATCCCCGCGCCTTGTTTTTAATTTTACCCGGTGATTCTTTCAATAGGTCAACCATATCATAAATTTGTGTTGTGCATTGTTTACGTAGGAATAATTAAATTTATCTTTTATTTATAACAATAATTATTGTTTGAAACATAATTTCATGTTAGTAAACAAGAACATTATCATTGTTTACTCATTGGAAGCATTGAAAACTGGAAGTACCGAGCGGCTACCCCGACCAGAATTTTTAGAATTTAAGTTTCTGTTCGATCTATCAATATTTTTGTTAAATAATTCATAATTCGACCCAAGCACGAGCATAATCAATCACTTGATTTACAAATATTGTTGTTATTGACACATTATATTCTGATATGGTATAGAATTAAGATTATTCTAACAATAAACATTTATTTATAATTTTACAAAACAATAATCAGTGATTCGTTATCACAAATAGGATGTACAAAGTATTGAAGTCGAATTTGGAAAAATAGAACATTAGTCACTCGAATCGCGGTTTTGTAATTATTGGTTCTGGATGTTAAATGCAATGTAGGACACTTACAAGTTATGTTTATGTTAAGGACTAAATGGTGCCCACAACAGCTTACGAGTTATGTATATTTGGCGTGGGATGAAACCTACGGATTTATTTCCCAAGCTTAATTATAGTATTAAGAGTTAAAAATTGAGATATTATGTGCCATACAACAATAATTCTTACAATTCATTTCGTCATAACCAAAATGAGGAACGGCCGACTATTAATTTTTCCCTAGAAAGAACGAACTTTTTTTTTCAATTAAGGTGCGAATCAAATAACAACGAGGTCAGGCTGCAATTTCATAAAAACATTTAATATTTGGAAGCGAGCTAACACCGAAATATTGCGTAGCCATGAGATTTTGCTAAAAACGAAGGAAGCTTCACACTGATAAGGCCTCGATGGAATTCATCAGACTATCATGCATCATCATTATAAGGACTTGCGATGAAAATATTTGGATATACAGACAGCAAGTAGGGGATGTCTGTTGCGAGGCTCTCCTCCTTTCCGCGACGAACCTGAGGGAGAAAATAAGCTCTGCTGGAATAAAATAACAAAAAAATTGTCGACTTGGACAAAAATTATTTTTTCAATAATTTCTAAGCCGAACACTAAAAGTGGATTAAATGCTAGGTAAGTATAAAAATTTTAACACTCTAATTTTCGACTTGATTTTTGTATTAATAAACCTTGACATTATCACCTACCATTAATCAATAGAAGCTAATGCATTTCTATATCAGGTAACATAATATTTACAGTGGTAAATATTGTGACCTTCCACGTAAATAATTTAAAACGATATTCAAATTAATTCATAAAATTTGGACTTTGAAAAAGTGATAAGTCAGCATGAATCGAAAGGGAAAAAACAGCGAAATTTTATATTGGCGGTGTATAATAAAAATTTAATACAAACCTTCTAACTCGACTACTTTTCCTGCTCTCTTAAGAGCCTTAACTGCCTCGTCGTGTGTTGCCTCTCTCAAATCTTCCCCGTTCACCGAGAGGATAGCATCCCCTACGTACAACTGTTCGGTCTGATCTGCTGCCATCCCCTTAAATATTTTACTTATTAATATGGGCATTTTGTTCTCCTTTCCACCTTTAATCGAGATTCCAAGTCCATTATTGTCCGATTTGAGAACGTGCACTAAACGTTTTTGATTGGCCACCGAGTCTGGAACGTCTGGAGTGTCGCTTAAACCGCTCGGTGTTTCTATGTTATTGTTGAGGGAACCGTTTAATGTAGTCGTATTCTCGCACGATTCGTCTAACGTAATGCTAAGATAATCGTCCTCTAAAGAAACAAAAACTCTATACCACTGACCACGGACGTGGGTTTCTAGTATCCCGGAGCGGCCGTAATAGCCGGGAGACCCGACGCCGTCGCATCCACTTGTCATTTTTTACATTATTTCAAATGAACGTAAAAAATTTAATATCGTCGATGTATTTTAATTCGACACGACACCTGTATACACAAACACGTTTCATACGTTACTGTGTTTAGTCACACGCACCAAAGAACTCGTACGATGATAGTAGGAGTAAGGCGGTCTTTTTCGATGTTCCGCTACTTGCTAATCTGAAGCACTTGTTCTACTGTTGACAAACACAAGACCGGTCGTCGCCGTCCTATGTGATTTGTCGTTAAAAACGGCTTTCACCCGGCACCCCAAAGCCAGTGATTCGGCGCAAGGAAACCCCCGGTTACTATGGTTACAGCTATCCCCCGAAGCTCATTCTATGTTATTCGTACGACTCATTCAAAAAGTTCAAGGTCATCTAGCCGCGTACTCCCTAACCAAAATTCGTAAATCACTTCCTCGACTTTGGTTCTCGTCGACGATAAGCGTGAGAAATTTTGTTTCGTTTCGAAATTAACAATTTATATTTCAATTGATATGCGTGACGAGAAATCACGAAAACTCATACATTAAATCAACTTAATTGCATTCGAGGTTCTTTGATAGGCCACAAAATTGCATTCTAATATTTTAAAAATCAATTACCTACCTACGCTTGTTTGCTTGGCCAAATTACGAGCCAATTATAAAGTTGCAAGTTGGTTATAATATCTTTTTATCTTATTTTTAATTTTGACGCTGATATATATTAGAAATTTTAATTAATATTAGCCGGAAGGGTAGTCAAGAGATGAAACACCAGATAGTACATCCGGAAGATTGATCATATTTATGGAGAACTCCTTCAAGAAATACCAAGCTATGGTGCAGAGATAGAGATTATCTTTTATGACATTTTCAATTATTATAGCTATTATATACTTTTTTAATATCGAGAGGTTTAAGTATCCATTTTGCAAATGGATCTAGAATCTAGGGAATTGGAGATGATAATTATGATGAGATGTTTTAGTGGTAACGTAGACATGCGATAACCATCAAAATCAACTCAAAATTTACTAATTTCCTTCGTGGATATTGAATATTATGCTAAATCGACGAAGCGAACTCGACAAAATACTATTGTATTTTTAATTCTCTTTGATGTTTACTTAAAACTGCAATTATACGAATGTCTGCTGATTTAATGCTCAACTTCAACATTTAGGAATCTAAAGGTATGAAATGCGTTTCAAAATGACGTGCAAGCGATCTTCCAAATATTACTAATTGCATTTCAATCGACTAATGTTCCAAAACTGAAACATTGCAAAACTTCGAAATATAACATAGCATTTTTCTCTTTACCCATGTAATATGTAGTATAGGTATAGTAGGTATATGGGAAGAAAGTGGGATATAATAATAAAAAAATATACATAAGTTGATATACATACAAATATTTACAGAAGTTCACGAACTAACAAATTAGTAAAAAGAAGACAAAACTTATTAAAAAATATAAAAACAATACTGATAATTTAAAATAATTAAAATCTAAAAATAATACATTATGCACCGAGGGGTTAAAGTGGTTCTTTTCTAGAAAATAACTTAAAAAAGTTTTAGAATTTTTTAAATATTTTTTTGGTATTTAGTAGTATGTGATGTTAAAATAATCAAATCTAACAAATGTTAAAATAATAAAAATTTTAACTGTTAAGTAAAGAATACATACTACACAGAAAACATAATTTTATTTAAAGAACACTTAAATAACAATAATTCACATTGAATATTTGAATAAACAAGAAATAGAATTCTGAAAAAATTACGCTATAGAAATGATAAAAATTACTTTAAAAATAAAAAACTCTGCAACATAATATAAAGGCCCTTATTTCACGATTATTATGTTACAGAGTTTTTTATTTTTAAAGTAATTTTATCATTTCTATAGCGTAATTTTTTCAGAATGTCAACCCTGTTATTTCACAGTTCAGCCGTGGTATATGTGAATTATTGTCATTTAAGTGTTCTTTAAATTAAATTAATATTAATTAATAAATTAAATTAAATACAGTACAGTCTCGGTAATCCAAACTAATAGAAATCTGGCCTCATTCGGATTACTGGATAAAGCTAAAAACCAAAAATTTCCTTTTCTCTTAAGGTCGGGGATTGACAAACTTTTATAAATATCCGCATGCATCGCTACTGGCGCAAAAATATATTGCGATGAATCCAGCCTCTCCAAATTTAAAAAATATAATTATTAATTCCAATTTAATTCAACGTACAAAATAAAAATAAAATCTTAATTTTATTTCAAAAGGCACGAAGTTTGATTTTCCTTATCCAAATTTGCCGGCTTATCAATAGCAACACTCGTTCGTTCAAATACTATTTTAACTTTTCCAATTTTAGACCAAATCAAATTTTAGAACTTACTTATTACTTTTTTGAAAAATCATTCATCCAAACCAATCAACTACTGCTCGGCAACAACTCACGAAATTATATCCAATTCCAATTATCAAAATAATCCAAAAATTACACAATAATGCAGTTGCACAAAAATCACTTTATTCATTCAAAATTAATTATCACAATCTCAAAATTAAGACAATTCTCAAAAATAACTCATTTGAGTCCAAAATTAATGAGCCAAAATTCGGCATGACTTTCTCCCGCGGCGACTCATCGGCAAAAGCCAATATCCTCGTTGATTCTCCCCCACCTGTCCAATTCTACAATCTTACAACTTAAAATTATTTAAATAAAATTTTCATCAAATGTACATGGTAGGTACGAATCCTTTTGAAACACCACAATATATAAATATTTAAAATTTAGCAAAGTTACACACTTCACGTGATTGTGCTAAAATCCAATAGATGTCACCTCATCTGCAAAATTTTTAATTTTAAAATTAGAATTATTACAAATTGTCGAAATCGATAGAACATTTTATCTGTAATAAAAACTAACCTTTTTGGGGTACTATAATCCCTTTCATTTTAATCTCTTATCCTCGATTTCATTCTCTCATCTAATATCTACCTAGCAAAAGCCGTTAATTCAAGGCTCCATCTTCTTCAAAAAGCTTGAACTATTTTCGAACTCGAAAGTTCAAAATCTGCATAAAATGATAATTACACGAGTTCATTTATTTTGTTTGTTATTAATTAACTTTTTTCAATTTCATTTATTGATATGTAAACTTCGCATATGAGTCCTGTAGATGCAAAACTCGGTAAATGCAAAATAACGAAAATCGAGTTGAGAACGTCATCTTATAGTAAATTATCTCCTCTATCTGAATCTGAAACGATAATATTACAAAACTTGCTACCTAACTTGTAAAATTGAATCAAAAATACACGATTGGTTGCAAAACTAGGTTTCAGTGTTTAGTGTATTATTGAGAACATAGAAGCAGAGAATGAAAATGTGGAAAGCGACTCTTTGCTCCAAGCAACATGCAGTTCGGCAGTGGAAGAGCTTTAACTATGATTATTTAAAGTTAATTTTTTCTTATTTTGGTAAAATTATTATCTTACTAATGTTGATATTTTGAATAAAATGCATTATTTTAAGAGTTATTACAAATTTATTTCTTGATAAGTGCTGCAAAACTTGGTTTTTGAAAGCATACTGTTGCAAAACTAGGTAAATGCAATTGAATTTTTGAATTTAGCGGTCGCTGTTATTAAAGATACGTTTCAGGACCAATTAACTAATTTCTTAGTCATTACAGGCACCTACTATAAAAATATAAAACCTCTAAGTTGTTTATTAACGTAAAGAACTGTTTTTTGTGAATACCCAAAACTATGACGTTTGTATTTACCGAGTTTTGCATCTACAGGACTCATATATCCGCGTGTTATTGTAGAGAAAAATTCGGTATAAAATTTTTTTTTTCTTTTTTACAGTTTTCAATTTCATAATCTAATTAAAAGTTTAATTTAAATTATGAACCTACAAAAACATAGCTAACAGTTTCTTCTACAAGTTGTTAAAAGTATAAATGTTATATATGATTTGGTTTGGAAGAAAACCATGAACTCCGAAGGGTCAATATAGCGTATATTTTGTACATTCGTCCCCAGCCTTAATTGCTGAAACAATAAAATTTTATCAGATGAGACATCATTTTCACATGCCCATTTTAAATAAATGTTAAAACTATCGACAGCTTCTTTATTTTTTACGTGATTTGTCATTTTCGTCATTTTCTTCATCATCTTTTACGTTCTCAATAATTTCTGAATCAGTTAAATTATTTTTTTCCTGATTTCCTCCATTTACCCATTCTTCTACTTCAGCTTGTAAACACTATTTTTTATCCTTTTTTTTTCCGCAATCCAAACATTTTTCTATAATACGAAAATTTTATTAGTTGTGTTCGGATTATAAACTATTTGTGCAAACTACCAAGTTTTGTTGTTGTTCTGATTACTGGATGGTCGGATTACCGAAACTGTACTGTAATTAGTAATATTTGGAAGATCGCTTGCACGTCATTTTGAAACGCATTTCATACCTTTAGATTCCTAAATGTTGAAGTTGAGCATTAAATCAGCAGACATTCGTATAATTGCAGTTTTAAGTAAACATCAAAGAGAATTAAAAATACAATAGGATTTTGTCGAGTTCGCTTCGTCGCTTCTCAGGTCAAAACATCACTTTAAACCCGAGGTGCATATACTGTTTTTTGCGTTTTTTGCAAACAAGAAAAATAAAAATTAAAAATGACAAAATATTTTTAAAATTTTTTAGTTTCTTTTTCTATAAAGCTGATTGCTTGGCAGTATACATTTTTGGTTACCTTGTATGATAAAATTACACGTTACTCTTTACACTCTTTACTCTTTACACGTTTGGCGTAAACTAACCCTTGAAGGCGCAAAGTAACCACAATTTACAATATTTTAATCCAGTTATTGCATAAAGAAAAAAAGGTCTACGTGGAAATAACGCGGAATTAAAAATTTGTTTCTTAATCTCTTTACTTTAATCATATCAAATTTTTTCGAAAAACCAAAAAATGCACAAACACTTTTTAGAACTAAAATGTTTTAAGTTAACACAATATAAATACACCGTATGTATTGCAGTAATCCTTTAAAAAAAGTTGTTTTCTGACATGCACTATAAGTGCTCCGGGCTAACCTCCTTTTCGCGGCAGACGAGACAATCTTATCTCAGGTTGGGTTCTTTCGTTGATTTTAATTGCTCTTGTTCAAAACTAAATAAATCCGTCTTCCAAATATAATTAAATAAAAAAATTTCTTCTTGTAAAAATAAATAAATCGTAATTAAAAAATTCAATGTAAAATAAATGTTAAGTTATTTTAATAGGGATTGCAGTTTATGTTTCTAGTTTCTACCTTATCCAAATCGCCTAGTTATCTCTTTCGCACATTCGCTCGTACAAATATAATTTAAAATTTTCCAATTTCAAATATTCCACGTCCAATTTATAATTTCCACTATTCTCTTTCCAAATCAATCAAATCAATCAAACGACTACCACTCGATAGCAACTTATCAAAAATTCCAAAAATCCAAAATATCAAAATCGCACAACAGGCTCGGGCGGTCACCATCGGCAAAAGGCCTCCTCTTCCCCTTTTTGTTTCCCCACCTTGCATTCTTTCAAAACCACCAAATTAAAATCATAATTTACAAAACAAAAGAGTACAGGGTGGGTCTAAATATTTGGTAACACCACATCCTTTTACCCCCTTTATGAATTGGAGTTATGGGCTCAGCTCAAAACGAAAATTCATAAACTCCAATGTCGTGCTACAAATAAAAAATCAAAAATTATTTACAAAATTAATCAAAACAATTCACACAAATTCAAATGTCCATTAAAACGCTTCTTTCTTCCAAATTTTTCCATTTTACTTTCATCCAAATGTCTTGTTGTTCTTCTTTATTTCTTTCTTCTTGCTTTCCACATGATTATTTTTATACAAAGCGTGCATTTTGCCGGCATCCTCTTTTTCCGCCCCCCATTCGTCCAAAACTTCCACATTTTTTTTTCTTCTCTCTTTATCTGTTCCTTTTCTTTAAAATCATTCATCATTTTGACTTCCACATCTTGCTCTGTTTTTAGCGACATATCTTTTTTTCTTCTTTTATCAATGGTTCATTTTCTTGCTCTTCTTTTTCAAAAAATTCAAAAAACTCTTTTTCCTCTTCATTACTCTTTTTCTTTCAGCTGTTCTTTTTCAACCGATTCATTTTGTTCCATCATTTTCATTTTTTTATTGCTTTGTTCTATTATATTTTTTTTTTCAAATAATTCTGTTTTTTCTTTATTTTGTTCCACTATTTCTTTTATTTTTAATAATTCTCTTTTTGATCTTCTTTTTCCAATGACTCATCCTTGGTTTTTCTCGTTCCAATGATTCTTCTTTTACCAACCATTCATTTTTTTTCTACTTCTGATTGTTCCAGTAGTTCTTTTTTTTTCAAAAATTCCTTTTCATTTTCATTGGACACTTTTTCTTCCAAAATTTCTTCGTCTGTGTTACTTAAAATCTTCTTTACCTCTTTACACGTATTGTTCATCATCTCTTTAATTTCCTCAAGCATTTCTTTTTAGAATTGTTAAAATTTTTTCATCTGTTTGTCATTTTGCTCCTTCCAGAATTTAATCCATGAACCCATATTGTCAGTGATATCCATATCTTCAGTATTATTACGCCTTGTAATGAAAAATAGTAACGCTTAATAATGTCTTTACGCCGTGGTGCCAAAAGTTGCTGTGATATATCGTTTCCAAAATAAAATAAAATAAAAAATTTCTTCGTGTCAAAAAAATAAATACTCCAAAAATAATTATTAATCAAATTCCAAATCCAATTCTATGTAATATAAAATTTTAATTATTCTAGGGAACAAAGTTTGATTTCCCAAATCGTCGCTTTATCACTTTTAAACATTCGCTCGCTCGAACAAATATAATTTTAATACAAATTTTAAATTTTTAATCCTTAAACAATTCTCAAAATTAATAACTCCAACTATTCTTTCCAGATCAATCCAATCAATCAAATCTACTGTTCAGTAGCAACTCATCAAAAACAATTCAAAATAATTCCAAACTTCAAAAACTACACACTAATTCAAACGCATTAAATTCTCTTCATTTAAACCAATATCAAAATTATTACTCACAACTTTATAAATCAAAAAAATCTTACAAAATTTCAGAGAGCCAAAACTAACGACCAGCTTGGTCGGCCATCTTTGCGAAAAAACCTCTCTTATCTTCTCTTGTTTCCCCACCTTGCACTATTTCAAAACCACCAATTAAAATCACAATTTACAAAATTTTACCAAAAGAATACAGAGTGGGTCTAAATATTTGGTAACACGACAGTATATTATCGCAAACGTTTTCACCATACTTTATTATTATAAAGTATTATTATAAAATATTATTATAATAACTTTGTAGCTATAAAACTTGATTCGTTTTGATCTTTTTTCCATATATTACATTTTTGCACATAGCTCAATTTCAGTGCTTTGACATTTCCTAAAGTGTAGAAAACTAAATATTATGTATAAAAAAAGGAATAGAGTAGCACCGAAGTGTAACAGTGTTAGAGATACAGCTTTCCAAGTTTTCCTAATTTTTTGATGAAAATCGTAAAATTATTTTTGAAAATTGGTTTTTGTTTTTATTATTAAAATTTTGTTTTCTACATTTTTAGTAAAATTAACATTGCACCTGAGATGCACTGAAAGTGAACTATTTGCAAAAATTTGCGTCAGATGAACAGAAAAAAATATGTATCAAAAACTGAAAACTACGATTTTTTGTACATGAATTTATTAAGTTGAAGTTCTATGAAGAACTATATCTTAAAAACTAGTTATACTAGATTTAAAGTTAAGGCTCTAGTTAAACTTAGTCAACAAAAAATTTCCGAGTTAATTCCATTAATTATTATACTACATTATTATTTGATTTATATATTTTTTATTTAAAAATATTATTTTTAGTATTAAAATAAACAAACTAAACAAAATATTAAAATAATGAATTTTAACTGTTAAGTAAAGAATACATACTTACATAGAAAAATAATATTTAAAAAATAATAAAAACGAAAATAATTTACATTTAACAGGTTTGGACTACAGGAATTACAGGTTAAATGTAAATTATTGTCGTTTTTATTGTTTTTTTAATATTATTTTTCTATGTAAGTATGATGTATTCTTTACTTAACCGTTAAAATTCTTTATTTTAATATTTTGTTTATTTTAACATTACCTACATACTAACTACCACACTATATACTTAAAAAATTCATTTTAAGGTTTTATCCTAAAAAAAATAATGTAAATTTATAATAATTCAAGAGCGCAGCCATCTAAAATTAATGGTCTATAGTACATTTTTTTAAGAAAAATTTTGGAATGTGTACTAAAACGATGACCTCTAAATGTTAACCAATAAAATTGCTTTGAATTTAGACTGTTTTACAATAGCGAAATTTTGGCAAGCTAAGTGTTATGTGTGTTGCCTAAACTGAAACGGGCAAAGTCATAAATAAGATAGATGTGGACAGAGTTAAATGTAATATCGAATAGACGTAGTTACTTGGTTATAACATTTTGCCTTTTTGTGGTGAATATTTAATATTACTACAAGATTAAGTGCTATTTAAATTATCTGAAGTTTCCCGGTGTAAATTAAACTTTGCAAACGACGCGCCACCTGTATTATTCATATCTTGGATCGACTATAGAGAGCTTAAAATTAGTTCCAAAATCGTTCATACTCAGTAGAGCATTCTAATAGAATTTCTGTCAAATTTCTTACTATACATGACTCAAAAAACATGAATTATTCAATTGATCTCGCGATATTAGATGATAAAAGTCGATTAAAATCATTTAATAAAATGTAACTTCTTACTCTGTTGGTAAGTGCGTATGGCACTACAGAATTTAATTGATTCATGACATTTTGAAGAATGAGCATATGGTTCATGAAACCCGATTGGTAAGAAAAGCAAGAGACAACCGTCCAAGAGGAAGAAGAAGAATAGGGCGTCCCAAGAAAAGATGGCGCGAGAGCTTATAAAGTAAAAATCGATTCTAAATGTTGGTTAATAACAGGAAAATAATCCTAAATAAAGAGAAGAAGAAGAAGAAGATGACATTTTTAAAAAAATATACTATATCTAGGATCAAAACACTGCTTAGTTTTTAGGCTAATTCTATCGGCATTCAACAAATTGGACTTTTCAAGAACATTTATTTAAAAAAATAAATTTTTAAATTACATATTTCACTTAAAAACTAAAATATACTGCTATGATCCGAGCTATACAAAACTTTTAAATTTGCCTTAATTCCAAAAATGAATCCTTAGCTCGGTTTCATCCATTAATTAGCATGAGCTCTTCAATGTTTAAAATTGTAAAATTCAAAAATGCTCAAACTTTTGTTACCTTGTAATATGTTGTATGTGGTATTGTCGCGCACATGATATCTTGCAGCTGGCCTAACAAATTTGTTGCGTCGTACCTTTTGCACATTGACTAAAATTTTCTCTCTCCAGTGTTTATTAGCACTTTACTTTATTAATTTAAATAAAAACAAACATCAAATCAACTTAATTTTATTTATTAATTTTAAAAAATAAACAATTTTAATTACAATTGCGGGCATAGCGTTTCATCCGCTTTACGCCAAAGCCTGAGCCTAAGTGTACTGTCTCAACCTACTCTTGACTTTCAAGTCCCACTCTTTCTACGCTCTTCCCACTCTTTTATTTCTACAGCAAAACTGAACAAACTTTATTTTAATACAATATGTGTTAAATAAATAATAATGTCCAAACTTTAAAATCTTTTACAAAATAAATAAATTACAGAGCATTTTTACAAATTACATTTTTATAT
The DNA here is from genome assembly GCA_911387805.1 of Cantharis rustica. NCBI lineage: Eukaryota > Metazoa > Arthropoda > Insecta > Coleoptera > Cantharidae > Cantharis > Cantharis rustica. The sequence continues at coordinate 118,900,603 of OU426877.1, forward strand.
AGCTTTTCGAAACACGACAATACATTGAGTTTAGGTCTTTTTTCTATAGGAGGTGTCAAAGTGCGGTTTTTTGACTCAAAATAGAACACTTGTTCAATTCGCTTAAAAGATAGTTTAAAAACTTTATTTTTAGCGGAAATACTATCGAAATTGCAAAGCGTATTTAATTTATTGTAAAATAATAATTTAATTTATATTTTGATTTTCTTATATATTAAGTACTTTTTCTTTAAAATCTCTATAGAAAAAAATAAATTTTATAAACGACGATAAAATTTAATCGAGACACTTTCCACTAAAAGTATAAAAAATAACATATTATCTCCTATCTATATTTTTACTCAAAAAAAGCTGCCTCCATGAAAAACTTCAATATCATTAAATTTAAAAAACATAAAATAAAATGCAAAAAAGTTATTATTTAAACTGGAATACGTTAGAAGAAAAAATTAAATAGTACTATAGATTGCAATTTTTTTTCAAAAATCGAATTGATTTTTCTACACAATATTTACTACTTCCTTGTTTATATATTCTACAATTTTGCTAATTAGACACATTAGAATACGTTTTTGTTTTAATCCAACATTTATAACGTCTTCGTGCTCAATTCCATCATATTCGTTGTAGTTGGTTATGCACTTATTTGTAATTAAACTAAATGCGAAAGCTGTCATTCCGCAATGCCTTGCAGTTACCACCTCGTGTACAGTAGACATCCCAACAGCATCAACACCCAATAAATTCAATAATCTTAATTCTGCTACGGTTTCAAAACTTGGACCTCCTAAACATATGTACACTCCTTCTTGAATCCAATCACTGAAATTTTCATCTTCCGCTATTTCTCGAGCTTTCTTAACGATTTCTTGATGGTACGCCATATGCATCGATAGAAAACGAGGACCAAATCGTTCGTCGTTCAGTCCTTGTAAAGGATTATTTCCAGCAAATCCCATGATGTTAACATGATCTTTAATCAGCATTATATCTCCCACTTTATAATTTTTATTAAGACCACCGGCGGCGTTAGAAGCAATGAGATGACATACTCCTAGCAATTTCATTACACGAACTGGCATGGTGCACATCCATAAAGGATATCCTTCATAATAATGAAAACGACCCTGCATGCATACTACAGGAACATTGGAAATATGTCCAAAAACGAATTGTCCTTTATGACCTGCGACTGTGCTCACCGGAAAATTAGGTATACTTTCATATGGAAATATTTGGGGATTCGATACCAGCTCAGCAATATAACCTGAAAAATTTAGCACATAAAAGCAAAGATAAAAGCTACTATTTGTATAATTTACAATATTATAAAATTTTAGAGTGAAATTAACAATACAAAAATAATTTTCAAGTTCTTTCATGTTGCATAATTTGTAAAAACATAGAAAGCACACTCAGCATTTTTAAAAGCTCTTTATGTACTTTTCACATGACTGATTTATACCGATTTTGTAAAAACCAAACCCGCTGTTATTTTACATAAAATATGCAAATGATATCAGGAATATTATAGCTTTTTAAAAATATACATAAAATTTCTAAAATTGCTGATTGTTAAGATTCATCAAATTTGCCTTCTCATTACCTTCGCTTCGTTTGCTGGTCGAATTTTTAAATATTGACTTTCTTATTATTGCTTTTTTAAGTTGTTAAATGAGGAACTAGATATGCTTACAACACCTACGGATATTGTAAAAATAATTCAAAAGTATTTATTTTTTATAAGAAGTTGAAATATTAAAACGTAAAATGTATGTTTCTCTGCAAACGTTCACTTCTTTTTTATGAAACCAATTACTTTAGTTTACTCAAAAATCTTTCTTTCGCTCGTTATAAAATAATATACTATTTTTTAAAAGGTTGAAAAATGTTTAATTACGAAGATGAAAAAACAGTTGCAACCCATTCTCTCGTTTTTACTTTACGGTGCAAAAGTTAACATCCCATTGAAGTAAAATATAGAATAATGAAGGACATTCTTATTAATGCAGACAACATATAAACAAAAATTAACGACTACAAAAAGAATACATACTTTCCGCATACATATGAAGAGAAAATAGTGCTATACCATTTAATGTTTGCTTTAAAATAGAGCGTATTTTTTAATTGCGATTAAATTTTTAATCCACTAGTGCGATGTTGTATTTATAAATATATCACAGAGTAAAAACTGTGAGAATGTTATTAAACGGCAATGTTAAAAATAAAATTTTTTTTATTATGGGATATCGTTCATTGCAGTTCATTGGCAGGTCACAAAATAAATACTTAGATAAATGATCGATAATAGAAAAATTAGAAACATTAAAAATATAATACATAATATGGTATCTCAAGCCAATTAATATCAATAACAATAATTTGTCCTGTTATTTCAGTAAAACAACTAATAATATTGCACGATTATTAAAGAAGTAAATACTATATCGTCGTATCATTGAATATAAATTTTTAAAAAGATTGGCAACCTTTTAAGAAATTTTGTACCGTAATTTCTTTCCAAAAATAACTGTAGTTATTGGAAGGTTTTGTGCTTAGTATTTTAAGTATATTTGTGTTGCGTATTTTTTTTTTTAATTCATAATCAATGGAACTGATTATCTTCGACTTCAAATGAAATTTCTTTTTAAGTCACTGTTGCGTATCCCATCCCACGATTTTAACTTTTTCCTATTGACTATTGGAAAGAGGACAATTTTCTGAGTATATGAACACAAATTTTTTTTAGGATTATGCAATAGTTGTCGAAATAACGGCATTTTAAAATAACGATAAGCAGGTAGATGTAATATGATACACCCCGATGCATAACGAACGGTCTTACGTTGAGGTACGGTCTAGTTGGTGACGGTCTCATTTTGTTGACGGTACGTGTGCTTTGATATACTCTTAATGTTGTTGTCAGTCGCGGTCGACCCCACGTCAGCAACCTAAAGTCCAACGCTAAGGCACTCGCCGCCAGCCTAGCACCTCTAATTGGACGACGCAGTAAACTCGCCCCGGAACTTAAAATAAGACTCTACAAAGCCATCATCAGACCCACGCTGACCTACGCCGCCCCAGCCTGGGCCTACGCCAACGCCAAAAACACCAAGAAGCTGCAAACAATCCAAAATGTGTGCCTCCGCAAAGCAATGAACGCGCCATGGTTCATCACCAACAGGCAGCTCCACTCCGAGGCCAAGCTGGAGCAAATCAGCGCAATAAACACGCAAGCAGCTGAAAAACTCTATGATAAAACGGACCTCACGGAAAACCCGCTCATAAACGACCTGGGGGATTACAACCTAGATGACTTCTGGATCCACGACCGGCCCAAATCTATCCTAAAAGGACCCACGTAATCAAACCAGGATGCAAACTCATCGCAAAAACATTCACAAAGTCCAGTCGTGCACCCAGGCCACGCCCATTTCAAAATACCAAAACACCATTGAACAACGCTTCCGAACCACTGACAGAGCCTCCTTCCACACACAGGAAAGAAAGTCAGGCACGCTAGCCACACCCTCCTACTCGACTAACCAATCAAAAACAACGTCAAGCAAACTGATAACCCCAACTATTGAACTCGTCCACGATAGCGGTTCCACCGCAAAGCGTACAAATAGCCAACTTGGCTCAATGTCAAAACCACCAAGCATTATGATGAAGGGGATGAATGATGCCTACGGCATCGAAAAGCCCCGCATTTCACTCCGCTACGCTACGCTAGTCGCGGTCGACTCCCGGACGAGTTCTATGGCTTCGAGTTAGCCCCCCCCCCACACACTCTTTCTTTTTTTAATGACCATAGTCGCTTTTTTACCGATGCAATGAAAATTTTTTTAAAACAAAAAAAATTATTGTGTTCGACTGTTCGATATGATTGTAGTTAGGTACTGTTTTTAGTATAGATACTTGTTGCTTGTTGGTAGCTAATCAGCCAAGCCAGTTAATTTAGGTCTGGCATCCATGAGCCCCCAGGGGCAGATTTACCAAATTGTCGCCTATGGGCACTATTTTGAGATGCCGCCCCTGTTATACTTAAGAGCTAACAGGGATAGTCCGGCGCAAGGGGGAGGGGGTGCAGGTAGGGGCGTGGTCATCGGATAACAAAATCATCATCATCATGTCATCAAAGTCATCAAAATAACTTCACTATGGATAATTAGCGATCAGTTTCAATTCTTAATCTTAATAACTGCTATTTATTGAAAGTAAAGGAAGGTATAATAATAATATATTGCGATGTTAATTTGTAAATTAAATTAATTTTTAAATTTTTCTAATAAATCTAAGTAAAAATAATTCGTTCAATTTCAATTTCGTTACAATAAAATTTTAAAATGGTAAAGTTAAATTTTATACGATACCGGCATCGCAGTCCGACTTATTAGAAACAATTTGTCGTTCCTTGAACAAATTTTTAATTTTAAAAATATACAATTTTTACCATTTACATAATTTCCAATTACGATTCTTAAACTTTATCCATTTCTATTTTTAATTATGCAATTTTCTTCCGTTTAATTTTTACCTTCCAAAAACCGTTCAAACTTTCCTCACAATCAATATAATCCAACTACAAATATTTCTATAAATATTAATAAATTATCCTTCATTCAAAAATCACTTATATTTCCAAAAAACTACAAAACTTATCAAAACTTATTCGGACTCCCCTGGTCCCCCACCTAGCAAATTCTGCAATGTTACAACTTAATAATTAATATCAAATTTTTACTAAAATGCATAGGGTGGGTCCAAATCACTTTGAAACACGACAATATATTGTTAATAAGTTAATATGTTTGTTGCAATAAGAAGATTGGCAACAAAAATCAATAATAAATCTTTCGCTCTGAGTTATTTCGGAAATGCCGTTCTTTAATTCTTACTTCAATTTAAGGTAGGTAACAGTGGTAACACAATAATTATACTCGAAAATAAGCAAATAATAATTTGGCACAGCTCGCTTCGCTCGCCCCCCCCCCCATAACAAAATCTTGGCTGCGCCACTGTACTGGTTAGTTTATTTTTTCAGTATAACCTTTTTAATTTTCAAAAGAAAATGTTCTTTAGAAACCGAATTACTTTCTACGCTTACTTTTTTATCTAGCTTAGTCAGTAAACTAAATTTGTATGATACTTTCATTTAGAATAAAGATGAAATTTGTATTTAATAAAAATTACAATAAAAACTTTTATGAATCTGTATTTTACATAAAAAAATGTTTACGACTACTGGATTTATTCTTTCTTCAAATCATTTATTTATTCAAATCTTATTTATAATTATAAGGAACTTTGTAGATAACCGTCAGGTTCACAACTTAAAATCGTATCGCATTTACATGTGAGTGTACAGAATACGGCTTCCAAATAATTCTTTGAAATAAACAATTACTTCATTATTTTATTGATGAAAGACAAAGACTTCGATTAAATTTCAGCCTTGTTGAAGTTTTTTTCTTATTTGCTCTTCATATCAATCCAAGATGTGATGTCATTCAAGATGAATTTTTCGTAGCTTTTTCTTCTTTCATGTGTGGTGTCAGATCCTCCTGACGTTGGCGATCACTTCGGCGTAAGCAGATCTGTTCTCCGCCATTCGAAACAATTTTTCAGCACTTTGAATGCCAGTCCACTTGCAAATGTTCTTCAGCCAGGACATCAGCTTCCTTCCAATTCAACAGCGGCCCTCAACCTTTTCCTTCATTATCAGCTGGAGCAACCAAAATTTTTCTCCTCTCAGTAAGCAACTTTCCTACACTTCACCGCACTTTAACAACACACGATCAGTTTCTGCTCTTTCTAAAACTCGCTGATTGGAAACTCTCTCCACCCAGAAAATCCGAAGCATTCTTCTCAGCAACCAATCTCAAAGGCTTCCACTCGGTTCATTGTGTTTACCTTGAGTGTCTATGCTTCCGGGTCATACAGCAGAACAGACCAAACGTAGCATTTGACTGTCGTGTGTTAAAATTTAAATTATTATCACAATATAGTGATTTCATTTTGTTAAATATAGCGCGGGCAGTCGCAATTCGGCACTTGACTTCTCTATCCGGGTCCAGACTCTTTATGGTGAGACTGCCTAACAAGGGAAACGTCAGGTATGCGAAATTTTGTTTTGGTTTATACTTATACTACGTAAAGATTACACCTAAGACATTACGTGAATGAAATAGTAGCGCGCCATATTCAGCCAATTTTGAGAAAATTGAATTTAAAAATTTCATCTTTTTGCCTGAAATAACGTGATGAAAGATAAAACTTGCAACAAATGTTCCGTGGTAACGTGGTAGAGTGATGGCTTTAATAAGCGAGAGTTCTAGGTTCAATTCTAGCATCGGTACTTTTTTTTTTTAAATATTTTTTTTTTAATTAATTTTCTTTTTAAGTAATATGTAAATTAACATATATTTAATAATTATTTGAAATTATTAATTTTTCAGATCTCAACATTCGGACGATATCGTTTTGTCTTACTAACAGTATTTTCAAACATTTCTTAAATTGATTATTATTCGAAACGTTCAAAAATTTTTGGAATTTGTTAAAAATTATATTTTTTAATTAAATAAGTATTTATTTATATATTTTTCGTATTTTATTTATATATTTAATAAGAAATGAAAAGTTACATAATTGAATAAGTATTTACATATTATATGAAGTATATTATTATTATACATATTAATTATTTTCTGATCATTTTACATTGTATAATTTTTTACACCGACGTTTCGCACGATTCCGGGTGGTATTCATCGTAAAAACAGGGAAAACAGTAAGTTTTACGGGATCTAGTAATTAATAATTAATTAAAAATTAATAATTTTGAATAATTATTAAATATCTGTTAATTTACATATTACTTAAAAAAAAAATTAATTAAAAAAAAATATTTGAAAAAAAAAGTACGGATGCTGGAATCGAACCTAGAACCCTTGCTTATTAAAGCAACCACTCTACCTCGTTACCACGGAACCTTTGTTGCAAGTTTTATCTTTTATTATTTAGTTATTTCGTGCAAAAAGAAGAAATTTTCAAATTCGATTTTCTCAAAATTGGCTGAATATGGCGCGCTACTATTTCGTTCACGTAATGCCTTAGGTGTAATCTTTACGTAATTGAAGTATAAACCAAAACAAAATTTCGCATACCTGACGTTTCCCTTGTAAGTATTTAAATACTTTCACTCGTTCGACTTGTTCATCATCGAGGCATATAATCGCATCGTTATACTCTTGGCGGCTGATCACCATGAATTTTGTCTTGAAAATGTTGATATTTAGGCCCAACCTGTCTCCTTCATGTTTTATCTGGTCCAGTAGTTGAAGCTCTTCAGCAGATTCCGCTATGACGACAGTATCGTCGGCGTATTTTATTGTGGTAATACGAACGCCCCCAATTTTGATCCCCAGGTCGAGTCCCTCCAGAGCCTTCTTGAAAATGCTCTTCGTATCATTTTATTTAAAACTGTTTTCCATGTTTAAAAGTTATATTAAAGCTTTATAAAATTTTAATTGTTTTTAAACAGTTATGCAGGATTACACCATCGAGGACATGTTTTAATAGTTTTCCAAGAGTTCCGAAGTTCAAATAATAATTTAGTATTTAAAATTAAACCCAATATGATCACAACTTAGCCAAAATCATCAAATTAATAATTAAACCAAATATTTTCAAGTAAATTGGAACTTCTTTTAGAATACAATATTGACAATTTAATTCAGAAATATGAAAATGATTTGTAAAATTTTTGAAAATAAAACAAAAAATGTGATCTTTATTTTATCTCAGTGAGTACCTCGTGTTAATTTAATTCACCGACTGAGCTAGATAAAAAGTAAGCGTAGTAAGTAATTAGGTAACATAATTTGTGAATAACTTTATTCCATATTTAATACATACCCATTCCTGAACCACAGATAATGCCTATTTTAGGTTTAGATGTAATCCGGTCCAAAAGGTAATTTGCTATCCCGACTATAGATTCATATGAATATCTGCAATGAAAATATTTCAATTGAAGTTAAACTTAGCATAACTTCTACCAATTAAATGTACTTTATCGTTAAAATTAAATATAATAAAAATGATATAATCTAATCTGTAATCTATTGGTAATCTAAACAATCGATATTCTTATATAGCTGTTCACCTGCTAGTGTATCGTAACTGAAATTACTTTGAATATAACTTTATATTTTCATTATTTTGAATAAAAGCCCAAAAACTTGATATTCTGCTAAAAATCACTACTTGTAATAAAAATCTTTTTCTAAGCACAAGAAAATTAGAAATATACTATGTAACAACTGCAGTTGCTGTTGTGAAAAATTTAAAAAAACGTTTAAATTGAAGAAAACTGCATTAAAATTTGTAATTATTGATTTGATGTCATTGGTTTAGTCACTAGAAATTCAAAAATTCACTCACACTTAAATACAGTTTTTACAACAAAATTTAACTACCCCTACAGTGAAAAGCAATATTATTGACTAGAAATCAAAATTTTAAAAAAGTGGTAAGTTGTAGTTTATTTCGTATTTTGTTCTTATTTTTTCTGTGATATACTGCAGCTGATCCATTAATTTTTAATATTTATTTTTAATTTTATCATGACTACGATTGATTGAAAATATTCAAAATAATAACCGTCAAAAGCACATTTCTAAAAATATCAATTAAAAATTTTGAAAATATCTTACCTGTTCCCATTATAATAATCATTACAAGTCAAAAATTTCTCTTTATCCATAGTTGGAGCAAAGCCATTATTATCCATTTTTCACAATTTTTTATCCTTACACTCCAAAGTACCGGTTACTAAATAATATATTTAAGTAATGTAGTAATGCAGTCGAGAGATTATAATTTTGAAACCATTGAAATTATTGATAAGGTTCATAATTATAGTAAATTATCAAATAATTGTAATATCAAATTAGATAAAATACATCATATAACATAATTATTCAAAATCAAATAAGAATAATTTATTGCGATCTGACTAGAAATATTGTAATTTTTTTTTAATATTCTCTAATTAATTTAAAAATTTTAGATTTATATCCAGTGAAATTAAGATTTGCTATTTGATAAATTTGGACTCAGCCAAAGCGAAGGCCAAGCGATAAGAAGTTTAGCTTGCTACCTCTTCGTAAATAAAAAAAATTTTGTAAATCTTTTAAAATTTAACAAGTTAATAATATTATTCTCACTTTTTGTGTCACTTCAGTCGTGACAATTACAAGTTAAAAATAAACCTAATTTAATCCCAAAATTAAATTAAATTTTAAAATTTTGTAATTCGATAAATGAATATTAGTTGCGTACACATTTTTATCTAATTTCGTGAGAAATCAAAAAATTTGGAAAATTCTATTCCACTTCAAGTTGCAACGTTTAAACAGTGAATGAATTATGCTGTCCTGACTCTGCAACATTGAACAATGTAGAATGGACTGGTTTTTCAGGACTGCCTCCAAACGGAAACCTTATGTGGATACTAGAGATTTACATGAAAGATAAAGATAATAGAAATGTAGTTTCTAGTATAATATAGGTTTTATTTGCAAAATTCACTAATACTCGTACCAATGTTTGGAATAATCTATATAATATACTATAATAATTACGGCATACATGTTTGTATTTTTAAATGCTTACTATTATAACGTTTGGTACTTTTAGGCTTCTATACGAAGTATAGCAAGATAAGAGGAAATTTTCAAATGGAAGCTTGTCATTATACATTAAAATAGAAAACTTGCAGTATAGAAGCCTAGAAATTGCTATCATCCGAGTTCCACCTTGTTTATATTATAAAGTAAAAGTTTTTTAAAAATCTTATATTATAGTAAAATTTAAAAATTAACAAGTTAAGTAAACAATTCGACTTATTCAGATAAAGTTGCATTGCATTTTGATGTAATAATTTAATATAAATTAAAATACAACCAAATTTAATATTATAAACAATTAAGCACAAAATGTATTTAAAAACTTAAAATTATTCTTTTTCGACTAACTGGTATATATTATTTCCACCATAATGTTTATCGTAAAACATAGCACAAACTGCTAAAGATGCTTTCAGAATAAAATATACATTAGAATTATTGATAAATATCAGATGAAATGCAATATTTGTTTTCTTTCACCAATACGAGTCTGAGAAGATGATAAATCGTGGATAACATCGAATATCTAAAATATTTGATCAAATCTGTATTTTAACTCCTGTCAGTTATATCTAATTCTGAGAGAATTCTTGGTCATTTAAGCTCTACGCTAATTTAAAAAAATTTATACTTCAAAAAAATTAACATTTCATAAAGTAAATAATTAAAATAACAGAAATACTGCTTTTTTTTAAACCTATTTTGTTTTTATTTGTTGACAAATTAAAGCAATTGAAGACAACTAACCAATTGCCAAAGGCTATTGAATAAATTTTTATTATTGCTGTTTACTTAACTATGGTTAATTTTATAAGTTTAATTTTAAATTTAAAAATTAAAAATAAATTATTGTATACATGCAAAAACGAAATTATACTACTCAGTTAAACATAATCAAGATTTGACTATTTCTTCAAATTGACAAGAAAATAAATAATTCTTTTGGGCAATTAATCATGGCATACATACATTATATGTATTTAAATAAATCATCTCTATACTTAGTACTTTAAATTTAAAATAAAAACATTTTACACAAATAATTAATAATTGTTAAAATAAATTATCTCATATTTATAAATTTATGGTAGTGCATTATTACCATTTTGAGTTGTTTGTTCAATATTATGAACAATTCTAGTGATAAAGCGTTTTAGCACGTCTTGTCTCATTTTTCCTACATCCATAACTTCTTCGTGATTTGCTTCATCGCAACAATCATAATCGGTGACGCACATATTGGTAATTAAACTAAAAGCCAAAACTGTTAAATTACAGTGCTGTGCTGTAATTACTTCGTGAACAGTTGACATGCCGACGGCATCGGCTCCCAGCATACCCAACATCTTCAATTCGGCCACAGTTTCAAAACTGGGCCCCCCTATACACGTATAAACACCTTGGTGAACATATTTTTCGATTCCTTCTTCGGTAGCAATTTGCATTGCTTTCTGAATCATTTTCTTATTGTAGGCCATGTTCATTGGAGGAAATCTGGGTCCAAAACGATCGTCATTGGGTCCTTGAAGAGGATTATTACCAGCAAATCCCATCATATTGATGTGGTCTTTAACCAGCATGATATCACCGACACTATATTTTTTATTGAGTCCACCAGCAGCATTGGTAACGATAAGGTGGGTAACACCAATAAGTTTCATAACACGAACTGGTAAAGCGCACTTCCATAAAGGATATCCTTCGTAGTAATGAAACCTTCCTTGCATGCAAATAACCGGAACATCGGCCAGGTATCCAAAAACAAGTTGTCCCAAATGTCCCTTCACCGTACTAACTGGAAAGTTAGGTATGATCTCGTAGGGGAATTTCAGTGGATTTGATAAAGCTTCTGCTAGAGCACCTGAAAAAAGTTGGATGTTAAAACGCGTTAAATAAATTCAAATCTTTTTGAAATAAGAGTAAATAAATTTATGTTATATAAATACCCTCGTTCCAATACGCACCCATGCCCGAGCCACAGATAATACCAATTTTGGGTGTGCATGGTATTCGTTCCAAAAGAAATTGGGCTGTTTCGGTGAGAGTTTCAAAGCTGAACCTAGAAATAAAATTATTGAACTATAAATTTAACTTAAACTAGAATTTTTAATTCTATTGTTTATATTCAATAAGTCCCTATTAAGAGAATTAAAAGCTTATAAAATAAGAGTTAATCTAACTAATGATACAGATTTAATTAAAATCGCATTAAAATGTTTTAAAAAATTGTACTTTAATGCTTTCATTACGTTCTTTCCAATAAATTGAGAGATTTAAATTTTATTTTTAATTAAAAAATTGCAATCGCTATTGGAACGAACGTTGAATTTCTGAATCTCAATCCGTTCAATACATTCTATTCAAAAACGGATTTTTTAAAAATATATATTCAAATGTTGGAAACATCTCTGCATTACATTTTACTATCTTTCAAAGCATTTTAGTAGTCTTTTCCTCCGAGAGTAAAAAGGGTGTAATATAATTCGTCAAAAATTTTATATTTGCATGTATTAAAATATTAGTTAGAAAAATTATAAATAAATTAGTATAATTTATTATCGACAGATTGGGAAAGATATCCTCAATCGTATTTTTCACACCATAAATAATTGATTTAATCTAGGAAATAATGTGAATTTTTGTGCCACAATTTCATTAAAAATTCAAGCTAAATTCCATATTTATGTTATCCAAAGGAGGAACTGCTGTTCAAAAAACAATTAGGACTAAATTTGGAATCTAAGTTTGATAATTGTTGCAAAAAATTGACCATGTTAAAAAGTAAATATGGAAATATAATTAAATATTTATTATTAGAATCAAGCTCTTGATAAACTGAACGGAAAGTTGTAAATATTTAAACTTTTTTTGCTGACTATGGAATAAATGTCTTGCTGACGTAGGTCTTGAACACTGGCACATTAACTTTATCTACGTCATACATTTATTGATATTATCTGAAAATTTAAAACGCACTTCAAGATTAACAGTTCAAAACAACTTTTTATTAGGTGTATGTTTCCATTTTTTTTAATAAAAACAAAATATTAAAATATACTATTATTATTTATATTATTTACTATGTTCTACTATCGCCTCGTCATACTTTTAGTTTGTTTTGTAATTAATATAATTTTTTAAGATACAAAGCATATGCTCATTTGAGCAGAATAGGGCAAGACGGGAAAAATTGTTTCACTAATAATAACAGGTTATGAGCCCGAGTCCTTTGGAAAACATGGTTATCTCTAATTTAATTTAGAGATAATCCTGTCCACCAAGGGGAACAGCATTGAACAAAAAGTTCGTGTTTTTCTGACTTTTTCTTGCCTGGTAGTATCGGCATTATTTAAATTTGAGAGGATTGGCGTAAATAAATATGTATAAATGTTAGGTTAAGTTTCTCTACTTGTAATTTATTCAGATGATGAGTTTTGTAATATATTTTTTATGTGTCCTCGGTTTGTATTGACCTATCCTATAATTTGATATAAAGATTCATTTTTTCTGATTAAAATTGATTAAATTAACCTTGAATTAACAAGTGCGTATTGAGATTCAATATCTTCTCGAGTGAATACAATAGAACTGAAGTACCCTGTAATTATATAGTTGACAGTGCACTCGAACAATTAATATATTAAATATAATAAATTATATTATATTATCGAAAATAATATTATTGATATTCTTGTAAATAATTTTTGTTTTTTTTTTTAATGTTCGCAATCCATTTCGTAATTTAATAGATTACTCAACTATCAAAAGAAAAATTATTTTTTCGCTATAACTTCAGCATAGCTATCTTTCAGTTCTAAATATTTAAAAATAAAAAAACATTAAAAGACGATTTAAATAAATTAAAATTAAGAAATGGTTTCGCAATACAAATTTTTTTCATTTTTATTTAAATTGAACTTTAATGGAAAATTATCGTAATGAAATAATTTCGAAATTTTGTAATGTTGCAATCTTTTGCAGCGATCCAATTACAACAATCTCATTTTTTTTTATGAAAATCTATCAGGTGATAACTAACACTGTATTAAAAAATTACCAAATATAAGAAAAAATGGCATTTTGATTATCAATTTATTAGTAGTTAAATTTTAAAATAACATTTAGATTATCATAACCCAATTTGGTGTGATAAAATAAATGTCTTCTTATCTGTTTTTTTCAAAAACAAAGTTGCAAAATTTATTTATGCACGTATATTACAATTACGTAAAATTGATAACGGAATATTTTATTTTACAACAAACATCAGAAAACTACGAATATAGCCATTATCGTAAGGACCCCCCAGTGATAAACAAATTTCGATAAAAAAGTTCTTGTTTACAGATTGACGATAACACTTTTTTTTTGTTTTTTTGTAATCTTGATTATCATTCAATTGCTAAATTAAACCTTAACCAAAGTGAACTTAATTTAAATAATATATTTTTAAAATAAGTATTATTTTGAAAAGTACCAATTTGAGTATCAAATAATTTGAATATTTAAATAATTTTTCGAATATTCAAATACTGTTCAAAAAAATAATTTTTTATTATTAAAAAATCTAGTTTAAAAGAAGTAATGAAAAACTACCAGTTTTGGCAGCAGCTGGCAAGTTTAACACGCATTCATCTTGTATTACCAAATTTACACTTGAAACCTTTAGTTTTTTGAACACTGAATATTCTAGTAAGGTGCTAAGCTTGCTAGATGCAGTCTATATATCAAACTGAGGTTCTGTAGCATGTCGAGTTAATCTTGATTGTCAGATTGCTGATTTTTAAATTCAAGAAATAGTCGAAAACATTGAATAGACTTGAAATATTACATACGAATATTCAAATAATTTAAATATTCTGATAATATTCAAATAACTCGCTCGAAATGATGAAAATTCTCTTGGTTGACAATATTTTAATTTTTTTAATAAAACCTTAATCCCCCTTTCACAATTAAAAAATTTTAAAATTAATTAAACGTTTTAACTTTTTTAACTTATGAAGACTATAAAAAATCTAAAATTTTAGCAATAGCGGTTATTACTTCATTTATCAGGCGAATGTGAGATTTGAACTCTATATCTATACTTATTTGTAATGTACTGTTCTCTATTATTAAGGCTACTAAAGATTTTAATAATTATTATAAGTTAAATTCAGCATATTATTTAAAAAAATAAATAAAAACACTTACATAAAGTTTTGATCATCTTGATCTTTTATTTCTTTTGTTCCATTAATCAAATTGTTCTTCGATGCACCATTGAGGTTGCACTTATTGGATTCTACCTTATTCATTTTAATCGTAGGTAATTAAAAATTAAAAAAGTATCACTTGGGTTTGTCACGTCAAAATTTAAATTAACTTTTAGAAAATAAGTCGATGAGTTCTTATATGTGTGTGCTTACGACACTGGTAGATATATCAATATAGCAACAATATATAATCTAAGCTGCTAAATAAACCAATACAAAATAATTATTGTAAAGTATGTGATGCAATATAATAATTAATAATAACTTAAATTGTTGAATTTAATCCGATGTCAATAAAAAGATAAACTTATTCAAGTTAGACAATCTCATCCAGTAAAAGAAACAAAAAATTGAGAATTATAATTTCCATCGCATTTAATTTTTACTGCGTAGATTTAATAAAAATTACTTTGTTTATTATTTTTAATTTATTTATATCACTAAAAAAATATTCGTTACCAATGAAGAAAACAAATATTACGTGTTTTTTATGTCGTTAACGTCATCAAGAGGTAAGTTTTCGGCAAGTAGAAGCTCAAGAAATGTTTAAGAATAAAAATTGGATTATGCACGACGCATAATTTTAAAAAAGTAAGTACTTTGGTCGTAAAATCAAAAAAGTAACATTGGGCAATAATTAATAATTTTAAGAATAATTTTTTGTATTTTTCTAAGAGTTAATGTGTCTCTACGATTGCAAACTAACAACCGGTACAGCCTCGAAGATATCGCGCGAAAGTAATAAACTTGCGGTTAGTGGTTCATGCGGTGAAATTTCCTCCGAGTACGTAGACTCTTTTTTTATTTATATTGGTTTTTTTGTTCTCGTTGGTATTTTACAATGCAAATCGAGATAGGAATATTTAAATCAGACAAAATAATATAAATATTAATAATAAAAATCATAGGTCTATCAGAAGATCAAAATATTAGACTTAACAGATATCGTTGACCCATTAAAACCTGTTTTCGACATTTATTTATTTTTTGCCCACTGTGTTGATCTTAATTTAAGTCTTCTTTTCGACTTTTTTGATATCTAAAGTTGAACAGTATTTATATCCAAACAAAAAAAACTAAACCGTTAATTGGCGAAAAATAAGTACCTAATTTGAAATTACAATTAATTATAAATTAAGTTTGCTATCTATAGTTTTTCCAATTTTAAGTACCAATTCTGTTTTCCTCGATATGTAGGTCTATTATGTGAAAACTGCATTGTTTGTTGTTATTGTTTTATAATAAAATAATCCAATTAAAAAGCAAAGATTATTTTCTACTTCAAATATTGACCTTTAAAATGGACACTTGAGCGGCATTTAAGAAATATTATATTTTTCTATACACTCAGAAAGATTCTTATCTTCCTTTTACTTTAGAATTAACTAACTCTTGCTATTGAAAAGCCCAATAATAATCATTCGTGATGACCACCCTAAAAATAATTTAGATAACTTTAATTGCAAGGAAATTAAAAAAATAAGTGAATTTTAGGTAGTGTTATCTATCATCTATCAAAAATTAAAAACTTCTACTTATTCTGCATAATATTCAAAAATGAAATAAAAAAAAAGAAATTTATAAAAAGAAAATCCTGGAATTTCTCGAGACCGCAATCGGCTATTCCATTCCTGAGGTTAAAAATTTGCTGGTAGTTTTACAAACCTTAGTTGCTGCTTTATCATTTTTGTTACATGAAATTGTCAGTTCTTGATTGAGACGTTTGATTTATCAATCTGAGATTGGAATTTATAAATCACGAAGTGTAATTTGGAAGTGGCAATCAGAATTGAATTTTTGCATATTCGGAGATACTTCAAATGGTTTTGGGTTAGGGGGGAAACCTGCGTTCGATTACGCAACACTAGGAGTTTTCGATTTCGCCTGTTATGGATTTCTATCAAGTTGATTATATAAGGTATTGCAGCTTACCAGTCAGTATAATCGAATTAGACAATTGGGGTTGTAGCATTCGTAAACCCGATAACCTTTTCCTATCATTAAATAAGAATTTTAGAGATAATCTTGTAGAAAATTCAGAAAGTACTCATAGGTAAAAAATTTGATTTTTTTAGTGATAAAACCGATTCAATGGAAAGTACCATCGAATCAGGTAATGAAATGTGCGAAGATAAGCCGTTTAGATGCTGAGTATTTAGACTGGGTTTTTCTTTCAAGAAATACTGAATTGTTTTTAAATGGGTTTATTTTCCGTCTTCATCGGGAAGTAACGAAGATTTGGTGAAGAATTTCAGTCTTTAACAGAAACTTTCCATTTTATATTATATGTTTGTATCGTCTCATATTATGGAATTTAAGGATACACGCCAACCTTGTTATCATAGCAAAATAAAGTATCACATTATTGGTATATTTTTATTTCTCTTGTATGAAATCTGTCTGCTCACAAACTATTTTGCAAATCATGAACAAAACCCTTTTAGTTCAGATTCTATCCTACAGTAAATGATGCAATGGAATTTCAAAATTAATAACTACCTCTCATCTACAGCTGTGACTCGTAGCTTCCTATAATAGAAAATCTACGTTAATTTGACGTTAAATTAACGTTTGTATTGTGTGCTTGGTGTGTACATTTAAAACTTGTAATTTTAATCCATAATCAAGGTGGTATAAAATACATCCCTCTCCGTAACTTAGTAATTAAGTCGTCAGAACATATAAAATATTATTCGAAGCTGATAATAATAACTATGTATTTAAAATTTAATAAATATTGAATTTTCTATAATTGAAATTGAGAAGTGACATAATTATAGGTGATCCAAATCCCATTGTCAAGTGATCTCATAAATTATATAATAATTATATCCAATTTTACTACTTTTCTTTACTGAAATTAATATCATTATTTTTACACACTGATGTACAAATCTCTCAACTTAAATTATAATACTTACCCTATTTCCAATTATCATTTCTTCCTTCTCATGTTGGTAACAACATCTTAACAGTTGTGTATTTAAGAGCACTATTTATTTCAAATAAGTTTTGTTAAATTAAAAAATTGATAAACCGAAATATCTAATAAAAAATTCCATAATTCAAAACAGCCTGTTTTATTATGTTGCCTTATTAATTTTATCAGTCATTTAAAAAATTGCATCACTAATATGAAAACCAATTTGAAGCAAAGAAAAAAAGACATTTAAAAAAGAACATTAAATGTATTGCAGTCAACAAATAAATTCTAAAAATGATATACAATACATAAAAATATTACACTAAAATAATATTTGAATAATTTGTTCGTTGTGAATTAAGGTTAAAAGTCACTTAGGTCAACAATGTAATATGTTTATAACCGTAATGTCTAAACCATAAATAAATTAAAAAATTACTTATTACAAAATTAATAGATAAAATTTAAATCGTAAACAATTTCAAATCACGTTTCCATTATTCTATTATTATTGTAATACCATTCATTTTACAAATCCGTTATTATTATATATTATTTATTGAAAGTATTTACTATAAATTGTTGAAAATTTAAATACAAAAGTTTTAAAAACTAATTACAAAAATGTGGTTTAAAAAAGCTGCCATAAAACGTTCCGTTTCACCTCAACAGTTCAAGCAAACGAAATAAATAATTTGAGCAAAATAAAATACAATTAAAATGAAAACAAGCAACGAAATAATAATTGGTCCCAACATAATGAAACCAACATCGAATGTTTAGAAATTATATGTGGTAATATTTCTTAAACTAGTTCTATTTTTGTACTTTAATTTAAAATGTGATTGCCACTTTCTAAACATTCAAAAAATTGTCTTTTAAAAATTTTTGTAACAACCAAATACAAATTCCTTCCTACTTACTTAGATATTAAAAAAATACAAAATGAACAATTAAATAAATAATTTGATCTTACATAAATAATCACATCGAATAAAAAAAAACATTAGAAATTAACAATAAATTAAAAAGGTGAGGAACAAGTAGTAATAAAAAAGTGGGGAATTAAAGATAAAATCTAAGTACCCATAGGTCTAAAATACTTTAGTACCGTTAAAATTATCAATTAAGTACAAATACTTTTAAAATTTAAAATACTTACAAAGTTAAGGTACCAAAACAGTGAGGGTTATTTTTAAAAAAATCAGATAGCAATCACACAAACTCAAATAACATACAAATACTTATCAAAACTTTATAGTCTGTTATAAGAGCTTACCGAGACTACAACACAACTTCCTCTGCCCCATATACACCACGGGAACTTCATTCATTACATTAATATGGCAGGATTGGCACCAAACAAAGTACCAATTATCTAGAATATTTTACATTTACTAGAACCATTTACAAGTCTATATTTGGCTTTAATTTCATTCACTAAATCTAAGATATAAATACTTGATTTAAATACCACCAAAGACTATTTATTACTTCACATTATTTCTTTTTACTGGCCGCTTTTTCTGCAATTTTTTCCGCCTTCCTTTGCAACTTTTCCTTTTCTTTCTTGCCTTTTTCCACTTGCTTGCGCTCCTTTTCGGCTTGTAATTTTAATTCTTTAACTTTTCGTTTCAAACGATTTTTGTCGTCACCGCATATTCCTAAGATTTTAAAATCGGCCGAGGTGAGTTGCATTAACGCTGTTCCATTTACTTGCAGCTCCAGAAACTTTGTTATATGATGCTCTAGTCCCAAAGCCAACAACCAGTGACACACCTAATTTACAAATTAAAAAAGTTATAAAAAAAACCAAGAAAAATTTGTAGCGATTTGTGGATTCCCTGCAGGGACGCGCCAAGAATAGTTGGCGTCTGGGTACAAATTTTAATTTACCATCCCTATACATTAGTGTTACGCAACTTGCTACTGATGTGATTCTGAATCATAGAGCTTAATTCAATTAGATTTTAACATGGAAAGTGTTAATATGTAGGTACGGTAGAAATCAGTAAACTGGTTAAGTTATACTTAGTTTTTGTGGGTATGACTATAAAGCATAGATTTAATATTGTTGAAAATAATAGTAAAAATTCAGATTTTTCAATAATTTTTCCTTAATTTTTAATCTATAATTTATTAAGTGTGTAGTTGATATTAGACAATAGAAGGTTAGGATCTTGATAATAGTGTAATTCTATTTTCCTTAAAAAGAGATAAATTATACACGAAAATTGAGGAAATAATGAAGTGTTTTAATATTTTTGATGTTGTTTAACCGATCAATTCATTCATTAATAATTAATGCCTGGCAAAACGGCTGGTTTTTCTTTTATTATTAATTTTCAAATCTCCCTACTACTAACTCTCACATAAGTTGCTAGATACCTATTGTTTCGATGTCTCCACACTATGAATGCTTACCCCGAACACACTGGTATATTGAAACTTTTTGATTCAGAATTCACACCAAAAACATATTCAGATATAATTTCTATCAAAATTGTTTTAGATATTTCTATAGGAATTATTTTGTCGCTTTTGCCGCCACTTAGGGTCCTATCACCCCGGTGCTATGCGCCTCTGGCACTTGCTTGGCGCGACTCTGGTTCCTCGTCTCACTAACTTACTTGTTCTTTACTCCACTCAGAAACGGGCGCAGATTGCCAAAAATGGGAACTCCTTTTCTCACTGTTAATACTTGAACACGATAAACTAAGATCAGATGGATGGGTCCAGCTTGAATCGTGTCGCGAAGGTGAAACTGAACCTGAAGATAGACTAGAGGGTGATGGAGGAGTGGGTGATGTAGCACCTTGGTGTTGCCATGGGGTAGTACCTGGAGGCGACAGAGTTACTGGCACAACTTTTTTAACTGAAATAAAAGGAAGCATTTCTCAAACGACTAATAAAGTATGCCCAATGGGACATCTACTTACCCTTAGCGTTAGCTTCACTTACAGCTTGCCTAATTTCTTCTAACAGATGCTGAGCCGTTCTGTTTTTTTCACTTAAATCGTCCGAAGAATTATTAAGACTTTCGCCACCTATACGTTTCTCCCTCTCTGCTAACACCTTAAGAAAGAATTGGTAATCAAAAACTTTTTGGAATACTGACAACATACCTGTTTCAATTGTTCGGCAAGTGATGCTGGGGGGCCCAAACCCATATTAGCACCTTTATTTGGAACACCTGCCCAAGGATCGGGACTACTTTGATGCTGATGTATGACACCTTTTTGTACACGTGCGTATAAAACATTTGAGTTCAAACTTTGACTTTGGGAATATTCTAAGGAATTTTGTGGAAAATAATTGTTATATTCAGCACTTTGTGAACTATATTGAGCACTTTGAGATCCATATTGCACATTTTGTGAAGAGTCTGATCCTGTATTAAAATTACAAGGTCGTGACACACTGTTATTACTATATTTTGAATCAGAACAGTAACTTTCGTTTTGATTCAACGAAGCACTATCAGATAATTCGTCTGCCGAGTTGTAACTTTCGTCTAAACCATAATCCGAACTACTGTTGCTCATGGAACCTTTTTTTCCACTAGGCAGCTGACGATTAGCGAGTGCTCCTCTAGTAGCCAATTCAGCTTTACTTTTACTTGCCGAAATATCTAGCAGTTCGTGCGGTGGAACAGCTTTATCAAATTCCTCTTTGATAGGCAATTTACGTTCCACTGTGGCAGTCTTATCACCGTCTTCCGGACTCGTATCCGAAATTTCTGTATCTGAAAATTCAGCTTCAATTGTTTGATAGAGCGGTTTCGGCGGCTGCCGCCGACTCAATTCTGGTGTGAGCTGTTTCAAATTTATGCTATCATAGGGCAAACCGATAGGAATACCAGCTTTTCTTTGTGTTTCCAGCAAATCCTGCTCCAAAGCAATAATTCTGTCTTTAAGATTTTTGACAAGCGAATTATATTCGGTGTCCTTTTCTTGAAGAACTTGCTGATAAAATTCTTCCCTATGAATCATGTCCAATTCGCGTTGTTGGAATTCTCTCACCAATCGCTTAGCTTTGTTATATTTTTTTTCTAAAACTAAGTACTGTCCCTGGGATTGCTCGAGCATGTTTTGGTAAGTCATCACTTCTTTTTTGGTGAAACTTAATTTGTTTTCGGCTTCCTTCAGTCTCTGATGACTTTGTTTTAATTTTTCTGAACTCTCAGGATCACCACCACTTTGTTCCATTAACTAACACAACAAATGAAATATTAGTTAAAATCGTAAAAATATGTAAAGATTATTAAATATTATGTATTCTAAGTATCACTGGGTGGGTGAATATTATCTTAAAACAATATTCTTATCTAATTTTTTAAATTTTAGTGTCAGAGAAGTCTTATTTCAAATAAAATGCATGGAACCAGTATTTGAAATACTCAGTGAACAATTATTTAGAATTTGAAATATTTTTGCTGGGTGATTTTGGCTTCGTTATAATAAAACATTTTAAACTTTTCAAAAACCACATACCTTCAATTTTAGTTGGGCAACTTCTAGTTCAGCATTGTTAAGTTTCCTTTGAGTCTGTTAAGAACACACAAACACAAAACAAAACTTAGTTAATGTTTCAAAATTCTGTTATATAAGAATTTAATAAGTATTAATTTAAGCAGTTAATAAAAAAAATTCGTCTCCCTCAATACAAAAATCAGCATGAAGAAAGCTTAAAAATAATAGTTATTGCTTAAGATTTCTTACACCCAATTAAAAAAAATCTAAGTAACTCAATCATTGTGCAATCAACATACCTCGCTAAGCATCATCCTCAAAGATTCAACATCATTGAAATCTCGCGATTCGTGGTCATAAGAATTTTCATTAACAGACGATGAACTAACTGTACCATCAGATATGCTACTGTTTCCAGAACCTAAAAAATATTTTGAAAGTTACAAAGAAATTATAATTAAAAATAAAAACAAACCCATTATTAAATTTGAAGTATCATTTTGGTGTTCACTTTCTAGAAGTCGGCGACGTTCTTCTCTATCTCTATCAGCCATCAAAGATTGCTTTATCAATTGTGCTACTTCACTATTTTCAGGATCTTTTTCCCTTCCAATACTGAATTTTACCAATCCAGAAGTGTTCCTTAAAACACTCGCAGCGTAAGCTTGCGTTACACCCACCAAACTTTTACCATCAACTTCAATGATTTGATCGTTCACATGTATACGCCCGTCTCTTGCTGCTGCTCCATTTGAAGTTATAGTTTTCACAAAAATACCTAATTTTTCCAACCCTGCATCGGCTCCAACTCCCATTCCAATTATACTCAAACCTAATCCTTCTGGTCCTTTAACTAATTCAACTGGAAAAACGTCCATTTTTTCCACCCGCTTCTCCAACTCGTATTCCGCTGAAGCAGCCACCGGATCAACATCTTCGTTTCTAAAACAAAAGTTGTACAATGCTTAGCAAGGTTAGCTTGAAGATTTTTACCTTCTATCATAGTCGGATACGCTAAAAGTAGAGAATACTGTAATAGGACCAGTCGAAAACTTCACTTTCGAGGACTTCCTTATGTAAACAGGATAATCGAGATCATCGTCCTCGTCTTCTTGAGGTAAACCAGGCACTTCCATAAAAAAATGACCATCTTCGTAGTAATGCACTCCGTGTTCCACCCCAATAACTTTAATGCGTTGAGGTTGAAAATCTTTATGAGTTTCTGTAGTTGTTTCCAAATTGTTCTCTGATAAACTTGCAACTGAATCTACAAGAAAAATGATCAAGAAATGATTGGATTGCATAAAATTAAATTACCAATTAGACCAGAGTCAGATACACTGGTTTCCATTTTTGAAGAAATCAAACCGTCGTCGTAACTTGAAACATCAATACTGGAAATCGATTCTTTCATTATACACGGAGCCGTTGTTGCATCTTTGCTACAAACTGGCCCAGCACTATCATTATATGATCCACCCATTGATTCCGTATAAGAATCTTGAAATGATGGATCCATACTATTGAGTGATTGCGGACCAGTCGAGTCTAGCAACGAATTGGGTCCTGAAGAATCTTGAAGTAGCGAACTTGATGCATTTGGATGCCACTGACCGTTTCTATTATCCACTGGACTTAATAAACGAGTTACTTCCTGTGCCTCTTCATCAGATAAAATTTCCTGCCTGCAGAAACACATTTTTACTTCTGATTATTAAAAAATAAATAAATTATAATAATTATCCTCAATATGTGCTAAATTATATCAATTTCAATTAAAGAAACTAAAATGAAGTGGTAGAGTTCGATAAGTTCACGTAAGCTTGAGTAACCTAATTAATTACTATTAAACGCATTTCCTATTAATAAATAATAATAATTATTATTATAACATACAATAATTCACTATTTTATCTGCTAATATATAAATTTAAATGCGAAGTTTAAATGAATACTGATGTGAATTTGATTAACTCACAGATTGAAATTATTAATTACGAAACATTAACCGACTAAGACATATATAATTATTTTAATTAATTAATATTATCTAATTTTAATAATAAATATGTACATATATATACGCACACAGCTGCACGATAATATGAACTGAAAATTAATTAAAACAGAAGATGTAAATGTAAGAAATAATCTCGGCATTGTTATTGTTATAAACTTTCAGAAAGAAATATATTACTATGTTAGATTAGATTAGATACTTTTAGTTAAACTGCTCTCGTTGGGGATCAAACCCAAACATTTTAAAATGGTCTGGAAGCTTACCACATCATCAGGGAATAAAAAAACTCATAAAAGATATATCCAATTTTTAAGAGTACACTTCATAATAGCACAACAAACTGAACTGGTTTAAAATTTCGACAGAAGTCCTATTTACATGCATCAGTAAATAATAATACTTCTTTTAATTTCTCAAATATTGCCAAGTTTTCCCCTTATTTTTGGAATTGACCACAATTATGTATGTATTTTATTTCGTGTAACGGAATACAACTTGCAATCGCTAACCTTCTACCTCTAGAAACAACGAAACCTTTTTTACACGAAAACTGAATTTTGTGTGCCAAAATTAATTCTATTTGTATTCAAGTATAAAAATATTATACATAATATCTGTGCGAATAAAACGTGATCTAGGTTAATCTGAACGTTTTAACATAATATTTGTTATGTAAATATAAAACAAAGAATTCGTTTATCATTAACCTCTGGTTTAGTGGAAGTTTAAACGCATTTTTTATAGATATTTACTTGAACATAGCAAAATTTAACTCAAATATTTTGAAAATCCAATTGAATTTAGGTAATCAACTATACGTGATTGTGTTCACGCAATACCGGTGAATCTTTGAGACAGTGTTGCCAAATTGTAGTATAGTAGAAAAGAAACATAGCCAAAAGAAAAGTGGTACTATTACCTATTGGCATAAATATTGGAAGGCTGACAGAGTGTTAAATTGCAACACCATTCGTGACAAAGTACACCGGATTTTTCCGATTATGTAAATATTGTCGTGTCATAAAGTGATTTTTACCGGTCCTGTAGTAGTTTAGATATTTTGTAAATTTTATTTTTTAAAAGTTGTAATTTTGGAATGTAGAGGTTGCCGATAAGAAGAGCTGAAGTGAGGTTTTTTTGCCAAAGATGTCCGCCGGAGCGGTTGACTAATTTTTGGCTCCGTCAAGTTTTGATTATGTGCGAAATAGTTTGAATATTGTTATTTTTATTTTGAATATTTTCAGATTTGATTGATTTGAGAATTTGCTTAAGATTTATATTTTTTTAGATATTTGTAAGTGGAAAAGTTTTTTTTTAATGATTAAATTTGATTTATGAGCGAACAAAATTTTTATTTGGAAGTATTTTTTCTATTGGATTTATTTGCAAAGCGAATAAATTTTGAATTCAAAAACTAAAATTACTTTTAAAAAGTGACGTGTGGATTGGAAGATAAGGCACTATATGAATTGAATATTTAAAAAAAAAAAATTACTGTTACGGAACAAACTACTGTAAAGAAGAGGTTGTTCCCCGATTTGAGCTAAGCTGAGGACTTGCTAGTCCTCAGTTGCTAGTTTGCTAGTTTTCAAAAAAAAAATTTTTTGATAAATATCATTGCAATATATTTGCAACATCTTTAGGCTATAAATTTTCCAATAATCTTACCTAACAAAGTAAATGTTATTATACAAAGTAGAATAACATATCAGTTACTGTTACGTAACTGTTTAGTAACTTAACCTAACCAAACTAAAATTTACGATATTATGGTTTCGATTTCATATTGTTCCATTCCATTCAGGCATGAAAACCCTAATCTAATCTAACAGTTCGTTGATGAAAAAAAAGGTTGCTTTCGATGATCCTTTATTTTTAGGTCTCGAAGGATTTTTTTTAGGTATCATAAAGTAATTTAAGATAAAAGAAAGGCAGGCATCTAATTATGATTGTATAATTTTAGGTATTAAGTGCAGGAATGTCATTGACCGAAATCTTCTGACAGAAGTCAACAAAATTATATAGACTAGGTTAACAACCAATATCTATTCAGAACAATGCATGTAAGAAGAAATAATGTGAAGATATGTTGTTGATGGACTGCAACTAAAAATAAATGTATTGTTTTTCAAAGTTATTATATTTGGCACAGTGCACAGTACATACAGCATAGATGATACGGAATGATTGCGGTATACAAGCATGGAAATACTGTCAGTAAAAAAAAATTAAAGCGGTGTTAACGTTGTCTAAACTTCAACATCTTTTTTGCATTATGATTTTTCAGATTGTTTTAGAGATTTAATGTTTTTAGAAAGAGAACATAAAAAATGAATTTTTAAGCGAATAATGTGGTAATTAGTAGTATGTAATGTTGAAATAAACAAACTAAACAAAATGTTAAAATAATAAATTTTAACTGTTAAGTAAAGAATACTTTTACATAGAAAAATAATATTTAAAAAACAATAAAAAAGACATTAATTTACATTTAGCAGGTTTGAACTTGAATTGAATATTTGAATAAATAAGAAAAATAAAAATGAAAATCTTTGAATACTGACTAAGAATTTTTAAAAAAAAACATTACGTTATATAAAATATGATAAAAATTTAAAAATGTTTGTAATACGATATAGATAAATGCCCTTATTAAAATTACGTTATAAAAAATATGATAAAAATCTAAAAATGTTTGTAATACGACATAAAGGCCCTTATTTCACGATTATTTCCCAGCAAAAATAATGAGAAGCAAAAAAACATAATATAATTACCAAACAAATTGAATAATTAAAAATATAAATTTGAAAAAATTACTATAGATTGAAAGTACATTACCAAAAAAAAAACCGACTTCAAAAAAAAAAACTACTATGAAAAAAATGCACTTAAAGGGAAAAAAGAAAAACTAAAACAAAAATTACGCTATAGAAATGATAAAAATTACTTTTAAAAATAAAAAATTTGTAATACGATATAAAGACCCTCATTTCACACTTATTTATGCTCATTAGTCGTATATACAAAAAAATCTACAAAACAAAATTAAAAAAATTTAAAATAAAAAATGTAAAAAATCAAAAAATTAATCAAACTTTAAAATAAATGTTGTGCTTACCACATAGCCAAATTAAACACCGACATACTACTACACGTACACATATTATTACACATACACATACTACTAAATTCCATGGTATAATGACCACAATAATGACTAAACATTGCTTAAATACCACAAATTTATGCAGTGCTACCAAATTTACTCATTTAAGTTCCCCTAGATATGCAACGTTTGTCGCTAAAAATCCCCTAGATTTAAAAAAAGCCCTAACTCAAACAAATTTAAAATTATCATTAAATCAAGGATCCAATTATCAATAAATTTAAATGTTGTTTAAAAAAATATATTTACAATTATTTATTGTTTTACCAAGAAAAATGTTTTGTACTGTATGTTTTGTAAAATTAATCATGTATTACTATTATTAATACGATATAAAGGCCCTTATTTCACGATTATTTCCCAGCAAAAATAATGAGAAGCAAGTAAACATAATATAATTACCAAACAAATTAAATAATTAAAAATATAAATTTAAAAAAATTACTATAGATTGAAAGTACATGACCAAAAAAAAAACCGACTTCAAAAAAAACTACTATGAAAAAAATGCACTAAAAAGTAAAAAATAATTACGTTATTTAGTTACTTCAACTAGCTGGCATAGGCGGTCAATTATTGTAATCTTTGCAGTCGGTGCCAGCCAAGCTGGCTAAATTACTAAAACTAAATTTTTTAAAAGCTTAGCCGGCACCGACTGCAAAAATTACAATAATTGACCGCCTATGCCAGCTAGTTGAAGTAACTAAATAACGTAATTATTTTTTACTTTTTAGTGCATTTTTTTCACAGTAGTTTTTTTTTTTTGAAGTCGGTTTTATTTTTTATTTTTATCTTTTATTTCATCCTTTTCAGTGCACGTTGCGTTTCGTAACTGTTTATCAAAAGCGAGTATGGGTAGACCTACTAAACGCAAAAAGAATTTTAAAAATCCGATCATAGTTGATATAAATGTATTTACTATTTACCTTATACTTAATGTACTACTTAAAAGATTAATAAAAGTAGGGTACTTAAATAAAAAAAGATTCTGATCCACCGGGCAGGTACAGGTAATAAATAAAACAGGTACAGGTACGCAGTCCTTAATGCGTTATTAAGCCGATTTTTAGGAGAGTTCAGGAGAAGTTCGACGGTTTTTCCGGTTTATCTTGGAAGTTCAAGGTCCAATGCGAATTAAATTTTAATGGGACCAACTTGAAACTATACTTGATTCAACGCCGAAAGAATTTTGAAAATCGGTTCATAAATGACGGAGTTCTGAGGTAACAAACATAAAAAAAAATACAACCGAATTGATAACCTCCTCCTTTTCTGAAGCCGGTTAAAAAGATTATTTTTTTAATATTCTGTTAGGTTTAATTATTATATTACGTATAATTTCTCTTTTAAACTAAAATCTTTCTTCGTTCTTTATTTTCGATTTAAATTTATAGGAATCTGTAAATCCTCTAAAAAAAACGTTTCCTCTAGATTTTCCACTAAACCGTTTAAATTCCACTAAATTTATGTACCATAAAATTATTTTCTATTTGTAGCAAACGTGCCTTTAGGTACAAAAACGTGGTAAAATTTAAAACTTCTTTTCAAATTTAGTTTTCGAAGTGATAGATGGCATTGTATGTCTCTACTTCTTAATCCTATTCGCTATGAGACTTGTAGCGCCATCTAAATGAACTAAATCTGTAAATATTTTCATTGTATAAAAGAATAATATTTAATAAATTAATCTTTTTTTATAACTTTTAAAATATAATTAAATAATCTTTGCATTATATTAAAATATTCTGATGCAGACGTTCACCAACGTTGAAAGCTTAAAAAAAACTTTATTAAAAAACGTTTAATTAACTTGTTCATTCCAAGATTATTTAATTAAAAGAATAATATACTAATTTTGCGATATAAACGGGATACTCGATTTTATATCAATCGCTATTTATATATAATATTTTCATTGTACGATACATTGTCGGTTTTTAAAATTTTTATAAGAAACTGTTTTGTAAATTGTTTAGAGTTGTTTGTTTTGGTTTAAAATTTTGTATCATTTTGTATCTGAAAAAATAACGCTATTTTATAGTATTTATTTCATTTTTATGTTGTACATTTGCATGCATATTTCGACAATTTTAAGTTGCATATAATCCGGTCTCTAAATATACCCATAAAAATATAACCGTTCGAGTTTAACGTTTTGTGACAGCTGTCTCGTCGTTTTCAGATTTCATTCACAAAATTATCACCATAGGCGCTACGACCCGTATTCGTATCCCTTCTTTTCCGGCTCACGTAGCGAATAGTATAGAAAAAAGGATTCATTTTTATTTACTTAACCTAAAATTTCTTAAACCTAAAAGTTTGGTTCTTGATTTTTAAAATTTTTTAAATTTTATTTCGTAGATTTTCCTGTTATATACGACCGATGAGCATAAATAAGTCTGAAATGAGGTCCTTTATATCGTATTATAGAGTTTTTATTTTTTAAAGTAATTTTTATCATTTCTATAGCGTAATTTCTCAGAATTCAATTTCTTGTTTATTCAAATGTTCTAAGTTCAACCCTGTTAAATGTGAATTATTGTCATTTTAGTGTTTTTTAAATATTATGTTTCTGTGTAGTATGTATTCTTTACTTATCAGTTAAAATTTATTATTTTAACATTTGTTAGGTTTGATTACTTTAACATCACATACTACTAAATACCACAAATTACTTAAAAACTCATTTTTTATTCATTCTTGTCTTGCCTTGTTTCGACAACAACGATGGCGACATCTATAGCTTGACAGGATAATTTTCAAGAATCGATGCCAAATTTTCATCAAAATTTAAATATAAATTATTCATTTTCAAATTTATAAATAATTAAATATATATAATTATTTGATACCGACACACTATACTTACTAGTATTTACTTATAAGTTACCAGTACTTTAGTACCAACATAATATCAATTTTAAATTTAGAAAAATTTAATATTATGTTGGTTTTTAATTTTTTTAATTTAAAATTTAAATTAAAAAAAAATTGATATTATATTGGTACTAAAGTACTGGTAAGTAGTATAGTAGATACTATTAAGTATATAGTGTGTCGTTATCAAATAAATATATATATTTAATTACTTATCAAATCAAAAATGAATAATTTACATTTAAATTTTGATAAAAATTTGGCATCGATTCTTGAAAATTATCCTGTAAAGCTATAGATGTCGCCATTGCTGTTGTCGAAACAAGGCAAGACAAGAATTTCTATGTGAACGCTCAAGTCGTGTACGCAAAACTGAAGCAAAACCAACCAAGGCAAGGCACCACAAGGCAAGACAAGAATCTCTATCTGAACGCAGCTTTATTTTCTATTAAACAATGTCACGTGTTTAAATTAAATTTTTGAGGTTAAATAAAAATGATTCTTAACACGGCACTGCCGGAATGTGAAGTAGAAAACGCACTGCGCCATCGTGTCACTTCCTTAAAGGAAATTTGAAATTTATTTCAAATGTTTTTGTTGAAAAGGGCTAAAAAATATGACTTGCAAACCAATTTTTGGTAAATATTGTTTTCCCAAATATTCAAATTGTTTTAAAAGTCCTAATAATAAAAAAGTCTTGAAACCACCCTAACTAGGCCAAATCTAACTTTTACATATAGAACTGCATAGCTGTTGTGTGCCAGGCTGAAAAGTAATGATAAGTTGATATAAAAAGTATTGGTATTGAAAAAACCAAGGAAAAAAGAAAGATTATTAGAAGTTGTATAGAAAGTTTCCTGCACCAGGATTATTAAATTAACCTTTGCTTAATCACGATGAGCTGTTTAACATAAAAGTGATACAATAGCTGATTCTACAACAGTTTTCAAAAGTGTAAAGCACAATCCCAGGATAATTTTAACTTGCGAATTTTAGTATACGGCTAACAAGCTACCCAAGCGCCTTTTACATACAACCAACACAAGATAACTGGTATCAGATACTCGGTCCCCCATACCATAGCCCATACTACCCATAAACCTCTTGACCAGAAATTTGCAGTTTATCGCAGTTCGAATTTATTTATATTACATTTATATTTTATTTCATTTATGGTTTGTGATAGAATTTATATCAAATTCAATTTTCCAAATAAATAACAGTGCAATATTAAATTTGAAATAAAAATAAAATTTTTTATAAATTACTTTAACCCCTACCCGTAGGTAAAACTTAGCTGCTGGGTATAGATTGGTCATAAAATGCATTTTCACATAAATTATAATTATTATTTTTTTAAATAAATTGACAAACAACCTAGTTAGGAACATAATGTATTTAAATAGTATTCAATATCAAAAAAATCGTTAAGATAGGAAAGGTAATTTGTACATAACTAAAACATTATTATGTATCATCGTCCTCTTTAAATTGCCTATCAAACATATTGAGGATATTATTGTTTGTAAAAGCAATATGTACATTGGTTAAAAATAAAACAGCCCTGGCACCACAATACTGACCAAAATTACTTACCTAATTCTTTTTTCCACGATTCTGCCGGATCCAATTCAAACATGCAGAAAGAAGCACATTAATAAGGCAAAATTAAACTGACGATATGGTAAATTTATACAAAAAAAAAAAAAACTTATTTCTAAAAAGTGTACCTTACGTTATGACTACGCTAAGAAAAGCACTAAAATGTGATCTAGCCCTTTCGAAAATTTCATTTTGATAGCCAAAAGCGTCTAATTGAAATTAAAAAAAAAAATACTTTAGGCAATTCAATCATTTACAATTTCCTACTCAACTTGGAAAAATTAGCTATGAGAATGTTCATTTTAGCAACAGAAAATAGAAAGCCCAAGATATTACCGCGAATAAAATACATTTGTTCAAAAAATAAAAAATTTTCCCCATAAAATAGACAAATTAAGTAATGAAAAAACTTTCTTCTTGGTAACTACATAGTAATTACATGAATAATTTCCTTTGCAGATGTTTCAATCATATAATTATTTGATAGAAAATGAAAAAACGAAACTGCATTCTAAAATTACTAATTATCCACATTACTCAAGTAATTTATGCCCAAGTTGATTAATTTTAAAGTAACGAGTCATTTTATCATTACATTTTTTTAGACTTTTGCCATTTAAGTTATTTAATTGTAAGGCACCAGCCGGTTAAATAAAAACTCCTCACAATAATTAATGTTCCTGCTGTGTCTAGAAAAACTATCCATTATAGACCAAACTTTAAAAAAAATTCATTTACTATCTACCAAGTTATTTTCAACTTACGGCAGTGTTAATCAAAATTTATTTATAAAAAACTAAAATTAGCAGGTAAATGTGTGTTATACCATGTGTTAAGTGAGGGTGTCAAAGACGTGTTCTTATTTTTGGTTCCTTAATAGCTCTTTATTGATATACGCATTCCCTATCTAATCTAATTAATTTAGCCAAACTGAAATAACATAGTCAACTCACCTTGAGCTTAGTAAATTTTCTGCTTCTGCAGGAGTCATGGCATCCGCTACATCAGCCTTCTTTCTTGTATCAATAACTTCCTCATTATCACTAGCATCCGCATATTCAACATCATTTAAGTCTAAAATACTGGCCTCAGATAATGATTCACATGGTAAGATGTTAGAAACGTTTTCACAATTAACGTCACCATTAGTTCTACTTTTTGCATACTCACTGGTTAAAGTTTTATCAATCACTTTATCACTTACGTCAGATTCATTTTCGCGACAAACTTTTTCGTAGCTTTCTTGACTCTCGATTTGAGAAAGTACAGAATTCATGATGAATGTCGGTGGATTATTGTAAATTATATCAGAATCGATCGATTTTTGTTGCACCACAGTAATTTGAGAAGCGTCAGAATCGGTGGAAGTAAAAGATTTTTGTTGCGATGCATCGGATTCGGTGGATGCTGATTTTTGTTGAAGTAAACTATTAGGCTTATGTGGTACTGCATATAATTCTTCGATCAATTGCTCTTTCGTTTTGACAGTGGGTTGCTCTTTTGATTTTGTAAGATCACGTTCATCTACAGCGTTTTCATCTAATTCGGGTTCATCTAATTCGGATTCGTTATTGGAAGTATCACAAATATTATTAGCGTGTGGTTTGAGTTTGGCTTTAATTTCTGGATAAGGTTCGTTAAAACCACCTTCGTCCAATGTACCGGTACTGATAATCGAAGGGGGACGATTACCTAGACCAGCAGCTGGAATGTTGAAGGAAATACTGGATACTTTTGTTCTTCTGGAAACAGGAAGAACGTCTTCCGAGTTTGGTTCATGTTGTGTACTTGTTTGTATGTTATCTGAAATGAGCATAGTAATTAATTACAGTACTGGGGTTATCTAATTGTTTATGGTAGAATTTAAACTGACCTGAACAGTCGATACACATTAGTCGTAGACGCATACACATTTTTCCTATGTACTTCACCATTAGAAAATAATTTTAAAACACGCCAATTAAAAAATCGAGTTGCAAATTAAAACTAAATCATCATTCACTCTTTGAATTCAACTTGCAACGTTAAAGCATTCACTTCAAACTGTGTACAGAGCAACATTTTTCAATAGTAGTAAGATTATATACGAGTTAAAAATAAACTGCCAATTTCAAAGCACACAACCGCTCTTTATTCTGAACAAAATCACTAAAACACTTTGCATTACAAACTTTCGTATTTCACTCACAATAATTTTCGAAAATAAAAGGCATAAATTAAAACAATAGCACGAAATGGTAACTGAAAGGTAGCAGAAAGAAAAATAAAAACTTGAGTCTAGCCTCTCCCAAACACACTGATCTATTAATAAATTCCAGCAGACCTACACAGTTGGTTTTTGTTTGCGACTTCTACTTGCTCCTTTTTAACTTCCCACACATTCATTCAATTATTATTACTTCTTATTAAGTGTTTAAATGACCGTTTCACTTCTTCACTTTACATGAATGGAACGTACAGAACAGTAAACACTTCAAAAGTTATATTACAATCAAACCAATTGACAATACAAAGCAGCAAGCCCAGCCACTTAAATGGGTCCATGGCTTAAAAACATTTAAGAAATGGTCTCTGCCCAATCAATTTTGCAGACAAATTTAACTAAATTCGACTATCTTTACA
Source organism: Cantharis rustica (assembly GCA_911387805.1). Lineage (NCBI taxonomy): Eukaryota > Metazoa > Arthropoda > Insecta > Coleoptera > Cantharidae > Cantharis > Cantharis rustica. Next base: position 118,935,247 of record OU426877.1, read on the forward strand.
AAGAAATAATTTTCAATACAGAATCCCGCCTTCGATATTAAAAATCATCCTTTTTAATGAACATGAAAATAACGTTAAGGTAAAAAATTTTCAGCATGCAAATAAATTGCTAACCTGAGGTTAAAAAATTGAGACTTAAAATTGAATTATAAATTAAATTTGGGAATATCCCACCAGCGACAGAAGAATAAAACCCAAGATTCAATTTTTGCGTACGCATTTTAAAATTTATATGCCTTAAAATAACTTGAAAGAGTTTCCAATGCTTCAAACGTTCTGTTATGAATAATTAAAATGAAAAATTACTTAAAAAAAAAAGTTGTCTGATATGTTTAAAAAATTAAATATTTAGGTCGTCCAACTCTCAATTATTGTGCTTTAAATCTATATTATATTGGGGGGGGGGGGTTACTTATTTGTAGCCTGAATGAATTTTCACTGGAACGACCTCTATCTCATTGTTAAGTTGTGCAGACAAACTCTGAATTTTAATATAATTTTTTTTAGCAACTTTTAATTTTCCCCCCCTTTTTAAAATTAGCCTAGACCTCGAATAACAAATTTGACTCAACTTAATATAATATTTTGCGAAGCATCCTTCTTATAATAACAACAACAAAAATACAAATAATGTTATAAACTCACCTAATAAATGCTTTTCATTGCTCTCTTCCTCCTGCTTTTCATTTTCAGTTCTAACCGTGCTTGGACTACTAGGCGGACTAAGAGATGATAAACTATTATTTAAATTTTCTTGACTATGTTCCTGATCTTCTAATGGTGACCTATTCGCACTAATAGGTGATCTAGAAGATGGCAAAATTTCTGACGGTTTTAAACTGTCTTGACTAGAAGATTTTGTTTCGCTCATTGTTTTCTCGATAGTTTTACTTTGTTTTTCCAAATTATCCTTATCAAACAAAACTTTAGGTGAAACTTTATTTCTTGCACTATGTGTTTCCGTTTTAGTCGGGCTACTAGTTGGACTAGCTAACTTTTCTTGTTTTGGAGAAATAACCGGTGCATTTTCTTTATCGAAAGATCTCCTGTAGTTGTTATTATCGTGTCTGCTGGAGTTTATATTTGTTGTTGGAATTACCGATGCAGGACGTTCTCGTCGAACAACGTTTGGTCTTCTGGAAGCTTCGGTTCGTTCTGGAGGAGGCGGTGGAGGCGAAGTCGAAGGACTGAGCATTTTATTGTTAAAAGAAGCACTTCGAGTTGCAACACCCGAATTTCGAACATTATCCGCCATTTCCCTGTTTCCGTTAGTGACAGCAAATTTGACTTCCGCTTTATTGGGATCACTATGGTAGCGACTAGAAGAACGCGTTTTAGAAAAATGAGATGTCCAATTACGTTGCTTTTCTATGAGTTCCCTACTGTTGAATTTTCTCTCGGGTTTCTCGGGTTTTTTCATAAGAGTTGGTTTGACGCGTTCTTCGTCGGTTTTCTGTAACTTTTCGTTATTGTTTATGGAACCGTTAAGGTTCGATTTAACAGAAACCGTGCTGTTTAACAAGGGTACACTGTTACTGAAATTATTTAAACTATCTTTTAGTTGAGGTGATGGTGATCTGGAACCATCGTGAGATTTGGTTTCTTGATTCTCACTGTTGGCAGAACTACTACGCGATCTCATATCTAATATACTAGAAGCACTTTTAGTAGATTGTAGAGGTATTACTTTTTCTTTATTACTGCGAGTTTCCTCTCCTAGTTTCTCGAACAAAGCTCGAGCGTTGTTAAATCGAGCCACGTGAGACTCTGTTCTCATTACCGTCACGTTTGGACTATCAGACTCTTTTTTATCGGCGGAGGGGCTTTCCGAAATTTTGGTTTTGCTGTGCAAGGGCATAATTATGTCTTCTCTGATCGGCGTTTTGCCTTGTTGAAAGATGTTGGCGATTTGAGACACCTTGGTGCCACCAACGCGATGTCCTTTCTTATCATCCATTATGGCGTATTCAACAAGACCTGTGAAAAATAAAAAATATTTTAGAACAGTAACCACATCAAAAATATACTAATAATAATTTTATTTGTCATTTCAAGTTTAAATATTACGCCAGTCGGCTTAGTTGTTATCTGAATTAGTCTATAACCTACGTACACATAAATTAAAATTATAAGCATATACCATTAAAAAAATTAAAATGCTATAACCAACACCTTTAAATTTTGCAATCACTATTATTATTATTATTGATTGAACTGGCAATAATTAAACTGAATTTTAAAAAATTAATCAATATATGACACATATACCTACAAAATACCATTAAAAGGTAAAATACTATGTAAGTCAACAAATATAATTAACATAGATTAATTACAATTGTAAATATAGCGCATGCATTGTTTAACATATTCAATTAAAAGGTCATTTGATAACCCAATTTTACTGTGTTAAGGAATAAGTCATCCAAATGATTACGAATTGCATTGCCCGATTGTTAATACTTTTAGAGAAAAACTAGGAAAAATTGTGATACCACCTAATATCAAGGTTATTCTGATGGATATCTGATTCTGTTGGAACAGAGAAACATTTTCATCATTGCACATTTCAAGCGCACTGTAAATGCCTAGAGAAATTTAATCCGACATAATAGTCAAGTTCATAATAGTATCATAATATCGTTTTAATGAACTCGATCAATAGAAACATTTAATTTTGTGTAATTATACATTGTAATTACTTTTGTCCTTTTCAACCTTGACTTCTCATTAGCTGGCCACACATGTAAATATAGAACCAATTCTTTTGGACCATAATATAAAGTCGATGTCTACCAGATGAATAAGCTTTAGAAATTCTATAAAATCCGGAATTTAAACCGTAAATTATACTGTTTACGGTGCATAAAAAATGAAGGTTATTAGATATTTCTCCAATAATTTAGTTTCAGACGAATCTGAACGAAATATGTTTAAAAAACACCAATCTATAATCTACCTAAACCAGGCTACACTGAAAAATTCAAGATAGTTTTATCCGAAGTTTGTGGTAATAAAACGCTCAATATACCAAGCTATGCACTATTAAAAAAAGTTGAAATAGATTCACCAAAATCACCGTGTAAAATGAGTTGGTGTTAAATTTTACACCGATATTGGTAAATCTGAGATTTTTCTACCACGAGCGGTTTGGTAATATTTATGCCGGTTGTAATTTTACAAAAAAATTCGTAAATGTATTAACATGCACTAATATTCGTATTATTTAACACAAAGCTGTGTATATATACTTCTTACCAAGTCATTGTGTAAAAAATTTAATACTTTTTGAGTGGTAAATGTTTACCAAACGACACGGTGGTTAATTTTACACTGAAAAAAGTGGACCTATATAAACACCTGAAAGGGTGAAATTTTACACCGGATTTTTTACCGTGTGTAACAATCGGGTTAAAAAACTAAATTTAAAATTTTTCAATCTGGTGCAAAACTTACTAAAGCAATGATATCCCTGCTTTTAATATGTATTAATGAAAACGAAAGTTAATGGTTTAGCAAATCGATTAAGTTCACAAATCATGACATTCCACCGATAAATATTATCTACTCAAATAAGAGAAAATATGGAATTATATAGTAAAATAATTAATTTTGTTGGTTTATTTTGCAACTGCATAACATTTATCCCGAAAAGTTATTTAATTAATAGCAAAAAATTATCTATAGGAATATGGCTCATCAAATCAAGAGGTGCTGGTAAAATACTGACTATAAATAGTGATTTACGTAACCGGTCGTAAAGTGGACCTTTACTGTACGAGTCGCCAAGTTACGTTCTGTACAGCAACTTCAGTCGCTGCCTTTCCTTGAAAAACGTAAATTTGTCCCTATTTTTTATTCGATTAAACTTTTAAGACATTGCAAATTGAATATGAATAGTATCCAGGTGTACAATTAAAATAACCAGGTAATAAAAAAATAGTCAACGATCGATTCCAGACTTTCAATATGATAAAACTGTAGAATATTAAAATAGACTATTGTTTACAAGCAGCCTACCCTTAGGGCACCACAGTAAAGGAAAATTAAAATGAGATATTTGCTTACAACTTGAAAACTCCCTTCCTAAACAATGGCAGTGCTACTCGTAAAATCGTTCAGAAATTTTTAATCAGAAATATCGTACGGCCCCTTACTTCTATTTTCGATACTTAAATATATACTTCCACTAAAATTGTACACTTAAAAATCGGTGAACATTTCTGAACAATATAATGCAAATTTATAACATAAAAACTGAAATTTTAAGTAGGCACTACAGTTAGAAGTTCATTAATAAATTCCAGAAAGTATTATATAAAACAAATCATATGATATTGTTTAATTATTTCGAGTAAGACATTTTCATAATTTTTATAGTATTTACGCTTTCGTTCACAATTGATTGCGTGAAAATATTGTGAACAATTATTTAATTTACAAAATATTAACTACAAAAGTAGGACGACTTCGAAACGAAATTTTAATAAAAGTATTTATAAGACACAAAATGTGTAAACAGTTATTATTCAAATTTTCGAATAAAACTCAATCCTGTTAAAATATTAGACCTCGTAGTATTATAAAACGAGTTGGTAATTTATTCCAAAAAATGAGCGCCTAAAATGCCTCTTTCTCTTTCATTAATTAAGAGTTTAATTGGTGAATATCCTATATAAAATGAAGACGTAATCGCTCAAAATTAACATGGAGCCAGTTTTTTTATTGAATTTAAAAATTCATCCAGTTACATTTTAATCCATCTTGCCGAAATATTCTAATTGGAATTAGCTGGGTGCATCTATCATCATAAGTATAATATTTTACTTTATCGCGATAAAAGGAGCGAGGACGCAGTTGAAAGGCACAAGAAAATGTAAATATTTTCAGAATCGAAACGAAATTGTGAATTTTTCAAGAAATTTATGTTAAACAATTTTAAATATTTTTCTCTTCACAATCGAAACTGGTTGTTCCCATTGTAATGTGTAAATACTGATATAAAAATTTTAATAAATAAATATCCACCATACTTAACTAATTCTGATGACGAAGGTCACAGAAGCAATTCCAAACTCTTATCAAATTTAAATTTAGACATTTCCATGTCTACTTCATACTGTGGTTTTTATGGTAAAACTGATAAGAATTGCAGAAAATTGGTCACACGTTTAAATCAAACAAAGGATTTTATCTTGTCAATAATAAATTAAACAGTTAAATAGTAATTAAAAATCTTAATGTAGAAATTTTCCATAAAAAATTTAAGAAAATGTAACAACTTAAAAGTAAAATTCGATAATAAAAGCAGGAGGTTTTATGTTTTATTCATACAACAATCATGGTTGAGTCAGAATAAAACACTCATTACCGATAGTTCCAGTAAAATATTATTCGTATTAAACCTCCGATAACACAAAAATCCAGAAACGAAGCCACTGATTAATATTTCCGTTATTCTTTTCTTTATCTAAAACGTATTAAGTGCCAGTTTAATGTAAATATTAGGAACATTAGATAACATTAATACTGCACAATTTACAAAAATAAATGCTATGCCAGCTAAGGTATAAACATTGCGATATGAAAGCTTTACCTAAATGTTTTTAATTAAATTATCTGACGATGGCATAAAGATAAAAACGTTGCAAATTAATGGTTATCGCAAGATCTTTTTGAACTTCACATATTTTTCATTTTTGATTGTTTGTCGTTACACAAAAAATGGTACTACCTAAACCACGAATTTATTTAGTTCGTTTTTCACGGTATAGTTCTAATCGCAATTGTTTTAAAAATCTATAAAATTTTCGATGTCCATAAATGCGTCTGCAAATTAACATAATATCCTGCAGGCAGAATATCATTTCCGTATAATATACTCTTTATTATCTCTGTTTGGCAACTTCCATTTTATATTATCATCAAGATTCATTATACATATTTAGGATTTCCTATTTAGAAAAGATGTTCGTGAATTTAGAAAAATAATATTCACGATTAAAATGTCAAAGGACGTTTTTAAATAATGCGTAACATATAAGATTAGAATTTCTTGTGCTTGCCTTATTTGGTCGTTATAATACTCATTCATAAATTGATCGATCTCAATCGCCATTAGCTGCAAAGGTTGTCTTTTCCAAATATGTTTTACAAGCCACCTTGAATGCAATGTTAACCTTTTGGTAAAAACATTAAAAATACACGTGTTATTTCCAGATACCTATAATATATCAATGATGATTTTTTACTGTTTATATAATAAATTTTAAATTTGGCATTAGATAAACATAAGTTTTCTACAGATTTTTCATATGAAATTATCCATTCTGCTACAAATCACTAAAGTTTGAAAAGAGATTAGCAAAAAACACTAAAATTAAGTTGGATGAATAATTTTGCTTCAAGATAATTGCATTATTTAAAATAAAAAAAATACATTCGATTGTAAAAATAAATTTTAAGTAATTCGATTTACTAGGTTATTCGATTGTACGTTAAACTTTGTTTTGTTGGGTGTTTGGTATTATAGCTACGGTTTTTAAATATCGTCGGTAATATCCAATAATAATAAATTTATTAATCTTCAATTTCATGTTTAAATTTTTGTAGAACGGTCTATAACTTGTTTGTTGTGACTATCGTACTATGGCTCCCACAGTTCTCTTCTGTTGTAGAAATATCCTTATAGACTCTATAGAGTCGATTTATCTTATCTATAAGATAAATTTTATTTTCGAATGGAGTATATTGCCTGTTGCAGGTGTTTTGTATGAGTTCGAGGTGAAAACCCAGAAGTTACTTCCCCGACTGGGCTAGGCATTTGTTTTGAACCACTCCTGTGCTTCCTCGATCGCTCCTATTGATTGCTGCTTCAGTAAGCTTCTTCCCTCTTTGTTTACATTTACGATTGTCGTGTAGTCAGTAAAGTATCTATATTAAAAGGCAAATCGTTCATGTAAATCATAAATAAGATTGGTCCTAATATAGGGGTACCCTCCAATCCTTCGGCACTCCCAACTCCATTTTCTCTTGTTGTCACTTACTGTTTTTCCATATTACCATTCGAGTGCAATTTTTTAAATATGTATACCTGGTGACCGACCAAAGAACTAAACTGAATTTGAATAATATTTAATTTTAGTAGATTGATTGACTACCCAACAATTCCATCAATCTACTATTATAACTTTTGGACTAAGAATCTTATTGTTAATATTTTATTTATTATCTAATTTTATCATTATTTAATAATAATAAAAGTTAAAAGTAGGAGTTTTACTTAGTACACTAAACTCAAGAACAAAAAGATATCAATTGGATATTAAAATAGTAAAAAAAAACACAATAACAATGCGGCAACTAAGACGTAATGCGGCGACCAAGTCTGCTAATATTTTTTTTAAAGCTGTATTTCTTAATTTTACTGTTGATTTTTTAACAATAATCGTTGATTGATAAATAGTAAAGATATGCAACCTTATGGATAAAAACGTGCTGAGAAAATGGGTCGACATGTAGTTGGCGTTATTGTAGGTGTGGGTCGAGAATTTTCAGTTGCATTCCGATTGTCTTAGTGTACACTTGTGCAGCTACAATGTCAATAGCGAATCACACATGCGTCTACATAAACTGTAAAAATACGTTGAAGAATAGGCGCGATTTAACGTATTTTAAATTTCCTATTAAAGATTTAAATAGATGTGAGGAATGGAAAAAAAATTGCGGTAATATTCGTATAGCAGTAGCAGATAATAAAGATTTATCTCATAAATTAATTTGCGAGGAACATTTTTTAGCTAGCGATATAAAGTGTAATCCTGTCAGGAAATATTTGATTAAAAGTGCAATCCCAATAAAGTACTTGGTTTCAATAGAACCAATAAAAATTACGAACGAAACAATTCCTTGTTTACCTAGCACTAGTGGAATTAATGTTTTAAAAACTTATGTAGCGAAAAAAAGAAAATTTTCTATCGATTCCGGTAGTTCATGTACATCCACCGTAAGTAGAAGAATATTAGATATGCCTTCTCCCGTAGAAGAAAAAGTGCTTACTCCAAAGTGTATGAAGCGGGAATCAAAATTGAAAATGTCGCGGCTAAAATTAAAAGCGAACATAGCGCAGAAAAATAAATTCAAATTGAAGTTGAAGCGATTGCAGAAGTTTTCTACACAAACCATCCTGCAAAATCAAGTTAAAAATAAATCTCGCGCAGTAAAAACCTTAACAAATATGCAATTGTTTCATAGAAAGAATACATCTTGGGCATACAATGAAAAACAATTGGCGTTATCCCTGTATTATAAATCTCCAGGATCTTACAAATACATGAGAAATAAATTAGGTTTAGTTTTACCAGCTCAACGAACCGTGCAGTCATGGTTGAAAATTTCTAATTTGGTAACAGGTGTAAAAACAAATTTGACTAAAAAGTTAGCAATTAAAGTTAGAACCATGAGTGACAGTGAAAAAAGGTGTGTGGTCATGTTTGATGAAATTACTTTAAAAAAAAAGTTAGAATATAACAAAGGTCAGGATATAATTGAAGGTTACGAAGATTTAGGGCACCTGGGTCGAAATGGGAAAATTGCTAATACTGCAATGATATTTTACTTACGTGGACTACTGCATAATTGGAAAATTCCATTTTGTTATTATGTATCTTCGGGTCCAATTAAGAGTTGTGTTTTAAAAGAGCTAATTGTCGAAGTTATAAATGAAATAATTAGTATATCTTTAAACCCCATGATTTTGGTTTGTGACCAAGGATCTAACAATAGGGGTGTATTTACAGAATTAGGCGCTACACAAGAAAGTCCCACTATAGTCATAAACAATACAAAAATTTTCACATGCTTTGACCCTCCTCATCTTTTAAAGAGTCTTAGAAATAATTTTATGAATCCAAAATTAAACTTCTTGATTCGTGGAAAGCCTGTTTCTTGGAATGACATTGTGGAAACCTACGCTGTAGATAGAAAGAGTGAAACATCTCGGGCTTTAACAAAAATTACGCCGATTCACATAAATCCCAATACATTCAAAAAAATGCGTGTTAAACTTGCTGCACAAATTTTCAGCCATTCGGTAGCTTCTGCAGTACGAACTGTTTTTAAATCAAAGGAGGTAAAAAGTTCTTCAGCGAATAATACTGCAGACTTTGTTGAAACAATAAACAACATTTTTGATTCCTTAAATAGCAGAATTTTGAAAGATCCCAACCCGCACAGAAGACCATTGTCCGTCTTTGCAAATACGTCTTTAAAAACTCTAAACGATGGATTAGAGTACTTTAAAGATATCGAAGTCTACAGTAATGAAAGTGGTGATGACAAAAAGAAGAAGAAGAAGGGGGATGAAAAGAAGAAGAAAAAGCGTAATAATATTTACTGTATCGGCGGTTTCATATGGACTATTCGATCAATATTATTATTATGGGATGATTTAAAAAAGGATGGCGTCAAATATCTGTTAACCGGATTTATCAATCAGGATTCATTAGAAAATTTCTTTTCCGTGATACGAAACCGGGGTGGATACAACCCAATGCCTTCTATTCGACAATTTCGGATTTCAATGCAGCACAATATGTTTATAAGACTTCAATCGGGCGTTGATTCTGCAAATTGTCAAGACGATGAAGCCGAAACATTAGATGTAAACGAACAGTTACTATTAGTGGATGAGTCAGAAACAGATGAGCAATTTATCGAAAATGAAATGAGTGAAATCAATATCTTACAAGAATCTACATCGGAATTAGTACAACAAAAGAATAATGCTGATTCGACAAATCCACCGGTGTTAAGTGATTGTGTAAATTTAGAATCTTGCAGCACGGTTTATCTTGCTGGTTATATTGCATTCAAATTATTAAAAAAATACAATTGCAAAACATGTATGGAAAATTTAGTTAAGCTTAAAGAAGAAATATTTTCTGAAAATGAATATTACCTGTTATGTAAAGACTATGGAGCCGAAGAAATTACACATTTGAAAAGGCCAACAGATTGTTTTGTGCAGTTCGTGTATAAATTAATAACATTATTTAATTCATCATTTTCAAAAAATAAATGTACATTTGTCGTTAATAATATTACAAAAGATTTAATATCACAAACTGAAATAGACTTCAAAAAGTTTTGCGATGAACACACAAAATATGCCATTTATTTTTTAATTATGCTTAAATTGTATAGAAACTTAAAAACTGTTTCTGAAGAACTGGAATCCATACGATTAAATGCTAGCAAAGTAAGAAAAGAAAATAGAAAAGTTAGAATATTAACTAATTAATTGGATTGTTTTTACATCAGTTACAGTGGCTCCAGAAAGTGATCGTACACTATGTTAACAATGTTAATTGTACATTTTGAAGCCGTTTTCTTTGAATATCAAAATCCATTTTACAGCAAAACTAGACGCTTTTTAGTACAAATTTCATTGCCTTCAATTTTGTTTATATACATTTTTCTATTTTGTGGCGCCCTTTCTGACTGACAGCGGCTTAAACAAGACTTGGTAAAATAAGAAAAATGTTATCATCTATATCTCGGAAACGGTGCAACCAAATAGAAAAATTTATATGAACAAAAATCTAGAAAATAAAATTTACAAGAAGAAATGTCTGTTAATTTTTTTATTTTTTCTTACCGTTTCCGAGATATAGATGACAATATTTCTCGTATTTTACCGAGTCTTGTTTAAGCCGCTGTCAGTCAGAAACGGCGCAAAAATATAAAAAAATGTATATAAACAAAATTGAAAACAGTGAAATTTACAACAAAAAATGTCTTAAAAAGATTTGCTGTAAATTCCATTTTTACATTATAAAAAACCGTTTCAAAATGTACAATTAACATTGCTAAGGTAGGAGTGTACGAATATTTTTTAGAACCACTGTATATTTTGAAAATGCTATAATTATTTTTTTTTGATTTAAATAAAAATCTTTTGTATTTACTGATTTTTAACTTTCTCATTATTAATTACTACAAAAAATTTTATAGGAAAAGTTTGTGCATTGAAATACTGTACCTAAGAGTTCGGCGAAAAAATACTACTACCTGCATTATTATAAACTATGATAATATTGTATCAGATATCACGTATCAACGAGATAATTATGGTACAATTATAATACTATTGGTGGCGACACTTTCTTAGCATTGAGTTTGTTGGCTAAGAGGTAGTGGGGTGTTGAAATATCTGGTGGGGGGAAAAGTCACAATTTCTTATTGCATTGCGTATCTTTACTATTTATCAATCAACGCAATAATTAAAGAATACAATATCAAGTGTTAGGTATCTTTAGATGCGGAATAAAAATCTCTTTAATTTGATACCTTTCTCATTCTTATGCATTATAATGGGAAGCAGGAAGTTAGAAAAATTGATTATCCCCATGTTATTTCCCTATTTCAGTTCTTTGGTCCGTCACCCGGTAATGGATATATTCTAAAACTCGAGTTTGTCCAAGAGCACTGGTATGGTTTACGCTGCTAAAGGCCTTGCTCTAATCCACACACGACAATTCTGTCACCTCTCCTTTTTGGAGTTATTAGCCACTGCTATAGTTTTTCTGAATTCGTATAGGGCGAATCATATGAATTTATTGCTTTCGAAGAAACACACGAATCGAATAACAATCTTGGGAGAATGCTAAATTGCTAAACAAATATTTACCCGATCCCCTAGTTAAGTTTTGCTATAAATAGTGATGTTATTTATTGATTATTATAAAATTTGTAAAATAATGTAAAATAGTTCCAAAATTAAATTAACACTTTATAGGCCAATATGCATACCAAAATTTTACATTGTTTTCAGGAGGGAGTAAAAACTAAATTAATTATTCAAGTTTGCATATTTTATACATTCAATTCACATTTCTGGATACCCACGTCAATAATGGAAAATGAGGATTACACTAATAATAATTAATTAGCCTATGGAGTGTCGCAATAATTTATTATTTTTACTGCATCGGGAAAAAAATGTAAAATGATGGTTAACGAAGTATTTAAACTAATTAAACTGCTTGTTCCTTCTCATCAACAAGCTATGGTTACACTATCACTTTTATATTATCGCAATTTATTGATAAGACGTGTCTAATTCCTTAAATTAGAGCGTATTCAAATTGTCTCTCAAACAATCTGCTTAATAATAAAGTAGATATTAATGTCATCTCAAGTTCTAACCGACTGCTTAGTCAAATACTTCCAATTAACAAAAATACTCAAACTCATATTTTAGTCGGGGCGGCAAATTCTAAGTGTTACATGGTCCGAAGTATGCGTTTCCGTTTGTCACCCTAAACTTTACATTTTAAGATATTAAAATTCAAAAATTTAATCTTCGTAATGTATCATGTGAAGGAAATCAAAACCGTGTTAATCTAGTAGTAGTTCAAGTTTCAAGTTGTGCGAGGAACAAAGCATAATACAATATAAAAAAACTATGTTTTTTGTCTGCCATTCCTTCCGTAACGCACCATTGATTGATTCATTTTTAGTTACCCACCAAAAAATTGTAAGGTGACGGATCAGTGCGGCCTTTAGGCCGCATACTCTGTGCAATTTATTTTCGTACTATTCAAACACTAATATTAAATAAAACTTAAAGAGATTATATCGTAATAAAAGTGAATAAGACAGAACGCTGGGGTTCTTAGTGAAGCATACGGGTAGAACAAAACAGGAAGATGATTAGCAACAGTGATGGAAGGACCAAAAGTAGTCTTCATCCTAAAATTGGATGAAAATGTACCTAACTTTTAGGTTTGGTGAATTTTTCCAAGAGCAAGTTTTATAAAGGTTTTCGATATATTATCATCACTTAATTAGATTTACACTACCTTTATAAAACAAAAATTATTAATTGGGATTGGAGTGGAACGAAGGAAGCGAATAGTTAATTTTACCAATTTAAATATCCAACTAATAAAATTGCGTTTATTTGATTTACTACAAGTGCGGAAGTTTGATGTTATTTTTAGTGTACACTACTTGACAGATTAGTGCAATAATTTTATACGAGTATCACACATTCAGGATGTAAGTGCCCAAAATAACGTAAAAATTGCTCGGGATAATCTATTTCATTATATCTGTCTTACAATGTGTTTCCCGGCTTCTGGATACCTAGCTTCCAAAGTGAATTGTACGACTAAAGACCATTTTTGTAATATTACCTGGTGCCAGCAGATCGACATTATTTGGTGAGTGACAATCAGCTTGAATGTTCCACTGTCGGAAAGTCTTCAATCTCATTTGTCGTGAAAGTCATTAGTGTCAAAATTGACAAGGACGGAATCTCGACCGTGATAGTATGTCCCTTTAACCGACCTCACATTAATTTAATGCTGTTTATGTTTTTTAGATAACGTTCATTAAAAACATATCAAATTATGTTTTGAAAATCTTCGCACTCTTATTTCGAAATTATTGTTTTTATTAGTAAACATAAAGATCCAAAAAAGAAACTTAGAAGACAGGCTTATCGATTTCTTTCTCGGCTATCAAAACTATCGTTACTAAAATAAAAGTGGAGACAGACAGACAATATACAATGTGTTATCTATATCAGGTCATCGTAGATTTGACCAGGTGACTGATTGGTTAATCAAAGCCACATGGTACATATTTACATTACACTTACACTACCAGTTTTTCCGAAGTGGAATTTCTTTATATAAACAAATGATAGAATTTGCATTCTCCTAGCCTACTTTAACCAATTAAGGTAAATGTAAAAAGTTGAAAATATTTTATGGCAACTTCAGCACAAAAATTGTCACATAATCGTCAATTAAACCGATTATGGTGGAAAAACGTGTAACTAATTTAGATAAAATTATAATAATTATTACTTACAAAAAAATTAAATGTTCTAAACGTTTTATACACAAAATTTTAGATTGTGAATATTACATTAGAAAAATTTGTGCTCTATAATTTTTACATCAAAACAATAATTAACCAAATAACAAAGGATTTCGTTTCATTCGTGGAAATAATACTTTCAAGTTAATGGGTTTTATGATAAGTGACATATGAAATTCTAATGGTAAATTGATATGGAAGTACAATAATAAATAAACGGTTTAATTGAAAAATGCAGGTCATCCAGCGACCGTGGAATTATTATATTTCCTTTAGTTTTTACCTTGAAACAAATAAGGAGACGCTGAGGCTACCTTAAATTTTCCTAAATTTTACAAAAGTGGGCAAGTTTGACCTAACGTTCCCTAAGCACCCCTGGTTCGATGACGCATTCCCTGTTATTTATATCTTGTTATAGTTTCTGTGCACAAAATCGGCGAAGGGTTCTTTTAGAAAATTAGTCCAGTGGTACATACTACCTACCTATTTTTGAATAGTAAACGCATAGTAAGAAGTAGGAAGCTGTTTTTAAATTTTTTTTTTTTCGTTCAAATTAAGCACTTCTTTCGGTAGGTACATTAAGAGCAATTTAATTTATTAAACTGTGGTAAACCTGTAATTTAACTGGTTAGGACATAACAATTATCGTAATTTGTGTAATTTACAGAACGACAGTAACCTCAACATTGACATTAGCAAAAACAATGTTGGCGAAATATCTACGCCCCCTTTAAAATATAATTCGGTTATATCATCCCGGTGTGTTTTGAAAAAACATAAAATGTGACAATAAAATTCATTTCGTTGAGGCCGAATAGGTGGTAAAAATGAATTTAATATAGAGGTTAAGTTACAAATCGATATTGCCACTGAAACATTAATTAATATACAATTTGATATGATTCAATATACACATTGGTTTCGACTGCCAAATAACAGCCTAACCACACCGCACCATCATCCATCCATGTTTTGATATGAAACTATCGTAAGAAAGGCTGAAGACTAAACAAAAACTTACGTGAGTCAATAAAAAAAGGTCGAAGGCTTTCACGTCGAAAACAGTTTAAACTCTAATTTAGATACTGGAATAACGAACAACTGTCACCGAAATGTCCACTTGTGGTAGAATTTTCACAAGTACCCACGTAACTACACTTCATTTTGTATCGCGGTTTTCGTAATTTTGTATAATACACATTTATCTTCCTGTGTTTCACTGTTTTAGTCGTTTGTATAGGTCATGTTTTTTTATGCGGTATTTTAGAAGCAAAACAAGTTTTGTTGCTCCCAAAGAGCAACAACCGGAGACATAACTGAAGTGTCTTTCAGCGCAGGACCTCACGCCCGGTACACAATCGCCCAATCGGCTAGTAAAGTAAACACGAACTCGCACGAATAAATTCATAAGAGCATGTACTTTCAATTTTTAAAAATTTATTGCACGCTAACTTTTTAAATAATGCTTTTATTATTATTCGCTCTCTATTTTATATTTATTTGTTGTAATCTAATTAATTAGCATTCAACTCGTAATTATAACTAACTACACTCACTTACACCATGCACTTTCGTTTATAAATACATATAAACATATTATTATTACAGAAGATATGGAAATTTAATAATGGATTAACAAATTGAATTTTAAAAACTCTACTTCTTACAATTGTATTGTTTCGTTTCATTATATTCTCACAAAATAGCTTTGAACAATAAATTATATTTACAGAAATCAGATAAGCGCCCAGTGGCGGAACTATCGAGCGCCGAAGCCCGAATTGCAGGGGAATCACTATCACGTACTCCAAAAAATATTTAAAGAATTTATGCCTTTCTAGTTATTTAGGTTGATAGGTTAAAAAGTTATACTTTTTATTTTATTTTTATATTTTTGGTAAATCGGTGCTTGTTATACATAAATAATTTAGTATAAGGAGTCGTCCATTAATTACGTAAAAGTTTGAGGGAGGGGGGAAGGTATTAGAAATCTTACAAACCCTTACGGGAAGAGGGAAGGGGGTTCGACATATTCCTTACATAAGTTTAACTTAAAATATTTTTTTAAATTAAATTTTTCTCTTTTAAGTTGGTAATCTCTTAATATAATTATATAATCAATAGATAAGTGGTTTAGATAGTATAACTCGATATTAATCATATCAAATTTTTTAGAAAAAATTTTAGTTCTGAAAGTGTGTGTATTTTTTGATTTTTCTAAAAAAAATGTATATCTTTAATATACAGGTAAAAAATATTCAAAATTGTACCAATAAACAATAATTGATATACAGTGAACGCCGCTTATTGGAATCACGGTTAATGTTATCATTCGGGTATTATGAGGGGGTGGTCAAAATTAATTAACAAAAAATCCTTACGTAAGGTGAGGGGATTGTCACAATATTACGTACTCTTACGTGGGGGAAGGAAAGGGTCAAAAATTACAAAAATCGTTCTTACGTAATTAATGGATGCTCCCTAATAGAAAGATTTTATTATAATCTCGGTCTTCTTAACTTTGGTGTGTAATATACTATTATTACTATTATATATAATATAATTTTATTTTTGTATAGTTTATTTAACAACCAACATCTTCTATTACTTATAGCAGTTGTCGTAATTGAGAAGGTAAAAAATAAATATCGTTAAATGCGTGGTGATAAATTTAATTAAACATTTTTAATAAACATTTTATAATAACCAAATCTAAATTCAAAAATTAAATTAAAAATATACAGGGTGTCCCTGTGACCGTGGAGAACCTTTGAGGTGGTGATAAAGAACACTTTTCTAAGATTGCTAAATTGCAATTCAATTTTTTTTAATTGCAATTTTTTTTTGAATTTAGAAATTTATAAAACTGCTAAAAATTTCAATGTGATTTATAGCATTTGTTTTAATGTTAAAACGTATAGTAGAGTTTGACGTTTAAGCGACATTGTTAAAGTTTATTAGTTTATCGTTAATTATTTTGTTTATTTATTATTGTTAATTAGTTTGATATTTATTTTTTTTTACCTACACCTTGTTCATTATTTTCAGAATTTCTGTGAAAACGGTTGGCTTCCCAAAAAAACTATATTTGACCAAAGTTGTAGCCCGTTAATTTTCTTATCCCGTTAGGGTCGTCAGTTTTTTTCTAAGACGTTTCGTTTAAGAGATACGTGGTTTGCAAGAAAAGAAAATAATAAAACCTGAATTTTTTCTCTTAATTAAATTTATAACTCGAAATCTGTTGATTCTAGTCGATAAGGGGTTATGACCTAATTTGTAAAAAAAAATCAATAATGTTGAAGCTATGGCCGTTTGAAATCAAAAAATCAAAAAATTGCTTTAAAGGAAGGTAAGTACCAGTGGCGTAGCTAGGAATTTAGTTTGAGGGGGGAAGCTGCGAGCGCAGCGAGCCGTTTTTAATAGCGCCGCAAGCAAAATTTTTTCAAATTTTCAAGGCCATGCAAAATTACAATAAAAAATAATCTCGTTGAAAAAGGGGTTTCGTCAGAGATTTTTTACGTTAACGACAATAATAATAGTTTCTAACTACATACTTAAACACTAAAAATTAAGTCATATATTGCAGTGATCTTTTCAAAAAAAGGTAGTTTCTCACATGCACTATAAGTTCTCCAAGCTTGCTCTTAAATGCGGGAGATGAAACGGTCGTATCTCAGCTTGGGTTCTATCGTTCTCAAAAATAAAAATAAAATTCTCCAAAATAAATCTTCTTCAAAAATTAACTATCCAAATTTAATTAAATGTGAAATTTTAACTTTCTTCAAAGGGATCGAAGTTTTAATTCTAACCTTATCCAAATCGCCCCCTTATCAACAG
This sequence comes from Cantharis rustica, assembly GCA_911387805.1. Taxonomy (NCBI): domain Eukaryota; kingdom Metazoa; phylum Arthropoda; class Insecta; order Coleoptera; family Cantharidae; genus Cantharis; species Cantharis rustica. The sequence continues at coordinate 118,952,974 of OU426877.1, forward strand.
CACCATTCGTTCCTACAAATGCAATTTAAATTTTCCAATTTTAAATAATTCAAATTTCAAAGTTTATTAATCGAACTATTGTTTTTCCAAATCAATCAACCAAATCAATAACACTACCGCTCGGTAGCAACTTATCAAAAAATATCCAAAACAATTCCAAATCTTAAAAATATACCTCTAAAAAAGCGCAATAATACATTCGCATAAAATTACTTTATTTAGTCAAACTCAAAAATTCACTCACAACTTCAAAAATAAATTTCACAAAGTCAAAATTAACGAGCCAAAAGTCGCACCGTCAACTCTTGCGGCGACTGGTGGCTAAAAGCCTAGTCTCTCTTTCGATTCACCCCCACCTCTCTAATTTCACAATCTTACAACGTAAAATTATTAAAATAAAAATTTTCATCAAAATGTACAGGGTGGGTGCGAATCCCTTTAAAACACCACAATATATTATTATTATTATTATAATATAATTATAATTGTAAAAGCATTGCGTCTTTTTTTATTCCAAAAGCATTTATAAGCTCTTCTAATTTTCGCCTTCGCCTTCGCCTTCAAATATAGTATCATTAGTGTCTTGAAAATCATTTATATAGAAATGGTTTGAAGTCATTGTAAAATTACGAATTAATAATTTCGAGGGGGCCCGGGCCCCCAGGCCTCCCCTTGGCTACGCCGCTGATAGGTACCCTCCAAGAGTTTGGACTTGAACAAAACTTTGTCTTAGAAAAGTGTCATTTATCACCACCTCAAAGGTTCTCTACGGTCACGGGGACACCCTATATACTAGGTATATTTTTTATTTGAAGATATAGATAGATAACACTAAAATGAAGCGATTTAACTTATGGAGGAACTTCTGATATCGATTAATTTACAAAATAATCAATATTAAAGTTTAGAATCTTTATATAAAAATGGTCAACTTATTAATTTGACGAAGTGCCAGTGCCAGTGCAGACCCTATATCTCCTTCGTCTAATGTTGGGGGTTGGCGGTGCAATTTGAGAGGCAATTTCCTCTTTAGTTAGCGATGGGCTAGAACTTGCTAGATTCATGGATCCTGAAAGGGAAAGAAGAGTATCAATACTTTGCGTGTTTAATAAAAAGAAACTTGATTCGAAGGCCGCATGTGCGAAGAGGGGTGGGTCAACCATTAGGTTCTTGTGCGTATCCAGGGTGGTTGAAACTCAAGTGCCAGATGAACTTAGTGCTTGAAAACAAAAATTTGATTAGACTTCAGTTGGTGTAAAGAAGGACGGAGAGCCGGGCGGGTTGGGGATATGTTCTTGGGGCGACTGTGGTTATGAGGGGGTTTTCTGAAAACTGGATGGAGTAGTAGGATTTTTCTACCTGCTTTCAGATGTGATCGTCAATAGTTTCCAATTTTGTATCGGCATGAAGGCGTGTTGGAGGCATCTGTGTTAAACGACTTGGATCTAGTACTCCACAAGATTGGGAACGCCGTTCCTCAGACTGGGGGCATATGGGCCTGATGGATGCCTTGAAGATCTGGATGTGAGGTCAGGTAACATGATACTTTTGGAGTTGACATTGGGTAGAGCTTACTGAAGATGGGTTTTCTCCAGTTAGTGACAGTGTCAATGTGGTCTAGTGTAACTCCTTGGCACTTGAAAGTTGGTTTCTAGGGGATCTGCTCTTTGAACATGAAGACGTTCGATTTGTGAGAAGCTCTTTGTCTTCGTTTTAGAAATATTATTGCGGTACTCTTGCTCGAGCTTACCTCGATGCGCCAAGTTTCGTACTGTTTTTCTAAATTGTTGACGATTTCTTAGAGTCGGGCAATGGCAATGTTGGGGTTTATTGAGAAGGTGTAGACAGCAGTATCTTTGTCTTCGGGTTGAGTGAGGTTGGAATGTCACTCATAAAAATGTTGAAGAAGGTGAGAGCAAGGATGGACCCTTGTGGGACTCCTGCGGTGATGAAATGCACGGAGGACACGTAAGAAACTCCCACTTGTTAGAAATAAGCAATAAATGCAGCAATGTGTTTCAGTCAGCTAAGCCGGTCACGGTTGTGTTTTGGTCGTACAATTGTTAATAAAACAAATTTAACTTAAAGACAGATTCTTGTCATTCTGATTTACGGTGTTTTTGTGTTTGGACAGCTTTAGAAATGTTTTTAAAATCATTATGTAAAATTAAATCGTGCATTTGGTATTAGGATATTACGGTTTGGCCGTACACTCCTTGTCATGATTGTAGTTGGAAACGCAGTTTAAACTTAAGTTCACGTGAACTTACTTTGAGTAGTGATCGCAGTTTAAACCTAAATGGGTTTTTCAACCTTGCATACTAGTTGTTGGTTCAGTAGAACTTAACTGCGTTGAGGTTAGCAACGAAATTCTACTGGCAGTTGACAGTTGGCAATGAAACTTACTACTTATTGCTATATTCCCGCCAGTTGTTACACCAAAACTAGAAAATAAAAAAAAAATTTAATTTGTAATGTTTTTATTTTGAAAATTTAAATTCTTCAGTATTGTTGTAAATAAAATAAATATAATTCGCGAATAAAATTAACGATGGGGGCACTGCTAAATTGTCAAAATAACCGACATATGCGAGTAAATTGAGGAAAAAAAGGTGAAATGACGAAACAAATTGCTTTAAAATCTTTATTTAAGTACAATGAACCACGTTTAGTACTTGCATCGAAGTGTTCTCAATTCTGCCACCAGACGTCGCATTCTTAATTTTATTCGAGAATATTATTATCATTTTTTACAAAATTTTATTTTAAAAATTTGTTTAAAAATTTTATAAAAAAATATATTTTATAAAGTTGCTCGGCTGACGTTATTAGATTAGCTAGGGGCTTTATTAAAAATTTTCTAATCGGATCCTTTAAAATATTTAATTATTTGAAATTTACTATTCACTTGTACAGGTTGTTATTCCGCGATGTTCGCACAGTGGCGGTCAAGCTTATTTATGCGTTTAAATACTGAGAATAAATAACAACACGTTTTTCCAAATATTTACAATTTACTAAATTCACTATACGATATACAATAATTTCTACAATAATCGGTTTCTTCGTTACCTAACCATTACTGCATTACTCCTTGACTTGTTATTTCTCGCTTGCACTATTGGAACTGACTTCACATGATGAACGATGAACTTCTTGGCAATATGGAGGTCCCACGGAGAAACCGTATATCTCCTTCAACTTGATGTGGGCGGCGGGCGTTGGAATTTATTGAGGTGTGATTCCTCATTTGAAGCGCAAAGCTTGATCTCCCTGTTGCTTCCTTTTATGCTCGTTTTATTTCTCCCATCGTTACCAACTGCTACTTCCCACAAACAAAATCCCCACTAGCGACCTCTACCGATAATCTCTTCAACTTACTAAACCCGCGCGCGCGAAATTCAAAACCCGCGAAGTCCTAATTTTCCATAACATCCCCCCTGAATCTATTCCTGATTCCTTCCCTGATATGGGAAATTTGTCACATTATCCCCCCTGGATGATTTCCCGATCCCCATCTTCATTTGATGTTGTTGTGCCGTTAACTTCGAGACTATTTTTGTTAATTGATCTGCAATGTTGTTCTCGCTTTGAATGTATTCCAACTTAATCTTTCCTTCTTGGACGCAATCCCTCACGTGGAACATTCGTAATTCGATGTGTTTACTCCGATCGGAAGTCGTATTAATTTCCGCAATTTTTTTTTAAATGTCCACTTAGTTCTTAGACTTCTTTTGTATTTAGGTTTCTGCACTATCATTCTAGTATCATTTTCTTCGATGTTTCCGAATTCTTCATCGGTTGCTTTTAACCATTCCTCTTTTTCGGCGCTGCGTATGGCTTCTTTATAATAATATAATAATAATAATACGATCTCGGTTCGGTTTTCGCCATCGGATTCACCACAAGCACACTAACCCCAAAACAAAAGAAAGTTGACGAAAAATGTAAGTCGATAATTTATCTCTCTATTGACGATGATAATCTGGATAGTATCGAAGAGTGCGAAACAGCCAACGAAATATGGAATAAGTTAAAGGAAATCAACACAAAATTCGATAGCTACCACGCCGTATTCATGTTAAAGGAGTTTATAAATTTAGAGAAAGGTACCAACGAGAAGATACTGGAGTACGTTAACCGGAGAAATAATTCAAATAAGAAAGTGAAAAGTGCTGGCTTCAATTTCGAAAACAAAGTGTTGATGGGACTAATTCTAATAGGGTTACCAAAGAATACGAATATTTGACAAGAACCGTTAAGATCGACGACAACGCTTTAACCCCAACTAGTTTAAAAATGAGGTTAGCAGAAGAAGAAAGACGAATAGAGGAAAGCGAAAGTGGAGAAAACGAAGAAGAATACAGAGCGATGAATACAAGAAATAACGTTATTGCGAGGAACGACAACCGTCACACGGATAGTGTACGAAATGTAAAGTGTTTTAGGTGCAACAACCGATACTACAACAACCAGACCTTATACGTTATAAAAAGCAATTTGAGACACGCCAGCGACATGGATAACGACAAAACGGTATGGTTAATAGACAGCAGATCCACCGATCACATAACTGGCGATCGAGAAAAATTTACAACGTTTCACGAGAAATCAAACAAAATTATTAGCGCAGGGGGGACCATATTGAAGTCCATTCGTTATGGAGATGTAAAAGCAAAATAGCACGACATAAACGGCGAAGCAACAATCACATTGAAGGACTCCTATGCGTACCAAGACTTAACGCAAACTTGTTGTCGACAGCAAAAATGTGCGATAAGGGAATCGTGGTATCTTTCAAACAAAAAAGTTGCACGATTTCAAACAATAACAAAAAGCTGCCACTCAGAGCTAGACGGGAGAGAAAATTGTATACGATAAAGGAGGAACACATCATAAAAACAAGTTCGTATCATGTCACTAAAGGCAGTGAAAAATTATGGCATCAACGTTTAGGTCATGCCAACGAAAGATACGTACAACGGCTGTTAAAGAATTGTGGAAAAGTGGTTGAGAAAGTTGAAGACGAATACATAAAAAAATGTGACACATGTGAAACGTCGAAGATAAAGCAGAAGAGTTACCCGAAGAAAACCGAAAATCGAAGAAAGGAAATCTTAGAGCTAATACACACCGATGGGACCGATAACTCCTACTTCAAAGAGCGGAAACAAGTACGTAATAACCTTTACGGACGATTACTCACGCTACACCAAAGTATCTATAATAAAGACGAAAGACGAAGTCCTGAAAAAATTCGACGAATTTAGAAGAACAGTGGAAAGAAGGTTCGATAAGAAAATAAAAGCCATAAAAAGTGACAACGGGGGAGAGTATACCAGCAACAAGTTCAACGATTATCTAACGAAGTTGGGGATAACCAGAGAACTTACCACACCAAGATCGCCACAACAGAACGGAGTAGCAGAACGGCTGAATCAAACCATTATGAACATCGTGCGGTGCGAAATGGAAGAGTCCAACATGTGGGCCGAAGCCACCCTAGCAGTTTGTTATTTAAAAAACAGAATACCGACAAGTGCAAATGAAGGAAAAACACCGTATGTGTTATGAAACAACCAAATACCAAAAATTGAGCATCTTCGAGTATTTGGATGTCGAGCGTGGTGTATAAATGAAAGGCGTACTCGCAAATGGAAACCGAAGGGAAAAAGGTATATCTTCATTGGATAAGATACAAGAGCAAAATCATATAAATTATGGAACGAAGAAAGGTATGCGGTAGGCAGAAGCGTGATTTTTGACAAAAATGTATTTCCATTAAAAACGTTATGTGAAAAAGCAGGGAGATGTGAAGTCAATTCCAATAGTGCAAGCGAGGAAGAACAAGTCAAGGATGGTTAATGGTTAGGTAACGAAGAAACTGATTATTGTAGAAATTATTGTATATCCTATAGTGAATTTTGTAAATTTACGCAATCCTCATTTTCTGTCATTGGCGTAACCAGAAATGTGGATGGAATGCATAGAATAAGCAAAATTGTATCGACACTTGATAGGTCAATAGACGTAACCATCAATTTACATTTATTCAGAAGGCAATAAAAATTAAATAAATTATTCAATTTTGCATTTATTATTCATTTTTATAGCGAAGTAATTAGTAACAGAAACACTTACTTTTATTGCATTTATTATTATAACCGAAATATTTATTTTTATTTTACTTTATTTTTATTACGTTTACAATTTATTTTTATATCCCAAGTATTTATTTATATTTTACTGTTAAAGTGGCAATTATAAATTAAATCTATAGCAATTTTTATAGCTTATAAATTGCACCTTTTTTCTTCACGCTAGTATAAATTTTATTCTCGGTTATGTCTTGAGCCAATAAATTTTTAACTCGCGAAGAAAAGTGGAACTACTCTCCGGTAAATAAAATAATCAAAATAGAACAAACCTAAAACAATCAGAACCTAGCAAAACAATTAAATGTTTTTCGGTATACATAGATGTAGAGGAGCTGACTTAAAATTTGCTTTTTCTTCATAACTCGATCGAAAGTACGTACTTTCCTCTCTAATGGCAGAAAAGAAAGTTTAAAGTTTACTCCCTGAGAGGAAAGTACGTACTTTCGAACTGCTATGAAGAAAAATCGTGTACACTACACAGGCAAAAAGTTGAAATCTCGGTCCTGCGCGTCATGATTTATCCCTTGTTGAAACTGTTATAATCAAAAACATTAAAATAATTTTTTTATTCTTTATTTAGTAAAAACATTCACTCTAAACGACAGATTTAATAAAATAACAAAAGTTGAAACTAATTGGTATTTAGACCCACTTTTAGTCGATCACAATCAATCAATTAATCACATCAATCAATTCTTCCTGAGTGTTTAAACCGCTAGTGCCTTCTTCATTTAACGTGGTTACTTGCATGTCTTCGGGTAATTTCTTCCGAGTCTTTGAAACCCTCGCTGTTTTCTCTTTGCCACGGTTTTTACAATCACGTATCAGCTCTTCGTAAGTTTTCAGGAACTGATAGCAATGAATTTTGCCTTGCACTTTTTTTAGGATGTTGTCTTTGTAGTAATACCGCAAAGCACGTGACATCTTATTGTAATCCATATACGGGATGTTTTTCTGACGGCCCCACAATTTGGCTAAACCTCGAGGATCTACAATTTTGAAAATACGCGTATCCCTATTCTTCCACGCGATGAAGTTGTCGTACTTTTGAGTCGGGTCATTTAACAGTTGCTGAAGAAAGTCCCACAACAATCGACAATTGGGGACCTTCTTATTTAAATAAGGCGCCGGTGCTGGTAAAGTGTCAGCCGACGACGTGCTTGGCGCACCAGTATCTTGTTGCCTTTCGTTTTCCGAATCGGCTTGTGGAGTTCCTGTTTGAGTGTTTAGCGAGGGTGCGGCGCCTAATGTTACGAAATTTGTCGGTGCTAGCTGTGGTGTAAAATACAAAGGGTCGCTAGCGTTTGGAGCAATCGAGGTCCCGTTTGGAGTAGAGAAGTTTGGCTCCAGATAATGGTGCCGCGATGTAGGCGTGATGGAAGTGCATGGAAGGCACTGGTGTGAAAGGTTAGAATTGCGAACTAATAGTTGCAGAATGTTGTGAAGAACGTCTCCAGAGCACGGAGCTCTTTCCAATAAATCGGATTTTGTCAACAAGCACATCGCAAAGCCTGAAAGTAGAAATTAGAGTAAAAAAAAGTAGAAATTGGTTTGGTTTTTAATCCTTTTTTTTTAAGTAACCGCGCGTCACTTGAGTATTAAGAAAAGATAAACTAAGAAGGTATAGGGTGTATCTAAAATTGAAAAAATAAAAATGCCGAAGCAAAGAGCCACAAAAAAAACAATTTAAGAAATAAAAATAAAAAATTTATTATAAAAAATAAAAGTAATAAATTTTTAATAATTATAACAAGAACTACTTAACTGAAAAAAATTTGAGCGGTTCTACTATTTAAATACAGTAACGATGTAACGAAATTTGCAAAAGAAAAAATTCTTTGAAAGTAAAAGATTTGAATTTTGAAAATAAAATAGGTATATTTTAAAGAGAAGGTATACCCAGCAATGTTTGAAGAAGAATCCGATTTCTGGAAACAAAAATGGTTAAATGTAAACGATTTGTCAAAGAATTCATTAGATACATTGGCAAAATGTTTTGAAGAATTTTTTTCCATTGTCAGAACACTATTAAAAATATTTGCAATATTACCAGTGACTATACAGCAACTGCCGAGAGAAATTTTTCTTGTTTAAAACGAATAAAAACTTGTTTATGAAATTCTACTGGTGAAGAAAGGCTAAAAAGTCTAGCGCCAATGAATATAAAATAAATAAATAAATTATATAGAATAATAAAAAATAATAAAAATAAAGAGAATAAATTCGTAAAGACTTACCGTTCATTTGAAACTTGTCCAAATCGATAGATTGTAGATCGTACTCTTTTTCTGCCCACCTGAGGAAGGCCTTAACATCTTCGCGCGTCCAAAGTTGTGGGTTGGTCACAAGAGTTTGCGGTAGCTGGCTATTGTAATCCAATAACGGTGATGAGAGATGTTGCGCTGGCGAAGCGTATGAAAAGTATCTACATGGACAGACCGAAGTGCAAGGTATCGGAATGGGTACGCATTCCATGGCTCCCGTTGGAATGAAACTTCTGAAGGAAACTTCTGAAAATCTTGGTGATGGATACGGACTCACCAACGGCGGATAGGGCAACGTATGAAAAATTCCGGTATTTAAATTCAACGCAGGAGGAGGATTACTATTGAACATCTTGCTAATGTTGAGAACTTCAAAAAAACTTCTACTAACTATAACCAAACACCTTTAACGAAGGAACAACTGAAAATGAGCCTTCTTCAGTTCTGCCCTTCTTATAAGGCAACAACCTCTCTACCAAAAAATTGAAAATTTTCAAAAAGTTGCGGTACCAACTTAAAGCAGGTAGTAGGGGTAGGGATTTGGGCTTTTCGAATAAGCTTAAAAAAATTAATCACCTTATGGGTTTAACGACGATGCAACGACAGGAGTAAAATAATCCAAAATCACTTTAATAATCCAAATTGCACATTAGAACCCACAGTACCAACTAATAAATAACAAAATAAATAAATCCCGTACAAGTGTTTGTTAAGTTAGAAATAAAGAATTGAAGAATTTAAAAATGGCCGTTAATTTTAGACAATAAAAGGTTTAAATGTAGTTTGTCGATTATTTCATTCTATTTAAAAAATAACTAATACTGGGCTATGGCCGCATGAAGGTGGAAATAAAAAAAAAATGTTTTAAAAAGGTCTAACTCTCGAAGGCTTGAATTTAGAAAAAAAAATTTGTTAAAATTGTTTCTTAAAAAAGTGTCTTCTATCAGCACCTAAGTTATGTAAAGTGTATCCGGGGATACCCTGTATTAACAGAAACAAGCTACAGAGTAAACAAAAAACAAAAGTAATTTATATATTTTTTATTTTCCTAGCTTTTTCTTTAACAAATTGATTAATATAATATCACTCGTATTTAAGTTGTTAAATAAGTTATTCGATGTATATAAAATAGAAAAGATCGTAATCAATTTTTTATTCTTTTTAGGGCTAAAAAAGATAAAGTAAAAATTGCCTCCCCAAAAGGCTTGCGCCCCGGGGCTATAGCTCATTTAGCCTTGTGGTTAGAGTGGCCCTGTCGTGAACGGTGGGTATTGACCGTTAAACGTATTAATGAAATACGTCGAAAAGCTGTTTTTTAAGAAATATTATTGGTTAATCTAAATTTTTTGGTTTAAACTCACATTCTACAACCACGGCCGGCGCTAGAATATTTTACGGCTTTACGTCCTAGGCAAAATTTTATCAGTGCGCTCTCCCCCCCCCCCCCCCCCCTTATATAGCAGTACCGAGCTGGGGGGTAAGATTAAAAAAGGATTTTAAAAAATATATTTTATATTTAAAAAAATACTTACATTTACATATTTTTATTAAAAAAATTAATAAGATTTTAATTTAATTTTAACTTTTTTAGCTTTTTTTGCGGCATAAGTTGTTTAAAGTTCTTTCAAATTTAGCGTTGAGGATTCTTCCTGTTCTATAAGAAATATGTTCTAAATTTTCAAAATTAACAATTAAGCACAGGGTGGATCAAAATCGTTTTGTTTCTTGACAATACATAGATATTAGTTACATTGAAAAAAAAATTAGAACATATTTCTTATAGAACAGGAAGAATCCTCAACGCTAAATTTGAGAGAACTGTAATATTTTAATTTGAATTTGAATATAATGGGCGCGAAATTTTAAATTTAGTTCATTTTGGTTACTTTAAAATACAACGATTGTAAAACGCAAGTAGTGGGGTTTCCGTTAGATTTGACCGTTAGAGAGCCCCTTACATTTTTGGTGCGTCAAGATGGTTGGATGTGGGTGATTTGGTACTTGGAATGTTTTGAGAATATTCAATAATTGAGTTTAAAATTATTTCATATCATATTTAGTTAACTTATAAGTAAGTTTAAATATTTGAATTATTTTCTAAAAGAATTTAATACAGGATTACGTTGAAATTTCGAGTAATAATTGTTTGTAACCACGCGGGTAGGTAATTTTTTTTTCATACGAGGTTGCATCTAAGTTTTTATTAATTTATCTTCAGTTATAAGATTTAATTACTGTTCGAGATTGTGATTTATATTATTATCATTTAAAACGGGAGTGGATTATGTAATGAAAGAGATTGATTATGCATATAATGTTTTACCAATGGCGTACCAAGGGGTGGTTTGGTTAAGACGTAAGAGGAGTTGTTGAAGGTAATTTAATGAAGGCGGGTGTTTGAAGTGGAAATATATTTATCGTGGGATAATTTAATTTAGATGATTAAGTGTAACGGATTGAGTGGACGCTTACAATCATAAGATAGCGGTCAAAATATGTCGCAGTATGGCTGGTCACTAAAAAGGCGAACTGTAATGGAACCAGAAGTGACATAGCAAATGCTGTGATGTCGCTCCTTTCTTCTTTTCAATGTCTAAATGATGTACTACAAAATTATGATATTTCAGGACAGTTATTGATAATTTTAACAATGTGCCTTATGATTATTTGCGACCACTTATAAAATAGTAACAATTGAATACATTTAACTTAATAAAAATTGAATATAATTAAAATTACATCAGTTAACCAAATAAAAGGTAATACCAATTAAAAACAATATTAAAGAACCGTGTTAACAAAGTTCTTCATGATTATTATTTGCGGCTATAATTATTTGCTAGTTTAAGTATGGGGAATTTATTTAGTTAAGTACAAACGATTTATTTACCTTTAAGAAACTGACCAATTAGCAATAAGAGGGATGTACTAGTTTTAAGCTGACCATCTTAGTTTAAGTGACGAGGTATTACTTATATAAGAGTGGATAATTAAGAATATAAAGGTTATTATTTAAGGTCTTACATAATATAAAAACCAATTGAGTCGAACATCGGTATGCATACATGAACTTCTTACAAATTACTATAGGTTGTGGTTGATAATATAAATATGAATAATTAATTTATTTAATTTGTGTGTACTAATTATTCCTTCAGGTGTCCTAGTAGTGGTCACGCCACTGGACATATGTGTTTAAGTTTAAGATTAGGAAGCAAGGTAACTACGTTAGCATTCAAAGAGCCATCCGCAAATTTAAAAGGACCTGTAAGTGTTATTACCAGGGGAGATCACATCGTGCTAGGTTTGTTTGACGATCACAGCTTTGGTTTGGTTTGTAACTTTGATTTGAGAAGGCGGTAATTCAACGCCTCAACGCTAAATTTGAAAGAACTTTTAACAACTTATGCCGCAAAAAAAGCTAAAAAAGTTAAAATTAAATTAAAATCTTAATCTTAAATCTTAAATCTTTTTTTAATAAAAATATATAAATGTAAGTATTTTTTTAAATATAAAATATATTTTTTAAAATCCTTTTTTAATCTTACCCCCCAGCTCGGTACTGCTATCCCAAGCAACAAAATAGGTCGAAATTACGTTTATTCGACCTTCTGATAGGTTATAAAGTGTATATGACCAAGCCCAATTTACTTCAAATAGACGTCGAGAGAAGGTAAGTGGGGAATTAAATTGAAGTAATTTGACGGTCGAAATTAAGTAATGCAAGGCATTTCGCCCTATAAGTCATAGTCTGATTTGGTCAAATAGACTTAACATTAGGTCGAATATTGGTAATATCTTGGTAATTTTGACTTAATTCTGACCAATTTGTGCCCTGTTCTTCTGACAACGCAGCCTTTGCTTTCGAAACGTTTGAACGGCAGCGTTGTACATTATGAAAATATATATACAATCCTTAACTCTATCTAGAAGGCGGTGTTTATTCTACAGCAATAACATGGCAACCAGAGAATAAAACTCGGAATAAAATATAACAACATATTTTTTCACTGTGATACTGAATATCGCGTGACATGACATAAATATAAGTGCGAAAGAAAATTTTTTGTACAGATTTTCATTTTATATCACTAAAATTAATGCGCTTTCAATAATATATAATTTAAATAATTAATAATTAATTTTTAATTAATTAGCAATAATATTTTTTACATTTAGTACGCTAAAAATATATTAATCTCACACCTAGATGAAAATTATCGTATAATAGACTGTTTTTTGATTCTTAGTCATGCCGAAAGATTTGGTATAATTTATTTTATAACTCCTAATTTTTACAAGCGTAAAAATGTATCATGGCGGACATATTAGTTCTCACAAAGTTGACTGATTTCCTATTTTCGACCAATAGGTCGAATTTCCTTAATGCGAAGGAGAAATGCCTAACTTTGAAAACAGATTTCCCTAATCAAGGCATTTGTACTTCAAAGTCGTTGACTTTGAAGTCGTCTTGTCGACCGATAAGGCATTCTGACTAATAAGCCCAATTTTCCTATTTATAAGTTAGTTTGACTTTAAAGTTTAAAAATTAAAAAAGTTAAAAATAAAATTTTTAAATCGAGATTGCTGGGTCCCGAGCTATTGAAATATACCTAGAAAGAGCATTGCTATGCTAATAATACACAGATGTGTTATTTTTCAAAATTTAAGCAGTACTGTAGGTAAACATAGCGTGTTAGTAAACAATGTCCAGTGGCGTACGGTATATATTTTGTCTTATTTAGAAATGACCACCAGTTTTATTGTTAAAATAAGTAACACTTTTAAGGATGTATGGAATGGACAATGATAATTTTATAAACAAAGAATATTTTATTTTAAATTTGGTATTTACATTAAACAGCGGTATCAAGCAATTTTCACACGCCCTCCAGTTGCGGTTAAATTTTGCAAATTTTTGAATTCTCCAGGAGAAGCTATAGTTTTCATCCAGTGGCTTTAAACTGCCAGTCTTTAATGTATTTGATCGAACAATAAGGGCCCGGACATTAAATGGACTCCCGGCTCTGTCACGATCAGAAAAATAAAATAATTTAATGATTTAATTTTAAATAAGATTTGACCTCTCTCCCTTAACCTTCTTTGTATTATATTAAATAAAAAACAAAACATTTAAACAAAAAAATAGTATGTTTTTGGGGCGCCGGTGACCGTAAAGGGCTCAACACCCAAAATGTCAATAATAATTAGTCGTTAAACGATATGGTTTATATTTTATTTGCCTTGGCATCTTATTATCTTCTTATTTTTATCAATCAAGTCCCCCTGAGGCAATGTGTAAGTAATAATAAAACACTTTCCTCAAGTATTTTATAGGTTAAAGTAACCGTCAACAAAGTTCTAAGAGTCTAAGACAAATAACTAACTTTCAGGGCAATTTTGGTGGGAATTTCGACCTAACCTCGGACCGATTTTTCTTATAGGTAATTTTCTGTGGTAATTTCAACTTTATGGTTAGCTCTGGACGACCATAAAGGTTTATTTTGTTCCTTAAATATTTCCTATTATTTAAGTTAACCGCACAGAACTTATATATAGTAAAAATACGTAATTCTGACCAATTAAGTCATATCGGCTACGAGGTTGAAATTAGGTAATACAAATAGGTCACATTTCCTTCAAATGAGACCCTAATTTGACCTATAAGTAGAATTGACTTTGAAGGCATATCTTTGATCAAAATTTGGTCATTTATAGCTTAATATATAACCTTGCCCAGGTAGCACGCAATATTGTGGCAATATTGGTCCTTCATACTGTAAATATTGGCGCAATATTGCGGTCAATATAGCACAATATACTAATGAGAACAATTTGCAATGTTGCACAATATTGCAGTCAATATCGCACAATATTGATAGCAATATTGAAGCAATATAGTCTTCAATGTTGGGGCTATATCGCGTCCAATATTGGTGCAATATTGATGTCAATATAGCGCAATATAGTAATGAGAACAATTTGCAATGTTGCACAATATTGCAGTCAATATCGCACAATATTGATGTAAATATAGCGCAATATAGTAATGAGAACAATTTGCAATGTTGCACAATATTGCAGTCAATATCGCACAATATTGACGTCAATATAGCGCAATATAGTAATGAGAACAATTTGCAATGTTGCACAATATTAAAAGCAATATTGCTCAATATCGCTTCCAATATTTTACCATGATGGCAAATAAAAAAATTCTTTTTATAATTATTATTTATTTAAAGTATATATTATTTTAATTGTCAAATTTACTTAATTAATTTTATTATTTATGTGTTTATTGGGCTTATTGTTATTTTTTTTTTTTATTTATATTTTATTATTTATATTGGGCTTACTTATTTCTTTTGGATTTTGGATATCATCAGTATCTAGTCCTGAAAATTAACTGAAATATAAATTAATTTTTTTTTAACCTACCTGGGATTCGAACCTGAACCGACCGACCTATTGGATTTGAAACCCTACCGCTCTACAGCTTACGCCACGAGGCCTTCTTGTAGAAATTCAATTTCTAGATTAAAATTATTTACAAAAAATTATATATACAAAATTATATTTATAAATTAGCACTGGAGCTAATTTATGTGTTAACATTCTGAACACAATATATAGGAGTAGAAAATTGATATACTGTGCAGAACATACTATATCTAATAAAATAAGTAACGCTGTACAATAAAAAGAAACGAAACTCGGTAGCTTTCCATCTATGAAACAGTTCCAGCATAACTTGCTGATCTTTCAGACATAATTTTTCTAAAATTTGGAAGTCTAAACTGTGATGATGTTTTAATCAAAAATCTATTAATTTTCTTATCACTCCTAAGAACACAAGATGCATTAAGTAGGTATAATTTTGTTTTTGCAAAAGCCAAAATTATTTGACTTTTAACAAGTATTGAATAAGGGCTGATATCTTCACTTTCTCGTAAAGTGGCATATACATATATTCACTTCCCTTGGAGTATCACTTGAAGTACCAAATAAAACGTTACAAGTGAGATTTTAACTTCAAATTTATAAATGGTGTGTGTATTTTGTGTATTTTATAATTTTGCAAAATTGGTCTTATCGACAATATTAAACTGATCTTAGACGAAATTAACGAAAATATTTTATATTGCCGTTCATATAATACTAAAAACAATAATGATCAAAATAATAACTTACTTCGTACTGAGTTTTTAAATTATGCATTATAATAATTGCATCTGGGTTACAACTAGATACCTGTTAAAAATACTTTTGTCAAGTTTATTACTTAATCCTTTCAGACCCAACGCACACTATAGTGTACCTTTTATTAAATTATTTTGAAGTTGGGACAAACTTAAATGATAAATAACAATCATTTTTCATTGAAAGAACCACGAGGAATTCAATAATTCTTTCTTTCAAGAAATAATTGCTATCTAGCATATAAGTTTGTAACAAACTTCAAAATAATTTAATAAAACGCGGGTACGCTATAGTGTACCCTTTATTAAATTAAATAGTTTTTAAATTAATATTATGTAAGAATAACATAATATGTATGACAGAATTCTTAAACATATTATCAAATTTGTTCATAGAATGCAACAATGTACCGTATTGGGTTTTATGGCACCGATTATTTCTTTGAAATTACTTATACCTGAAATCTAAAAATTCTTTGTGCATTTATTTTAGGGTTTTCCATGGTTCCATAGCATTTATAGAATTTATTTTTGCTTTTAATTATAAACAAAAAGTAATAAATACTTAATAAAGAAAATCAAATTATAATACAATGCTGTTCGAATATGACGTCATCAAATGCTTATGACATGTATTGCTAAAAGTTTTATCTGAACCATACCGGAACTTACATTTTAGATCGTTTTTTTAATGTATTAATGTAAAACATTTATTTCAATAAAAAGACGTTTTTTAACTAATTTATTTATACCTAAATAAAATATTTCCGTATTTTATAACTAAGATCATCGGTCTTAAAGAGAAAATTAAACTTGAGGAAATACAGGTGACTGATATAATTTGAAGACGTCTATTATCACAACAATAAAAATAAAATTTCAGATTTTCACTTAATGCGAAATACGATTGTTTAATGATTTCTAGTTTAATAAGTTTGCTTGAAAATGTCAATTTGAATTTACAATATGGGTAAGCAATATTGCACCAATATTGCTAGACATTACTGTACCAATATAGCTTTGCAATAATTGTGCAATATTGATACGTCATCATGGTTCAATATTGAATACCAATAAAATATGAATTAGTTAGCTGCATGTTAGCAATGCATTTTGCAATGATACAAACTCACAAATAATATAACTTAGAAGATATTTGGGAAAATATATTCAGTATTGTTTAGATATTAATGCAGTTTTTAATCATTATTGTGCCAACATGGATATACATATTGCCCAATATGGGTAAGCAATATTACACCAATAATGTCAACTAATATTGCTACATTATTGCTAGACTATATTGTACCAATATAGCTTCGCAATAATTGCGCAATATTGATACGCAATCATGGCCCAATATTGAATATCAATAAAATATGAATATGTTAGCTACATGTTAGCAATGCAATGATACAAATCACTAATAATATAACTTGGAAGTTATTTGGAAGAATATATTCAGTATTGCTTAGATATTAATGCAGTTTTTAACCATTCTTGCCCCCACATAAAAAAACATTATTGCCCAATGTGGGTACGCAATATTGTACCAATATTGATATACAATATTGCCGCATAAATGTTAATCAATATTGCATCAATATTGCTAGACATTATTCTACCAATATAGCTTCGCAATAATTGTGCAATATTGATACGCAATCATGGCCCAATATTGAATATCTATCAAATATGAATATGTTAGCTACATGTTAGCAATGCATTTTATAATGATACAAATCACTGATAATATAACTTAGAAGTTATTTGGGAGAATATATTCAGTATTGTTTAGATATTAATGCATTTTTTAACCATTATTGCACCAACATGAATATACAATATTGCCCAACGTGGGTATGCAATATTGTACCAATATTGTTATACAATAATTGCGCAATATTGGTACGCAAACATGGCCCAATATTGAATATCAATAAAATATGAATATGTTAGCTACTTGTTAGCAAATGGATTTTCCAATGATACAAATCACTGATAATATAACTTAGAAGTTATTTGGGAGAATATATTCAGTATTGTTTAGATATTAATGCTTTTTGTAACCATTATTGCACCAAGATGAATATACAATATTGCCCAACGTGGGTATGCAATATTGTACCAATATAGTTTCGCAATAATTGCGCAATATTGGTACGCAATAATTGCGCAATATTGGTACGCAATCATGGCCCAATATTGAATATCAATAAAATATAAATATGTTAGCTACTTGTTAGCAAATGCATTTTCCAATGATACTAATCACTGATAATATAACTTAGAAGTTATTTGGGAGAATATATTCAGTATTGTGTAGATATTAATGCTTTTTTTAACCATTATTGCACCAACATGAATATACAATATTGCTCAACGTGGGTATGCAATATTGTACCAATATTGTTATACAATATTGCCGCATAAATGTTCATCAATATTGCACCAATATTGCAAGACAATATTGTACCAATATAGTTTCGCAATCATGACCCAATATTGAATATCAATAAAATATGAATATGTTAGTTACTTGTTAGCAAATGCATTTTCCAATGATACAAATCACTGATAATATAACTTAGAAGTTATTTGGGAGAATATATTCAGTATTGTTTAGATATTAATGCATTTTTTAACCATTATTGCACCAACATGAATATACAATATTGCCCAACGTGGGTATGCAATATTGTACCAATATTGTTATACAATATTGCCGCATAAATGTTGATCAATATTGCACCAATATTGCAAGACAATATTGTACCAATATAGTTTCGCAATCATTGCGCAATATTGGTACGCAATCATGGCCCAATATTGAATATCAATAAAATATGAATATGTTAGCTACATGGTAGCAATGCATTTTCTAATAATACAAATCACTCATAATATAACTTAGAAGTTATTTGGGAGAATATATTCAGTATTGTTTAGATATTAATGCTTTTTTTAACCATTATTACACCAACATGAATATACAATATTGCCCAACGTGGGTATGCAATATTGTACCAATATTGTTATACAATATTGCCGCATAAATGTTCATCAATATTGCACCAATATTGCAAGACAATATTGTACCAATATAGTTTCGCAATCATTGCGCAATATTGGTACGCAATCATGACCCAATATTGAATATCAATAAAATATGAATATGTTAACTACTGGTTAGCAAATGCATTTTCCAATGATACAAATCACTGATAATATAAGTTAGAAGTTATTTGGGAGATTATATTCAGTATTGTTTAGATATTAATGCATTTTTTAACCATTATTGCACCAACATGAATATACAATATTGCCCAACGTGGGTATGCAATATTGTACCAATATTGTTATACAATATTGCCGCATAAATGTTGATCAATATTGCACCAATATTGCAAGACAATATTGTACCAATATAGTTTCGCAATCATTGCGCAATATTGGTACGCAATCATGACCCAATATTGAATACCAATAAAATATGAATATGTTAGCTACTCGTTAGCTTATGCATTTTCCAATGATACTAATCACTGATAATATAACTTAGAAGTTATTTGGGAGAATATATTCAGTATTGTTTAGATATTAATGCTTTTTTTAACCATTATTGCACCAACATGAATATACAATATTGCCCAACGTGGGTAAGCAATATTGTACCAATATTGGTACACAATATTGCCGCATAAATGTTGTACAATATTGCACCAATATTGACTGGACATTGCCAATATTGCACCATTTCTCAATATTGGTACAATATTGCGCCAATATTGCGCAATATTTTGTGCTACCTGGGTGAGGTCACTAAACTTTGAAGGCATTTCCTAGGTTTAAATTACGTAATGTTTGACCTGTACACAAGACTTCAAACGCTAACTGACTTTTAAGACATTTTTTATCTCGAAAATTGGTTATTTTTCGCTTAAATTAGGCAATCTGACTTTGATTTAGTCAAACTGCCCTGCTTTGTTGCTTGGGATATAAATGGGGGGGGGGGAGAGCGCACTGATAAAATTTTGCCTAGGACGTAAAGCCGTAAAATATTCTAGCGCCGGCCGTGGTTGTAGAATGTGAGTTTAAACCAAAAAATTTAGATTAACCAATAATATTTCTTAAAAAACAGCTTTTCGACGTATTTCATTAATACGTTTAACGGTCAATACCCACCATTCACGACAGGGCCACTCTAACCACAAGGCTAAATGAGCTATAGCCCCGGGGCGCAAGCCTTTTGGGGAGGCAATTTTTACTTTATCTTTTTTAGCCCTAAAAAGAATAAAAAATTGATTACGATCTTTTCTATTTTATATACATCGAATAACTTATTTAACAACTTAAATACGAGTGATATTATATTAATCAATTTGTTAAAGAAAAAGCTAGGAAAATAAAAAATATATAAATTACTTTTGTTTTTTGTTTACTCTGTAGCTTGTTTCTGTTAATACAGGGTATCCCCGGATACACTTTACATAACTTAGGTGCTGATAGAAGACACTTTTTTAAGAAACAATTTTAACAAATTTTTTTTTCTAAATTCAAGCCTTCGAGAGTTAGACCTTTTTAAAACATTTTTTTTTTATTTCCACCTTCATGCGGCCATAGCCCAGTATTAGTTATTTTTTAAATAGAATGAAATAATCGACAAACTACATTTAAACCTTTTATTGTCTAAAATTAACGGCCATTTTTAAATTCTTCAATTCTTTATTTCTAACTTAACAAACACTTGTACGGGATTTATTTATTTTGTTATTTATTAGTTGGTACTGTGGGTTCTAATGTGCAATTTGGATTATTAAAGTGATTTTGGATTATTTTACTCCTGTCGTTGCATCGTCGTTAAACCCATAAGGTGATTAATTTTTTTAAGCTTATTCGAAAAGCCCAAATCCCTACCCCTACTACCTGCTTTAAGTTGGTACCGCAACTTTTTGAAAATTTTCAATTTTTTGGTAGAGAGGTTGTTGCCTTATAAGAAGGGCAGAACTGAAGAAGGCTCATTTTCAGTTGTTCCTTCGTTAAAGGTGTTTGGTTATAGTTAGTAGAAGTTTTTTTGAAGTTCTCAACATTAGCAAGATGTTCAATAGTAATCCTCCTCCTGCGTTGAATTTAAATACCGGAATTTTTCATACGTTGCCCTATCCGCCGTTGGTGAGTCCGTATCCATCACCAAGATTTTCAGAAGTTTCCTTCAGAAGTTTCATTCCAACGGGAGCCATGGAATGCGTACCCATTCCGATACCTTGCACTTCGGTCTGTCCATGTAGATACTTTTCATACGCTTCGCCAGCGCAACATCTCTCATCACCGTTATTGGATTACAATAGCCAGCTACCGCAAACTCTTGTGACCAACCCACAACTTTGGACGCGCGAAGATGTTAAGGCCTTCCTCAGGTGGGCAGAAAAAGAGTACGATCTACAATCTATCGATTTGGACAAGTTTCAAATGAACGGTAAGTCTTTACGAATTTATTCTCTTTATTTTTATTATTTTTTATTATTCTATATAATTTATTTATTTATTTTATATTCATTGGCGCTAGACTTTTTAGCCTTTCTTCACCAGTAGAATTTCATAAACAAGTTTTTATTCGTTTTAAACAAGAAAAATTTCTCTCGGCAGTTGCTGTATAGTCACTGGTAATATTGCAAATATTTTTAATAGTGTTCTGACAATGGAAAAAAATTCTTCAAAACATTTTGCCAATGTATCTAATGAATTCTTTGACAAATCGTTTACATTTAACCATTTTTGTTTCCAGAAATCGGATTCTTCTTCAAACATTGCTGGGTATACCTTCTCTTTAAAATATACCTATTTTATTTTCAAAATTCAAATCTTTTACTTTCAAAGAATTTTTTCTTTTGCAAATTTCGTTACATCGTTACTGTATTTAAATAGTAGAACCGCTCAAATTTTTTTCAGTTAAGTAGTTCTTGTTATAATTATTAAAAATTTATTACTTTTATTTTTTATAATAAATTTTTTATTTTTATTTCTTAAATTGTTTTTTTTGTGGCTCTTTGCTTCGGCATTTTTATTTTTTCAATTTTAGATACACCCTATACCTTCTTAGTTTATCTTTTCTTAATACTCAAGTGACGCGCGGTTACTTAAAAAAAAAGGATTAAAAACCAAACCAATTTCTACTTTTTTTTACTCTAATTTCTACTTTCAGGCTTTGCGATGTGCTTGTTGACAAAATCCGATTTATTGGAAAGAGCTCCGTGCTCTGGAGACGTTCTTCACAACATTCTGCAACTATTAGTTCGCAATTCTAACCTTTCACACCAGTGCCTTCCATGCACTTCCATCACGCCTACATCGCGGCACCATTATCTGGAGCCAAACTTCTCTACTCCAAACGGGACCTCGATTGCTCCAAACGCTAGCGACCCTTTGTATTTTACACCACAGCTAGCACCGACAAATTTCGTAACATTAGGCGCCGCACCCTCGCTAAACACTCAAACAGGAACTCCACAAGCCGATTCGGAAAACGAAAGGCAACAAGATACTGGTGCGCCAAGCACGTCGTCGGCTGACACTTTACCAGCACCGGCGCCTTATTTAAATAATAAGGTCCCCAATTGTCGATTGTTGTGGGACTTTCTTCAGCAACTGTTAAATGACCCGACTCAAAAGTACGACAACTTCATCGCGTGGAAGAATAGGGATACGCGTATTTTCAAAATTGTAGATCCTCGAGGTTTAGCCAAATTGTGGGGCCGTCAGAAAAACATCCCGTATATGGATTACAATAAGATGTCACGTGCTTTGCGGTATTACTACAAAGACAACATCCTAAAAAAAGTGCAAGGCAAAATTCATTGCTATCAGTTCCTGAAAACTTACGAAGAGCTGATACGTGATTGTAAAAACCGTGGCAAAGAGAAAACAGCGAGGGTTTCAAAGACTCGGAAGAAATTACCCGAAGACATGCAAGTAACCACGTTAAATGAAGAAGGCACTAGCGGTTTAAACACTCAGGAAGAATTGATTGATGTGATTAATTGATTGATTGTGATCGACTAAAAGTGGGTCTAAATACCAATTAGTTTCAACTTTTGTTATTTTATTAAATCTGTCGTTTAGAGTGAATGTTTTTACTAAATAAAGAATAAAAAAATTATTTTAATGTTTTTGATTATAACAGTTTCAACAAGGGATAAATCATGACGCGCAGGACCGAGATTTCAACTTTTTGCCTGTGTAGTGTACACGATTTTTCTTCATAGCAGTTCGAAAGTACGTACTTTCCTCTCAGGGAGTAAACTTTAAACTTTCTTTTCTGCCATTAGAGAGGAAAGTACGTACTTTCGATCGAGTTATGAAGAAAAAGCAAATTTTAAGTCAGCTCCTCTACATCTATGTATACCGAAAAACATTTAATTGTTTTGCTAGGTTCTGATTGTTTTAGGTTTGTTCTATTTTGATTATTTTATTTACCGGAGAGTAGTTCCACTTTTCTTCGCGAGTTAAAAATTTATTGGCTCAAGACATAACCGAGAATAAAATTTATACTAGCGTGAAGAAAAAAGGTGCAATTTATAAGCTATAAAAATTGCTATAGATTTAATTTATAATTGCCACTTTAACAGTAAAATATAAATAAATACTTGGGATATAAAAATAAATTGTAAACGTAATAAAAATAAAGTAAAATAAAAATAAATATTTCGGTTATAATAATAAATGCAATAAAAGTAAGTGTTTCTGTTACTAATTACTTCGCTATAAAAATGAATAATAAATGCAAAATTGAATAATTTATTTAATTTTTATTGCCTTCTGAATAAATGTAAATTGATGGTTACGTCTATTGACCTATCAAGTGTCGATACAATTTTGCTTATTCTATGCATTCCATCCACATTTCTGGTTACGCCAATGACAGAAAATGAGGATTGCGTAAATTTACAAAATTCACTATAGGATATACAATAATTTCTACAATAATCAGTTTCTTCGTTACCTAACCATTAACCATCCTTGACTTGTTCTTCCTCGCTTGCACTATTGGAACTGACTTCACATCTCCCTGCTTTTTCACATAACGTTTTTAATGGAAATACATTTTTGTCAAAAATCACGCTTCTGCCTACCGCATACCTTTCTTCGTTCCATAATTTATATGATTTTGCTCTTGTATCTTATCCAATGAAGATATACCTTTTTCCCTTCGGTTTCCATTTGCGAGTACGCCTTTCATTTATACACCACGCTCGACATCCAAATACTCGAAGATGCTCAATTTTTGGTATTTGGTTGTTTCATAACACATACGGTGTTTTTCCTTCATTTGCACTTGTCGGTATTCTGTTTTTTAAATAACAAACTGCTAGGGTGGCTTCGGCCCACATGTTGGACTCTTCCATTTCGCACCGCACGATGTTCATAATGGTTTGATTCAGCCGTTCTGCTACTCCGTTCTGTTGTGGCGATCTTGGTGTGGTAAGTTCTCTGGTTATCCCCAACTTCGTTAGATAATCGTTGAACTTGTTGCTGGTATACTCTCCCCCGTTGTCACTTTTTATGGCTTTTATTTTCTTATCGAACCTTCTTTCCACTGTTCTTCTAAATTCGTCGAATTTTTTCAGGACTTCGTCTTTCGTCTTTATTATAGATACTTTGGTGTAGCGTGAGTAATCGTCCGTAAAGGTTATTACGTACTTGTTTCCGCTCTTTGAAGTAGGAGTTATCGGTCCCATCGGTGTGTATTAGCTCTAAGATTTCCTTTCTTCGATTTTCGGTTTTCTTCGGGTAACTCTTCTGCTTTATCTTCGACGTTTCACATGTGTCACATTTTTTTATGTATTCGTCTTCAACTTTCTCAACCACTTTTCCACAATTCTTTAACAGCCGTTGTACGTATCTTTCGTTGGCATGACCTAAACGTTGATGCCATAATTTTTCACTGCCTTTAGTGACATGATACGAACTTGTTTTTATGATGTGTTCCTCCTTTATCGTATACAATTTTCTCTCCCGTCTAGCTCTGAGTGGCAGCTTTTTGTTATTGTTTGAAATCGTGCAACTTTTTTGTTTGAAAGATACCACGATTCCCTTATCGCACATTTTTGCTGTCGACAACAAGTTTGCGTTAAGTCTTGGTACGCATAGGAGTCCTTCAATGTGATTGTTGCTTCGCCGTTTATGTCGTGCTATTTTGCTTTTACATCTCCATAACGAATGGACTTCAATATGGTCCCCCCTGCGCTAATAATTTTGTTTGATTTCTCGTGAAACGTTGTAAATTTTTCTCGATCGCCAGTTATGTGATCGGTGGATCTGCTGTCTATTAACCATACCGTTTTGTCGTTATCCATGTCGCTGGCGTGTCTCAAATTGCTTTTTATAACGTATAAGGTCTGGTTGTTGTAGTATCGGTTGTTGCACCTAAAACACTTTACATTTCGTACACTATCCGTGTGACGGTTGTCGTTCCTCGCAATAACGTTATTTCTTGTATTCATCGCTCTGTATTCTTCTTCGTTTTCTCCACTTTCGCTTTCCTCTATTCGTCTTTCTTCTTCTGCTAACCTCATTTTTAAACTAGCTGGGGTTAAAGCGTTGTCGTCGATCTTAACGGTTCTTGTCAAATATTCGTATTCTTTGGTAACCCTATTAGAATTAGTCCCATCAACACTTTGTTTTCGAAATTGAAGCCAGCACTTTTCACTTTCTTATTTGAATTATTTCTCCGGTTAACGTACTCCAGTATCTTCTCGTTGGTACCTTTCTCTAAATTTATAAACTCCTTTAACATGAATACGGCGTGGTAGCTATCGAATTTTGTGTTGATTTCCTTTAACTTATTCCATATTTCGTTGGCTGTTTCGCACTCTTCGATACTATCCAGATTATCATCGTCAATAGAGAGATAAATTATCGACTTACATTTTTCGTCAACTTTCTTTTGTTTTGGGGTTAGTGTGCTTGTGGTGAATCCGATGGCGAAAACCGAACCGAGATCGTATTATTATTATTATATTATTATAAAGAAGCCATACGCAGCGCCGAAAAAGAGGAATGGTTAAAAGCAACCGATGAAGAATTCGGAAACATCGAAGAAAATGATACTAGAATGATAGTGCAGAAACCTAAATACAAAAGAAGTCTAAGAACTAAGTGGACATTTAAAAAAAAATTGCGGAAATTAATACGACTTCCGATCGGAGTAAACACATCGAATTACGAATGTTCCACGTGAGGGATTGCGTCCAAGAAGGAAAGATTAAGTTGGAATACATTCAAAGCGAGAACAACATTGCAGATCAATTAACAAAAATAGTCTCGAAGTTAACGGCACAACAACATCAAATGAAGATGGGGATCGGGAAATCATCCAGGGGGGATAATGTGACAAATTTCCCATATCAGGGAAGGAATCAGGAATAGATTCAGGGGGGATGTTATGGAAAATTAGGACTTCGCGGGTTTTGAATTTCGCGCGCGCGGGTTTAGTAAGTTGAAGAGATTATCGGTAGAGGTCGCTAGTGGGGATTTTGTTTGTGGGAAGTAGCAGTTGGTAACGATGGGAGAAATAAAACGAGCATAAAAGGAAGCAACAGGGAGATCAAGCTTTGCGCTTCAAATGAGGAATCACACCTCAATAAATTCCAACGCCCGCCGCCCACATCAAGTTGAAGGAGATATACGGTTTCTCCGTGGGACCTCCATATTGCCAAGAAGTTCATCGTTCATCATGTGAAGTCAGTTCCAATAGTGCAAGCGAGAAATAACAAGTCAAGGAGTAATGCAGTAATGGTTAGGTAACGAAGAAACCGATTATTGTAGAAATTATTGTATATCGTATAGTGAATTTAGTAAATTGTAAATATTTGGAAAAACGTGTTGTTATTTATTCTCAGTATTTAAACGCATAAATAAGCTTGACCGCCACTGTGCGAACATCGCGGAATAACAACCTGTACAAGTGAATAGTAAATTTCAAATAATTAAATATTTTAAAGGATCCGATTAGAAAATTTTTAATAAAGCCCCTAGCTAATCTAATAACGTCAGCCGAGCAACTTTATAAAATATATTTTTTTATAAAATTTTTAAACAAATTTTTAAAATAAAATTTTGTAAAAAATGATAATAATATTCTCGAATAAAATTAAGAATGCGACGTCTGGTGGCAGAATTGAGAACACTTCGATGCAAGTACTAAACGTGGTTCATTGTACTTAAATAAAGATTTTAAAGCAATTTGTTTCGTCATTTCACCTTTTTTTCCTCAATTTACTCGCATATGTCGGTTATTTTGACAATTTAGCAGTGCCCCCATCGTTAATTTTATTCGCGAATTATATTTATTTTATTTACAACAATACTGAAGAATTTAAATTTTCAAAATAAAAACATTACAAATTAAATTTTTTTTTTATTTTCTAGTTTTGGTGTAACAACTGGCGGGAATATAGCAATAAGTAGTAAGTTTCATTGCCAACTGTCAACTGCCAGTAGAATTTCGTTGCTAACCTCAACGCAGTTAAGTTCTACTGAACCAACAACTAGTATGCAAGGTTGAAAAACCCATTTAGGTTTAAACTGCGATCACTACTCAAAGTAAGTTCACGTGAACTTAAGTTTAAACTGCGTTTCCAACTACAATCATGACAAGGAGTGTACGGCCAAACCGTAATATCCTAATACCAAATGCACGATTTAATTTTACATAATGATTTTAAAAACATTTCTAAAGCTGTCCAAACACAAAAACACCGTAAATCAGAATGACAAGAATCTGTCTTTAAGTTAAATTTGTTTTATTAACAATTGTACGACCAAAACACAACCGTGACCGGCTTAGCTGACTGAAACACATTGCTGCATTTATTGCTTATTTCTAACAAGTGGGAGTTTCTTACGTGTCCTCCGTGCATTTCATCACCGCAGGAGTCCCACAAGGGTCCATCCTTGCTCTCACCTTCTTCAACATTTTTATGAGTGACATTCCAACCTCACTCAACCCGAAGACAAAGATACTGCTGTCTACACCTTCTCAATAAACCCCAACATTGCCATTGCCCGACTCTAAGAAATCGTCAACAATTTAGAAAAACAGTACGAAACTTGGCGCATCGAGGTAAGCTCGAGCAAGAGTACCGCAATAATATTTCTAAAACGAAGACAAAGAGCTTCTCACAAATCGAACGTCTTCATGTTCAAAGAGCAGATCCCCTAGAAACCAACTTTCAAGTGCCAAGGAGTTACACTAGACCACATTGACACTGTCACTAACTGGAGAAAACCCATCTTCAGTAAGCTCTACCCAATGTCAACTCCAAAAGTATCATGTTACCTGACCTCACATCCAGATCTTCAAGGCATCCATCAGGCCCATATGCCCCCAGTCTGAGGAACGGCGTTCCCAATCTTGTGGAGTACTAGATCCAAGTCGTTTAACACAGATGCCTCCAACACGCCTTCATGCCGATACAAAATTGGAAACTATTGACGATCACATCTGAAAGCAGGTAGAAAAATCCTACTACTCCATCCAGTTTTCAGAAAACCCCCTCATAACCACAGTCGCCCCAAGAACATATCCCCAACCCGCCCGGCTCTCCGTCCTTCTTTACACCAACTGAAGTCTAATCAAATTTTTGTTTTCAAGCACTAAGTTCATCTGGCACTTGAGTTTCAACCACCCTGGATACGCACAAGAACCTAATGGTTGACCCACCCCTCTTCGCACATGCGGCCTTCGAATCAAGTTTCTTTTTATTAAACACGCAAAGTATTGATACTCTTCTTTCCCTTTCAGGATCCATGAATCTAGCAAGTTCTAGCCCATCGCTAACTAAAGAGGAAATTGCCTCTCAAATTGCACCGCCAACCCCCAACATTAGACGAAGGAGATATAGGGTCTGCACTGGCACTGGCACTTCGTCAAATTAATAAGTTGACCATTTTTATATAAAGATTCTAAACTTTAATATTGATTATTTTGTAAATTAATCGATATCAGAAGTTCCTCCATAAGTTAAATCGCTTCATTTTAGTGTTATCTATCTATATCTTCAAATAAAAAATATACCTAGTATATAGGGTGTCCCCGTGACCGTAGAGAACCTTTGAGGTGGTGATAAATGACACTTTTCTAAGACAAAGTTTTGTTCAAGTCCAAACTCTTGGAGGGTACCTATCAGCGGCGTAGCCAAGGGGAGGCCTGGGGGCCCGGGCCCCCTCGAAATTATTAATTCGTAATTTTACAATGACTTCAAACCATTTCTATATAAATGATTTTCAAGACACTAATGATACTATATTTGAAGGCGAATGGCTGATTTCGCATCAGAAATGAAAAAACCATAAAGGAGAGCTTCCAAAATATATAATGGAAGCTCTTAATCAGTTCAATATTGATGTTTCCAAATATATATATTATTTTACGAACATTATCGGTTACTACAGTCTCTGTAGAAAGAGCATTTCCCAGCTTAAAACTAATAAAGCCAAATTTGAGAAATAGTACGGGCGAGAATAGGTTAAGGATAAGATATACGCAGCTAACTTTGATTCACGAACGCGAGGGGCTTATAAGCTCGTTGTATTTTATAATTCGCGGGTAGACAACACGTTTAACAAATTTTTAAGTCATCTAACTTATTATTGTTTTACCGATACGCGTCGCTATTTCTAACATACGATCGATAAGCTCCTCCTTTTAAAATACGAAAATTACCCTCTCTGTTATGTAGTTTAAAAATTTTATCAATTGTAAGAGCGGGGAGAATTTTCAAAGGTTTACTTAGTATTTTTATACTCGTACATATTTTATGATTGGTAATTTTATACAAATTTTTAGTTTCCTAGAACTAAACGTATACAAAGCTGTTGGTGATTTAAATGATTTTAAAAATAACACCATTTTTATATGAAATCATATGTTTAAGATAAATTTAATAAGATCATTATCAAAAATTATTAACACTAAAATAAGTATAAATGCATATAAATTTGATATAATATTATAATTTCGCACTTGTTCGACTATATAACATTAATAAAATTTTTCGTAATCGTATAAAACTAGGCCCAATGCAACTGGAATTTAACCTTGCAAGGAGAGATATGCATAAAACTCGATCCCACTTTACTTTTGCAGTTATCCGACAATAATTACTATGTCTTGAGATCACTGTTCAAAATGATTTGGATTATATTGTTATAAAATGTTTATTTAAAAATGCA
The DNA here is from genome assembly GCA_911387805.1 of Cantharis rustica. Classification (NCBI taxonomy): domain Eukaryota; kingdom Metazoa; phylum Arthropoda; class Insecta; order Coleoptera; family Cantharidae; genus Cantharis; species Cantharis rustica. The sequence continues at coordinate 118,982,830 of OU426877.1, forward strand.
AAAATTAAAATTTTACTATAATTACAAAAATTTAAATTAAATGCATTGTTATACAGAACACATAATATTATTTGATAACTCTTATAATACTGAATGGCATTTGAAATCATTGGGCAATCAACCATAAGTGTCTAAATATCCGACAGTTTTGTGGATAAATTAAAAATATTTATTTAAATCTGATGAAGGAATTGCACATTCGTCTTTTATCACTATTGCTGCAAAAACTAATAAGACAAAGTAAAAACTGAATTTTCTATTAAAAAAATCGACGAAAGCATTATTTATTCTAAGATGAATATTAAATTTTCACAACCGATTTAATTCTTCTATTACCATTATATGAATTTGATTTTACTATGATTATTTTTTATAAAAAATGTATCCAAAGACGGAACCAAGGGGCGGAAGGATTTCCCAGATGCTCCCTAGCAGAACTAAAACATTTTCGAAATTATATTATAGTTTAATTCACTACCGTAAAATGGGATGACTTTGTTCAATTTAATTTGTATTTCGCATATAGTATTAGATTTGATTGTTAATAACTTTAAAGTTAAAAAATACCAAACGATTGGTGATGGCATGCAGAGACGACTTTATGCTAAAGAGAAATTAAATTTTTGTAATACGCGCAGTAAAAAAATAAAAACTTGCTGATCAACTTTACACCTCGAGTAGGGCCACTTTGAACTCGCCCCCCCTGAAAATACGTTTAAAATGCAGAGAACCTGTCTAGAGTGATTACTTTCGCTTCATGTTAAAATCGGTGTTGTAGTTTTTGAGTTATAACAGATATTGTTTTGGGGGCGACTTTGATCGAAGTCTTTTTATTGTATTAGGTGTTTATTTTCATAAAAAATACATATTCTTGTATAAAAAAAATAAATAAATGCTTGTACGTTTATACCTAAATATAATTTTGCAGTATTTATTAAAAACTTAAATGAAATTCTCTGAATAGCTTCATCCAGTTGGCCTTGTGAGTAATGCTTATAATCCTTAGTTCCGGATTTCCTCTTATAGACTCGGACCATCTGAAGTCAAAAATTGCCAAAATTTGCTCAAAATAACCAAAAAACTATTAAATATAAGAATCAAAGTCGCCTCTTAGTTTATGATCAAAGTGACCCCACGACGGTTTAACAAGATTTTTAACCACATGATAGTTTTATTTTGTAATGTTTATTTGAGATTATATGTTCTCAAGACATACCTGATTAAAAATATATAATTAAAAAATGCTATAAAATATTACCAACCTTTGCACATTTGAAGCTATAACGACTAAAAAAATCTTCTTAGGCCGATGACCGGCGTTTTTGATCAATTTATTGCACGTTACTTTATAAAAAAAACTATTTTCACAATGATTTTAAGATCTGTAGGCGTGGACGTAATTAATGCAATTAGCGGTAATTTTAAAATGTACCAGTGCGGCTGCAGTTTGCAGAGAAGGCAGTTATCAAAGCCGCACCGTAATATCAAAGTCGCCCCACTTTACGGTACAAACAAAAAGAGGATCTACAAAACTTACTTCAAAAAATGTAAAGTATTCGTGGTATAATAATAGAATTTATTTATCTAATTAATGCGTTTTGCGATTATACAGTAGTACTTCGATAATCCGGACGTCGATAATCCTGATCCTCAATTCAATTCAATTCCAGCGCAAATAAAATTATTATTTCTATAGAACAGAAAGAAACCTCAACATTAAATTTGAAAAAACTTTTAACAACTTTTGCCGCAAAAAAACTAGAAAAGTTAAAATTTGATTTTTTTTAGTTTTATTTTTGTTAGAAAAGGTTTTTTTAATAAAAATATGTAAATCAGTATTTTTTTAAATATCGCGGATTTTTGTTTCTCAGCTCAGCACTGCTATATAAATGGGGGGGGGGGGGGAGCACTGATAAAATTTTGCCTAGAGCGTCAAATATTCCAGCGCCGCTCCTACTTGTGCTATTATAATCTAAACACCACGCGGGAATAATGAATGTTTTTTGATTTTCTTCAATTAGTCTTTTGCAATCCAAAGAGAAAACATTTTTTTGTGGCAATATTGATATGAAAACTATTTTATTTGTGTAATAATTAAAGAAAGCATTAAATAATTAAACACGAAACAAAGTACTCTTGAAAAATGGAAACCTAGAAAAATATACAAAGATGAAAATGTATAATACGATAACAAGGCCGATTCATTACGGAAGAAATAAAAAATAAACATTTGAATCACTTATTTTCTTTTGATTGTACAAGAAAATTCTTATAAAAAATTATTTATTTTTGCATTTCCACTTTATTCTATGATTTTTTAAATAGAATTAAAATGATTCTACCGCCAGTAAAATTATGCGAATTATAATTTTTATGAAATGTTTTGTAAGCATCTAAAAAGTAAACACATTAAACATTTCCACTTATTATCTATCATAAGCTACATGATATACAATGGATTTGAAATGCATATACCCCACTACAAAATATTTCTAGATGCACGCAAGAATTTCTGACATTGTAAAGTTCACGATATTAATGAATTATTTGGACGATTGCATTGCACAAAACAGAAAACTGTGCGCTCAAAAGTGCATACAATATAATAACCATCTGTGGGCTATTGACTGAACTATAATGTTCCATTTTATCTAAAATTATTTGAATTCATCAATTATTTTCAATTTCATTTTTAATGCGTTTTAGGTAACATAAATTGTTGAAAATTTTTTTACGAATTTATTTATAGATGTACATTCTTTAAATAAGTAAAATTTTATTAATTGATAATTATTTTCATGTTTTACAACAAATATTATTGTTATAAATACAATTTTTGAGTTCAAAAACCCCGTTAAGCAATCCTTATAATGTCACAAATATTATCTCAAAATTTTGAACCAATCCGTCCAGCCGCTTTTTAAATAGAGTGGTAGATGTGATTTAATTTTGCATCTGGTCAATTTTTTTTTTATTATTAATAATTCTTCGTTAGTAATCATTTCCTCTACTTTAATTTTTGTTAAATAAATTACAATTATAGTATTTAAAGAATTTAAATTCTAAATTTCAAAATTTGTCAAAAAAAATTATGGCTAAGCAATCCTTAATTCATCGTAAATATAATTCCCAAATTTGAAAAATATCTATTCAGCCGTTTTTGAATTGTTCTTGTAGATGTAAGAGCGCGCCGTAAAATCCTAGCCTTAAGCGGTTTAACTTTACTAGCAGTTCACAGGAATGTGCCTATTAATGTAGAAGAGCTTATAAATACTTTCGGAATAAAAAAAAGACGCAATGCTTTTACAATTATAATTATATAATAATAATAATAATAATATATTGTGGTGTTTCAAAGGGATTCGCACCCACCCTGTACATTTTGATGAAAATTTTTATTTTAATAATTTTACGTTGTAAGATTGTGAAATTAGAGAGGTGAGGGCGAATCGAAAGGGAGACCAGGCTTTTAGCCACAAGTCGCCGCAAGAGTTGGCAGTGCGACTTTTGGCTCGTTAATTTTTGAAGTTGTAAGTGAATTTTTGAGTTTGACTAAATAAAGTAATTTTATGCGAATGCATTATTGCGCTTTTTTTGAGGTATATTTTTGAGATTTGGAATTGTTTTGGATATTTTTTATTAATTATATTTCTGCTTGCATGTCATTATAAGATCACGAAATTAACGATTACAATGTACATTATAATTATATTTAGCTTTTAATTTTATTTTCATTTATTAATGCAAAAATAAAAAAAATCACTCGAAGATTTTAAAAAATTAGTTTTTCTTGCTTGAATTATTGTAAAACATTGGACGAGATGAGAACTTATATTTTTCTATCAAACATTCGTTATTTAATACGTTTCAGTTTGATTCAAATGTAAAAGTGCAATTTAGATTGCACTGTAGTAATAAATGAAAATCAAACTTCGCTATCATTTCCATACTATTATTTCTGATTATAAAAAATTCTTCAAGTATTATAATCTTTATATGTTTTTATTATACATTTAAGAATGAAGATAAAAAACCTTTTAATAAATTTAAGATTTAAAAATTAACAAAGTAAGGAAATAAAAATGTAATTTTTCTTATAAGCATTCAGCAATAGATTATTGCTCGTGAAAACAGATATACAATATTAGGAGGTAAGTAGAAACGTTTTTTAAAAGTTCATAATTATATCAACTTTTAAACCACATCTCATGCACCAACCAACCATACTTTATTTAAATTATTTTTTGTATAAAAATTGCAGCATGTTTATTTACCCGACTAAAAATTGAGAAATTATTTAAATATTATATTAATAATTAAATAAACTTTACGACTTATTTTTTATTATATGGACTGAACGACTGATGATTGATTTCCGAGTACAGAAATTTGTTTCAAGGATTTATATCTGATTTTTAATTTGAATAATTTTTATTGTAAATATACAGATTTTTAAATTTGGTTCAACTACACCGCCTCCTTTCCCTGAAAACACATTTACAAATTTTTTGTAAATAATCTTAGATTTTCCTTTTTTGAAATTACAATATAAGAAATATTTTTGAATAAAATTCCTATAAGTTTAGAAAAAAAATTTTCTAATAAATCTAAACAGTTTGTTATGGAGGCCTGAAGGACACCTGTTTGTTTCTCATAGAACTTTTTATTTAAAGTGCAAATAGAAATATGGCATATTTTTGAACTTAAAAAATATTTTAAGATACAATAAAGTCGACAACGATCACCAATTTTAGTTAAACTTATAAACCTGAATGAAGAACAGAGAGGAATGGCGAAGGGTAGCATGAATACAGATTTTAACTTGTAACAAAATTTTGAATTTTGTTAGATTTTGTGGGCGAAAAAGTTGGTTTTTACCTTTAATTTTGGTAATTTTTTGTGTAGTGAGAATTACTGGAGTTACCACCGCTTCTTTTAGATGATTTACGCCAATTTCAAGGAGATTGTGTTCTTTTGATTTTTTTTTCGTCATTGGATTTCTTGAATACCCGAAGGATCGAGCGATAGCGACTACTCAACAACAGCAATAAGATAAGTTTATACCTTATTACTTTCTTTTCGTTTCTTCTATCTGCAAAGTTGTACAACACTGATGATACTTTTTGATAATCGTTAGCTGCGTTCGTCGATGTAGCCGACGCTCCCTTTGAATATTTTTCGATTTTTTTGATCGAATTTTGAGCTCAAGCACCGTTTGAAAGATTCCAATTATTGGAAATCTTTATTAAGAGTTGGTGGTTGTTTGTTTAGAACGTCGATCGTTGCGAACGTCCCTTCCGGGTTCGTACCCCATAGTAGGTACTTTTTTTTTTGTTACGAGAGAGAGTGCAAACTTGTTGCAGTTACGCCGGATTCATCCCTGGCTTCCGCAAATAGAAGAACTAGTTTTTTTCAGGTTGGGTATCCCCACCAAATAAAAGGTTGGAAATTTCGATTTTCAATCGTATGGGAAAGAAGAAATTGCTGAGCCTTCTCTAAAGAATCCCAGCCATCCATTTTTTTTCATAAACTGTAATTGTAATGTACATGTAGATTACTACATGTACAATGTCATTGTACATAATATGTTACAAACCTAAAATAAATAGGCAATATATAATAATTATAATAATAATGATGTAAACAAATTAAACATTCTAATCATTATAATACATACAGTTATTCGGACGCTCTTATGTTAGCAATGTAAATTGTACTTTTTGAAAACTCTTTTTAGCATATAAAAACACTTTTACAAAAATACTTTTCAGACATTTCTTGTAGATAATTTCATTCCCTTTATTTTTGTTTGCACACATTTTTTTATTCGTTGCCTCGTTTTCGACCGAGAGTGACTTAAAGCAGTCTCGGTAAAAATCTCTTGGGAATCCCCCGAGAATCCCATAAGAGTTCCATTGTGCATTTTTAATTTTATTAAAAAGTTTTACCGAGTCTGCTTTATGGCACTCTCGGTCGAAAATAAGGCGAAAAAATAGAAAAATGTATATGAAATCAAATTACATTTGAGACAAAAAAATTTCTAATAAGTATTGCTGTAAAAACGATTTTTATATGATAAAAACAGTGCACAAAAGGAACAATTTACATTGCTAACATAGGAGCGTCCGAATACTTTTTCGAGTAACTGTATGTCCGATGTTTGTTTATTGCTTATTTGTTAGTTTTTTGTTTTATATTCTTTGCTTGCTTGTTTGTCATTTGTTTTTTGCTTATTTGTTACTTATTGTTAGTTTTGAAAATTGAGACGCTAATTTTTGAGTTTCAAATATTGCAACCATCATTTTCTGTCATTGGCGTAACCAGAAATGTGGATGGAAAGCATAGAATATGCAAAATTGTATCGACACTTGATAGGTCAATAGACGTAGCCATCAATTTACATTTTTTCAGAAGGCAATAAAAATTAAATAAATTATTCAATTTTGCATTTATTATTCATTTTTATAGAGAAGTAATTAGTAGCAGAAACACTTATTTTTATTGCATTTATTATTATAGCCGAAATATTTATTTTTATTTTACTTTATTTTTATTACGTTTACTATTTATTTTTATATCCCAAGTATTTATTTTTATTTTACTGTTAAAGTGGCAATTATAAATTAAATCTATAGCAATTTTTATAGCTTATAAATTGCACATTTTTTCTTCACGCGGGTATAAATTTTATTCTCAGTTATGTCTTGAGCCAATAAATTTTTAACTCGCGAAGAAAAGTGGAACTACTCTCCGGCAAATAAAATAATCAAAATAGAACAAACCTAAAACAATCAGAACCTAGCAAAACAATTAAATGTTTTTCGGTATACATAGATGTAGAGGAGCTGACTTAAAATTTGCTTTTTATCCCTTGTTGAAACTGTTATAATCAAAAACATTAAAATAATTTTTTTATTTTTTATTTAGTAAAAACATTCAGATTTAATGAAATAACAAAAGTTGAAAGTAATTGGTATTTAGACTCACTTTTAGTCGATCAATCAATTAATCACATCAATCAATTCTTCCTGAGTGTTTAAACCGCTAGTTCCTTCTTCATTTAACGTGGTTACTTGCATGTCTTCGGGTATCAATTGTTCTTGAGTGTTTAAAGCTCTATTGCACATCTCATTTAATGTAGTTACCTGCGGGTTTTCAGGTAATTTCTTCCGAGTCTTTGAAACCCTCGCTGTTTTCTCTTTGCCACGGTTTTTACAAACACGTATCAGCTCTTCGTAAGTCTTCAGGAACTGATAGCAATGAATTTTGCCTTGCACTTTTTTTAGGATGTTGTCTTTGTAGTAATACCGCAAAGCACGTGACATCTTATTGTAATCCATATACGGGATGTTTTTCTGACGTCCCCACAATTTGGCTAAACCTCGAGGATCTACAATTTTGAAAATACGCGTATCCCTATTCTTCCACGCGATGAAGTTGTCGTACTTTTGAGTCGGGTCATTTAACAGTTGCTGAAGAAAGTCCCACAACAATCGACAATTGGGGACCTTCTTATTTAAATAAGGCGCCGGTGCTGGTAAAGTGTCAGCCGACGACGTGCTTGGCGCACCAGTATCTTGTTGCCTTTCGTTTTCCGAATCGGCTTGTGGAGTTCCTGTTTGAGTGTTTAGCGAGGGTGCGGCGCCTAATGTTACGAAATTTGTTGGTGCTAGCTGTGGTGTAAAATACAAAGGGTCGCTAGCGTTTGGAGCAATCGAGGTCCCGTTTGGAGTAGAGAAGTTTGGCTCCAGATAATGGTGCCGCGATGTAGACGTGATGGAAGTGCATGGAAGGCACTGGTGTGAAAGGTTCGCATTGCGAACTAATAGTTGCAGAATGTTGTGAAGAACGTCTCCAGAGCACGGAGCTCTTTTCAATAAATCGGATTTTGTCAACAAGCACATCGCAAAGCCTGAAAGTAGAAATTAGAGTAAAAAAAAGTAGAAATTGGTTTGGTTTTTAATCCTTTTTTTTTTAAGTAACCGCGCGTCACTTGAGTATTAAGAAAAGATAAACTAAGAAGGTATAGGGTGTATCTAAAATTGAAAAAATAAAAATGCCGAAGCAAAGAGCCACAAAAAAAACAATTTAAAAAATATTTTAAAGAGAAGGTATACCCAGCAATGTTTGAAGAAGAATCCGATTTCTGGAAACAAAAATGGTTAAATGTAAACGATTTGTCAAAGAATTCATTAGATACATTGGCAAAATGTTTTGAAGAATTTTTTTCCATTGTCAGAACACTATTAAAAATATTTGCAATATTACCAGTGACTATACAGCAACTGCCGAGAGAAATTTTTCTTGTTTAAAACGAATAAAAACTTGTTTATGAAATTCTACTGGTGAAGAAAGGCTAAAGAGTCTAGCGCCAATGAATATAAAATAAATAAATAAATTATATAGAATAATAAAAAATAATAAAAATAAAGAGAATAAATTCGTAAAGACTTACCGTTCATTTGAAACTTGTCCAAATCGATAGATTGTAGATCGTACTCTTTTTCTGCCCACCTGAGGAAGGCCTTAACATCTTCGCGCGTCCAAAGTTGTGGGTTGGTCACAAGAGTTTGCGGTAGCTGGCTATTGTAATCCAATAACGGTGATGAGAGATGTTGCGCTGGCGAAGCGTATGAAAAGTATCTACATGGACAGACCGAAGTGCAAGGTATCGGAATGGGTACGCATTCCATGGCTCCCGTTGGAATGAAACTTCTGAAGGAAACTTCTGAAAATCTGTGTGATGGATACGGACTCACCAACGGCGGATAGGGCAACGTATGAAAAATTCCGGTATTTAAATTCAACGCAGGAGGAGGATTACTATTGAACATCTTGCTAATGTTGAGAACTTCAAAAAAACTTCTACTAACTATAACCAAACACCTTTAACGAAGGAACAACTGAAAATGAGCCTTCTTCAGTTCTGCCCTTCTTATAAGGCAACAACCTCTCTACCAAAAAATTGAAAATTTTCAAAAAGTTACGGTACCAACTTAAAGCAGGTAGTAGGGGTAGGGATTTGGGCTTTTCGAATAAGCTTAAAAAAATTAATCACCTTATGGGTTTAACGACGATGCAACGACAGGAGTAAAATAATCCAAAATCACTTTAATAATCCAAATTGCACATTAGAACCCACAGTACCAACTAATAAATAACAAAATAAATAAATCCCGTACAAGTGTTTGTTAAGTTAGAAATAAAGAATTGAAGAATTTAAAAATGGCCGTTAATTTTAGACAATAAAAGGTTTAAATGTAGTTTGTCGATTATTTCATTCTATTTAAAGAATAACTAATACTGGGCTATGGCCGCATGAAGGTGGAAATAAAAAAAAAATGTTTTAAAAAGGTCTAACTCTCGAAGGCTTGAATTTAGAAAAAAAAATTTGTTAAAATTGTTTCTTAAAAAAGTGTTTTCTATCAGCACCTAAGTTATGTAAAGTGTATCCGGGGATACCCTGTATTAACAGAAACAAGCTATAGAGTAAACAAAAAACAAAAGTAATTTATATATTTTTTATTTTCCTAGTTTTTTCTTTAACAAATTGATTAATATAATATCACTCGTATTTAAGTTGTTAAATAAGTTATTCGATGTATATAAAATAGAAAAGATCGTAATCAATTTTTTATTCTTTCTAGGGCTAAAAATGTTAAAGTAAAAATTGCCGCCCCCAAAAGGCTTGCGCCCCGGGGCTATAGCTCATTTAGCCTTGTGGTTAGAGTGGCCCTGTCGTGAACGGTGGGTATTAACCGTTAAACGTATTAATGAAATACGTCGAAAAGCTGTTTTTTAAGAAATATTATTGGTTAATCTAAATTTTTTGGTTTAAACTCACATTCTACAACCACGGCCGGCGCTAGAATATTTTAGGGCTTTACGTCCTAGGCAAAATTTTATCAGTGCGGTCTCCCCCCCGCCCCCCATTTATATAGCAGTACCGAGCTGGGGAGTATGATTAAAAAAGGATTTTAAAAAATATATTTAATATTTAAAAAAATACTTACATTTACATATTTTTATTAAAAAAATTAATAAGATTTTAATTTAATTTTAACTTTTTTAGCTTTTTTTGCGGCATAAGTTGTTAAAAGTTCTGTAATATTTGGTTCTTCAATTTGAATTACCGCCTTCTCAAATCAAAGTTACAAACCAAACCAAAGCTGCGATCGTCAAACAAACCTCGCACGATGTGATCTCCCCTGGTAATAACACTTACAGGTCCTTTTAAATTTGCGGATGGCTCTTTGAATGCTAACGTAGTTACCTTGCTTCCTAACCTCAAACTTAAACACATATGTCCAGTGGCGTGACCACTGCTAGGACACCTGAAGGAATAATTAGTACACACAAATTAAATAAAACACAGGATTCGGTTTAACGATGAATATATATTTAAACCGAAAAAAGAAAGGTAGTCCGACAACCAATTTACCAGCAAAGTTAATCTCCTTGATATCATGTAATTCAGAATACTTTAGTTTGAAATTTGATTTAATAACTGTTCGATAGTTAATCCCTCTGATCGTAACGTTTTCTAATTAATTATTCATATTTATATTACCAACCACAACATATAGTAATTTGTAAGAAGTTCATGTATGCATACCGATGTTCGACTCAATTGGTTTTTATATTATGTAAGACCTTAAATAATAACCTTTATATTCTTAATTATCTGCTCTTATATAAGTAATACCTCGTCACTTAAACTAAGATCGTCAGCTTAAAACTAGTACATCCCTCTTATTGCTAATTGGTCAGTTTCTTAAAGGTAAATAAATCGTTTGTACTTAACTAAATAAATTCCCCATACTTAAACTAGCAAATAATTATAGCCGCAAATAATAATCATGAAGAACTTTGTTAACACGGTTCTTTAATATTGTTTTTAATTGGTATTACCTTTTATTTGGTTAACTATTGTAATTTTAATTATATTCAATTTTTATTAAGTTAAATGTATTCAATTGTTACTATTTTATAAGTGGTCGCAAATAATCATAAGGAACATTGTTAAAATTATCAATAACTGTCCTGAATTATCATAATTTTGTAGTACATCATATAGACATTGAAAAGAAGAAAGGAGCGACATCACAGCATTTGCTATGTCACTTTCGGTTCCATTACAGTTCGCCTTTTTAGTGACCAGCCATACTGCGACATATTTTGACCGCCATCTTATGATTGTAAGCGTCCACTGAATCCGTTACACTTAATCATCTAAATTAAATTATCCCACGATAAATATATTTCCACTTCAAACACCCGCCTTCATTAAATTACCTTCAACAACTCCTCTTACGTCTTAACCAAACCACCCCTTGGTACGCCATTGGTAAAACATTATATGCATAATCAATCTCTCCCATTACATAATCCACTCCCGTTTTAAATGATAATAATATAAATCACAATCTCGAACTGTAATTAAATCTTATAACTGAAGATAAATTAATAAAAACTTAGATGCAACCTCGTATGAAAAAAAAATTACCTACCCGCGTGGTTACAAGCAATTATTACTCGAAATTTCAACGTAATCCTGTATTAAATTCTTTTAGAAAATAAATCAAATATTTAAACTTACTTATTTTTAATTCTGTTGATAACTAAATATGATATGAAATAATTTTAAACTCAATTATTGAATATTCTCAAAACATTCCAAGTACCAAATCACCCACATCCAACCATCTTAAG